>CAMGYJ010000010.1:40427277-41627277 GCA_946122785.1 Linum tenue
AACCCTTAGAGGTTGGGACTTCTCCCGTGCCGCCTGAATGTGCGATGGATGTGATTAGCGTACCCTATTTTAATGGTGAATCAGAGCTTCAAAACAAGCCTCTAAAATATAGGGTGTTGGCTCCCCCACAGGTTCCCCTCGGGGATGAGATTCTTGGAGTGTTGGCAGGTAATGGTAGCGCTGCGTTTCATGAAGATTCCAATGTCGCCGGCGACGAAGTGATCGCCCGATCTGGTGGTGTCGCCGTCCCCTGCAAGATGCTGGGGAAACGATTGCGATGGGCGATTTCGGAGCGAGATCCAGGGGATTCCTCCGTCTTCTTGGGCGGGATTTGCGGGAACCCGATTTGGTGGGGGAAAACAAAATCAAATCCCCTGCGGAGATATCCTAATCCGACCCAACCTCTAACGAACGGACGGAGCTGGGGATTTTCCTTCTTCCTAATGAACTCAGACTCTCTCCCCTATAAATCCCCCTTTTCCCTCACAAACCCAGCACTTTTCACCGATTGGCATCTTGGGAGTGCTGGTGTAACAAATAAGGAAGAAATTCCCAAGCAGCAGTGGAGCGCCTCTGCCGATCAGCAAGGTACAGGATGTGAAACCCAACCTTCTCCTTCCTCTCCTTTGAGTTCGCTACCTGCCTTGCCTTTGGCGGAGCCACGCTGGCTTCAAAATACGCTGTTGACCGACAACCTGCTGGTCCTGGTGCCGTTCGCGGCCAAGCAGTGTAGCGCCGGCGGGTTAGTGTGTGATTTTCGGGCCTCCAAGCCTTGTGTGGGCGGGCCGCGAAATTTGTGGTCGCAGATTATAGTTCCCAAGCCCTTTGGGGCCAGGCCCATTGATTTTAACAATGTTACTCCTTTGTATCAGGTGAATATAATGTCGCGTATAGCGGAGGATCAAGTGGTTGAATTTTCTCTTGAAGAGGTCCAATCGGTGAAGTTTCGAACTTCGAGGACTCTTTTGGGGAGGCTATTTTTGGAGACTATATTCACTCCAATGGAGCTAAGAGACGGTTTGGTTGAAACCTGGAGAGTACAAGGAAACCTTAGGGTTTCGGCCACTAAATTTGGCCTGTTCGAGATAGTCCTCCCAAGTGAGGAGACAAGGGTGTGGCTCCTGAAAAGAACTCCCTGGATTATTAAGGACAGGATCTTCCACCTCCGGTCCTGGATGTCGTCTATCACGAGGCTTACTTTTGATGATTTGGCAATTGTTCCCTTTCGGGTTCAACTATGGAATGTTAAAGATGACTGCTGCACTAAGCAGTTTGGCCGGAAAGTGGCGGTTGGGATTATCGGTCAAGTTCTAGAAGCAGATGTCTTTGCTTCAAAGGACACTAATGATCACTTTGTCAAAGTGCACGCTCTCATTAATTTTACTAAGCCTCTGCGGTCCCAATTCATGGCGGTTAGTGAAGAACTTGGCAGTTTCTGGGTAAATATGAAGTACGAGTTTCTACCGACCTTCTGCTACCACTGTGGCCGCGTGGGACACTCTAAACGGGAGTGTATTTTTGCTCCCCCTCCAGGTAAAGAGCGTTTCGGCCCACATATGTCTACAAGAAAGCCAGGGAGAAAGATCTACATGGATGAGGAGGAATATCCTCAGCCTCGTAATGCTAGCAAATCGATGTGGGTGAATAGGAATGCCCAACGGATTAATGAGGGGGAGCCGAAGACTGGAAGAAATCGTGAGATGGTGATTCCACCGGAGCCGGTGAATCGCCCAGTTGATCAAGGGCCGTATCTTCCTCCACCAGGGGGATCGGAGAACCAACCACGTCTGGAGACACAGCCTAGGCTGCGGGAGTCCAAGCCTCAGTCAGGTGGGAATCGTGCTAGTCCCAGAGGCTTTGTCTGCAAGGCGTCGCCCAAAGTGAGGATTGGTGGTGGGGTTCGGGCCCACCAGAAGAAAGTGTCACCTGGCTATGTGCCATCTCTTCCTCGAAAAGGGGCCAAGGGCCGTCAGCAGACTGGAAGACGGGCCAAGCAGGCTCCCAAGAACCAGCAGGGGATGACCAGGTGGAGACTGTTCTGGAGCAATCCAGACGACGCAGACTGATTTTACAGGAGGAGTCTGAAGAGGAGGAGAATACGGGTGAGACATCCAGGCCTCCAACGATGGCCCGTGCATCTTCGGGTCCTACAGGCGATCTCATCTCTAAGCCCACTATGGATCCTCGAGGGTCGTACAGGGCCGCAGTCAAGAAAGGGAATTCGGCACCCCGGGTTCGCCCGCGTCTGAGGAAAGGAGGAGCTGGTCGCCTTTCGCCTATACCTAACCAGGATGGGGAGTCTATCCCATCTAGTACTCTGCAGGATATGGAAGAAAAGGTAATTGCTGCTCCTCTGGATGATCTAATATATGAGGAATACCAGCAGTCCCCGGAATCGGATGGTGACCATTCGGCTGGAGATCAACAATCTTTTGAGATCAAGCGGCAGTCACCAGTTGGCGCCTCCATGGCAACTCGACGCCTCTTGACAGAACGAGTTCACCAAGTGGTGGAGGCTTTTGAAGCAGGGCTAGTTGGTGCTTCAGCTGAGGGCGTGGCTTGCAAGGGACCACAATCGAACCTCGATGAGTATGGGTCTAATTTGATGGACCCAATCATGGCGAATTGGAAGCGTGAGTTTGAACAGGTGGATGGGGAAGTGGGTGATCCCCCTATCCCAAAGAAGCAATTTGTGGAGTCAGCTGATGTTTTGGAGAAGGTGGAGGAAGCCAGCCTCGAGTGGCCCCCAGTAGATAAATGAGGCTTCTGGCATAGAATGTGAGAGGAATTTGGCCATCTCTCACTTTCCAAACTGTTATAGGTCTTGTTTATTCCAATAAAATGGATCTCGTGTTTTTTTCTGAAACGCGATCGAACCGGCAAGTAGTTTCCCGTCGTATGCGGGGGTTAGGTTTTGCTCTTTCTCATTGTTTCTTTGTAGATGCAATCGATGCATCGGGTGGTTTAGTAGTGGGTTGGTCCCCCAGAGTTGACACTTCGGTGTTGTTTCATTCCAATTTCTATATTTGTTCGCAAATTAATAAAGGAGGGTTTTCGTATGTTGTGATCTTTGTTTATATTAGTTGTAATATTGCTGTTCGAGCTACTCAATTGGATCAGTTGCGAGAAGTTTGTGCGAATATCAGCCACCCTTATGTGATCATAGGCGATTTCAATACTACTCTCCACGAGGGTGAGAAAGATGGGGGCAGGGCGTGGAGTGCTGCGCAGGCCTTTAGCCTCCATGAGTTTGTTCATGATTTGGGTCTCCATGACCCGGGTTTCCAAGGGGATCAATTCCCTTGGACGAACAAGCATATGGGTTCAGCATGCATTCATGAGCGTCTGGATAGGGCGCTTTGTTCCCAATCATGGATTGATACTTATCTAGAGACTCTGATCAAACATTTTACGGACCAGGGATCGGATCATCGCGCCCTTCTTCTCTCGGATAAACCGTATGCTCGTAGTAGTCGTCCCCTATTTCGATTTGATGCCCGCTAGGCGGACAATCCAGAAGTCAAAGCTATGGTCCCCCTATGTCTGGCAGGAAGAGATCCAAGGTACCCCTATGTTTCGACTTTGGGAACGCCGAAAGAAACTTCGACATCTTTATGATTGGAGTAGGGCAGGCACTACGAATTCCTTGTGGAATATCAAGACTCTCCAAGCGGAGATTGACCGAATAAAATCAACCCATTCGGTGGACTGGGATATGATTAGGTCCCTGAAAATGGAGCTGTCCCGCCAGTGGGAAGCGGAAGAGATATACTGGCAGCAAAAATCCAGGGTCCGCTGGTTAAAGAAAGGTGACCAAAACTCTGCGTATTTCTATACGGTTACACGCACCCGTCGGAAACGAAATTTTGTTTCGGGGCTGCGAAATGATGAGGGGGAATGGATCACTGAGGAGAGTGGGAAGGCAAATATTGCTACTGATTTTTACCAGACTCTGTTCACTTCGGAAACACAGATTCCTAATATGACGGATAGGGTAGCAAGCCTTCCCATTGCCCGTAGTGTTACTCCGCAAATGAATGCGCAGTTGACAGCTGAGGTTTTGCCTAGTGAGGTTCGGAGAATGGTTTTTTCCATGGGGTCGAAACAGGCCCCGGGGTCTGATGGCTTCACAGGAAAGTTCTTCAAAGCATTCTGGGATATAGTGGGCACTTTGATGATTGAGGCAATATGTTCTTTCTTTACAACAAGCCGGATGTTGCGAAGTTTTAATCATACATGGCTCACATTGATTCCTAAAGTAGATTCTGTGGAAACAATCAAACAATTGCGTCTGATCAGCTTATGTCAATTTGTTTATAAAGTGATAACCAAAATCATGGCTGAACGGCTTGCAGGTCTGCTCCCCCAAGTCATCTCTGAGGGTCATAATGCGTTTATAAGAGACCGGCAAATTATTGATAACATCCTGCTAGGACATGAGTTAATGCATTACCTGAAAATCAAAAAATAGGGGGAAGAAAGGGTACATGGCTCTAAAGGTTGACATGGAAAAGGCTTATGATAGAGTTGAATGGCCTTTCCTTCTGGCGGTTTTGGATAAAATTTGTTTTAACTTTGTCTGGCAAGGATGGATACATGAATGTCTCCGTTCCTCATCATTTTCTGTCCTAATGAATGGTACACCCTCGGGTTATTTTACTTCATCCAGGGGGCTCCGGCAGGGGGATTCGCTATCGCCTCTTTTGTTTGTGCTATGCACGGAGGGGTTTGCGTCTCTCCTCCGGAAAGCGATCTCGGAGAAGAAACTGGAAGGAGTCAAAGTGGCTCCTCGTGCTCCAAGAATCTCTCATTTGTTCTTCGCTGATGATTCTTATTTATTCTTGAGAGGTTATCTCCAGGAGTGCTAGAATTTAATTGAAGTCTTGAATGAATATGAAGAGCTAAGTGGCCAGCGGGTTAATCTGGAGAAGCCTGCGGTGTGCTTTAGCAAGAATATTGCCCTGCCAGATCAGGATTTCTTGGCCGCAATTCTAGGAGTTGGTGCAGTGGGGGTCCATGATAAATATCCGGGGTTACCCACGCTGGTTGCCAGATCCAAAATGGCTACGTTCAGGTATTTGGAGGAAAAACTATTAGAGCGACTTCAGGGGTGAAAGCAACGGATGTTGTCTTGGGCGGCTAAGGAAACATTGATTAAATCTATAGCGTTGGTCCTACCCCTATATGTCATGCTTCCTGCTTCCCCTCTCTCTTTGTCGCCTTTTAGATAGACATGTGGCCCAGTTCTGGTGGGGTGCTGAAGAGGGCCATCCCAGGGTTAGATGGGTGTCCTGGCGCAATATGTGCAGGAGTAAGCATGATGGGGGGATGGGTTTCCACCAGTTTGAACATTTTAACCAAGCTCTTCTCGCGAAGATTGGTTGGCGTATTCTCAATGAACCTCATTCCCTCCTTGCCCAGGTTTATAAGGGGAAGTACTTCCCGCAAGGTTCATTCCTGAGCGCAACGGCTAGATCACGGCCCTCATGGGCGTGACAGAGCATCCTCTATGGGAGACAGTTATTGGAGGTGGGTTTAAGGTGGCAGATTGGCAATGGCCAATCGGCCTCTCTTCTCCACTCTAACTGGATTCCTGGGTGCCAGCTCGATCCACCCTGCTATAATCCGATGATCTTACCAGATGGGGGCGATCCCTTGGTGGCGGAAGTTATTTGTGAAGGGGAAGGGCGGTGGTCTGATGATAAGCTTAGTCAATGGTTTGATCCGCATACCTGCAGCGCCATTAAGGCTATTTTACTCCCGCGGCAGAATGTGGCTGATAAGCTTATCTGGCATAGTATGGCAGACAGAGTTTTCTCGGTTAAGTCGGCTTACAATTTGGCGGTTGACTCAGATAGGAGGAGGGGTGAGTGGCGATCCTCGGTTAGTTGGATGGATACGCCAAGTTGGATCAGGGTGTGGGAAGCTAAGATCCCTCTGAAGCTAAAGGTTTTTCTCTGGCAAATTCTTAATCGGGCTCTACCAACTACAGAGGCGCTTATTGAGAAGAAGGTTCTTGTGCTTCCCTGGTGTCCAGTTTGCTGGGATAGCCCGGAAACGATGGAACATCTGTTCCTTTATTGTCCGGTTGCGCGGGCTCTCAGGGACTACTCTGGGTTGGAATACTTGGGGGAGGGTTTGCCTCGGCATACCTTTCCTTTATTTCTCAAACGTCTATTGGCGCTTATCCATCAACCATCGTTGTTTATGGTAGTGGTTGCCATCCTTTGGCGGATCTGACGGTCTCGTAATTAGGTTGTCTTTGAAGGCAAACAATTTGGGTTCCGTGCGCTCATGCGCCAATTTAACCAGCAATATGAGGAATGGGTGGGCTTGCCATCAGACCCGGTGACTAGGGTGACTAGGCCGTTGATTCGGTTGGTGGCTCAATTGGGTGATTCTCGGCTAGTTTGCATGTGGGATGGGGCCACTAGGAGTGGGTCACATTCGGCGGGTGGGATGGTTTTTTGTGACCCGGCGCGAAGACTCCTTTTGGCAAAATGGTGCAGTTTCCCCAAATGGACGAGCCTGCTGTGGTGGAGTTGCTTGTGCTTCGGGAGGCCATTTTGTGGTGTTTGGAGTGTGGTTTGACGGAGGTCCGGTTCGAGGGCGATGCGAAGGTCATTATTGATAAAATTAGTCAAGCTGACACAAGGGATAACCGGTTGGGTGCTGTCCTGGAAGAGATAGTTCATTATTTCAGCGCTCATCCTGGGTTTTGTGTGCGATTTATAGGTCGGGAGAACAATAGGGTAGCTCATTCGGTAGCTAGAAAAGCCCTCTCTTTGTATCCAACTATGGGTTGCTTCTTTGATTTCCGGACCTGGCTGGTTTCCAGGATGTAACTGTCTATTTATTTTGGATCAATATATGATATCTTTTGACAAAAAAAAAAAAAAAGAATCAAATAAAAATAATGGCAATTCTTTCTCTCTTCTTTTATAGTGGCAGTGCCAGAAGTTGAAAAGGAGGCTGAGTTGAACGGAGTAATTAAAGAGGAGCTAAAGCCTTATTCACTATTTTATTGTTACAAATTTTACATATAATTTACTTAAATTTTAAAATTGAAGGGACTATAACTTCTCCTATTTTCAACCTAGTTCTACCACTTCTAGTTTCAATCGGCTTGAGATATGACATACATATAGGGCCTCAATAGTAGATAGCTATAATTTCTCCTTCATTTAATAGTTGAACCTTCGCGTGACTTATAACCTCAAAGCATCATTGACATTTAGATAGAAGCGGGAGGACCACATAAAAAGGTATTATATGGTTCAATAACAAATTATAGCCGCAATAAATTCGAGCCTTCATATATATTACTTCAATATTCACAGTCTTTAATATAGGATAGACGCTTTATCACAACTTCTCGAGTGAATTGGGTCTAGGGGTTCGCCCTTGCAAAGTTGGATAGCAATGATTTGTTCTTAACCTTACATGAGATTGTTTCGAAAATAGACTTGTCTACAACAAGGATCTTATTGAGACTACTTCACACTCACTACACTATCATGGAATAGATTTAGCAATTTGTATCATACCCTTAACTAATCTCACATTGAATTTGACTATCAAAAGCCAAATTTAATAGTAGATTCTCGAAAATCGTCAGATCAGTCTTCAATTTTGAGAGAAAATTTCCAGATTTCTTGTTTAATGGGTGTACTTCGACAAACTTGGATCAAACCACGGAAACTAATTTATTGCATTTGGGTGTTAGTACTACACCTAGTCCTATGGTTGGTGGATTATGAATAAGCATGAAATGAACTAAATCAATAGAAATCAAAACAAATAGCACAATATATTTTCTTTTTATCTCACTCTTGTTATATGTGATCAAGGATTTGCTCCTACCAACTCATCATTAATTTTTTTCCACCAAGACCACAATTTTTCCCCCTTCATGGATCCCTTCAATAGCATATAAAAAAAAACCCTAACTTTTTCCGACGAGAAACAAGATATCTTCAACCTTTTCTTGTTACTTTATAATTTATAATTACAATCATCACATCGCATCCCTTTAACTTGTCCTTCCACCGTTTCCTCATTTCCCTGAGTGCTATACCTCCAGAGAAACCATGTCCAAATTGATGGCCTTGATCTCTGCCTCTGCCCACTTGAAATGGGCTGTGGATTTCATCTTTCCCAACATTAATCCCTTCCCCCAAATCTTCCATCCCAGCAGAGTACTCTGTTTTCCTGATCCCTCACTCTGCAAATCGGAAGCAAGCCAAGAAGAAGAAGATAAAGACGACTGCTGCTCAATCTGTCTAGTCAAAATGAAGCAAGGGGAAGAAGTTAGCAAATTGAGATGCAGCCATCTATTCCACAGGCCATGCTTGGACCGATGGTTCCAATCCCGCGGCGGCGGCGGTCCCCTGACTTGCCCGCTTTGCAGGGACAACAGCTTGTTTCGTCCCCGGGAAGCTCTCGCCGCCGCCGCCGATGGAGTTGAGGTTTTGGAACTGAGGTTGGTCGGCGGTGGTTCGGGGGATTCCGATGACCGGGACTCATGGTGGTTACGGTGATTCGAGAAGAGAGGAAATGGGTTTTGTGTTTCCCGACCACGAAAGATTGTCGCGGCGGCAAACCGGCGGTGGTAGGCTGTGGCGGCGAACCGGCGGTGGAGGGGTAGAATTCAGAGATGAGTTTCCTGGACCGTAATTGTTGGCAAGTTGTCATTTTCTTGTAATTTATGTGACGTATGATCTAAGATTCTTGTGTTTATTTTCTTCTTTTCGGCCTCGAGAGTCGCTTCACTTATCACCTGTCTCTACATATTGTCAAGTTAATCACTGAGAATACCAAGAAAATGCGATCTGCAACTCCCAACTCTTCATTGTCGCGACAGCTTTATCGTTAGGCTATCTTACATTTGGTACCATTCTGTACAACCTTATCTTTGAGATCTCATTTTTCCCCCGAAACCTAACACAATAGATAACGCTATAAATCGCGCTTTGGATTGTATAAATTATGTATATTTATAAGTAGTTTAATGATTGAATATAAATTAGTTTGCATGATATTGATATTGCATAGTTGTACGTAATGATTGCAATTTGAACCCGTCTCATGGGTATTACCCGACCAAGAGTAGCGTGAGGCGGCCGGGCGGGGTATGAGTATTTACTTCCAACCCAACCCGCTCTGCCCTACCCACCCCATTTTTGGCTCATTTTTCCTCAAATACTTACAATATCTATTCATATTTCACATATTTTAACTTTTCTTCAACTAGTTAGACTCAACCTTTCAACTAGTTAGACTTAATTACCGGTTCAATTATCACGATTTTCATTCATAAAATGTTTCCCCCCTTTGTTTTGTTGTAAAAGTAAAATTTTGTGTGTATTTTTTCCACATAACATGTAAGAGTGGATCAACCCACCTCGTCCCAACCCACAATAACGTGGAACGAGACATGAATATTAAGGTACCCGTCCCACCTGTACGTGGGCACCGGGCCGTGCCGCCCACGGGCTAGCACGACACGGCACGGTTAGAGCACGATACGAGCACGCGCACGAATAATTTATGGGCCGTGCCGGGCCTAAACTTCATGGGCACGAGCACAGGCACGGTATATAAATAGTCTGTGTCGGGCCTAATATTTTCGAGACTTTATTGAGTATAAGAACGAACATGGCACGAAAATAATATTTATTTGATAGAAAATAAATATAAAAAGAATTATAGGTTCAAATATTACAAAACACAAGTAGAAAATAATTATTTTTTGTTGTTAGAAGTGTCATAAAGATATATATGTAATTACTAACATAAGTAAAAATAGATAAAAAAATTAAACAAAGTCAAATCACACTCGCTATACTTCCAATTTTCTTTTCCCCCTGATTTGTTACTTTTCTCAACATTATCGATTAATACTATCTTCCTCCGTCCAATTTTCACCTTATTTTTCAGTCTCTCTTTTGTTTTCGTCCTTTTCATTAAACACGAATACGAGCATGACACGAGCACGGATAGACATGCATGATTCGAACCATGCCCGGACCTGGGCCGGGCCTAACAAAGTTAAGGTCCGGGCCTAACAAAGTTAATAAATGGACTTGCACGACACGACACGAAAACTGATGGAGGCGTGTCATGCACGGCACAAAATAAATAGGCCCGAAGCGTGCCCGTGCCGTGCCGGCCCAAGCACGACTCAACGCTCATGTACAGACTCCCACCCCACTCCACCCCATTGTCATCACTAGTTGTGCGCACATAATTTGATTGTGAATCTACATGTAGGATGGTCTTGACTCTCATAACCTACACGATGAAAGTGTGGCTTCTTCTTAGTAAATCAGCATGTGCTTTTCATCCAAAAAAATTAAAAGGGCAGATCTAAGGTGTAAATAAAATTACGCCCATGACTCATGATTGACCCAACATTCCGTGGGCGGCTAACTTTGCCACCTGACGAAGAGCATTTTCTAAAGTGACCGATGAGAGAAAATTGCGGAAGGGAACATGGTCATGTAGATAAATAAACCAAAGTACCAAACCCCACGTACTGGCGTACTAATCATCCACATTTGGTCACTGAAATTATTAAATTGTGTTATGTTTAGTCATTAGAAAAAAGTAATATCAATTTTGATCACTTGAATTACTGGAACATGCCACAATGAGTCACTCTCCGTTAGCCTCCCGTCCAACTCCATTAATGAAGTTGAACGGAAACTATCGAAAGAGTGACTAAATGTGACATGTTTCAGCAATTCGAGTGACAAAAATTAATATTTTTTTTCTAGTGACTAAACATGACACGATTTAGTAATCTAAGTTACCAAATGTGGTGTTTACCCTCTAATATCTACACCATTGGTCTCTTACCAGTTCGATTTCATCCCTCGCATCACCATTGTCAATAAACATCCACGACCTATAGCTACATCTCTGGAATGAGGCATCCAATGAATCAATAACACTTCTACTGTGCTTTAAAGTACAACTTTAACTTATACTACAATGTAAATGTACACATTGAAGTTATACCATAAGGAAATTTGACTTTTACGTTGTGGTACAATGTAACTTTAGGTTGTACCATAAAGGGATTTTATAAAAGAGTATAGGTACAACCAAAAGTTGTACCATAAAGGCAAAAACTAAAGCACCAATGCTTTAAAGCATTGTAAAATTCGATCAAACAAAAGAACGAATTGGATAAAAAAAGAATGATCATCCTGGCCCCAAAAACTTATGCCAAAAGCTCTGTAAGGAATGATCGAGGAATGTAACGAACGTACTTGTTCGCAAGCAATCCACACGATCACGAATCATGGCTTAGAGATGTACCATTACCGTCTGAATAGCCTGCACTTGATCTTGCGTCAAGTTCTGCAGTTTCCAGCATTGCAAAAAGAGAGCTTGAGGATTTGTGGTAATAAAAGAAAAAGGAAATGTAAAGAAGAGTTGCGACTTTGGATGACTTAGGATAAGCTGATTTTTCAGTGAAATGCTTTGCTGATTGTTGGAGGATGGATAGGTCAGTCAAACCTGGCACAAATGGTCAAACAGCTGCCTATCCCCATTTCACAATTTTGTAAAGAAGTCGCCAAGGTAAGATGCCACATTAATCTGCCAAAATAATCAGCTTCCACTAAAAAGGCCAGACAAATTGCGTCAATTGTGTGGGAACATCACACACAAAAAAACACACTCGTTCAATTTCTTCCCACTCGTTCTCCTTCAATAATGGTTTGCTGGAAGCCTATAACTCCTTTCAACAAAAATTATCCGAATGGCAAAGGAAGTATAAATTACCCAGTTTTACCTCATCATCATCAAACTAAAATTGTTCATGCATTTCAAGAAGTGTGTCTGCCAATAAAGACGCTATCTGCAGCAAATAAGCAAAACAGTCTTCAACTAAGTTACCATAAATTGTTAAATAGACATGTATATTATATTAGACTATGATTCATGGAGAACTAATTAAGTATGTTGCTAAATTTTCACAAATAAAGTATGTTGCTAATGATCTAATTCTACTAGTGCACTTCCATTCAACAACTAAATTGTTCATCAGATTTCAATCTCACACTTCAGTAATGAGAGTACCTTGAAAAGTAGTGCCACCATGGTCCATTTCTCAGGGGTCACTTTAGCCTTTGAGCGTGTAGTTATCCCTTCTGTAGACTTTACCCAAACACAAATGTTTAAAAAAAAGTTTATGCCATCCACAAGGAGATGACTAACCGCATCAAGCAATAAGCATTCAAAAGTTAATGGCAGATATCAACCTTGATTAGATGGCCTTGCACATAAACTTTTCCAAGTTGAGGGTGGCTGGTGGAGAGCAACAATGCCAAAGCACTGGTTGTCACCTTAATCTGATAGGCTCCCTGAATCTCCCCTGTCAAAGATTTATTAGCTTGCCAATGTAAGATATTTGAGCTTCAACAATAACTTCCATTCAGGGCAAAAATCAAATGGTTTAAACAGACTACTACATAGTATAGGCATATTGGGTGCGGTTAATACCTTGTTGCTTTGTCCATTCTGACATGACATAAACAAAGGCATTATCATGGTCCGCGGCTGGGATACTAACAAGCAAATCGATAAACTTTTCCACATTAGGGGCACTCATGTGGACCTGTTCATATTCAACACACAAAGAAGGAAAACACTCAGAAGTGCATGGTTATATATTAATGTGCAGCTTACTCTATGAGAGGGGGGGGGGAATCCTAAAAAGACAAGTGATCTCCCAAGTTCAAAGCCTCACTCAAGCATTATTGTTCACAGATGCCCGCATTACCACTATGGTTATTATGTGTTATACCATGCACTGTAACTTTGACTTTCACCTCGAGGAATACTTCTGATGATTCAAGAATAGTAAGTAATATATGTACAGAAAAAGGATACCATTTTAGCAAAAAGAACTATCAATGAACTTCTCAATCCAGCTATTTGAGAAGACTGCATTCTTCTAACAAGAGCAG
Organism: Linum tenue; assembly: GCA_946122785.1. Classification (NCBI taxonomy): domain Eukaryota; kingdom Viridiplantae; phylum Streptophyta; class Magnoliopsida; order Malpighiales; family Linaceae; genus Linum; species Linum tenue. The sequence goes on from CAMGYJ010000010.1 coordinate 40,440,258, forward strand.
TAATAAGATCCGAGGTATGTTGTGCCATTTGCAGCGGTAGATGCAAAATAAGTTGCAAAATATAATTCCCAACAAAAAGAGAACCCGAGCTATCAAGATTGGGATCTAGAAGCCTGCACAACCAAGAGCACTCAGCATAAGAAACTGATATACCAATGCACATTATACAAGCAACAATACTTTTAATGAAATAGGCATCAGATTCCTAATGAAATGAAATTGATTGTATTTTATGAGGTTATTGAGAAACAGATCAGCAAAATAACCTTACAAAAAACAGAGGAACTAGAAAAATAGAAGGACCTTGAAGCTACATCAAGCAAACTTCTCATCGCAAATCTAGAATCAGCAGCCCAAGCAAGAACTTCCTGCCTTCCTCCAGATATAAATGCAGCCAAACATTGGGTTGCATTCTACAAAGGATGCAACCAAACAAAGGATCAACTCCCATAACACCTGAGGAAGATAGCCAAAGAATAATTAATGTGGATGGTAGTAGAAACTAACCTGCAGTTCACTATGGTCGTCGTTCTGAAGAACAATCCTAGTTACAGCGTTGAAGCAAACATCATATAGTACCCTCACAACATCCATTGGAGCATTCTGTACATTGCTACCACAATTAAAGCAATTTTAGAAAACATACAACAATTATCATATGGAGATAGAGGGCAGTATGATATTTTTTTCATCAACAATAACTTGCCTTCAGTTAGGGGTGGGCATTCGGTCGGTTCGGTTCAAACCGAACCGAAATAATGTATACCGGATTTCCGAGTTCCATCAAACATCAAACCGAATTCGAACCGAATTATAATTCGGTTCGGTCGGTTCAAACCGAATTATAATTCGGTTCGGTTCAGTTTTGTATGAAAAACCGAACTTGTGAGGTTAGCTTGTATTTTTTCTCTTTTAAATTATTTTTCACCCCTAATGTAAACAATAAATATGCAATTAAATGCATTATCAATGATAAAATCAAACATTTCAACACATAAGTCATAAAACACTAACATAATTCAAATATTTAAGTCTCATAATAAGTACAAACATAAAAATCCACCATTTGGAACTTGCAATTATAGTAATTCGGAAAATCGGTTCGGAATTCGGAAAATCGGTTTGGTCGAAAGGACCTTGGTTTCCGAAATATACCCTTTTCTCTTCCGAATTCCGAACCGAATTAATGTTATTCGGTTTCGGTTCGGTTTGAATTCGGTTCGGTTCGGTTAGGTTCGGTTTTACCGAACCGTATGCCCACCCCTACCTTCAGTAGCATGGTCACCAGATCAAGTGATCTAGCTACCAAACCTTCTGGCTGCTCTCGTGGCTGGCAATTAGTAAAAAGAAGTGTCAAAATAAATTAATAACAACTTCAAATGACCAGATCAACCGTAAGAAAGTTTATCAGCAAAGTTTCATCTATACCTTGTTCAAAATTGGCCCTACATGAGGCAGAACTCGAGAAACCAATGGATGAATACCACCAGGTGCATTCTTTATTGCATGGATAATTAACAAAAGAAACCCCATTTAGTCAACTAGGCATACATAACACATATACTAACAGAAAATCAGCACATGCTTAAAATAATTAACACAATCAATTTGTAGTCTGAGATTCTATCTAATGGTTGTCCTTCCATACATGCTCATGTTCCCGGGGCAGTAAGTGCGTATTTATTCATCACTTACAAATAGCCATTGCTTCAATAAATTTAAGATTGATCAGAGCATATCCTTATTTGCTTCTTTTTCCTGGCTCCAGTAATATTAAACAATGTAAGCTTATCCATCTCCATGTGTCTTAAGGATATAGATCTCCTCATTAGTATCTCGAAAGAGCTCACTATCGTTAGCTGTGAGAATATATTGTTATCCCCTTGTAAACACTTCAGCATAACATAACAAAACACTAAAGACACGGTACTAGGTTTTTAAGTCAATCATATCCTGCTACCCCGGCAATTGCATTGGATTTGTATCATAAACATTATGAGGAAATAGAAAATACATGGAACCAAACAACTTCAATGGACCATGAGAACTATAAGGACACTGAGAATATTACCTCCAAAACTTCAATCTCATCGATACCAATAAAAGGATCAGAAATATGTGACGCCCACACATTAAGAATCACAGGCGAGATTATAGACTCAATTGGTCCAGATACTTTGGCACCTAAAATATTTTTTTGACAAAAAACTTGAATATTAAGCTGAGAGGAAAACAACCACAAATTATAACAACTGATGATTAGTGCTCCACCGACTTGACTTAATTGCAGCTTGTAGTGTTTCAAGGACAAGGTGTAAAGTTTCATCAGATGCCTATAAAGCAGAAAACAGTCAACGCATGCAGTAACAAAACACTAAAGGCAGTCAAAGTCCTAAGAGTTACCTGTTGAAGTAAATCTGTAAGGGATGACAATAACCCAATTAGTTGAGGTTGGACAACTTCTTTGTTAGCTTCAGGCAGAAGCTTAGAAAGCGCTCGGCAAGCACCTACCTTCACAGGTGGGGGCCTAATCACAAAAAAAAACCAGTCATCACAGGATGTGTCCACACAAGTACGCAAATTCAAGTACACACAAGGAACACTCACACATCCATGCCAACAGCTTTCATTGCAGCATAAAGGAATTGCTCAAGGACCATGTGGCTTATCTATATAGGATAAAAACTTGATTACAGATTTAGAAAAAAAATAACTATTGCAAAACAAACTGAAAGTGTAAGTTCAAGAATTACCACAGGGGAGAATTTAGCGACCAATGTAAGAACACGGGCACAAAGAAAGGGATATTCATGGGGCCCTGCATAGGTATCACAAAAAAGGATGTATATTGGTATGGCATATAATAAATGAAGAGAGAAAATGTGTGAGTGAAAGGACGAGTAGGACAGGATACCAATTCTAATGTCTTCGGCAACAAGCGACTCTATAAGCTTTCCTAAGAAAAAGTTGGTAACCCCATAATCCTGAACAAAGAACTCCATATTCAGAAAGGAAAACCAAGGAGATCCACCAAACATTTATAAATTTAAAAAATACCTCAGCTTCGAGAAGCTGATCTGAGACTGAAGTCAAAGTATAGAGTGTTGCCTCCCTAAGCTGCCAAAATTTTTGAGGTTATAGTTATTTGCGAGGAAATACACACAAAATCATAACATGAAACCCATTATAGATCATCTAACACTCATGCTAACATCTCTCAACACCATCTAAGGCTAAACAATAGGGAAATCAATTTTCAAATTAAAGAAAAAGGAAAAAGGGAGAGTCCAATTTCCACGAAAAGAAATCAGGATGTTAATCCAACAAGCGCGTGAAAATCCATAGCAATAGGTGGCATCACCATTCTTGAAAAGCACCTTTACCAGGATGCAATCAAGACTGCCTACCAGGATGTGACCCAATAGAATTTATAGAAAACAAGGCAAGAGAGTGGAGAAGAATCATTTCCAACCTTTCTGGAGCCTGAAATGGACAGAAAGAGAGAGTCCAGTGGCGTAGCCAGGATTTTGAGTAAGGGGGTGCCAATTTAAAAAAATTAAAATGACTATCAATTTTTTATAGTGACCCACGACGGGTTTTCATATTTTGAAAAGTCTGTAAAATACATTCGTTTACTTCTTGAATAAGCATGTAATTATGAGGTTTTTTAATTTAATTTACTTATTATTTGTAAACGGTAAATTATATATATGCAATAGAACGTATTATTGTATCATGTAAGTAATTGTTGTTTAATGGAAGATGTCAAAGCTAATAGTAAGGGGGTTCCATGTTCAAATCCTAGCTATAGCATAAACTAATACCCCTATTTTTTAATGTTCTAGCCCCGACCCAAGGGTGTGCCACGGCACACCCTTCTAACACTGTGTCTCCGCCCCTGAGAGAGACCCTAACAGAACTAAATGTAGAGCATGCATTACAAACTACAGGGGGGACTCAAATTTCATGAAAAATTATAGAGAAAACAATAAACATAAATGTATTTTTTTCCTTCAACAATAACTACTTTATATATGTTATTTGCAATAAACATTAACAATTTAAGATATATCAGTGACTTGGAACTTTTATAAAGACGGGTTTGGAGTTGCTGACCCTTCTTACTGAATTATTTTTGCACTACCACTCATTCCATGCATCTAAACCAAACAAGTGGTGATTCCAACTCGCACAGTTGTCAAGTGCTTCCAACAATAACAATTCACCTAGAAGGAAATTGCTTTGCTTACTCTCCACCACACTGATGAACCAGCAACCTGTTCTTGTTGGGACTCGTTGAACCTTTCTCTCGTAGCATCTACAATCGCATTGATCCCTTCTACACCACAAGAATTTATCACCTCTTCCAGTAAAAGGGCACCTGCAAGAGAAAATTTAAAGGAAACACATCACCATGGAAGCTTAAACTTTTGAAATGCAGAATTCGTGTTATCCACATTACTGGACTATAGTAATTGCTGAGCGACAGTATCAGAAGATTAAAGAATAAGCCAAAATTTATGATAGCAAGTACGATTACAGATCACTAACAATATTTGCAGGCCTATGCTAGCATGTTGCTGATTCTACAGATAAAAGAAAAACATGCCTGACTCTACAAATAAAAGAAACTAACATTAGAGTATCCAACACCTAATGCATTACCCTTGCGTGAATATTCGTTGTTACCAAATTGCAGTGTAGATAGGTAACCATATCTAGTAAAGTTCAAAAATTACACTAGACCAATCAGTTAGTTTTGAGTTATCCTTTACAAACTATAATTGACTGCCATGACCAAGGTTCCAACACGTGCAACCAAACAATTATTGCAAAAGTCAATGATACTGCACAATTCAATAGGTTCTTCCTGACTCCATAATTAGCATGCTTGAGCGTAGAAAAGGCAACTGAAACTATTATTTAGTCAGTTGCTACGATTGGGCACTAAGTACTTCAGATATGATCAAGAAAATATATTCTTACTTGAAAAAGTGCTTACCAGAAACACGACAACTATGAGTCTCGTCATCCTCATCAGCCACGAATTGATTAGCATCCACTGACCATGTATGAACCTACTCCAGTCCAATAGTCAGACAAAAACGCTTGTAAGTGTACCATATTTAGGGCCTTCAGTACTATATAGATAATGCTTCCAAATTCAACGGGAGACAATGACTCAAATATTTCTCTAAGATACTGTAGCAGGCATTCTCTTCCCTTTTCTCATTTGACACAACAAACAACAACAACTCTAACAATCTCCTTGTTTATCACCTTAAACGTGGATTTATTGGTCACTTCTCAATCACCAACCTACAGTGATGTGTCAAACAAGATCTCATACTCACGTACATTACGTTTTTGCTAGCTCCCTATCCTTTGTAAGAGTTAAGGGAGCAAGGCAGAACGAAAGTGATGGAATGAGGTAATTATATTACTAGCACCGGGCCCGGCCCTTGGCCGGGAGAGTTTGATTATGTGTTGTTATCATGTATAATGTATAGTTGTTCGGTACTGATAAAAAATATAAAAATAAATAACGAATAATGATATCTAGTAAGAAAATGGTGTCTATTTATTTTGTATTTCAAATAGGACAATGTTATAATTGCGCCGTTACGAATTGGAAAATTGCCGAAATCGAGAAAGGAAGAATACGAAAGCGAGAATCGAAAACAGACACACGATTTACGTGGTTCACTGACGCGATGTGTATTAGCTACGTCCACGGGCAAGAGAGACAGTTTCACTATATCGAGGAGATTACATATTACAGAGGAGATGAGAAGTATTTATACTTCTCCATGTGGGTCTAAAACCTAGTTAAACCTGGTAAAGGAAACGGTTACGGACCAGGCCCAAAAATGACAACCCAAACGTGTATCGACCCCCATGACTTCCAGTTATAGCGACTGATAGTCCGATTCAAGTCTCATCAACAAACAAAACATGAGAGTTTTATTCCATTATACACACATAATCCATCTTAATCATAAAAGAAAATGCTTGTCCATTAATGTAGTTTAATCAAGGGTTATAGGTATAATATGCCCCTCTACTATGATATTTTATCAAACATGCCCCTCTACTATTTTTTTTTTTGCATCAAACATGCCCCTGTAATTTGAAACAACTATCAAACATGTCCTTCAGTTAAAATTTTCATTGAAAAAATCGTCAATATGGTTGAACCGAGATTTAGACGACTTGACATCGATAAATGGGAGGGGAAATGTCAGTTTTGACCCTTGCTTTATTTCTCTAGGTCTCATTAAAGTGAAATTATTAGAATTATGTGGCTATACAAAAGAACAAAAAAACTCTAAAGTGAAATTATTAGAGATATTTTAGATATTTGGGTCGCCCAAATCAAAGTTCGGTCTTGGTTAACGATTTTTGGATGGAAATTTTAACAAAAGGGCATGTTTGATAAGTTTTCCAAAGTACAGGGGCATGTTTGATGTAAAAAATAGTAGAGGTGCATGTTTGATAAAACGTCATAGTAGAGGGGCATATTATAGATTGATCACATTTTCTCAATACATTTTCTCAATAGTTACCGTCTTAATTCATCACGGTACACGTTATAGATATGAAATTATATGATGCAAAAGAAAATACAGGGCACATTAGAGATTGATCAACAATATGAAGTAGCATGTTGAAGATGTAACACGACGACGTAAAAACCCTCATCGATACAATATTAACCTTACTTAGTTTGCACAAACTATTATTCCATAGAATTTGTGACCATTTTGCATGCATAGAAGAGAGTTTCGTTGTATTAGCTATTAGAGAAACCAGAAAATGACCTAGTGTCAATATTCAGACTGAGCATTCTTAACATGAGTCAATGGTTCAAGCTATAAAAGAAAACCCAAAGGATTATTTTGTGCACTACGATAGTTATAATTAGAAGTTGAACCTTTAGATGCCTCATTGCTAACTTCAGTATTAATATTTTCATGTGAAAGTAGAGGTGGACAAAACAGTGGGCGATGAAGAGAAAATTGATCTCATGTGCTCAATACATGAGAGCTAACTTAGAAGACCCAATATTATAGTAACTTTGTGCCTTCATGTTGCATTTTGTTCTTCCTAAAATCCTTAGCATATTCATATATGAAACAAAAGCCTTTAATTATGCTCCCAAAAGAAACACAGGAAAAGACAATTAAATATAAAAAGAAATAATACCACCATTTATAAGCTTAGACAATTGAGAGAGATTAGCGAGGTTGGAGATAAGAGTCAAAGAAATAATAACACCATTTTTAACCAAACAACCTTAGAACTCTTCAAACCTAGCGACTAAAATCCAGGAACGGAAAGGCTTCTTCAAAGAAAACTTCAATCGACTATTGCAACTTTGCAAGCATTAACTACTATGCAAGAATCTAGAAGCTCCACAAGATAAACCTGAAAAAAGAGGAGTGATAACATTAGGGGTGTTCAAACGGTTTGGTTACCATGGTAACCGTTTTAACCAGTACTATTTGGTTAATTTGGTTTGGTTAATTTGGATAATTGGTTTGGTTTGGTTAAAGTTTTTAACTTGTTTGGTTTAGGTGGTTTGGTTTGGTTTCAGACACTCCTAACCAGTCAAACCAAATTAACCAGTTAAGTAATTAGTCATATATCTAACATATATTATATACACATACTTAATACTTTGCATAACCACTCAAGAGTTAACGTTCATCCCTTTTAGACTCATAAAATATAAAGCTCAATATTGCTCATATAGTGTATATTTGTATATGTAAAATGTAGACCACAACATATGGACGCCTAATTTAGATAAATTTCATACATTATGATGGATGAAAACTTGAAAGAAAGGTCATTTCCAGTCTATGATAATTGCTAAGAGACTAAGTCAATTTACACAAACACAACAATTCATTAACCCATACCATTGTCATAAATTTTTGTTAGGTGAATACTTCTATACTAATCGTAAAATAATTGTTTTAGTTGCATGTATTTTTATTAAGGGTCAACTATAACTGCGTGTTGATTGTTATGTTTTATTCATTATATAAATTACGAATTGTTGCATTAACCGAAAAATTTTCATCGTCAATGATAATGTGATTTTATATTGGTTAATCTGGTTAACCAATTAACCAAACCGATTAAACTTTAGTTTGGTTAATTTGGTTGTTGTATTAGTTTGGACGGTTTGGTTATGATATTGTATTCCATGGTTAATGGAATTTAGCCTTATTTGGTTTGATTATAACCATGGTAACCATTTGAATACCCCTGGATAACGTTATTCGACTGGGCAACCACCTTCATTTGATATATCATCTAAGTAAAGTTAACAGCTCTCTCTAGTGCAAAACAAAAGAGAAACTTTGCAAGCTATGAAGGCTATATTAGACTTATATATATATATCAGTATGCAGTGACTCGCAGCCATTTAGTATATGGTAACTATTGTTTGATTTTGAAGTGAGGTTTCTCCCTTTGTTGTTATCATTCGGCTCCCACCCCTACTACTTGCCTTCTCAATTAATTAGTGGGGGTGGGATGGGGTGGGGGTAAACAATCATATTCTATTAGTAACTTTGTTGATAGAGACGTGGAGGGAGCTGAAATTCCAAATGCTCCTTTCCACCCAAAAAGGCAGATCTTTGCTAACGGCGGTCCATAACAGAGGCAAGGAACGACAATAGAAAAACTAACCCAATTAACTACATCAGTATGAGATGACGATTCCGATGTTCTGCTGGACAGCTGGTTTCTTCTTCAATAGCTGCCGGAGGGGACGGGGAAGGGGAAGGAGGAATGTATGTGAAGAAAGGTCAAGGTGGGATGCATGAATTTTAGGGGATAACTTATAAGGGTCTTGTGGTATCATTGTGTTCTTCAAGTAAAAACAACTTAAATGATTAAGTAGCCAATGACCATATCAGAGATCATTAAAGCAATTCCAAAATTCACCAAGGAAAGTAATTCCAAAATCCACCAAGAAACTTAAAAGGAAAATTCATCACTTGATGGGAATAAAAACCATGTAAAATTATTCTTATAAAAAAAAACATGTAAAATTACAGAGCTACATACATACCTCCAACGTGATGAAGACTCTAGAGTGTTTACTTCCCGGTTGAAGAACTTGAGTGAATAAGAATATGATTATATGACTACTGATAGAGCAAGTTTCAGTTTCCCTGCGGCTGCGAGCGAACTAAACTATTCAAGAGTGAAATCAAAATCATACTGAAAGCAAGCAAGAATCAATTGCACAAATCAACATATGCTGAACTATTTAACAGTGAAAGGAACAATCCTCATCAAACGAAAGAAATGGGGGAAAATTACAAAAAGAGGTAAAAACATATGGAAGCAATCAAATCACATAAGCGGATGATGATGAAAATGAAAATGGCCATTAGTGCCCAGAAACAAAAATCAGTCCAAAAACACTCTCCCAAACTGACGCTACTATGTTGGGGAAGGGAAAAAAGCCAAGATGGAGGGTAGTGATAAATCGATTCTGGATAATAGTTAGGGATTGCAGATAGAGGGTTGAGAAAGGTAGTAGCTGGGAAGGTGACAACGAAGTTGATAATGGGGAATCAGCGAAGGGGCAGAGGACGATTCTGATGCTCTATTCCACAGCTAGTGTCTAGAAAGAACTGCCCGGCGCCGCTAGGCTTCTTCGTGAACAACTGCCAGCGGGATTGGCGAAAACGGCGTGTAGGGAGGGGAAGGTGGGACGACGTCGGGGAAGCACTGAAGACGGAGGTGGTTTTCAAGGATTAGAAATTGTCGAGTTGCAGGGTTTGGTGTTCAAAACGCAGAGTTTCAATTGAATTAAAATGAGAGGATTTGTCCTAATTGCCCTTCCACAAAACACTCCCGTGGCTGCAATTTCAAAATGGAGAAAAAGTAATACATGAATCTCCATTATATTACTTGTAGATGTGGATTTCAAGAATTCATTTTAATTTAGTGTAGGTGACTATACTGCTCGTGGTCTCATTTTAACAACGACACAAAAGACCAGTAGCATAAAATTGATAAAATAAACAATGAAAACCTTGCCTGTTGCTCGGTCATTTGAAGAAGTGTTATTGTATGATATACCAACTGCTTAACATTACTCAGAACAACCTGCAAAAGTTCATAGCATTGTGAGCACAATACAGGAAAATGTTAAATGAAAATAAAGAATCCAAGTAGACCTGAGTGTGAGTCTTCACCTTTCTTAGTCGTGCACTGCCCACAATGGTTAAGAGAAACTCTAAAAGCTGTCCAATGAAAAAGATGTAACCAACTAACTATTTAGATACCAAAAACATTGAAAATTTTATGTACCAAAACCAAAAAGGAAACCTATAAAATTTTGGGTGCGCCTACGGTGACATGCATGTCACGGTGACTTGCACTTTTCGGTCGACCTCAGTTAGGATTAGGTCAATCTCATGTAGGATTAGGTCGACCTCATATAGGATTAGGTCGACCTAATCGGTTGTTTCAGTGTAAAAACAGTTTCATAATGCCTACTTTGGAGATTCATATCTTACAATTGGCTCGATGGAAATTGGAGATTAATGGCTTATTTTGAAGCTGAAGTGTCCCTCTACACATTAAAGTACTTGTGAGCTCAATAAGAAGTCCAGAACACCATTTTTGAACCTGATCAAAAGGTTGTGCCAAAACTTGGAAACTGCCTGAAAATGTCCAAGTCTGGGAACGTGTTTGTGAAGCCTACTTTGGAACTCAATTCGAGAAGCATGGATGTGAATCGAGCCCAGGGGCCTCTACCACGTTAAATTAGATATGTTTTTATACAAATTCAAGTCATTGGATCAAATATTGGATATCTGTAAGGCTTCAAACAAAAGGGTCGAAGTTGCTACGAAGACTGTTTTTCTGGCAGACTTCGTATTTTCATGCCAGTCATAAGCAACCTTTGTATTTTCATGCAACCTTTGCTTTTATTAAGACAGAAAGAGGTAGCAAGGGGATCACAAGAAGATTAACAATACATACAAGAACATACCTCTGGTCATATTACTTTGATCATTAATTAATAAGAGTAAGGAGTGAGGATAAAAGTTCGGGCCAATTTTCAGGCCAGTCATAAGCAGCTATCGATGTTATCGCCATACTAATTGTTGTGCAGATTTTCCGATGAGAGTCATCTATAGAAGCTAGAAGGTTTCCGCGTATAACTCCCTAAAAACAGACAATCATAGAACCAGTTATGATGCTAATACTGAAATTGTTTAAGAAGGACAAACCACAATTATAGAAGCGGAAAAATGAGACATTAAACAATGAGCAGTCAAGGCAATTTTTCTTCAACATTGGGTGGCAACTAAATACATATTAGCTCATCCCTAGGACAGGCTTGAAAAGGAAAATAAGGGAAAAACAACCAACTTCATAGATACCAGGATTAAAAAAAAACACAAAGAAATGTCTTCTTATAGTTACCTTTTCTTCCACAGAAACTGTAACATCCTCATCTCCTTCCCAGTGTTTCCGAATGAATCGCTTTAAAAGGACCGCAGCTAGGTAAAGTTTGTTAAATCCAACAAAACGAACCAAATATTCACACATGTTGCACTCAAATCCTTATGTAATGTTACACGCACCGAATCAAGCAACCAAAAGAGAGAGAAAGACTAGGATACTTATTTTCTTTTGTCAAAATAGGATTGGAACGTTCCTCATATGAATGAAAAAATAAAGTCTTTTAGATTCCACAATCACATGCTACACAAAATCTCTAGTCGGATTTTTACAAATATATAAAAATCAGGCAAAAACAAGAATATCATAACAAATAAGCTGCACGACAATAGAATAATCTACAAGTACACAAATATTGTTAAAATAGGATATTTGTCGAAATTCCAATGAGAGATTCTTGTTTGCAGCAACCCTTGATAGCGCCGCTCCAAATCCTATGGTGACACACGATATAAGGTCCAACTGTTATAAAATTCACCAACAATCTCCTAACAAGTGCTTGTGTAAATGAGGGTTATCCCATAGACTTATTCACCATCTCAACTATCAATCTCCTAACAATTGTTTGACTAAACATGATACATTCATTCAAACCTTAGGGGTTGATGCAGCAACCTAATATTACATTCATTCCAACCTTCCACAACCAACAATGTCCAGAAAAGCATAGTCTAGCACACGGAAATGAGTTCCTCAACCAAGAGAGAGCCTATGTTGACAGTTCTCCCGGCTTAAAATATGAAGGAACCAGGAAAATAAAACTCAAACATAATAACGCATGCTTATTTACATGCCTAGACACATTGCAACAGTAAATCATAGCAGCAACGGCAAAATGAATCCCAATTGTAGAACGCCGCGAAGTGACCAGCGAGTTGCAAATTTTGAGTTCCATACTCAGCAGAATTAAGAACTCGGTCCCGCCGCGACAAGATGAAGAACGACGCAAAGAAGGTGAGAGGGAGAGAAGGAAAACCTGGCTGAAGAGAGGCCTGATTGAGAGAAGTCTCGGCGAAGTTACGGAGCTCTGGATTAGGGTCGAGAGTGGCAGAGAGACAGTTGAGTAGCCACTGCTGATCCTGATCAATTACAAGATTCGTCATCGAAGTTTCCAGAGAGAGCATCCTAATCTCTCCCATCTTTTTCTTCTTCCGTTGAGGAGGAGAAAGAAGAACGAGTTTGGTTTCAGGATGGCGTCCAATTTTCCCGCGCTGAAGAGAGAGGAAGATTGGGAAGTGAGACACCTGGGATTTTGGAGCAGCGAGAGAGCTCCCGGGTTTTGGAGGGGCAGGGCTTATAAAGTGAGCGCGTTATTCTGCCAAAAGATAGCACTGTTTACATCCCAAGAAAAAACCAACGATAAAAATCAAAACTCTCTACACTCGCAGGCAACAAGGAAAGGGTCTTCCTGGCCACATCATGAGCCACCCGATTGTTACTCCTGCCAACAAAATCAACACCAAACTCTTGAAACTGACGAATCAAATTCTCGATCTTAATGGCGCAGTTTTCCGCTCTTCCACTAGAAAAACTTTTTATTGGATGTTAAAACGGCATATGCCGTATTTAGTGGTATGAAAATATTGAGTTACGATTTCAACATAAAATACTTTATTGTTGACATTTTCTCTACAATCTTCGGTATGATTTTACAATTCTGCGCATTATACGGCCTAAGAATTCAATCAACTTCAATATTATTTTAATGTGAAATAAACAAATATTTTCTTTTGACTTATCATAATAGCTAGAACTTATTCAATTAAAGTAGAAAAAACTTCAAGAGTGAGAATCAACGGAATTGCATATTGTGTTGATCTCATATCATAGAGTTTGAACTTAAGAACTCAGTTGTTTTAAGAGATAATCGCTAGCAAAAAATTTCTTTCTTGCCACAATCACTAATCAATGCAAAAGAAAATTTACACACAAAATTACACAACTATAACTAATGATAAAATAATAAGGATTATTACACATGTATAATCTATTTTATGTTTACATGGGAAACAATTATAGAGGTTCCTAGGAAACACATAAACACCTCATCCAAAACAAAAAATATATAGGGACTAATTATCTACTCCCATTTTGTCCTAAATTGATGAACATGCTTGAACTCATAACTCATTAGAAAACTACCATCCATTCTCCTCAACACAAATCTCTCAGCCAACACAAAATACCCAAACCTCTTCCAATTGTTGATTCCACCACCACCTCCAAACTCCTCAAATTTCTTCACCCTATTCTTAGCACCCTCACTTCTTCTCCACCCAACTCTTTCCTCCTCCCATTTCATTCTCTCCAAAATCACCTTGCTCAATCCAACCCCCATCCCTTCCTCCCCTGCATCATTGTCCAATCTCACCCTTCTAAACCAAATGACTCCATCATTTTCTCCAACCATATGCCCCACAACATCCCTTTCACCAACTCTCACGGCTTCGGTATCGACCAAAATATCTACATTCACGAGCGAGTTAGCATTTCCTTCGACGCCGTTGTCACATCTGAAAATCGGCATCCACTGCTGCTCCAACGTCATCTCGTAGAATCTCGAATGGTTGACTTGATCACGAGCATCCATTCTCGATTCCTTGACGAACAAGAAAGGGCAGTACCATTTCCCCACCACCCTAGGCACCGAAACACGATCACCTTTCTCGTCGGACAACACAACTTCGAAATCAGGAAGGCGAGCTCGAAGGTCTGAATCCACTCCCAGAGCTTCATCTAGCTCGAAATCCCGAGAATTCGAAGTATGGAGCGTCCAGCCGTCTCTTCTCAAAAAAAGAGGGGGGAAACCACCTCCAACTACAGATATGGCACGGTAACCCGAACCTCCATACCAGTAATCACGCCGAGAGATCTCGAACTGCTGGTAAATGTCCTCTCCGTGCGGCTCGAACGGCTCCGGCTTTCGATCCGAGATACAGTTGCAGAAGCAGCAAGTTGTCATCTCCTCCTCTGTCGAGTTACTATAAGCTTCCCTGAATCAATGAACCAATTTGTTAGGTTAGGACTACAACAACATACTTTACCTGTAAACATTTACAAACTAGTCCTCACTCTTTCTATTAACGTACATATTAACCCCTCCTCTGTTTTTCCCCCTTGCTATCTGTCCTGCAGGAAAAAAAAACAGAGCATTTTACTTACCCTTTATGCTTCCCATCCCGCTTGATCACGTAGTAACGATTAGCAGCGAGCGGGTAATTGATTGCAGGAACGAAGACGACGCGGTGCGTTTCGACGTGCTGGTGCTCTCCACTTTGCTGGACGTATCGAACTTGGAGGTTCTTGTTCTGAGGGAAAGGCAGGTCCCTGACTCTGCTGCTGTTCACCAGCCCGAAGCAGCTCGTCGGCTGAGCATCTTCATCTTGGATGACTAGCACGCCGGAATTCGGGACTTCTGGAGGCGGCGACGAAGCCGCTGAAGGGTCCCTTCTGTAGAGAGAAAGGGGACGAGTCACGTACATGGCTTTCTCTTCTTCTTTTGGTGGTGATGGTGAGATAATTATAGACCAATGATGATCACAATGTTGTTGGAGTTGCTTGTTATACTTGTATATATAATTCACAAGTCTTAATTGGAGACAGAGTTTCCAAGAAATCTCTGTGCTTAGCTTGTTCCCATGTGATTTGTCCTCTGTTTTACCAATTAATGGCTTTCGTGTTTGGGGGAAGGTTCATCGTCTTGATGAAGTCAAGTCAATGGCAGATTACGGGTGCTGACTGAATTAATGTGTTTTTAGATTGACTGGTGAAGATTGAAGATCAAGAATCGTACAGGTGTTGGTTGCAAAATAGATGGGATAGTTTACACAGTACAAAACGTTGATTAACATATTGATAACGAAGGTTCAGGGCATTTTCGTTGGAAAGATTACTTCTTTGAGTACTTAAGTCGATGATTATATAAATATAAGTATGGTTGGGTCATGGGTGTCGTGTTTGACCCTGGGCATCTTTTGCCACCGTCAAAAAATTGACAAAATGTTGTTTGAACTCAAATCTGCGAGAGATTTTGATTTGTTTTTAGCCTGTGCTGTCGACAAAATATATAGGTACCTGAGTAATACAATTTCAAGTTAGATAATTTGTATAAATTTGAATCGTTAAAATAGATTAAGTTCACTTTAGATTATTGATTAAAAATAAAATAAAAAATAGTGACTACCGGCTGAACCCGTAGACTTCGTTATTTCCGGTCTAATTGGGCTGGGTGGATGGTAATGGAAGGTTTTTACCATGTTACAAGATTCGAATTGGATCAACGATCGGCCCAGTAGAACCGTCAAACCACTTATGATAGCGGTTTTATTCATTGCTTGAACGGTTATTGATGGATCAAACGGTTTTTCACGGTTCAACATAAAATCAGATGAACCAACACGATTTAACTAGTCGAGTGGTTCACTTATTTAACAAAAAAAAAATGCTTTAACATTAACTAATACCATCAAATCATTTTTATTAATTTTATATGTGTTTCATCAACCTTATTGTCGACTTTACGTTGTCTACTACCGACTAGAACCGTAATTTTAATTTGAATTAAAAAAATGCGATTTCTTTTGTGAGCTGGTTGGAATGATTTATTAGATATTTTGGTGATGATATGCATTTGAACTTGTTTATGACCAATGATAATTTCATTCTTAAATTAGTGTAATATACAAGTCTTATATGTTATACATCATGAACGGTTCTATCAACGGTTCACCAACGGTTTTGTAACGGTTAACTGTTGAACCCTAAACCACTAATTTTTTCGATTCAGCCTCCGGTCTGGAAAATAGAGGTTTTTACTCTATCTTTTTGTGGAAAGTTTTTTTATTGCCGAAACGGGAGAGCGGATCAGGTCGGTAACCATAAGTAACACGTCCACATCAGCGTGACATCGTCATCTTTCTCTCTCGTGGAAAGCCTTTTCTCTTTTCCCTCTTAATTTTTAACGGACGATTTCTCTCACGTTTTAAGTCGGAATTTAAATTTTTTTGCACAGATAAATCAGATTAATTGTGCTCTTTAAAATGATATTCACTTTGATATTTTTTTAGAACAAAAAAAATTGAGGTTTTTTTACCAGTCAATATCATATGATATTAAATAGGACTATAGGAGCATACCATATGGTAAGAAAGCGTACCATGATGGTATGAACATACCAAGACTGTTGGAAGGTTGAATACATGATAGTAAGAGTATACTAACTGACATTTACGATTTTCGTCATTGTTTATCACAAGTTACCACCCCCATACCCAGGGGCGGAGGGAGAGTGTTAAAGGGTGGGTCCCTAGACCCACCCTAGCTCGGGAGCAAAAATGTTAAATTAGGTATAATAGTTAATTTGGTATGAAAAATAACACACATTCAATGAGAATCGTTGAACTTTCATATGTATGATGTTTGATTTATAAGATGTGTATTGGCATGCTCAATGCTTTTATAACGAGCTTTGTACAAATAGCAATGGTGCATATGATCTGCCAAAAATTAAAGATGTACATATTCAATATCTACCACATATTTCCACCAAATCATAACTAGTTTGTAAAAATAATTTTATTTACATTAGGGGTAGGGAGAGTGAAATTAGTATAATAGTTCATTGAGAATGAAATTTAGCCATTTAGGGCATTTCTAATTGAAAATTGTTGATCGAGAGATCATGTGTTCGAATTTTAACGACCCCATTTGTTCAGCACGTGTTGTACAAATTTGCAAAAACTTAACCACCTATAAACGATTTTTGTTAGTAGGAAAGTGTTAGTAAATATTAAATAATTTAAGAAGGCCCAACCGACTAAACCTCCTCTCCCTATCGGTCGAGCTCTCCCTATCGGTCGAGCTCTCCCCCTCTCCTTTCAGTCGAGCAACTTCGTTCCTTCGCCCTACGAGCTCATAATAAACCTTCGCCCTACGGGCTCATCCGCAAAGTTAAGCATATCTTTCACAAAATCAGCTTTTGTGGTAGCGAACAGATCTTTCGTGTATAATCCTGCATAATCTCGAATGTTATCAGTTCCGGTACGTAGACCAAATAATACAATGCAAGCAAAAGTTCCTAGATTCATCCATAATTAAATCTTTCCCAACAACTCGAGTTGTTGATACTAAACGGTGTTGATAAAGAACACCATTCAAAAGCAAATATCTAACTAAATTATGAATGATTTTTCGTAATTAATTATGAATAATTTTTCGATACATATAGATTGATATTTTTTATAGTCATATATTTAATTTACCACAATTTTGTAAATAAACAATTATATCATGAATGATTTAAATGCTAATAAAATTATTTTATCATATATATTTTTTCTAAATGAACCCACCCTCCACAAAATCCTGGCTACGCCCCTGCCCATACCAGAGTGGTAAATAGGGGTGTACATAGGTCGTGTGGTACGGGTTTAGCCATTTTAATCACCTGACTCATACATTATGGTTTAGAAAATATTAAATCCAAACCCACTTTAAAAAATTGAAACCCTACGGTTTGTTTCTAATTGGGTTGGGTCGGTTTTGCGATATTTCAAGTAAAAACTCAACTCAACCCAACACAAAAAATATAAATATTTTATACCATTAAAATATATATAACTAATTAAAATTTCAAATGAATAAACGGAGTGAAATGTATCAATATGCACAAATGTTGTATGATTTTAATAAAATATTATTTACTTCAACATATGTCTAGTCCTTTTCACGACATTTGTCGAAATAGGCTAAAGAGTTATAAACGACTACATCCATAATATGTTATTATATTAAATTGTACAAAAAAAAAAGATTTACGTGAATCATATTTATATTAAATCTGTGTCTAAACTTCAAACCGAAGATTGCATTCGACTAGGGAGACAATGAGAGAAAAACATGGCGAAATATCTTAATTTTCTGATAATATGCTTATATACGACATAAATATTTTTTGGATACGAACTCATACCAATAGTTGAAACACGGGTTGGGTCGGGTTCTAAGGGTTGTATAATCCAAAATCCAAAATCAACACAAAAGAGGCTGGTTGTACAAAAGAAAATCGTCATCCAACTCTAAACCTTAGTTTTAACAATAAATACGGGTGGGTTGGGTCGTATTGGACGGGTGGGTCGGTTTGCGGGTGTGTTTGTTCACAACTAGTGGTAAAGTATGGTAATTTTTTGTCCTGTATTTTTTCACCCATAAATTTGTAAATCCAAATAGATCATGATGAACTCATTCCTTCTAATATACGTTTTAAAAAACGACTTAAAAACGAAGAAGTTACCATATGGTATGTAGTTGGTAACGAGAGGTATGAAGAAAAAAATCTCAAAATATAGTAAAAATTGATCTCATTTTGTAGAGCACAACGAACTCGTTCCATCTGTGCAAAAAAAATTGAAATCCGAGTTAGAACGAAGAAGATAAAGGTCGATTAAGAAAAATAGGGAAAATAAAATGTCTTTAATTCTCCACCTTTAGATCTGAATTTTCTGGGCTCACTTAAATCTGATGGCTGAGATTTAGTTACTCATTGGTTAGTAACTAGGGGTTACTTGATCGTAACCTAAGCCCTGAAACGGGGAGCAGTTCCTGTGCATAACCTTGTGGTGAGTAATCATGCATAACCCAATCACTATCCGCTACATCAGTGCCCCTCCTCTCTTCTGGAAAGTCTTTAATTTTCCCCTCATTTTAAGTCGGAATTTAGTTGTTTTTTTTTTGCACAGTTAGATCAAATTAATTGTGCTCTTCAAATTTGATATCCAGTTTGATATAAATTTTTCTCAAAAAATATTGAAAATGAATCTCATTTTCTAGAGCACAACAAACTCGTTTCATCTGTACAAAAGAAAATTGAAATCCGATTTAAAATGAAGAAGATATGAACCGATTAAGAAAAAAAATGCCTTTAATTCTCCACCCTTTTAAATCTAGATTTACTAAGCCCACTTAAATCTGATGGCTGAGATTTGGTTACTCATTGGTCAGTAACCCCTGGTACTGACAGTATCAGGAGCCGCCGAAACATACCTTTTTCGTCATTTAATTTGTCATTTAAATTATAATTTAAATAATCTTACAAAAAAAATACAAAATATTTTGAATAATAAATTTGAGAAAGGTTTGGTGCTGTTTCATTCATTTTCAACTATTTATTAAAAACAAACAAACAATATTATTAATATTTATCATTTAAATTCAATTTTTTTATTTTACTCATGCAATGACACTTTACAACGGCTACGTAGAATACAAACATATTGCATAAAGGTTACGAAACGAAATTTATTTTTTACATAACAGTTAAATCAAAAGCGTTACGTAAGGCTTCCGTAATGACTTAACATTTTACGTAATACGAGGTTAACACTCATTACATATTTCACTAGAGTCATGAGCTTATCAAAGTCTGCTCTAGTGAGTTTGACCTCTTGGTTTGGATCATTTGATAAGTTTGTTGGTGGTGGAATTGACAGAACCCCTGCCACGTCCAGCACCAAGTTATGCCTTGGGTGGGAAACCATGCTTGAAGAAACAACGTTCTTTAGCGTGCCCTTGACGTTTGCAGAAGGTGCATTCATATGTTTTCCTGACAGGGTTTGCAAGTTTAGTGGAAACACCAGGTGGCCAGCCATGATTGTGGTAACAGTTGTCTTTAGTGTGGCCTTCAAGTTTGCAATGTGTGCAATAAGGACGAGCCCTTATGTTCTGAAAGTTGGTGTTGCCTTGAGCAGCCAGAGCCATGTCGTCAATGGTACGGCCTTTACCATGTTGGGGTCCATCGATATATCTTTCATGCTAGAGCATGCGCTGAAAGACTCTATCAATTGGTGGGATTGTGTCACCAAACAGAACTTGAGATCGAACACTTGAAAAATTGTCACTGAGGCCCCTCAAGATCTGAATGACATAGTTGGTATCTCTGTAGAGGAAAACTAACTTCATGGCTTTGCAAGTAGTGCCACTTTCAGGACTGCAGTCACAAGGTTCGTGGGGTTGGTAGTTGTCAAGTTCATCTTTGAGTGTGATAAGGTTGCCATAATAGTCACTGACTGAGAGAGTACCTTGTTTGAGTGTGCATAGGGATTCAGTGAGTTCAACAATTCAAATCAAGTCACCTCGGCCATACCTTGCACGCAGGATGCACCATGCTTCAACAGCTGTTTTGCAGGACATTATTGTTTTTCTGATGGCAGGATCGACAACTTGTTGAATCCATGCCAGCACCATAATGTTGTTGTGTTTCCAGGAAGTGGACTGTTCACCGTCGTCACCTGGATCTGGAATGATGCCATCAATGAATCCAAGCTTGTTCTTGGCTCCCAAAGCATTGTACATCGCCTTGTGCCAGTCATTGTAGTTGATGGTAGTGAGTTTCTCTCCGCTAATTGGGATCCGGGTTGTTCAGAACCATGGAGATAGTAGTGATCTGTGTTTGCTTCCATGGGTGGCGGCTAGGGTTAGAACCCTTGAGGCTCTGATACCATTACACTATTTTTAGGTTTGGAAACTTTAGCTTTTCTTCTTCTCATTACTTCACTCAGCTTATATAGCTGGAGAGTTGGTGGTTACAGAACAAGTAAAGAAGACAAACTTGGGAAAGAAGAAAGTACAACCCGAAAATGGAAAATAGGTAAAATAAGAAGTTATGCATCAATTTGGTAATTTGGCAGAGACGACTTGACTCTAGCTCCTGTGCGGCGGCGTCTTGGTTGCAGGAGAATCATCCTTTGGAGGATACGATACGACGTCGTCTTCATTCCAACGGTCGACTAGTTTGAAGTTTGGAGCTCTACTTCTAAGATTGGCTCTGCTTCTGGGATAGGCGAAGAAAAACTGTCGTTTTTCTCTTATAATTGGATATGGGAATGAATCACTCTCGTCGACAAAGGCAAGGAATTGGAACTTTTGAGTCCTTACTCCAAAGAGTCGATAGACAATTTATGGTCGTATTATATTGTTTGAACTAGAATGGTTTAGGACTTAGGAATTAGAATTGGGATGGAATGTATATATTCGAAAATTGAGTCGGTGGTCGGCTCGGTTCATTCCATATCGAACACCCAACAAATAATCATGGGTCACCCGAATTTCGAACCACAAGACAATCTAATTCGATTTCTATCCATTTGGGATACGGTCCTGTTGGGTTGAGAATTTACCGAACCGCATGCTTACCCCTACCTAAAGAAAAGAAGATATACACTATATATGGATTGGTTTGTGAGTTTGAAACTACTTATTTATATACTCTTTATTATTTTATAGGAATTGTTTATACTCTTGAGCCACTAACAACTGGGGAATCAGTAAATAGTATACGTCCGGAAAGCACTCAGGAGGGATGGCATTGGGCGGGTTTGCCTAAATCATCCCTATTCCCACTTTCAAATATCCAAACTCATGTCCGCCCCATACCCATGCGGAAAAAGGTTTTGCAAACTCATTCCCATTCTCGTGGGTTTTCGAGTACCATGGGTAATACCCGCCCCGTACATCCAATATTACAATATCTAAAATGCCGCATGAAAATGTTCAAGTACAACATTAAATGCACCTACTATATCATGAAGTCGACAAAGTGACAATCATTCGTAATATGGTTTAAAGCATCTTATCCTAAAACATCAATTAATTCATAAAATAGAGTACAATAATGTAATCTAAATCATTCTTCCCCAACTCTAATACATCTACTAAGCGATAATGAAACTTTGCTAACACGAGGGATAAAGTGAAGAGTGAAGGAAAAGCTGAGGAAAATTAATTAGGTTTTGATTTAGGTAGTCACTCAATTGCATTTCTACCAATTATTTTGCCGAGTTACCCTCGGTACTATCATTGATAGATTACTGATTGATCCCTCTAATATATTTTTTTTTATACGTAAACAAATATTCTTGATAGAGCGCGCGGGTATGGATATGGAGCGCGCCAGGATGAAAACGCTAAAATCATACCCATCTCATACCCATCAAACGGATTACCAGAGTAGTAAACTACTAGTCATCAGGATCAACATTGCAATAGCAGCATCCTTTCACACAAAACCCCCCTTTCTTGCAGTACAAGAGCAGGCCGCAACTATCACACAGCCCCCTACCGTTGTCATCTCTGCAATTAGGGTAATCATCGTAATCATCAGCAGCAGCAGCCGCCGGCGGCCGCGAGAACATTCCTCCACCTCCTCCTGCTCTGCTTCTGGGAATGGCCTTCTCCGAGTTGGTGATCTCCATTGATCTCGACTCGCTTGCATGCCATGGCGTCACACCTGCAACACGGATGTGTTATGTTACACAGCTCAAAAATCCCTTTTTTTTTTTTTGTTAATTATGATGTTGAGAAAATACGGCGTCCTTACAGGAAAGAACAAGGAGGAGGGTGATGAACTTAGTGATATTGGGCGTCGACATTGTTGTAATTACGATCAATTTATTCGGTGCTTTAATTCTCTGTAGTAGCATTACTACTTCTACTCATTGTATATATATTGGTTAAATTATGACTTTGGGCAAGTTCCAGTTTGAACGTTTCTTCTTGCTCATCTTTTCTCTTTGATTCGCCGTCCGACGGTTGACAGCAGAGAGAAAGAAACCGTTTCTTAATGGATAATAGAATGGTCCTTGCAGGAGGAGGAGATCGATTCCGGTACGCAACTGCAAGAGCGGATGGTCCGCCGCCGGCGGAAATAATATTCCAGCAGGCAGCAGCCGGAAGGATCGAATGGTTACTCTTCCGTCCATTTTCATTAACTTCTGGCAGTCAACTCTAATAATTTATCGTTAATACGTGTGAGGTAAGTTGATCCGAACCCGATCGAGATAGTGGGTCAAGGGTTAAAGGGTCACCTATTTTAGCCCGGAAATATGGAAAGAGTCATTATATTGTACTTATCCTGATAGATTATATCAAATCTCATCTAACATATGAGTTATAACATATAATATTACACAAAAAAAAATATGTCGTATTTAGATCCAACATATAGTGAAAATCCAGACACACTTATATAACATCAATATTCAAATGTTCAACTTAGGATTCCAAAAATTGAGTTAGGAGAAAAGAAAAATCGGAAAACAGACGCATTTCGCAAACCAAAGAAAAATATGACACAATTTGACCTCCAACCCGATACCTTGTAGCGATCGGCCCGGCGGGTGCGTGCTGCCCGCTTTTCTCACCGGGCCAGGGTCAAAACAGGTCAACAACCTACCGTGAGGTGACAATTAAAAATTAATAAAAAAATAAAATTTAATTACTTTAAATTTTCCAACTCATTATCACAAACTTAAAAATAAATAAAAATAATCGTTTACTTTTTTTTTTAAACATGGGCAAGTGAAACTTTGAATTAACCTCAAGCATGGGTAAGTGGAAGTTCATTAATTAATCTTTTAGGAGGGCTCTGGCTTTTCTAATTCTTTTATTTAAAATTTTTTACGAACCTGTTTTCTCGTGCAATTAACACTGCTTTACCTCGACATTAAAACATTGAAAACAACATCATGGAGAATATTGCGTGCTTGTTCTTTGTCCATGCTAGCTCTCGATTATTTGTTTGTTGCCGAAGTCAACCCAACTACTCATTTTTTTAAGACTGTAATCTGTCTCATACAGATCATAATTCTTCCTCAACCTGTCTTTTACATCATTCCCATTCTAGATCCATCACTCCCACTATAAAGGCGAGCGACCAGCATGCCGACACGGTGAAAAGCTTGTCATCTAAGTTGTGGAAAAAAATATTCACCCAAAAAAGTTTATGAAAATTGAGATTTTATTTTACGGAGTTCGTGCATAATTTTTCTTTCAACTTATGTTCGTTTAAGGGATTAGATAGGGTAACAACACCTCTTTTGTTGTTATAATAACAACAAATTTCGCTAGGGGCAAAAAAGTAAAACCAAATGAAATAAAGTCTTATAGAAATTTAAAATTGCGATCCGTACATCTTCTTCAACCCTGCCGCGTTTTCTCCTCCGCCTCTGTTTCTTCTACCACCAGTTCTCCCTGCAAATCTTGCAAGAAGATAGAGATAGGGATGATTCCCGTTCCCCTGCTTCCCACTTAATCACCGCCTAGGAATCGACATCTGGCGCCGGCGGGATCTGATTTTCCGTCGGCAGTGCTATTGGTGAAAACGGCGCTGCCTTAATTTCATTTGCGGCGGCGGGGGAAGATTCAGAGCTGCTGATTATTAACGGCACCCGAAAAGCTTCCTGGGACTGGAGTTCCTGATCCAGCTCCGCATCCAGGGCCTCCAAAAGAAGCCGGTGGGTTCGTGAGGATGTGGTGGTCAAGGATGACTATCATCCCTGTTTCAACGGGCATGGATTTGGGATATGCGTTTGCTGCAATCTTCATGTACTTTCTATTCAGTTGAACCGAGTTTGGGAAATTCATTATCTTTTCATTGTGGAAGTCTGAAGTCTCCATTCTCATCTGACTCGTTCCCTTGAAGCCACATTGTGTCTGTTGCTTCTTATTATTAATAATAATAATAATAATAATAATAATAATAATAATAATAGATCATTGCTTCAATATTTTCTTGGTTTCAGGGGACTAAAGAGCAACTAAATTGATCAATTTGCATTCTCAATTGATTCTATTGTTGTGTTAACTAAAAATCCCACAAACCATACCACAAATATTTCTAAAATACACCAACAACCTCTTCATGTATACCACAAATCTCCCGAAACAAGTTAGAACCATTTTACAAGTAAACCACAAATATTTATAAAGCACACCAGAAAAGCTCATAATGCAAACTATAAATTTTTCGAAACGGACTAGAAATGCCACAGAGCAAACCGCGAATGTTCAAAGCAAACAAAAATTTGCTAATGCAGGCTACAATCATTTTGAAACATACGTGAAACACCACAAATCAAACCACAAATATTTCTAAAACAAACAAGAAACTTCCTAATGCATACAACAAATTTCTCGAAGCACACCACAAATCTCCTAATGTTTGAAACATATGAGAAATACCACAAAGCATACCACAAATTTTTCTAAAGCACAAAAGAAGCCTTCTAATGCATACAACAAATTTCTTAAAGCAAACCAGAAACACCACAACCCAGACCGCAATATTCCTAAAGCACATCAAAAGCATCCTAATGCATACACAAATTTCTTGAAACAGACCAGAAACACCATAAAACAAACCTCAAATATTTTTAAAGCACACCAGGAACCTCCAAATGTAAACCACAAATCTCTTGAAACAAACCAGAAACACCACAAAGCATACCCCAAATATTTCTAAAACACACAAAAAAATCTTAAAACATACCACAAACACGAAAAAACAAACCACAAAAAACAGACCATAAACAAGAGAAATCAAACCACAAATCTCATAAAACAAATCACAAAATACATTACCATAAACAAGAGAAATCAAACCACGAATCTCATAATGCATACCACAAAATTCAACAACTAGTGATTGATGACTAAACTTCGGTCATCGACGGTCATTATAGCATGATGCACTATGTTTTCATGTGTGTCATGACATTATTATTGAATATAAACAAGTTATTTTATATAAAAAAAATTGTCATCCAACTTACTAGCTCGACTCAATGCTAGTTTGTAAATTTACATCGAGTCTCTGATTTATCGATGCATTACATCTGATTCATTCTCTATGAGGGAATCAGAATTATTATTTCAAAATTTATCATTTCTTCATCTTGTTCATAGAAATTAATCTTCCAAGTGTCAGGTAGAACTAGAACTTTAGCTTTGCTGCTATTATTTAAAAAGAAAAGTTCATTCAAAATGGGCCTTGGATAGTGCAGGCGGCCTGCATGGGAGCGGGAAACGCTGATACTTTTTTGTAGGGATCGGACTATTATGCCCTCTTTTAATTTTACGGTAGACAAATTAGTCAACCAATCTCTAATAAAAAGTCAGTAAAACTCTAATTTTCTATTGGCTGATACCTCTGTTGTCACTATAACAACAAATAAAGTGTTGTTATCCTATCTAATCCCTTGGTTTAACTATGAAAATGTTTGTGCGTGAATAACTCATTAATATCTAAACTCATTAACTTATCCCAAAATAAAGGATTTCCAATCCTGGCAGGAAAATGAAGGAAACGATACTCAATTTAAAGTGAAATGAAAAAAATGTTCGAATGATACGATCCTTTCGTCGCCCTCAGAATGAAAGGGGTGATCTCGTAGTTCTTGGCATTTTAAGATATGTAAGATTATGTGTTTTTTCGATTGATGATTGTTGGTTATTTATGATAAAAAAAATTATAAAAAATTGGGACGAATAAATTTTTAATTATGCAAGCTTTTTAATCACAAGGCGTACGAAAAGCTCACATCATGTTCCAGACGATATCATATCAAGAATTGTAAAATGGTATCGAAAATCATACCGAAAAAGTTAACAAGAATATTTTATGATGGAATCCTAATTTAATCATGTTAAAAATCAATTACTAATTTAGACTCCGATAAAAAAGGCTAAATTACACATTTGGTCACTCAAATTACATAAATATTTCACGTTTGCCACCCGAATTACTTTTCTTTCATATTAGTCACTAACTTTACGAATCGTTACACTGTTAGTCACTCAAATTGTAAAACTGACGGAGTTAACGGAGACTGACGGCTGGTGACTAATGGTGAAACGATTCGTAAAGTTAATGGCTAATATGAAAGAAAAGTAAGTAGAGTGACAAACGTGAAAGATTTATGTAATTTGAGTGACTAAACGTGTAATTTTGTCGATAAAAAAAAATTAGTTGGGCCACGGATAGGGTTTCACAAACCCGGCTTCATATATACAACAACGTTCGAAAACTCCAATAAATAAACTTGTGCGTGCGGTGCCTTCAAGCTCAAGGTTGGATTGGCCCTCTCTCATATTATAACCCAAAAAAAGAGCAAAGATTATAACACTACACAAAAAAGCTCGTATTTTGCTCCATAAAGAGAAAGAAAGAACCAATCACAAACGGCCACGAAAAGTGAACCGATCTCCCCCGCAGAAAAGAAAGTGGCACCTTCGAATTAGCTGCTTTTGCCGCCGGCCGGTCACCATTTCCCTTTTCCTTTCTTCAACTTAAAGCTCTCTCTGGAGCCAAACAAAAGTTACCACCACAATCGAAATTCCAAAGCATCATGATCATTAATATAGCAATACCCATTACAGGAGTGTAATTAACAACAAATCTACATCGGATTAACCGCATTATTCCTCTGTTCCCCTTTCGCACCCAGATGGTGATGATTATTGTAATCATGATTACAACTACTAGGATTATGTTGATGGTGGTGGTGGTGTGGCCGGAAAATCCATCTCCAGCTCTTGAAGCTCTTCCGGCTCCGTTTAATCCCTCTGTCACCCACCGTCATTCGAAACGACCCGCCGTTTCGGTCTCCTCCCGCCATCCCGTACTCCGTCGCCTCTTCCGCCGCCGGCGGCCTCGACTCCGACGACGGGAAGTCGAATTTCAGGTCGATGAATCCCGAGTCGTCGACGGCGGTCGTGAAATTGCCTTCACGGAGTGAGGAAACCCGCGGGATCGAACAATCCCTCTTCTGATTCTCCACGTCGAACCCGCTCTTCCTGGGCTCGGACTCGCTGTACCCGCTTTTCCTGTCCGGGTCGAAAACCAGCCCGTTGAAACCGGAGCTCCGGGCCGCGGAGAGAGAGCTCCTGGCGCCGGAAACAGAGCTTCTCGCCCCTGAATAGGTACCGTCCTCCGACCCCGCGAAAAACCCACCTCCTCCGCCGCCGCCGCTGCCGCCCCTGAAGCTGCACAACGATCTCGACCTCGAAACCATCCCGCCGCAACCGCCGCCCCCCGCGTAATCGCCGTCGAGAACCCACAGGTCGCCGTTCCGGTCTTCAATTCCGGCGACGCTGTGTGGAATTCTGTTACCACTACTGCGACTACCCAATTTCTCCTTCGATCTCCTGGTGAAGAACCTACCGATTTTCCACAACCCGCCTCTCCGGCGCTTGATCTCGACGCAGCTGCTGCTGCTCCGCTTCAAGATCAGAACTTCCGCCGGCGGCTGCGGCGGCTTGTTTGAATTCGAACGGTTTAGACTGTTGGAAGGCTGAAATTGAGCATTGTTCTCGATTAGGAAGGAGACGCTGCCGACTTCCAGATTGGAATTGCTGGAATTGGAGGCGCGATTGGGGGAGATTTGGGAGCAGGAGCAGGAAGAGAGGCGCTGCTCGCCGCAATCGGAGCAGAGCAGAGTGAGGAGGCGTTCTTTGAGACAGTGGGGGCAGATTCCGACGGGCGGTGAAGAAGAAGAAGGAGAAGGGTGTCGCTTGCAGGGGAGGTAAGAGGCAGAGTCGTCGTCGTCGTGGAGGAACAATTCGCCATTTTTGTTGTTGGTTGGATCCAGAGCTTTTCCTCTGTCTCTCATTGTGAATTGGTGAAAATGACAGAGCAGAGAGTTAACGTAGGAAGGGGAAGAGGAGAAGGCGTCAAGAAGGGATTTTGTCAAGAAGAGTGAGGAGCGGGGTCTGATATGATTGGAGAAGAAGAAGAAGAAGATGATGATGCAGCGAGAGTGGAAGAAGACAGTCACAGTACTACTAGCACAAAGCTTCTCTTCTCCGTCGAGTCCTTTTTCCTTTATTTTTAATTGTCTTTTCCCCCATTTGCTTTCCTTTTCCGCCTCTGTCTTTTCCATTATTTTGTTAGCTTTTCTGTCATTTTCTTGTTTCCGTGTGTATTTGGGGAAAATATCGTAGGTTTCATTTGGCACGACTGCCTGCATTTCAAGAAATTAAATGGTTAGAATATATATGTTGTTAATGGTGTTCCATTGTGACAAGAATAATAGACTCAACCCATGAACAATATGAGCTCGAAGTTTCCTTTGTAGCTCTTAAAACTTCTTCGTACTGTGTTCGTTCCATGCCTCATTTCGTAGGGAAGCTAAAAGTGGCTCCACTATTATCTGTTATATTCAAACGAGATTTGCTGTTGAATCATATCATTTTTTTTAATTTATTATTGCACGATTAAGTTGTAAACATGAGCAAGCATGATAAATGTAAAAAAAAAAATAGGGATTGGGGAAACGTGTTTGGCCACTCAATTCACTTGTGGCTTGCTCAGTTCATAGTGAGAGAACACGGTACAGCTTTATATACCCATCAATCAATCAATTAATCGATGAAGGTGATACATCAAACTCAGAAGGCCTTTTCTTCAAGATTTTCCACTCTAGCTCTGTAGCTTGAGTATGAACTTTCAAGAGCAACATGACAGAAACGAAGTGAAGTGAAGGTTGTCGAACCCATCACCCGAAAAAACTTTCCCATCAAAGCTTTTTTAGCAACAACGAACAAGCTAAGTCATACATTTGTCCACTTCTTCTCCTTCGCCATGATATATACAAACATGCACATATCTTTACGTTATATCCTTTTCATTGAACAAGACTAATTATTTTAATATATAAAACTTAATATTGGAGTTACTATTTATTAGTGTCTTCCAAACTCCTTCAAGTGCTCCTTCTAGTGCGAGTTAGCAACCTTTATTTGTTTGTTTTTCTTCACTAACATATCTTTTTTCCTGAATCTCTAAAATTTAGAGAACCTTCTATTAACCCACTCTCCTATTTCATACAATTTGTTTGAACTTTTGTCCATTAGGTTTTTCCAATCTAATGTCCTCCATGTGCTCAAATATCTCCCAAATGTCTTCTTTTACCCCTTTATTTGTTTGTTTTTCTTCACTCACATATCTTTTAACTACACAATATTAAGTTATATATTGATGATAGTTTTTTTTAATACTTATTGATTTCTTGAATTTGACTGATATTGTAATAGAAGGAAGTTAAATGTTGTTGATCCTATCGATAGTTTGACGTATATGTCAACTTGTGCTCATTGAGCTCACTTTTAGAGCTAAGCTCGAGTTTGGCTCATTAACTCCACTTTACTAAACCTAGCTGCTTGAGATGAGGCGAGCAGAGCTCAAACTAAAATTTCACAAACGAGTTGAACTCGAGCTCCAATATATTTCTTACCGAGCCGAGCTCAAGTTAGGAGGCCGCTCGAATCAGCTTGGCTCATCAGTTGTCCTTAAAGTGAACAAGATTGTTTGTGTGGGTTGATGTGGTAGGATAGCGTCATGCATGCATGATTTGTAATCATATCATGTATAAAAGTTTTTACACCGTATCTTAATTGGTAAGGAGTTGTCTAGCCACATAAACTTTACAAACATACATGTAAAGTGAAATATCGTATGATACATAGTCATATCTCTTTTAATAATTCGAGTTATCCAAATCAGTTCATTCATGACAACCGGTTCAATTGTCCCTGAACATAATTTGGCATTAACAGTAGCTATAGAGAACCCAGTAGTCTGGGGATTTTTCCAGAAATACCACTATTTAATAAAAATATTACAAAAATACCACCCAATGCAAAAAATTTCCACTTATACCACCTTTTTCTAAAAACTGTTGCCAGAGGGGGCGTTTTTAATGTAAACCGCTCTGGTAAAGAGCGGTTTTGATTTGGGCAACAAACCGCCCCTCCCAGGCGCGGTTTTAAGGCTGCCCTAGGTCAACATGACAGAAACCGCTCTATCTAGGTGCGGTCTGTTGAAACCGCTCTGGGGAGAAACGGTTTTTGTTTGAGCCTAGCTGGGTGTAGGAGGTAGGTTCTGGGAAGAGAATGGGTCAAGCAGAGTAGACGATGGAAGATAAACGATCTCACGTGAAATAGGGGTCGGAGAGAATGGAATTGAGAGAATTGAAGATAGACGATGTATAAGCGCCTTAACTGCTCCGTTGGGCGGCTCTCCCCGTCCATTATCATGCACGCGAGCTGTCTCCGCCTCGCGTGCAAAAGGCTTAACATCGAGCCGACTTACGGCTTGTTCCGAAAGATATATAAGATCAAGGAGCCAACATCACGACGCGACTGTCTTTCCATCAAGCGTCGCGACAACCAGCCCGAAGGCTTCGTGTATGGATCGCCCAAGTTGAAGAAAACTTGGTTCGAGCTATTCTTCTACGTCAAGTCCACTCTCGGAGAGTGGGCGAGTGAGTCTATGGAGAAGCCTAGCGTCTGGAAGAAGGGCAGCACGCTCGGATATGAGTCGGATGCTGGCAACTACGACGGGCTCAACGATGAATATGAGGCGTGCATGCCTCATCGGATCAATTTATACGCGGGGGGAGTCCGCGAGGCTTGTTTGGAGGAGCTGTTTGGCGATGGTTAGTTGTATTTCTTTTCTTTTGCATTCTATCATATTAACCGCTCTCTTACGATTTATTGGCGCAGGTGTTGACTTTTCCAGCCTCGTCAGCATGATGTCGGTTGACGACGTCGTGAAGGCGTCGCGCTCTGACAACAAGAAGAAGAATGCTGGCGCGGTGCCGAGGACTTCGAAGCGGAAGGAAATCGAGCAGCCGCAGGCAGTTGAAAAGCCTCGCAAGGCGATTCGTTTGGCGGAACCAACTGCGCGGGTGGTGCAGACTCCGCGAGCGGAACAACTGTCGTCTGCGGTGCGACAGTTGTCTCTGGCGCTTTTGGAGTCAGAGGCGCCGGTTAATAGGCCTTCTCGGCCTGAGAGAGAAATAGCTGGCAGCTCGTCGGGGGCTACTATCCAGCAAAGGTTGCCCGAGATGGCCGGGTTTGGGGGGACCCCTGCCACTGTCGCTCCTGCCGCCGCTGGTGTCAACTACTTCCGCGATGTGCGGATTCACACCGGGGCGGCTTGCAATTTGGCGTCCGCAAATACCGCCCTCCGGGTGCTCGGGCATGTCCTCAGTATTCCGCCGCGATTGGAGAAATCCGATCCCCTTCATGACCTGGCTCAGGTCCATTTCGCGGTAAGATCGGGTCGAGTTATCGCGGAGTTTGAAGTTATCTTCTTCTTGTCTCTCTTTCTTATTTATATAGGCAATGTTTTGCTAAGGCTTTTGGCGTTGTGGTTGTAGGGCTTGTTGGCAACCTTCCGAGCTCAACAAGAGCGCGCCTCACAGCGCGCGAGGATGAAGGCCGACGAGGCGAAGATAGTCCAGCTGGAGGGAAAGGTTCTCGGGGCGAACAATCGTGCCGACTTGGCAACGAACAAAGCCAACGAGGCAATGGAGGAGCTCGGCGTTTTGCAGAGCAAGTTAGCCGCCGACGTGGAGGCGGCTAAGGAGCAAGTGCGGGTCGAGGAGCGCTCCACCATCCGAGAACAGCTGGAGGCCTCTTTTGCCGAGAAGTTGAAGCAAGCTCGCGAAGAATTTCAGAAGGAGAAGGACGATCTGGTCCGCCTTCACAACGTCGCAAAAGCGGAAGCTGTTCGTGCGGCCGAGGTTGCGGCCGTCCGTCAGTTCAAGTCTTCTCCTTCTTTTGGGAAGATTTTGGCGGACGCCATGACCAAGGCCGTGATCGCGGTCCGGAAGAAGGTTCGTCCAGAGAACCCGGGGGTTCGCTGGGATACTCGCGAGATGGTCCAACACGTTAGGATGTGGATAGGCGAGAAGCGGCCCTTGGAGTCTGACTCCGAGTTGGGGGACGAGGAAGATGAGGAGGAAGAGGAGGAGCGCCCGGAAGCGGAGGAGCGCCAGGAGCGCCCGGAAGGGATGGCGAGGTAGCCGATGATGACGAGGAAGAGGAGGAGCTCCCCTTGCTGCGCCGCAAGCAGAGCCGGGAGGATGTACAGCCTAACACTGATGGTGCTTAAGTGTTGTCGCGCTGACATGTTTCCTTCTTGAACTTGTTGTTTTGTTGGCTTCGTTTTTTTTTCTCTTTTTTTTTAAGTGTAGTTGCGAACAATGTTGGTGCTCCCGCTTTAACTAAATCCAAACAGTCTTCGTTTGTGGTGCCTATTTGTTTTGTCTCTTCGAACCGAGTATACGCGAATGGTTCTTGCCCATTGCTATTGTTTGTTCTTTCGAACCGAGTGTGCGCGAATGGTCCGTGCCCATTGCTGTTGTTTTTTCTTTCAAACCTAGTGTGCGCGAATGGTTCTTGCCCATTGCTATTGTTTGTTCTTTCGAACCGAGTGTGCGCGAATGGTTCGTGCCCATTGCTATTGTTTGTTCTTTCGAACCGAGCGTGCGCGAATGGTTCTTGCCCATTGCTATTGTTTTTTCTTTCAAACCTAGTGTGCGCGAATGGTTCTTGCCCATTGCTATTGTTTGTTCTTTCGAACCGAGTGTGCGCGAATGGTTCGTGCCTATTGCTATTGTTTGTTCTTTTGAACCGAGCGTGCACGAATGATTCTTGCCCATTGCTATTGCTTTGTTCTGGCGAACTGAATATTTCATTAATCTGCGTGCGTCAACGCCACATTGTAAACAAGAAATATATCAAGTAGACTGGTAGTATTTCCTGAGATTCTGTGTGTTCCATGTCCTTGGAATTTTCCTTCCGCACAGCTCGCTGAGTTTGAAGGTGTTGGCGCCAACTACTTCGCGGATTAGGTATGGGCCCTCCCATACTGAGGCGAGTTTCCCATGTTTGGGATCAGGACGGAAGTTTCTTCGCAGCACTTGGTCGCCGAGAATCAGCTTGTGCGGGACTAACTTCGAGTTGTGGTATTTGGCCACCTGCTCCTTCATTACGGCTAGTTTGATGGCTGCTAGCTCGCGTCTTTCCTGCGCCAGTTCCAAGTCTAACAGGCGCGCCTCATTGTTGGTTTCTTCGTTGTATATCGTGATTCGATAGGTTGGGGACGTTGTCTCAATGGGGATCACCGCGTCGGTGCCATACGTGAGCGCGAATGGGGTTTCGCCTGTTGCCACTTTGTACGTTGTTCGATGTGCCCATAACACTGTGTTGAGCTAGTCTGCCCAACTTCCTTTGGCGTCATTCAAGCGTGTGTGCAAGCCGTGCAGGATTGCTTTGTTGGCGGATTCCGCTTTGCCGTTTGCTTGAGGGTAAGCCACTGATGCGAACCTTGCAATGGTTCCCACTTGGTCGCAGAAGTCTATTACCTCTGCACAATCAAATTGTTTTCCATGATCGAAGACAAGCGCGTTCGGGACTCCGAAGCGCGCCAGGATATTGTTTCTCAAAAAGCGTGTCACCTGTTGTGCTGTTATCGAAGCTAGTGCTTCAGCTTCGATCCACTTGGTGAAGTAGTCTACTGCCACGATGATGTATTTGTGCTTTCCTTTTGCCGTTGGGAAGGGACCTAAGAGATCCACCCCCCATTGCGCAAAAGGCCATGGACTCAGGTTCCCTTGAAGCTCAGTGGACGGGAGGTGATGCTGGCGTGCATTAACCTGGCACTTGTGACATTGGTCTGCGTATTTCTTCGTGTCCTTTTTTACCTGGGGCCAATAGTATCCGTGCAGCAAGATGGTGTGTTCCATGGTACGTGGCCCGGCGTGCATGGCGCACAACCCTTCGTGTAGATCGCTTACCATGTTACGCGCTTCTTCCTGCCCAATGCATTTCAAATAGACCCCCGAGTATGACCGTCGGTACAACTCTTCACCAATGAGCGTACACCGGGCCGCTTTTTGCCTCAAAGCCCATGCCTCCTTGGGATCGTCTGGCACGGTGCCGTCTTGCAAGTACTTCACAATCGGGGCTCTCCAGTCTTCGTCAGTCATAAGCTGAGTGGTATTAATTGCCATTTCTTGGCAATTCTCTTCTTCTTCTTTTTGAACCGTCACGAGGCGCGTGGATTCGAAGTCGGTGGCGGTCGCTAATTTTGACAGCGCGTCAGCGTGCATGTTTTCCTCCCTGGGTATTTGCGCATAAGTCACCATCTCGAACGTACTTGCTCGTTGTTTGACACGCTCAACGTAATGCGCGAGCGTATCATCTTTCGCATCGAAGGTACCATTCAGCTGGTTCACTGCTAGTGAAGAGTCAGAGAGTACTCTGATTGTTCTCGCACCCAGAGCGTTGGCGGCGGTCATTCCTGCTAGGATGGCTTCATATTCGGCCGCGTTGTTTGTCTTCAGTGCTCTGAACCTGATTGCTATTTCGTGGACGATGCCTGTTGGAGTGCGCACGACGACACCCGCGCCGACACCATGTTTACTTGCCGCGCCATCAACGTAAACCTCCCATACTCCTTCCGGTGTATTTTTGAGAGTGACCCCTTCGGCGATGAAGTCCGCTAAGATCTGCGCCTTTATTGCTGGCCTTGGCGCGTATTGGATGTCGTATTCTGACAGTTCGACCGCCCATTTAACCATGCGCCCCGATACTTCCATTGAGGTTAGAATCTTTTTCAGCGGAAGGTTGGTTAGGACGGTAATTTGGTGTGCTTGGAAATAGGGATGCAATTTCTGGGATGCGCTTACCAACGCTAGGGCGGCCTTCTCTATTGGGGAGTATCTTGTCTCCGCACTGACCAAAGTTCTTGAGGTGTAGTACACAGGACGCTCGGTCTGGTCATCTCTCCTGGATATTAGCACTGCGCTCACAGCTCTTGTTGACACAGCTAGGTACAGGAAAAGTTTTTCATTAAATTTGGGAGCAGACAATAAAGGGGGGAATACAAGATATGCCTTAAGCTCTTGAAACGCCGCTTCGCACTCCTTAGACCACGCGAATCGTGCGCCGTTTTTGAGTGTTTTGAAGAAAGGCGCGCATTTGTCGGCGGACCTTGGTATGAACCTCCCCAACGCCGCTATCTTGCCATTCAGGGATTGTATTTCTAAAGCGCTCCTCGGCGCTCTGAGCTGCTGGACCGCGGTGATCTGCTTCGGGTCGACTTCTATGCCGCGCTTGGTTATCATGAAACCAAGGAATTTTCCCACTTCTGCCCTGAAAACGCACTTCAGTCGGTTTAGGCGGAGGCTGTGTTTGCGGAGCGCCTCGAACGTCTCGCGCAGATCCTCGAGGTGTGAGTTGCCCGCTTTGGTCTTGACAATGAGGTCATCCACGTACGCCTCGATATTCCGCCCTCTCTGTTGTGCGAACACCGAGTCAATCATCCGCTGATACGTTGCGCCAGCATTTTTGAGTCCGAACGTCATTCCGAAGAAGCAGAAGTTTCCGAATGGCGTCATGAATGTCGTCTTTTCTTCGTCTTCGCGGGACATTGGGATCTGGTGGTACCCTGAGAACATGTCAAGAAAGGACAGTGTCTCGTGGTCGGCGGTGAGGTCGATAAGCTGGTCAATGCGCGGCAAGGGGTAGGGGTCTCCCGGGCACACCTTGTTGATTGTTGTGTAATCGACGCACATTCGCCAGGCTCCTGACGATTTTTTTACCAGGACTACGTTTGCCAACCACTTTGGGTATTTGACCGGGCGGATCAAACCTGCCGCCAAAAGTCGTGCCACCTCTTCTTCGATGGCTTTCAACTTGTCGCCAGTGAAGCTACGATGCGTTTGTTGTCTTGGGGGCGCGTTCGGCGGGATTGCAAGGCAATGTTGGGCCACATGCCTTGGCACTCCCGGCATGTCTTCTGTGCACCAGGAAAATAACTCTTTGTATTCCTTCAATAACGCTATCAGTGGCTCAATCGCGTCACCACGGACATGAGTCGAGATGCGTACTTTCCTAGTCGGCTTGGTTGGGTCAAGAGCGACTTCGAAATCGGAATCCATCGATTCCGGGCGGGGTTCTTCTGGCCTTGTGTCGACAATGTTGGTCTGGCGGGCTTCTCCTTCGGGTTTCATAACTCCCCATGGCGTCCCGCGCGCCTCCCCTGTTCCCATCTTGGTGGGGAACTTCAGCTTCTGGTGGCATGTGGATGAAAGGGCCATGAATTTTGCCAGGAATAGTCGGCCCAAAATACCGTTGTGGGACGAGTTGCAGTCGACTATGGTGAATTCGACTTGTTTTGAGACGCGCGGCTCTTGGTCTCCTATGACGACCGGGAGGGTTACTACTAGGGGTGTTCAAACGGTTTGGTTACCATGGTAACCATTTTAACCAGTAGTATTTGGCTAATTTGGTTTGGTTAATTTCGATAATTGGTTTGGTTTGGTTAAAAAAATTAGCTTGTTTGGTTTAATTGGTTTGGTTTGGTTTCAGGCACTCCTAACCAATCAAACCAAATTAACCAGTTAAATAATTTGTCATATATCTAATATATATTATATACACATATTTAATACTTTGCATAACCACTCAAGAGTCAAACGTAAGATAATTGTATTTGTTACATGTATTTACGTTAAGGGTTAATTATAATTATGTGGATTGTTATGTGTTGTTCATTATATAAATTGCAAATTGGTGCACTTTTTGAAAATTTTTCTCACTTAATGATAATGTGGTGTTATATTGGTTAACCAATTAACCAAACCGAATAAACTTTAGTTTGGTTAATTTGGTTGTTGTATTAGTTTGGACGGTTTGGTTATGATATTGTATTCCATGGTTAATACATTTTAGAATTATTTGGTTTGGTTATTACCATGGTAACCATTTGAACACCCCTAGTTACTACGCCGATCACTAGGACTCTCGTTCCGGAGAATCCGACCAAATTTCCGTAGGCGCGCTTGATTAAGCGCGGATCGATGTCCATTTGGTCGACTGTGCTCTTGAACAAGATGTCTGTCGCGCTACCCCCGTCTATCAGCAGGCGGTGGATTTTGCAGGCTGCCACCAGAGCGGTGATGGTGAGCGCATCCTCGGACGGAATTCCTTGCGGTAATTCGGTGTCGTCGAAGCTGATTTGGCACCTTTTTTGAGCGTCTGCCGCTGCGCACTCCAGTGCGAGTTAGCGCTTGGTTCTCTTTTTCGGACGATCTCCTTCTACTGTCACCACCCCTATTTCCTTGCGCACCACGTATGCGCCAGTAGCCTCGTTATAGTCAGCTGGCGGGGGTGGGGGTGGATTTTCTGATCGCTCGCGCTGGTTCTCCGCTCCACAGATAAACTTCGTGAGTAACCCTCTTCGAATGAGGCCTTCGATTTCGTATCGTAACTCCCTGCAATCTTCCGTCCAGTGGCCCGTTTCTCTGTGGAAGTCGCAATGCTTTTTTGGGTCACGCATGTGCAGCGGAGCCTTCAGGGGCGCAGGCCAATTGATCTTGTAACCTTTCTCGCGGAGAACGTGGAACACGTTCTTTACCGACTCATTGAGCGGCGTATAGGCGTTTGAAGGGAACCTATCAGGAGATCGTCCCCGCCGAGCTTGTTCTGGTGGGGGTGGAGGATGGCGCTTTGGGCCGCTGTGTAGTTGCGCCAATTGCTCCCGCGAAACCGGTAGCTGTCTCCGTGCCGGCTCTTCTTGGGGCGATTTCGTGGGTTCGAAGCGCCTGACAGACCCTGCGCCGAGCATTTCTTCCAGTGTGATTGCTTTCTCAATCTTCATCTCCAGCTCTGTTGACAGTGTGACGGACCTTTTCGCTAATGCTCGCTTGAGCTCCATGTTGGTGGTGGCTTCCATTAGGTGATGGGCGGCGGTTTCGGGTGTGAGATCGCGCACAGCCATTGCCACCCTCGACCATCTGGCGTAGAACGCTCGCAGGCTCTCCCCGCCCTTCTTCCTGATGTCTATTAACGCCTTGAGGTGGAGAGGCCTTCTTTTTTGGGACGCGAACTTTGTTGTGAAGAGGAGTATGAACTCTTCAAACGAACGGATGATTCCGTTCGGGAGCCTGTTATACCAATCCAGGCATATGCCGGAGAACGTGGATGGGAAGGTTCTGCATAGCGCTGCGTTGGAGTTCGTCTGGAGCTGCATCCGCAAGCAGAAGGTGCTCACGTGGTCTTCGGGATCAGTCATCCCTTTATATGTTGGGAGGGCGGGTGGCATTCCGCTCAGGTGCTCCGCCATGATTTCCGCGCTTAGCGGTTGGTGGAGCGCCCTCTTGGGTGGGTTGGATCGGTATTGCGGGGACAGGTGCTGCTCCAAAAAGCTGAGGTCCGCCCTTCCTGGCAGCTCGGTCTGTTGCGCTTCACACGCAGGGGGCTCTGGCATCGGATGTTGTGGCAGCAGGGCGGTCCCTGAAGCTTCACCAGGTGCCTGCTGTGGCACGCTTGGCGTCGCCTCTACCGTTGTCATGGCTTCCTTGCTCATCATGAGAGCTATGACTTGGCTCATTTGCTTTTGCATGTCGGCTATGACATTATTTTGCTTGGTCATCAGCTGCCTCATTTCTTTGGCGGTCAACTCGGACTCTTCTTCTTTGATGAGTACCGCGTTTAGGTCGTTGGTTTCCGCGAACGCTCTTGGGTTGGTCATTGCCTTGATAGGCGTTGCTTCGTCAGGTAAGTTGGGGTTATGATCTGCCATGAGTCGGCTTTCTTTGATTTCTCTGCTTGGCCCCACGGTGGGCGTCAATTGTTTGAGCCTAGCTGGGTGTAGGAGGTAGGTTCTGGGAAGAGAATGGGTCAAGCAGAGTAGACGACGGAAGATAAACGATCTCACGTGAAATAGGGGTCGGAGAGAATGGAATTGAGAGAATTGGTTGTTTAGAGAGAGAAGTTGATGTTGTAGAGATAGAATGTTTTTTAGCCGATCCCCTCACCCACCGGAGTAAATGCCATATTTATAGGCTACATAGTGGTGGGTGAGTGGTTGAGTTACATGATGGTACAACGATGTGACTACTGACATGCCAGGGATTTAGGCCATGTCTCTACCTAGGACATGTCAGAGACTTATCTCGGACTGTGCTTAGAACCTTGATGTGACTAACCCTCGGGAAGTGAGACGACGCTTTCTACATCTCTTTGGTCTGGTCTACGCCTTGACCTTTCCACGTGCGCGTAGCCTGTGGCGCGCTCAGGATCTTCGCGCCGGGACGTGCTGAGGTGTCGCGCTCAAAGCCTTCGCGCTAAGCCGCGCTGGGGGTCTTCGTACCGGACCGCGCTGGATGTCACTTGGTCGCGACGCGTTCTTCTGGCGCAGCTAGGTTCGAGTCACATGCCCAACAGTTTTCTTGTCGACACCAAAACCGCCTTGGGGGGAGCGATTTTTGTGTGTTTTCCACACTGTCCCGACAGGAAATCAGTCGGCATGCAGGGGACTGCTGAGGTGGGGAATGTGTTTTGTGAAAACCGCTTTGGGGGGGAGGCGGTTTTCATGGGGCGGTTTCTAGGCCAAGACGCGGACCGCTGAGTTGCCAGACGGTCTGCCGTCGGATCGCCTCTTAATCCGACGGTCACTGAAACCGCCGCTTCCTTAGGCGGTTCTGCTAGGGTTTTATGGAAACCGCCTCTTTCATGCGCGGTTTGTATGTAAACCGTCTCCCGGGGCGGCGGTTTTTAGAAAATAGTGGTAGAATCAAGGTGCAACCCGCGGGTCGACCCAGTTTGACCCTGACCCGATGAGAAAAACGGGCCGCACGCACCCGCCGGGCCGACCGCTATAAGGTACCGGGTTGGAGGTCAAATTGTGTCATTTTTTCTTTTGATTTGCGAAATGCGCCTATTTTCCGATTTTTCTTTTCGCCCAACTCAATCTTTGGAATCCTAAGTTGAACATTTGAAAATTTATGTTATATAAGTGTGTGTGAATTTTCATTATATGTTGGATCTAAGTACAATATGTTATTTTGGTGGTAATATTATATGTTATAACTCATATGTTAGATAAGATTTGATATAATTTATGAGGATAAGTACAATATAATGACTTTTTCCATATTTCCGGGCCAAACCGGGCTAAAACGGTTGACCCATTAACCCTTGACCCACTAGCTCGACCGGGTCCGGGTCAACCCGCGCGTTGACAACCTTGGGTAGAATTGAAATTTTTTTCTATTAGGTGGTGTTTTTGTAATTTTTTTTCTTAATAGCGGTATTTTTGGATTTTTCCCAGTAGTCTGATGACATAACTGTAATGAAGTAAGATAAGAGGGTTGTGATCATGCAGCCGACGGGAGGCTGGAAAGTGGGATCGATAAATTCATGATGACTGGAGATTAGTGATGGGAGAGTGATGATGATGATGATTATTATTGATGATCAATCAATGAGCTAAGCTAGGTTATCAAAGTGAGGCATGCTGCAGGCAATCAGAGCACTAGAGGCCATTTGGAAGTGTGAAGTCATATTTTAAAATATAGTGGGATGAATGATCGATCGATCGATGTTTTGGTGGTTTATACGACGACAACAACAACAACAGTCATAGTCGAGGGAAAAAAAACAGAGAGAGATACACACACTACAGAAACAGGACATTATTATAGTTGTCACTTGTTCTTGTTCCTTCCTTCCATCTTTGCTTTGCTCTTTATAGCGTGCCGTGGTGGACTTTGCAAACCTCTCTTTGTTGCTTTTCTTCCTCTCTCCTGTCTCCCTCTGTCTCTCCGTACTCTCTGTTCTTTCCTTTTCTTCTTCTTGTAGTAAGTAAATGTATGGCTGGACTTGGTTTGGTCCCTCCACTAGAAAATAGTACAGAGACCACACGAGTGCTTGTTTTATTAGAATGAAAGTTCTTTCTTTTGTACCCTCTCATTCACAACTTGTTCTACTTAAACCTCCGATCTGAAATGAAAATTAAGAGGGTATGGACTTCTCATAGTTAGCAAAGATGAATGGATACGATGCTCGTCCATCAGGATGAACCCACGACACAAACTCTGGAGCAGGTCATCTTATATATGTTTGAGTTTCTGTTCCGAGTTTTGCCTGCAACCTTATTCTGTATCGGATTCGATTATGGTTAGAAAGTTTGAAGAAGTGTTATATATACTTCTCAATTTCTCCGTAACGCGTGTCTCCTCAATCATAGTAAAAAGTGGTTGTTTCCTGCTCGTAGACTAGCTAACACATATTGTGTTTTTAAACCACATATAAATTTGTATGTTATTTATTTTCTTGAATTTTCGATTTGTACGATCTCGTACTATCATATATATTACTCACTGTCTCACTGGATGAGTTGAATAACCTTGAAGTGAAAGCAATACTACTACAGTACTACTGGCTAGCCGGTTGGTATTTTTGGTGAGAAAACAGGGGATGATGGGAGCCCCAGCACGCTGCCCAACTGCCCAAGCATGCACGAACCTATAATACTACAATACAATGTGATCCATCATTGGGATTTCATTGGTGGGGGAGGGAGACGACACTATAAAAAAAACATCAATTTGTGCTCTGTTCTTCTATCCTATGGCATGTCTGTTCATATAATATTCTTCTTCTTCTTCACCATCTAGTTAGCTTTTTTTTCCTTCTTCTCTTTGTTAGTTTCTTTTTCTCGATGGAATTAAACTTGAAATCTATATATAATGCAATGCACCCACCAATGAGGATTGCTCCATTTTGTCTTTGCCTCACTTAATTAATAGTTGTTTCCTCTCTAAGACCATCCACAATGTGGGAGGGAGGAAAAAATGGGAAAATCGGGGAAAAAGAAAAAATGGGACAGTTTGGTCTCAATGTGGGGTGGGAAAAAGAGGTAATTGGTTGAACACTTTTTTTGGTAAAATCAATCTATATTTGATTTTATCACTTTATTTTTATATAATATCATTATTTTTACATAGTTAGTGATAATTAATTAATACGAATATTTTGATATAATTTTTTATAATTTGGACATAAATTTTTTTATCGCTAATTAACGTCATTAATGAGGAAATTACAATAATTTACATAAGAAAGTTGTTACATTAATAATTAGACATAAGCATAATTAAGAAGAAATAAAAAAACAAACAAACCAACAAACACTAAACCAGAAAACAAACACTAAACCGTAAAAATAATAACAAAAACAAAAAACAACCTGACGCAGGCTCCACTCCCCACCCATTTCTCCCTTTTTTGTCTTGGGTTATAGGTAAAATATGCCTCTCTACTATGGTGATTTACTGATTTATCAAACATGTCCCTCAACTATTTTTTACATCAAACATGCCTTTATACTTTGAAAAAATTATCAAACATGCCCTTCTGTTAAAATTTTCATCCAAAATCCGTTAACAAAGGCCGATTTTCGCCTTACCAACCCCAGGGAAACTGTCTTGATGTGTAATCCTTTGAGAAGGTCCGAACTTTGGTTTGGGTGACACAAATGTCTAAAATATTCCTAATAATTTCACTTTAGAATTTTTTTTGGTTCTTTTGTATAGCCAAATAATTCAAATAATTTCACTTTGAAGAGACCCAGAGAAATAAAACGGGAGACAAAACTGACATTTTCACTCCCATTTGTCAGATGACGGGTCGTCTAAATCTCAGTTCAACCATGATTGACGATTTTTTCAATGGAATGTTTAACAGAAGGGCATGTTTGATAATTTTTTCAAAGTACAGGGGCATGTTTGATGTAAAAAAATAGTAGAGGGGCATGTTTGATAAAACGTCATAATAGAGAGGCATATTATACTTATAACTCTTTTGTCTTCTATAAGTGGATATTTTCCCCATTTCTCCATCTTCTCCCCTTTTCCCACCCACATTGTATGATTTTTTCCCATTTTTTCCCCTAAACTCACCCACATTGTGGATGGTCTAATAATTGAAAGCTTACAAGCCTCTAAACACAATAGTAAGAGGAAAAGCAAACCCATCAATCTGAACTATATTTGGTTAGACTCCCTTTTGGCTCCTTCTATTGCAAGCTCTTCGTTTAGGAGATGATGTAATGGAATGGTATACTTTATGTTTGGGCTCTTTTCAATGATTTGAATTATTGAAATCAATTAGTATAGCATCCGATTGAGAAGTTTTCTTATTTGAATTCTCGTGAGCTCCAATATTAACAGTTAATATAAGCTCATGATATGACGATGACGAGTGTGTGCAAATTTCAAATTTATGTGTTGGTTTCGTTGATGGGTGTGCAATAAAATGATAAAAGATTCATATTTTAAGTGCTCTTAACAGTTTGAATTATGCAGACTTCAAACCTACATGTGTTCGCTTTCGTTTGATGAAGTATGTAAGGAAATGGTTTACGTGAATCTCTCTTGACTACTAATTAGGGCCATACTATGTTTCATTCATATAGAAGTTGATTCGAACACTTTATTTGAAACTTTTAAATTGCCTCGAGATTACCATCCCTCATGCTCGGACTGCGAAACTTAATTTAACGAAATTCCTTGTTTCTAATCCACCATCGTGGTCTTGAATATATACAATATAGTTTTGCATGATATCTAAAAGCTTCTCCCTCAACCCCAAATTAAAGTCGAAAGAGGATTTAGTTGTCAAATCACTCCCTAAAGCATATTTTCTAAAATACTTGGATTATTATTATGGATCTCATCTCATATTGTATAGCTTTCGCTTGTACGCGAATTTTGTAGAAATGGAATCTAATTGGGACCTTTGCTGTAGAAAAAGAACTAATCGGGACCAGCCTTTCTTCTGCATAAAAAACCCCAAAAGAGTGTCGTAGATCGGAATTGCCGAATTGGGTTGGGTTTGTAATGATTGGATTCCAAATCGTTTACATCATATCTTGCTGTCTAACGTTTTCTAATTTATGGGGACCCATAATCATCCACCACTAGCTACATACCAAGACCATACTTTGCACAGCAAAGCATGAGTAT
Organism: Linum tenue; assembly: GCA_946122785.1. Classification (NCBI taxonomy): domain Eukaryota; kingdom Viridiplantae; phylum Streptophyta; class Magnoliopsida; order Malpighiales; family Linaceae; genus Linum; species Linum tenue. Next base: position 40,485,200 of record CAMGYJ010000010.1, read on the forward strand.
GGTTTTGATGAAGAACAATGATATTGATGATGATAATAATATTACAAAGAGGTGTAGTTGAGACTTGAGAGTTGTGGTCTTTACATATATGATCAGAGAATATTACAAATATTGAGTTATCGGTTCTTATTCAAGAATAATTTCTTTATTCAGATTTCAACGACTATTTGATTAAGTTTCGTGAAGGCTTTAATATCGATATTCGTCTTCGGCGGCTAGTACTATAGTGCATTATAGCACCCGATATAGCACTCGTGGGCCTTGATGCCGAGTGTGCTTAGTAATTAGAGATTATTATTAGTTAATTGTTGGTTCATTATTGTTATTTGTATTAGTTTATTATGCCTTGTTGAGTAAGTTATTAGTTACCTTGTTGGAGTGGGATAGGGTTAGCTATTAGGTTTTCCTACGTTTTCCTATAAATATGTATGTTGTTCTTTGGTTTTGATACGTCAATGAATAATAAACCAGTTTAGTAGTATTCGTAGTAATTTAGGAGTAGAAGTAAAGTAGATTATCGTTCTCTCGACGCATTAGAAGCTATAATGCGTCATACTACTATGGCATACCGATTTATGTATGTGCCTGCTCAATGTATTAAGGTGACGACTTACACTCATTTGAGCTAGGATATAGTCTACGACGTAATAATCTTCAATAACAGGTGATTTAACTGGGTCGTTTGGATAATATGGTATTTTGGTAACATATCTCATTGCATCAAACGGGCTTTACCATTAGACGTTAGAAAATACAATCTAAGAAGTTAGCTATTACCGTACTGGCATGAAAGCATTTTCCCTTACTCCCTTCGCCCTTCGCCCTTGTCCCTCTCATTTTCTATATGCGAACATATTCCCCTCCTCTCCTTTCAGTCGAGCAACTTCGCACCTTCTCGCTACGGTCGAACCTATTCTAAACCTTCGGGCTCACATATGATAAACCTTCAAATGCTTATGCCTTTTCTGATAATTCTTTCTCTGGGAAGTTCGGTCTAAGGAAGGGGATATAACACTTGCTACATCATCTGGCCGTAGGGTACATTATTGCTTAATTACACGACGCTCAACGCATGATTCGAGTATTGTGTATTTTGTATCTTGTAAACATGTTCTCAAAGTTGGATTGTCCATGCTATAACCGAGCCCTCCAACGGATCCCTTTTTTTTCTCTCGAGATATCACAAATGCAACATTTCTTTTAGTTCATCCATATTTGGTTTGGTCAGATTTTATTGTTGTCATGAACAGAGATCGAACTGTCTAAAATTTGTGGTTGGGCTCATCAAGCAGGCCAGAGAAGAGAAAAATTGGCTCATCAAGATTAACAAATCAGAGGGCTCGGTTATTACAGAAATCATGTTCAAAGATATTACTAGCCAGTAGTAGCCACTACCAATTGCTCAACCAAAAAAATCAGCATTGTGTAAATATCATCCTTCTGCTTACAGTTCTCGTCTCTATTAGTGAAAACACGAACTTCACCTTTGATTTCAATCCAACTGCATCCACAAACCCTCATTAGCCCTTTCTCCTTCATCTCTCTCCTTACATATGATGCCTCACCCCAATTTCCCGCCGAAGAGTAAGCATTCGACAACATTACATAAGTCGAAACGTCACACCCAGGATCCAAAGCTACGATCTTTCGTGCTGCCAATGCTCCCAATTCTACGTTCGAATCTATTCTACACCCTCCGAACAATGCCTTCCAGAACCCAATATCAGGATCGAATGGCAAGCTCGTGATGTATTCTGCAGCTTCCTTGAATCGTCCACAGCGAGAGAGTAGATCAATCATACACGCATAATGTTCAGGTTTCAATGCGCTGGGGCTCCTGATCCTTGCTTGGTTGAAATGTGATAGAAACCGATTCCTGTAGTGTTTCTCTAATTATTAATATAATAATTATTAGGGCTAATACCACTACAACACCCGAACTATGCAAAAAATGCCACTTGTGTCCTATTGTTTTCAATATTCCATCTGTGTCCTGAACTATTATAGTTTGTGACATTTGTATCCTGTCGGTTCTGTTGACCGTTAAGTATTAACGGTTGACCAGACGCCTTTTAAAACGACGTCAGATTGCTGCCAACGTGGCTACCTTGTGGCAGACACGTAGATGCCACGTCAAATGAGAATTAATTTTTTTTTTTTACAAATGGGAATTAAATTTTTTACCCAGCTTATATTAACCATCTTCCCTCTTCCCTCTTCCCATCGACCTAACTTCTTATCTTCTACCCTTTCTTCTCTTCTACCCAGCCAAAGTGACGAACTTGGTTTGCTCGAGTGTGGCTTTCGACGACGACGACGACAGGCGTTTGTGTTTAGGCAGGCGCATATGGAGAAGTAGCGAGGCGAGGGCGGGGCTTGCGTTGCGTCGGCTCGGAGTGGGTGTCGGGGTAGTGGCGGTGAGGAGCCACGAGGAGCTGCGGTTTGTATTTGTGTTGGGGCGAGGAGATTCGACTGTGAAGACATTGCGAAGAATGTCAATCCGCCAGAAAAGAGCCTTACCATCTATTAGGTACATTAATAGTTGATTTTGGTAATTTTTAGGGTTTCTTTCAATTGGGGATTTAGTGTCTTGTTCCTCTGTGGCAGTAATTCAAAAATGTCCAGAAGAGGGTCTCAAAGCATTTCTGGGTCGAATTCATCAAACTCACGCACCGTTAAATGTCGGCATAATATACCAGCTATTGTGTATGTTTCTCGAACTGAACTGAATCCGGGGAGGCAGTTCTATTGCTGCCCTCATTGGCAGGTAATGAATTATTGGTTTGTTGATTAATTGTGATTGATATGGGCAATGATCTCACAATGGGCTGATTTCTACATGGCAGGATGAGGAAGAAAGTTGTCGTTTGTTCATTTGGGCTGATACTCTGAACGAAGACAACGAAGGTGCTTGCTCCAATGGGGTTGTTGGAGGGAATGAATATATCAGGTCGAACCTAGGTTTGATGGACTATCAGACTGAAAGCTTGAAAGAGAGTTTAAGGGTTGCTGAAGAGAAAGCAGTGCGAAGAAAGAAGGCCTTAAAATTGTTGTATGGTGATCTAGCTAGCATTAAAGAAGAGAATGCTAGGTTAATTGGGGATTTAAGGTTGGCCAATACTCGTCTGTTGTGTGTATTGGTCGTTTTAGCAGCCTTAGTTATAGGGATAGTTATTGTAGGTTTGAATTCCTCCATGTTCTAATCTGTTCTTGTTGTAAGCCGTTTTGAGAACCTTTAATATGTTACTTATCTAATGGGATATTTCTTTGTATTTTAACATGCATCTAGTGGCTATACCAGCAAAATGCAACGCAACCTTCACAAAAACTCGACATACCTAAATAGTTGATTTTACATTCACATAAACCTGTCATTACCAAGGTTCCTAAAATGTCGATCCAATGTTTAGGAAATATACACCATTTCCATGGATCTACAGGTAACCTACCATACAAAAGGTTGATCCAACTTCAATGTCACATCTCAAAACGAATACCACATATCTGGTAGAGGTAGGCTACTATACAAAAACACATTCTACTACTATCTAAACTACTGCCGAGGTTGTGAAGGTTGCGTGGCAGGTGGTTGAGATCCACCTTGATCTATCTCAGTAGGAGCTGCATTCTGAACGATCCTTCCACTTCTTAGCGTTTTGCCACGACCATTAGGACCATTAAGGATAACATAGGTATTACCCAAATCAGTGTGCAGAACTCCAATCCCTTGGTTAGCCTGCACATTCGTGTATGAAGTTCTCATATTAGAGCACGCTTATCTTCTTCAATCACATAAACATCAAAGTTAATTGTAAGGCTATGGATTCTGTCAACAACCATACCATCCTAACCTCCCTTGCTAAATCACGCCTGCTGGTCACTTCACGATTAACGAAGGCTTCCTATTAACACAACAGTGTAGCAATCACGATTAACGAAGTTCTCATATTAGAGCATGCTTTCATCTCATATTAGATTTACCTGGATTCTGCCACTTAAGGGACATGTCCTAGCATTATGGTCATCACCTCTACATTTGGAACACAGACCTCTGCTCCTTGCAGCTGGAGCAGCTGGAGCAGCACGTCCAGTTTGGGCTGCTGATGCACCTGGACCAGATGGAGCTGGAGCAGCTTGTCCAGTTGGGGCAGCTGGACCAGATGGAGTTGGAGCAGCCTCATTATTCCCTCTCCTGCGAACTCTTCTACTTCCACCTGCCTCATCTCCACCCACATTCTATAATACGTTGAAAAGATGATAATTAGCAATACATTTAAAAGGCAAGTATTGAAAGTAGTTGTAATTGACTAATGTCCTTACCTCTCCAGCACGAAGTTCTGGACAACGTCTCACGTTGTGATTTGGAGATTTACACTTGCTGCAATGCATGACAATGGATTTCCTCCTTATGGCAACACCTCCAGCCCCATGACCAGTAGTCTCGATTTCTCCTGGTTGTCTCCTCCTCTGTTTTTTAGGGCGGCCAGGCAGAATCCTAAACTTGGGAGGGTATACAGGATACCCTTCAGCTTCTGGCCATGCCTGCTGGCCCTCCAAGGTAGGAATGCCATGTCTGTAGGCCATCTCATACACCTCCACCTTGTAATATTGGGTGACAAACATCTCTGGTTCCAACCTCTTATATTGAAAACATGCAATTGAGTGGTGACATGGTATACCAGTCAGCCCCCAATAACCACATGTACAAGATTTGTCTTCAAAGTTTACCACATATCCCTTTCTACCTTCTGCAACCTCGAACTTCTCATCCAAACCGGGACTAACAACACACATCTTTGCCAAATCTATCCCAATCTTGAGCTTCTTTTCAATTCTAGGGCAGAAAACGGTATCAACTTTCTCAATGTTCTTCATCTTGTCAACAAACCTAACCATCAACTTCCGACGAATGCCCTCTAGCATGTCGATAATTCTGTCCTCCCTTTCCTCAAGGATATAACCGTTAAATGTTTCACATATGTTGCTTTCCACCGAGTCACACCTTGGTACGTGGCTCATGAACGCTCTACAGAAGGTGTGTGGTTCTTGATCCATAAAATCCTTATGCAAGCTAGGATCAACCCCACTAGACTGAATGTCTTTCATCTTCTTCAAATGATAATTATATTCAGGAACATTCGTTGCATATACTGCTGCCCAGTATAGATCCCGATGCACCTTAACTCGATGATTGACCTTCCAGTTGGCAAAAACATGCCTTGCACATTTCCTCTGAGAAGCTTCGGGTAAGCAAGTGCTTATTGCTTGCACTAGTCCCTAAGCAAACAAGATAATTCATGAGTTAGTAAAACATCATTGATCATAAAACAACAAAGAAGTGTCATTGAGGGGTATGTTAGTACCTTTTGTTGATCAGATATGACAGTCCATCCACGACCATCAGTGGTCCTAAGGTCTTGTTGAAGTATTGACACGAACCAATTCCACGAATCACTGTTCTCTCCTTCTACAACAGCCCACGCAATAGGGAACATCCGATTGTCACCATCTTTCCCAATTGCACTCAACAACATACCAGTTACTTCCCCCTTAAGGAAACACCCATCCAAAGCGAACATAGGACGGCAGGCCCTAGTGAAACCCCTACTTAATCCACTGAACCCTATATACAGTCTCTTGAATAGGACACGTTCAGGAATAGAGCTTGGGTCAACCTCAAGTATGAAGGTTCCAGCAGGATCTTTCCTCTTCATTTTTGCCACATAGGACCTGACCTTATTGTACTCTTCAACCAATGAGCCACCCAACATTCTCTTCGCATAAATCCGAGCCCTATAGCATTGCCTCCTGGAAATCTGAACGTTGTGTGCTTGCCTTATTTCAACCATCATGTTCTTGACCTTCCAATTCGGCTCCCTTCTGAATCTGTCGAGATACTTCTTAGCAGCCCAAACAGCATTTGCAACTTTCATCCTCACAGACCGAGGACATGTGTGATCCTTTCCAACATTCTTGATCATAAAGCAAGAACGTCCATGCCAGCTTGCATAAACGTACCACCCGCAGTTGTTACGACATTGAGCACGCTTCTTTTGCTTGTCACTTCTAGTCCATCTCATGTCAGCTCCAATGGCAATGCAATGGTTTTCAACGGCCTCCTTGAACTGCTCGGGGTTGTCAAATGTCATGCCCACAACCAACTTAAGAGTTGAATGGTCACACATAGGGTCATATAGAGGTCCATTTTCTAGAGGGTTACCTTTGTCTTCGTCATCAATGTTTCCCCTCACATGGCGTGACTCAATTGAACCCCTGTAGACTGAATCTTCCACAACACTGTCCCTCAAGACCTCGTTAACAACATCATCCAAACCAATGGTCTCACTGTTACCTCTTCCTTCATTCACAAGTGGGTTACTGTTACCATCATCAGACACAAGTGGACTGTTAACTCTGCCTTCATCGACAGGTGGGTCATCATCATCAAAAAATGACTCTTGCTCTACCTCCTCCCCAGTTCGATCAACATGAGTACGAACTCGTCGTGGTCTGACTCCTTGCTCCTCCATTGCATCAATGAACTCATCATCCGAAGTACGGATATCATCATCCATGAGATGGATAATGTCTCGGTTTTGTGAGTTATCCCCATCCTCCGAATCACCATCATCAGATAACTCTCCTCCAAGTTCTTCATTGTCCCCGATTTGTGTTTCTATTGCCTCCATGAATATCATAATTTTTCCATCTTCTATGGCTGGGAGCAAGCCATCCATCACCTCACTATCAGACCGTATTTCAACTAGACCATTATCCAAAGTGTCGGAGGGTGCCATGTACCACAGCCTCTCAACCCTTGCGTAATCGAAGTGGACTGTTCCAATTTGTTGGAGTTGGAAGAACGAGACATAATCTATGTCCATGTCAACAGCCTCTGACTTGCCATTTATGTAGCGAATACCATCATCAGAATATTCCATTTTGCCACCATGATGGACAATCAACTCCACCAATGTCGACATCCTGCAAAACCAAACAATCCCCATTTAACAATAGCCTAAATTCATCGAATTCATACATTAAGCATACTTTAACCAACCACCCCTAATATTCTATTCTGTAAAGCATTCCACAAAGCATTTGGAATACTACTTTGCTTCTGGAAGACCACAAAACTGATTCTCATCTCAATTGAATAATCCGATCCAAGACAACGACTTCTCAACCACCAATGTAAATGACCAATACGTACTAATTTCACCCATATCATACCTGTTTCTGAAGTTGCCAAAAGGGTAAATTAGTCTTCACACTGTCCTCGTGGTCCCTGCTTTCAACCTTTTCCCAGAGAATCTCGAGCTATAACACCAGCACCCCAGCTACTCCATTTACTCCTTTGTACTATTTCTGGCACCTTCGTTGCTTCCCAACCACACAGACACCCTTCAAATACTTCCAACACTCCAGAAAATAGACCACAAAGCCTCGACCAGAAACCCTAGAAAATTTGGGGGAAACTCAAATCCCGCAAATCAGCGCCTTCTTCTTCAAATGGCTGCTCGAATCCTTCAATGGTGGACGATTTGAAGGCTGCGAATGTTCCAGGAGATGTCGAGAAGAAAGAATCGGCGATGGTGGTCGTGGGTCGATCTTCGTCAGACGGAAGAGGCTGAAGAAATCGCCCTCCCCTCGCGGAATCGAACGCCCGCTTGCCGTCTTCCCCGCTTCTCGTGTTGCTGAGAGCCTTCACCAGGGCCGAATCGAACGCCCCATGCTCGAGTAGAGGAGAATCACCAGCGCCGATAGGCCTTCTTCGTCGGTTTAGGGTTCTTCCTCTCCTTTCGCTGCTGTATTCTCTCTCTTCGATAGTAAGATAAGGTAAATGTGGTTGGTGAAATGGTTAGATAAAATTTACCTTTTATTTCATTTTAGCTTTTTAAAATAAGAAAAAATAAAGAGCCACGTCCCAGCAGAAAGAGCCACGTCCGCGTACACATCAGCACTGATCTGTCATTCCGTTAAAATTTAACGGTCAACAAAAGTCAACGATAACAGAATCATAGTTCAGGACACAGATGGAATATTGAAAACAATAGGACACAAGTGGCATTTTTTGCATAGTTCGGGTGTTGTAGTGGTATTAGCCCTAATTATTATTAGGGTAATTATCAATAAGGTTAGTAGTCATTTGATAGAATTAGGTTTATTGTTAGGGTTTTCCACTATTTCCTATATATATGTACTTTGGGTTTTCATTCAGGATCAATAAGAAGAATATTAAGAAAAGCTTTCCTTAAACCCTATTCTCCTAATCCTCTCAATTCTCGTTACCAATCCCTCTAAAGGCCTAGGCCGATTCTCTATCTTTCTCTTCTCAAATCCCTAATTCTACTCTTAATCCCTAAATCCCTAATTCCCGATAGAACCCTAATCTCAGGTTCTATCAATTGGTATCAGAGCCATGGTCACAGATTTGAGTTCATCACAACTTTCACCAGGGAATTGTTATCAGAAACTCTATCACACGTTTGAAGCTCTCCAAGCCAGTCTAGTAAAATATGAAGCTAGTAGGGAAGCATATGAAGCTAGCAAGGAAGCATATGAAGCTAGGAGGGAAGCTCACAACGACTATATGATAGCAGGCCTGAAAGAACTTCGAGCCAAACTCGAGCGCTATGCGGCCCGCCGTCGCGCGACCCGCAACCAGCCAAAGTCGACGTCGAGTGATTCATCAGCCTCCATTGAAGATACTCCTGCTATTGTGGAGTTTGCTCCTGCCGCCGTGGAAATCAGCTCAATCGGCGCAGCTCCTCAACTGGCTTCCACCACTGATGTCCCAAGCATCCTCACAACCATCATCGAGGGTCAACCGCTACGGACGTCGATAGCAGCAGCGACAGTTCCGATCACCAAACCATCAACTCCACTCGGCGCGGCCGATATTGAAGTAACAGCTGCTGCGAAGGCATCACCCTTCACCGATCCGGCCGCTGCGGCTATTCTTCCAGCACAGCACAACAAAGAAGATGACCGAATGGCACAATTCCAATCGAGGGCTGTTGAGAAGGTTCAGACTACCCCTAGAACGAATCCAATTCCAATCAAGGGCTGGAAATTCAAGAAGAGGAAGAAAAGGAAACAGAGGCGGAAGCTGCTGGAGGGTAACACGCCGTCGGAGAAGAAGAAGGGATTGAAGAAGTGCGGTGCCAGCGCTGACCGTCGAGAAGAAACCGAGGCGAAGCTGGAGGCGCGGGCTGATGGCGAGTCACGACGGTCGCGGGCCGAGGCCGACGCAGGCGGCGTGTTCGCGGCGATGGCGCGCCAGGAGGGAGCGTCGCGGGCTGAGGCGCTGGTGACGGCCGCGCGTCTTTGTCTGGACACGGCGGAGCTTCAACTCGCGCGCGGGACGCGGCGATGGGAGTCCGTTTCCTTTGCGACGTCAGGCGGAGGAGACCCAAGGCGGAGGGCGGAGGAGAGCGGGTCTCCCGATCGGCTGCTGGGGTGTACGCGGGAGTCAGAGGAAACGGGGAAGAAGGTGGCGGCGGCGGCCGATGAGGAGGAGACGCCAGCAACTCCTTGGGCGTCCCACCGGGTTGAGCTGCCGGTGAACGAAGTGAAGAAGGAGATCGGCGCCGGGAAGCTGCTACTCGCGTCGCTGGGAAAGGAGGCGACGGAGAAGGAGGGGCCGACGAGTGAGACGAAGAGGGAGGTCGGCGGTGGAGGCATTCTTCGTGCAAACCCTAAGTCCACCTCCATTCGCACAGCACAGCTGGGTCGAGCCCAATTCAGCAAAGAAGGTTGGGTCGGGTTTTGTCATGGGCCGAGTGCAGCGCTCCGGGTGGGCCGAGAGAAGAATCTGAGTGGGCTTGCCTTGGGCCTCACTGATCAACAAAGTGGACTGCAACTTGGAGTCAAGTGGGCTAAGGCTGAGAGTGATCATGGGCCTAACCCTAAGTCTGACGGGATAATTCTCTGGTCAAACAATAAAACAAGTGGTGGGCCGGATCGGGTGGAAAAGTGGGGCAGCCCAGGGCTGTGGCAAGGCCCGAACGTAGAAGAGGCAGTGGGCTTCACAATTAGTTGTGAGCCTCATTTTTTATGGAGCATTGGGCCAACATTAATTGGGCCGACCAGAACTATTCTATGGATGGACAGAGAGGAAAATGAAGATGGTTTTGCAAACTTATTTTGTGGGCTTTCAAAGGAACATGAGCCAAATGCAATTGGAGAAACTTATGGGCTAGTTCCAAAAAAGATATTTGCAGGTCTTGATGAGTTAGTACTCAGAGATGGATTCTTGAACAAGAATGAACCGTCGGGTTCCTTGAGTTATGGGATTGGGAGGCCAACAAAAGCGGAGATGATGAAGTTCGAATTTATCAATGAAGCGGGTAGTAAGCCCATAAAAGTGAAAGTCAAAGAATTAAATCAGCACAAGAAGGGTGATGGAAGAAGCCCACTATTGGATCTAGAGCACGATTGGAAGAAACGAAAGCGCCGAAAATGGAGGAGTCAGCGTGCGGATTGGACGGGAAGGAAGGGAGAGTGGGTCAAGTCGGTCAACCTTGAGGACAAGGTTGGTCTGAAGGGGGAGGAGATGATAGAAACCGATTCCTGTAGGGTTTCTCTAATTATTAATATAATAATTATTATTAGGGTAATTATCAATAAGGTTAGTAGTCATTTAATAGAATTAGGTTTATTGTTAGGGTTTTCCACTATTTCCTATATATATGTACTTTGGGTTTTCATTCAGGATCAATAAGAAGAATATTAAGAAAAGCTTTCCTAAACCCTATTCTCCTAATCCTCTCAATTCTCGTTACCAATCCCTCTAAAGGCCTAGGCCGATTCTCTATCTTTCTCTTCTCAAATCCCTAATTCTACTCTTAATCCCTAAATCCCCAATTCCCGATAGAACCCTAATCTCAGGTTCTATCAAAATGTGAGTAGCCAGCATCGACAAGACCGTCATGGTTGCAAACTTGCAAGCCCATAGAACACCCAAAAGGGTGACATCGTTCGGGTTAAAACCTGATGCCACCATCCTGTCAAAGAACATCAAAGCATCCTTTGCTCTTCCATTCCGTGCAAGCCCACAAATCACAGCGTTCCAAGAGACCACATTTCTGTCAGGAAGCTTGTGAAAGACCAGGAGACTATCCTCCATATCCCCACATTTCTGCGTAGAAGCTGATCAGGGAATTCGCGAAGAACGCATCGAGATGGCAATTCGTTTTGACAGCACAGGCATGGTAGTAGCTTTTGCCGATTCCAATTGCTGCTACATTTGAAGCAGCCACGATGGCACGAGGAAACGTGGATTCAACTGGCATTACGCGCCTTGTCTCAGCATTTCGAACGAAGAGATTTACAGCTTCTTCATTGTGTGACCCATTTGGCCAAGTCCACCGATCATCGCGTTTCCAGGACACCACATTCTTCTCTGGAATCCGGTTGAAGAGCCTGAGAGCTTCTTTGCAAGAGCCTCTCTTCTCTTCAGTTAATAATGTACCAAAGTTGTGTGCGAGACAACAATGGGATGGTCTATATCCTCAAATGCCCTTTGAGCTTCGTGTAATGAAACTAACTTGGCGTAAAAATCTAGCAATGCAGTCCCCACAAAGACTACAGAGTGAATTCCCATTCTCACAGCACCACAATGGAGCTGTCTCCCCAATTCGATGTCCTTGATTGCTATGGACAATGGAATCACAGTGATTGCTTCTGTCTGGCTAACTCCCCAATTACCTTTGTCGCGGTTCTGGCATCTGGTATGGGCAATTGAACAAACAGTTGGTGGGCACTCGACCCTGTAGTGTCTGGTTTCAATACCCAGGTGCACGACTGGAGGTTACGAGATAAAGTTCGAGTCTTTCTGGGGAAAAGGAGCGAAGGAGCCAATCTGCATAAACTGGGAGCCATTCCAAGTTTCGAAAATGTGCAAACGGCGATCACCTAGTCCCTCATCCGGCTCTGAGTTTTGTATTGGTTTGGGCGGAGATTGAACTGTCTAAAATTGTGGCCGACTGACCCAAACCGAAGGGAAAAGGAAAATGGGCCTAAAGCCCGGAAAGTGAGTCGCGGGCACCCATGGGCCATGGCCACTCTACAGAGCCATCTCTCCCGCTCTCAAAATGATTATATGAGCAACGAAGCAGATGGTTTTCCAGATTCCTGCAATGGAAGACATGAATTTTCTGAGAATCCACAACCGTTGCTACCAGCCTCGAATCCATATCGACCAACTTACCCATCATCGTCACTTCTCTGCAGTAATCCAGTTCCCCTCGACGCAAAGATCGAGCCTTGTCAGTTCTTCTACCATTTCGTCACTCTCTCTGTCTAAACCCACCTTCAGGTTTTCGAGAATCCCGAGAATCAATGCATCGGTTGTGGACGGGAAAGGGGCAGAGCGCCAAGAAGAAGGGTTTTCCAATCATGGGACGGAGATGGATTACTTGGCACCTGATGGGGATGTCTACCTCAATACGCTGAGACTGGTGGAATGCTCCATGTTTGCTGCTGTCACTGGCCTCGTCTACTTTCTGAGCAATTCCCTCTCAATTGAGGTCGCTTCTCGATTCCTCTACTTCAGTTACCAACTGGGTTCTTCTTTTTTCTTCGATAATTAGCTACTGGATTCTCCTTGGTTACGAATTCTGTGCTTCTTTGTTCTCTGTGTGGTCTTTTATTAGTCTTTGATACTTGTCTTTTCTACAAGTTACAAAATATGATGCTGGTGTGTCAGTGAAGAAAAATCTCTTGGACTGAGCTGCATAAGGTTTTCTGATGATATGGTTCTAAATTTCTGCAGAATTACTTTGGATGCTTCTTTTCGTTGCCAATTGTAATATCTTCACTTAGATGGGGTGTCACAGCAGGCAGAAAAACCATGGTTGGTGCTTTCTTTATTGTTGAAAATTTATGTAACAACATATTTAGAAGAAATGTTGATTGAGCTGGATCAGTGTTGGATTGGCAGGTAGCAACTGCTATGCTCTTGTTTGTACTGTCTGGTCCTGTTAAGGCATTAACCTATCTGGTGAGTTAGCATCTTCAACACTCCTAAATCATACATATGCCTTATTTTTTGGAGTATGCATATCAAGCAAGTTATTTCACCGAATATCAACTGATTCAGTTCGAGCTGTTATTGGATAGAATGAGACAAAGTAGTAAAAAGGATTGCTCTATTGTTATGTGTCTATGATTCAGTGGCTGCTGTTTATCATGGGGTCATTGAATTGCTGAACAAGAGGGCACGATTGTTTTGGACAATTCAATGACGTGTTTGATCAGCAGCTCGTCATTTTCTTACGTGTTTGATCTTTTCAACAGCTGACTCATGGCATACTTGGTTTGACAATGGGCTCCTTGTGGAGGTATGTGATTCTAATTTTTGAGTAGTGGTTTCACTGCCTTCATGTGCCTTTCCAAGGCTAAGAATAGATGCTCTGTAGCCTTGTTTGTTCCTGAATTATACTTATTGACTTCTTGTTTCTAAAGTCGTGTGCGTATATTTTTATGCTGTTGATGTGTTGGTACAATTAATGTAGGCAGCTCCTAACACTTCATTCGAACAAGCTTGCTACTGTTCAGCAGAAAGCATGAAGGAGAAGTTTGTTGTATCAGATTGTTACAGTAACTCTGGATTTTAGTTGTTGCCATCTTTCAGGTTACAAGCAAACTGGACAGTTTCAATATTCGTGTGCACTATAGTAGGGTTTGCTTCCTTTAAGCCTCCTTAACTCTGTGCCCAATTTTCTTGCTATACCTCTCAACAGAACATGGCTTTACTATTGCAGGCTCGGGCAACTGGCGCCATGGGGTATGTCTTTACGTCCTCGTTCTTAATACGAGAAAACATACTTGCTCTGGTGATTGGTTTGACCCTTCTTCAATATCTGTAATAGTTCCTGGGCTCACTTTGCCTGTTTGACTAACCTGATTTTCTTTTGGGGCTAAATTACACATTTGGTCACTCGAATTACATTAATCTTTCACGTTTGCCACCCGGATTATTTTTCTTTCTTACTGACCACCAACTTTACAAATTGTTTCACCTTTAGTCACCCACCGTTAGTCTCCGTTAAATTCCGTTAACGCCGTCAGTTTTTTGATGATGTGGCAAACGGAACTTCTGACTGTACAATTAATTTAATAAAATAACAATTAAAAAATAAAATTAAATTAATTTACCCCTCGCCCAAACAAACTCTCTATCTTCCAATTTCTCATCTCTCTAAAACTAGTAAAGGTCTTCTCGCTCCCTCACCCGCAAAACCTACCCGCCTCGCTCTCACACTCCACAGACACCCAAACCCACCGGCGGAATAAACAGAAACAAAAAAATAATGAAAGCCCACATCTCCCCCGCCGCAACTGCCTGCGCCACCGCCTCCCAGGACTGGAGCATCTACCTCGACACGAAACTATCACTAAGTACTGAATCCACGAGCGGGTCGGTTCCGACGCTTACTCCGACTTCCACACTCCGACTTGGCGTTAGTAATCCGGGAAGGGAAGATGAAGGGAGGGATCCGCCCCGGTGAGGTCAAGCAGTGGATGATGCAAAATCTCTCCGGCCTCGACGCCTGCCACCGGATTGTGGTCGTCCATCTCGATTTGACGCCTGGCACATTGGGGATTTGAATTGCAGCTTTTAATTAGGGTTCCGTTTCATGAATGTCTGACTTTGAATTGGGGTTTTTTTACTACGCAATGGATTATATCCTTCACCTTGGCCACGATTTGCATATGCCTTGCCCAAATGTTATGGTCGATCTCGATGGTAAGACTATCTCTTGCTTGAGAAGTTGCTTCTTCAGCTGAGAGGAAGGTGTCAGGAGGGATCTAGATGGAGGCGATGGGAAGAGAGGGAGAAGGAGAAGACGACGAGGGTGGTTTTATGGCGAGATAACTGACAGAGCTGGATGGTGGTTTTCAGGCGTTGGCCTTCAGCGGCGGCTGCTGTAAGGAAGGGAATGGTTGAAGATTAGTGAGAAAGAGTGGGAGGGGAAATGGTTTTTTTATTTTTTATTTTTATATTTTTTTAATTGACATGTCATTAAATTAATGGTACAGTCAGCAATTCCGTTTGTCACGTCATCAAAAAATTGACGGAGTTAACGGAATCTAACGGAGACTAACGGTGGGTGACTTACGGTGAAACAATTCATAAAGTTGGTGGTCAGTAAGAAAGAAAAATAATTCGGGTGGCAAATGTGAAAGATTAATGTAATTCGAGTGACCAAACGTGTAATTTAGCCTTTTCTTTTGATTTCCATATTTGTAGATTACAGTAAACATCCACGCATCTCTGAGTTATGTGTTTGCTGCCACTGGCATTAATACCATTCCATCGATGAACTTCATATACACACTGTTTGGAATTCTTGTGAGTTTCTGGCTCAGCCCATTTCTTTTGTACTAGAAACTTGCTCTCGCGGACCCTTTCGAATGCTTGCTTCCTACTGATGAACGATTTCCCTCCAGGTGTTGATAAACAGCGGATTCTTTGTGTTCCTACTGCACCTCTTGTATTCCGTGTTTCTAACTCGCCTTGGAATGAGGACTTTGTTGAGATTGCCGAGATGGCTTGACAAGGCCCTGTGAGTAATTGGCCTCTGCAGTTTGTTATCAGCCTCACATATTACAACCATGAATTGGCATGTAAGACTGCAAAAGTATGATGTAGCTGCAATTATCTCGCACTGTAGGTAGATAGTTCTCCTTTTTCCCCTTTAAAGAGGCACATCACAAGTACCTAGTTCATTGTTGTAGAAGAAACTCATGGAAGGAAGCAATCTACCTCCCTTTGTAAAATCTGCTGATATCATATGTTGATAACTCTTGTAAATGCCTCATCTTTCACATAATCAGTTGTGTTCTCTTACATGCACCCCCTCTGTTTTGAGTTACTTCCACTAGCCGATTGCAACAACTAACCATCTACAAGCCTAACTTCCCCACAATGGAGCTTTTAAGGTGGCCACTTAAAACTGAAATCACATTGACGGGGTAACAGATAACGGAAGCAGAAGAGCTGATGAACTGCCTCAAAAAACAGTTATACTGCTTTAGAAATGAAAGCCTAGAAAAGAAGCAATATTTGAGATTATCTCAGTTCCATATGCCTCAAAAGTAACCTAAACAAACCCAACTACAAGGATTCAATAGCATCTCGTCCCCCTACACTGTTAAGGAGAACGGTTATGCATTTTAACCCGCTTACAAAACCCTGTGTCATTTAATCAGACAGATAAATCCTGAAACACATTTCCCATGGTTGCTGTCTTGCTTCCTCCCTCAACTCCATCAAGTTGATACATCTGCATCATCAAAAGCTATAATTCTGCTGCCCAGAGTTTCTTGCACTATTTTGAACCACCCTGAAAAAAATGTAATGCATTTGGTTGTTAAAGATAGTTGCGGATACAGAAACGCCCTAGGTCTGCATTGAAATGAAGGATGGAGGGACATACAACGTCCGAAACTGGATCTTTCAAGCTTCCTTTCTCGTTATCCTGTCCACGAGCACCAGAGTCGAGTTAATATAACATATCCAATCAATTCAGCACATGCACAACCATAGATATAACAGATTCTCACCTGAAGCAGTTGATCCCTAAGGCAGTGGTAATTTCATAAATGACTGAAGTAGCAAAGTGCAGATAGAGACCCACTGCATAATGAACCAGCATACAATTGGTCAGAACATATAGAGGGGAACTGCTAAAAATGAGTGCAATCATATAGAACTGCTTCGGTATGTTTGTCAACAAGGGTTTACAAGGATATCCAACAGATGATTAAACACAAACCTGTGAATGAACAGTAACCAAGAAGAACCCACAACTCATCCACCAAGGGAACTCTGAAATGGAGAGTCAACACAAGTGTCACTAGGCGGAACTTCAAGAGCAAGTCAAGTGAAATAATATGAAATTTGGACATACCCATCGTTCAGTTTTGCTGTGAGCGCATTGGCAATGGCTAAGGGTAGATACAGCAAGGACTGCAAAAATTTTGCAGATAATTTAAACAATAAAATGTCACAAGATTCAAAACTGCTAGGTGTTACTGACATAAGTTACACATACCATGCACATGTTGGTTTTCAATCCCTTTGGTTCATCACACAAGTGAGCAAGAACCATTCTCCCCTGTCAAAACAAGCCTTTACTCAGCACCGGTGAAAAGCTGAATATTCTTATCCAGTGGTTTCGTAAAAAGTAGACATCTTACCACAAGAAATCCAAATGCTACTCCAGTTCCCAGAACCACTAGGTGAGGATAATTTCCCATTATATCTGATGGAGATAAATAATCCCTGCATCAAGGCATGAGATGAAATATAAGATTCTTTACAAAAATAAAAGAACCAACTATACACAATGAGAACAGCACAAGTTCAGCATACCAAACTAGGACTCCTCCCATCAGCACGAAGAAGGGGTAAAGCTGTCATTAATAAGAAAACGTAAGACATCTATGGCCGATTTTTCAACGAACTGCTAGGAGAAAGGAAATCCTCAAGGATGTTATAGAGTTACCATTGCTAATGCCAGTGGCATGCTGCTCTTTCTAGCCTGAACAACTTTGTGAACATTTAACACACTGCCAAAGCACAACATACAAGATTAACATGACAGCTGAAAGCACAATATTATCGAGTTGAACTAAATATACAACAAGAACCCTTTGTCAGCGCACAGTTAACCAAGTGATGTCAACAAGAGAATGAAATAATATTCCCATTTTAAAATCCAGAATGCTTACTTGAAGATAAGTGTAGGAATCACAGCAAAAGCTATCATTAAGTAGAGCACTGCCTTGAAAGTTGGAATTTCTGCATTGACGAAATTCAGGGGAAAGAAAACATGATAATTGATCAAAAATGAAACCGGCTAAGCAAAACTAATCTTCCCAGAAAGAAAGGAAACAAGTTTCTCCTTCAGTATATAAACTATGGCAAATAAATACGGGTCTAGGGGTTAAAGTTGTGCACTTACCACTAATGAATGGTACCCAGCTCACAATAGGCAAAGACTTCCCAAAAGCTTGAATCCACCACTCAGCACCTTCAATCGAAAGCAATCAAGTTACTACTATATAGATACATTAAAGAAATAACGAAGCAAGAGAAAATAACTAGAGATAGGAAAACCAGAGGCAGCTTAAGTAGAGAAAATCGTACCAACTAAAGCAGTGTAAAAATGAGCGACGTATATGAGCATCAGACCCTCCGTAGGCCCATTAATTGCCGGAAGAAGGAGGGTATTGGTGAAAAAGCTGGATCGAAGATACAAAACAAATCTCATAAAAATCAGCATTCTGAGAGATCCTAGCATCAGGGTCTTGCTCAAAGCATATGTTTAGCTTGCTTACTGTTCCCATGTTGCCAAATAAAATGGAATAGCAGAGATGACCCAGAACCAGAACGTGTATCTTCCACACATTGCAGTGCTACCAAAAGCCATGGCTTCAAACTGGACGACGTAAGAAAAAAGGTTAAAAGAAGTTTCAAGCTATATTATTAAAGAATCGAAGTTCACCAACACTCACTGCACAACCAAGGGCATCACATCCTGCAGTTCATTACAAAAAAACGCAAGCAAAGTCAGGAAAAATAACACGAGGGGAATGGCAACGACATGTGAGAAAGGAAAATCACCGTGGTCAAACAGTTCCCCCAATGGACTGGAAGAATTTGTTCTTCTTGCTTGCTTTCCATCAACAGCATCAAATGTCTATTAAGTTCACGAAGAGTTGGGAGAACATTTCAGTAATTCACCCACCATAATGAACCAGCAAAAAGATCATACGAATGCATTACAATTAGGACCGAAGTCAAACCTGATACAAAAACAGCAATAATCCATGTGCAAAGTGAACCCATCTTGGTGGAGCTGTATCCAAATGGGGTGAATATATCTGAAGCACAAAAATTATCAGAAAATGGCAGAGAAGACACAGATTACAACTTTCCCAATAAAATGCCAGCAAAACAATCGTCACTCACATAACCAAGCAATGCCGAAGTAACCAAGAACATGAATCCTGTCAGTGTTATCTGAAAAAGGAAGAGTGCAACCACTTAGATGTCGGGGAGTATAACATAGTCAGCACCATCGAAATCTTTGAGTTATAACCTTGTGTTTGGAGTAAGGATAATCTTACCATGTTTGGTCTAGTAGAGATTCAGAACCAAACAGAAGTCCAGAAGAGGGGGGGAAAGAAGAAACAGAGTTAGAGATGATTGAGGAATAATCATAACACATCATAAAGCGAAATCTGCGTGAAAAGTCTAAGTATGAAGCTAGAGGGGCCACTACCACCATGACACAGCTGAATTTTTGCTAATACCCTTTACAGTGGACAATTAAGCTACCAAGCAAACTCAAATCAGAAATATGAAAAGGAAACCAACTTACGGCATCCAGAGAGGGAAGAAGGTAACGCATCGTGTCCAGAAGGGCTGCAAGACATATTTGGCAACCAATGAGTTATCGACTCCGCTGTACTTGTGTCTATGAAGAGCTGCAACTCCATGGGACCCTATGTACCCCATTCCTCTCTGCCTTCAAACAAGCAAACACCCGCAAACAATCTCTCAGAACCAGACCCAGAAACCCTCTCACGGTGTAATCTGTGACAAGCCCAGGAAACAAACAGGATAAGCAGCGTCAGGCCGTAAAGTTACAAACTTTCTCACTCCCTACGCAGCCAAAACACAATACACCGCAAAACCTCAAATCCAAGAAAGCGAAGAGAAATGGGGTCTAGCTTACCAGATCTTGAAAGGGGGGAAAAGGGCAATGAGGGGGGAGACTTTCTTTCCTCCTTTGCCTTTTTACCGTTCAGCAATCAGAGAGATTGGGAAGGGTGAATGAAGAGAGAAATGAAGATTCCGAGATTTTTGCGATTAAACAATGGAAAATTACTGATAAATAATTGAAGAAAGATATTTCTTTTGGGGTGAAGCAAAGCAAAATCTTGTCTCCCCGCCGTGAACTATGGAACAAAGAAGAGAACGGCGCCTCTATATAATTCCCGGCGACCCGACTGCTCTTCTTCCTTTTCAACGAAGGAAGGAAAATAAGCAAATAATAAAAGTATCGTGTGATGATATCGGACACGATTCGTCCAGTGGTTAAGGCATTGTCAGTTCGTCACTGGGCCACTTGTGGGTCAACATTCGGACGAAGATTGACCACATTAAATAAACCGACTAGATCAACAGTACAGGGCATTATATTATAGTAGTCGACTAACCTGTACTCTCGAGGCCGACGAGGCGAGATTAGATTCTGATGTTCAACTCACAAATTGTCGCCGGCGGCCGGCGAGATGAACGATTGAGGAAGGCGGGTTTTAGTTCTTCTACGAGGGTCGGCGCCGGGGAGTTAAGAAGAAGAGTGGGAGCCGTGTCGCCGTCAATCTTCACAGTTTCAGAGTCGGGCAATATTAATGGGGTTTTGCCCTTTTGCGAATCGGGGGATTTGGGAACCTAATTATTGTGTTTTCGACGAAATTAAATAGGGTGAATAACCTTTTACATCCCCATACTATGAAGTCTTGACAGGCAAGCCCCTGTGGTAGGGATGGCAATTTCGACCTGACCCGTTCTACCCGACCTGTTTGACCTGTTTTGGGGCGGGTCCGACCCGCCACGTAGGCGGGGCGGGCATGGGTAGTCTCATCGACCCGACCTGCCCTGACCCGCCCCATTCTCGACCCGTTCTTGTCTAAATTACATGAAATCTTAGTCAAATTACTTTGAATTTTCCTTTTATTGCATCATATTTTAGCTATAATAAAGTTGTAAATTAGTGAAAACCTCAATTTCTCCAATAATTTAACTACAATTGTCATAATATTGTTTGTTTTCTTAGTTTTATAATAAAAATAACGAATATTTCTAATGTTTTTCATATAAATTTTATACCCATTGGGTCGACCTGCCCCGACCCGCGACCCATGATCAATTATCCGACCTGGACCCGCCCTGCCACGGGGCGGGTCTGGGTACCAAGAAACCCGCCCCGGACCTGCCCATTGCCATTCCTACTGTGGAAGGAACATTGATAACTAGGGTAAACATACAGTCTTTTTATTACTGATTTATTGGATAACCAAAACTCAAGAGTCAAGACATGTGGTTTGTAATGAAGTCCAAGTGCTTAGTGGGTAGTACCTAAAAATCAAGAATGACATGTCATTTCAATTTGAAAAGAATAATTGAGCATGATCGACTAGAAATAAGCATGCCAATGGTTGAACTTAAACATTATCATGAACTAGATAACCAACAATCATATGAATGAAAGAGAAGCGAGTGGAGATGCCTAGCATTTGAGAGAGCATTTTGAAACAAATTAATATTGTCTCGTTATGAACGTCAAAGAAATTTATAAAATTGTGATGATGATAATAAATTACGTTTTCATAATGTCCCCGTACATCAAAACTACCATTTTTCATGTTCGTCCGATTTTGATGTACATTTGCAGCAGATGAAGGAAAAAAGAAGGTTCCTTCGAAAAAAATCGAAACATTGGTGGAGTTAAAACCAAAGTGTCAAAACTCTTGAACATAATCTAACAAAAGAATAAAGTTTCACAATCATCGGTATTTTAATATTTAATTGGACAATGTTTCACCGTCGCTATTTTTTTATGTATAGAAGGAATAACAGACTTTTTAACTAATTTTCTTCATACTTTGTATTATTCCTTAATGCAATGTACATAATATTCGCTATTTTTTTATTAATGGAAGGAATAACAGACTTTTTAACTAACTTTCTTCCTCATTTGTGTTATTCCTTTTAAGCAATGCACTAATATTCGCAAGCCATTAGGAATATGCTAAAAGTATGTACATGATGAGTTTCATTCCTTCCCCTCTCCTTCACAATGAAGTTGCTTTTGTTTTGGATCGTCCATTTCATTGGAAAAATAGTAAAACAAAAACAAGTGCAACTCCTGCGTACTTTTTCTTTAATATGGTGATTTAGAAAACGTAAATCACACGAATAAGGGCTTGGCCTAGTGCTAATACCATTAGCCTAAAACATGGAAGTTTCAGGTTCGAATCCCTTACAAGAAATAAAACGTAAATGACACTAATTCGAAAGTCAAATCTGATTGACAACATATGTCTGACAAATATGAAATAATCTACTGAAAGATCAGTGAATCACAGAGATCAAGTGGCACCTCATCAGATGGGTGGAGTAGAAGTCCAAGAAAACAGGACACAGTTATGGTTGGTGGGAGTGTCATCATCAGCCTATGCAACTTGACAAAGTTTTATGGTGGAGTAGATTCCAACCTTTCAACCTTTTCCCAGTCGACGCCATACAAACAGTACTTATAATTTAATTCCCTGGTGTCAAATAATTTCAATATCTGGAATCATGAACTCATGGATTTATGGTAATTCTTCATCAACAATGTCGATCTTACCGTGTATATTATTAGGCCATATACAATTACATTGCACAAGTTTAGTTGGTAACAATGCGACCAACAAAGGACTGAACAGCAGAACCAATCCACAAACCCCCTTCTCCTCCCTCTGCTTCCAAAACTTCACTCACTGAATTCAAAGCATCTCCACCACCTCCATCCACCACCTTCACCACTTCACCATCTTCACTCAGCTTCACACCCACAGGATCCATCTTCTTGTTCTTCTGCCCCATCATCCAAAACCAGCTACCATAAGAAGAAGATTCTGATGAAGTTGAAAGAATCCTGCCTCTACCAGAGTTGAGTGCCACCCAAAAATCCCCACTAGGGTTCCTCTTTATGTTGTCAGGAAACCTCCCAAGCTGAGCAAACAACTCTGGCACCACTGGGGAGCTGCTCATCAGCTGATCATGATCATCATCATGGTGAAGAAGAAGGAGCAATGGGAACTTGAGGATCCTCATGGTGCTTGATTCTGCCACCAGAAGGAAGGATCTGTCCTTGCTTAGTGCCACACCATTTGGAAATGCCAGCCCTTCTGATAAAACTTCAAGTTTTTTCGAGCGTGGATCGTATCTCAGTAGTCTTCCCGACCTGTCTGAAGTTATGATCGATAGTATCCAGTCCCTGCGTGTGACGAAAAACGATATCAGATTTACATCGTTGGAGGGTATTTCTCAATAACTCGAGTTATCGGGATTCAACTCGTTTTTTTAACATGGTTGTACCATCTTTGGAAGTAAAGGCTTGTGTCAGTGAAGTACACAATCCCAGTGGTGGAGTCGATGTCCAAAGCATTCAAGAACCTGAAAGGGATGCCTTGAGGGGAAGAGGAAACCAAAACCTTAGCCACACCGCCCTGTGGGCCTACTGCCAGTAGCCCAAAATAGGCATCTGCTATGTAGAGCTCACATGTTAATGGGTTGAATTTCAGGCCCAATGGTCTCCCACAATTGGGCTCCAGCTTTGGGTTTGTTGACCCATCACAAGCCTTCCTGTCCCTGTTCCAACTTTCAGCCATATCAAGCTTTATAAATGAGCCGGTTGTTGCCTATAGGTTGACTACAAAATTAAGTAGGGTGGATCAACTATCAACAACCACATCATAATCATAATGACAATTTTTTTTCTGTCTCATCATAATTATTGGTTTTAGTGATTTGACACAATAATTTCATCATGTCCACTATTTTTCTTTAGCAATTAAACGAATTACAAGATTAATAATATTCTACGCTATCAGTATTCGCTAAATTGTACTGCTCCAAAGCTTTGATTGCATGGAAGTTCCATGTCTTAAATGAACATTGATTATATGAATGGGCTAATATGATGATATGAATGGAATTGGATAACTTGCCTGTTATTGGAAGGTATGGCAAATTCCACCCACTTGCCAAGTTGAGCAGCAGCAGAAGAATGCCATTTGAGGATCCTGCCATCAGAGACACCAACATAAGGTCCTTCCCCATTGCAGTCAAATGCAATGCTCTCTGGCCCTTCCACTCCTTCTGGTAGCTCTACTTTCTGCAAACTCTTCAACCCATCTTCCACTATCATGCTGCTACTACCACAGACAACTGATGAACCCAACAGAAAGACTGCAACTACAAGGCTGACATGTTTCCAGCAATGACTTGGCTGTGTAATTGCAGTAGTCACCACCATGGTTGATCGAGCGAGCTCTGAGAGAAACAGAGAGATAGAGAGTTAGGAAGAATGGAAACTCCCTTGAGAATTTAGAACTAGCTAGGTGGTACTGGTACCTATTTATAACAGATTGGAAAGGGTTAATGTTCTTTTTGAATAATGGAATTCTGCAGTCAGTGGGGATGAATAATGATAAAGAGTACTGCAATAAATACATACTGCTGGCTGGTTTGAATGTTGATTAATGGAGAGGACCCTTTCAATGTTCTTCTTAATGAGCTTGTGAATGTGTTTGGTGGTGGGTATTTAATTATAATTGGGGGGAGAGAGGGTGGCGGGAAACCAGCTGCCAACTGCAAACTTCTTCACTGAACTCAACAGTCAGAAGTTGCATGTTTCTAGTTGCCAGTATGGAAAGTGTGTTGGTAGTTGCTAGTCATCATGTTGGTTTTCAGTTATGGAAGAAGAGCACACTCATCCTACCAAAAGTCTATAAGCTGAACTAGTATCTGCTGACTGAATATGCATGGCATATCTGCTGGACTGAAATGAGGAAGCAAAATTGTCCAATGGTAATAAATTCAGCTGCATTTAGTGAAGAAGCTAATATGTACAAACCATGCCACCTCCCTGCCTAAACATTTGGTTTGAACTCTTATCTTGGAAAGTACTATGATGTATTCTATTAGACGTCTGGCCTCTCATCCAATACATAATTTTTTTTATCTGGTTGAATCAACTGATAACAGTAAGAGGGCATTGGTGAAATATATTGTTAGGTCGCGCTCACTGTTTCTGTAGTCTTTGCTTGTACACTTATTTGGTCTTCTTTTCAGAGTTTCCTGCTCATTTTTTCACGACAACTTGATGTGCCCAACCAACTGATGCTGATGGATGAAGAACGGTTATGTTGTTTGTGCAGAGTTTGGAATTTTTGCTAAAACCTTGAGTTAGACTGGCACAATGTAATGTTTTTACCCAACCTACTTTGGAGCTGATGCTGAACAATCTGAAGCATCTAATTGTTGCACAAAGTTATTTATCATCAAACAAAACTTATCTTAACGTTGAAGTACTTAATATAATGATTCGAGAGTATTTCTCATTGAACCTTGGAAAAAATGATAATGCTGACTAGTTTGCTAGTACATTAAAAACTGATAACTGGAATGAGAAAATGTCCAATGTTAATTTACCTCGCCATTAGGATCACACTTAATGGTGTCGTTGGCGGAGATCATAGTTACTCGTCTTGGGAACACATACGATCGACTTGTCTGTCATATCATTGGGAGGTACATAGTCGGGATCTTCTAAACTGGCAACTTCTTCTGGTAACTCATCTTCAATCCACGATGGCCAATCCACATCGCTGTCTTCTTCCCATGAATCCTCCTTGTTTCTTTGCAAGGAGTTGACCATCTCTACCAACGATGCGATCATTCTATGATTTAACGCCTCATAGTCCCTGAAAATATCATGAATCATTAGGTCAAATTTCAAGTGCAACTATATGGGTGTATCACAGCTCTTGTAGGTCTGCCCTTTGACGAACCTGTATGTGTAAATGGCGTGTAGAAGCTGAAGAATAGCTAACACCGCATACAACGACCTCATCAGATTGATTATCCAAGTTTGTTGCTTGATATCACCTGGTGTGAGTCGAATGATTACCAGTTCCATGATGAAAGTGATGCATAGACCTGCAATGGTAAGAAGGCCATTATTGTATATCATGTTCTAGTCCTTTAACAGGTAAATATAAAGAGCTGCAGGAGACAAAGGAAATATAACGTACCAATATAGAGGTTTGCCCTCACTGGATATGTCTGCTTAGTGCTCGTGAGCATGTAGATGATGAACGTTGACATGACGTAGATGAAGAAAGCTTTGATTGCTCGTGATTCGAGCAGCATTGCATTATGCAGATCAAACAACTTGTCGAGAGCGACAAACATGCTTGCTTGCTTCATCTCGAAAGCTTCCTGTCAAAATGAGAACTTTAGCTTCATTCAAGTTCAGTTGTAAGGAGGTTTTGGAATGAATGATGGTTTGTTGCAAGAAATGAAAATCAGACCTGTGCTGCCAATATGGACTGTGAATTCTCAACCAAGTGATCATGAACTTGGTGAAGTTGCTCCTGCCTATGAAGAAGCTCTTCCTGTTGTTTACGACTCAGATCAACCAAATGTTGCGCAGCATTCCTGCTTTCTATTAGCGCTGCAGATTGGGATTCCGTGAGGATCTGAAGACCTTTGAGTGCAGTGGATTGTCCATCTAGAAGCTCTTGCTGCTTGCTCAAGGAACTTCCCGCCATGTTCTCGATGTCATCGGCTTTGCTCTGTAGAGTCTGAAACTTGAATGAAATTGCTTCTCCTACACTGTCAACCTGCTTCACAATCTCTATTGCCTCATTCCTCAGGTTGCCTACTTCCTCACCCAAACTATTGTAAGCATCATGAAGCATTGTCACTCCCTCCTTCAAGTCCTCATTCATCCTTTCTTGTCCTGCTCGTAACTCCGATTGTGACTGTGCAATTTCCTCTGATCGTCTGTAAACAGCTTCCGAGTGTTTCGACAATGTGTCCATCTGATTCTCCACACCCTTTGTTGTTTGGATGACATGCTGAACTTGGAGATCCACTGAACTCAACGAATCATGAATATGGTTCGAGCTTTTTAGTAGAGAGGACGTTGTATCTTTTATTACGTCCAATTTCTGCTCTGTATATTGCGCTGAACTTGTTAATTCATTAATCAACCTCTCAGTTTCACGGTTGAAGGCGTGTACCCTGCAAAACCATAAAACAAAAACGAGTCCAATTTCAGTTTCTGGGTTCATATATTTGCAACAGGTCGTCAATGAACAGAGTCATGCATGCAGAATAGAAGATGCCAATATCCCACAGTACTCAACTGTAATTGATAGCAGATGGAATTGGTTTCCAGCAAGAACTCGAGATAGATTTTCTGTTCATGGTCATCCAACTTCTTCAAGCAATGAATCATGGCCGAATCCTCGCCGCAGTGAGGGAAAGGTCCCCTCCCAGAGTCCTTCTGAAAGCAATCGCTGAGATGCCAGGCGAATCTAGAGCGTTTCTCGTCATTGGCGAAAATTTGGGTGCACCCAGCAAAGATGTGTTGGTAAGCGTTCTGCCAGCAAGAATTCGAACCAACCAATTTACTCCTTGCCTTTTCAACCAGTTCCATTCCTTTGGCATTTGCAGGACCGTCCATGGAGAACTCGGCTACCGCCACTCCTCCTCCTCTATCCTCAGCGGCAGAAGCTGAAGAGGACGAAGAAGAGAACCATCCCCATGACTGGCAATTTGGAGAAAATGACACTAAAACTAGGAAGAACAGCATAAGATTGTAATTAATCATGTTTTTAGTCTCAACTTTAATTAGGACTCTTCGATTTTTCCCCTTAAATTATTGATCGACGGAACCTGCAGATAGAAGAACCCAGTTGCAGAATCAATCTGTTAGGAAAATGGAAGAAGACAAACGATAAATGTAAACAGAAACTAGAGCGATTCTCCCTAAGTTCTCTGCAACTCTTATGTGCACACCTCTTTATAATAATACAGCGGGGACGGAATAAGAAACTTGGCTTGCAAGTTTAGCTTCTGCATTTTCGTCAATGGCGGTGGGTTTCTACATTATTATATTGGCCGGCAGCGGCTGACAAACGGCAAGGCAGTTTCCCGCTGAAGGGTCGGGGCGCTTCGAATTCTTCTTTTCTTTCCCGTTTTAGTTTTTTCTGTTTATGAATGGAAGGACGCTTGACATCACAACGGCGTGTCGTTTAAGGATGCTATCCTTTTGCTTCCTGTGATCGACGCTGGTGGAAGTTATAAATCTCCGACAAACTTCATGCAAATCCGAGATAAGAGGAGAGAGTCAGATAGAGAACTTAATCTTTACATGTGCTTCTAATTGTCCATTTGGACTAATCCATAATTGACGAGATCAAATAGGAAACACTATTCTAACTCGGATTATCTATAGCTACGTAGTAGGTAGT
This sequence comes from Linum tenue, assembly GCA_946122785.1. Lineage (NCBI taxonomy): Eukaryota > Viridiplantae > Streptophyta > Magnoliopsida > Malpighiales > Linaceae > Linum > Linum tenue. The sequence continues at coordinate 40,513,319 of CAMGYJ010000010.1, forward strand.
GAACGAGTGGCAAAAAAACGTATTTACTATTTAGTTAGATGAATGGTGAAAAGAATTTAGATCTCGAGGTAGATTGATTGATACTATAAAAAGTAGACACATAATAATTTGCTGATATAATGAAACGTCTGCAAGAATTACCATTTACTAGGGACGGAAGCGCGGCAACTTGGAAAACTGCTGTTTCAGCAGCAACCAGAATTGGACATGGAAGTTAACAACTCTTTAGCTTCTGGGTTCAACGAATCTCCGCATAAGAACAAGTGAACTTTCCCACTCAGTACGATCCAGCTGCATCCTGGAACCTTCTTAACACCCTTCGTAGCCATATCCCGCCTCAGCTTATATTCCTTCAGGTGGTGATCGTTTGATGCGTACAAGTTGCAGAGGTGGACATGAGCAGCTGCATTCATTGGGTCGACTTCAAGGACTAGTTTACCTGACCGTTGGGCAATTCCAAGGCTCGTCTTGTCTGGCCCGCACACACCGAGCATTGCTCCCAAGATAGCAGGGTGTCGATGGAACGGTAGTCCTGAGATGAAATTCTCTGCTTCTTCAAGTTTTCCTGCTCGGCCAAGTATGTTGACGATGGAGATGCAATGTTCCAAACCTGGTTGGATTCCATGAACTTCAGTCATCAGAGTGAATAACTCCAACCCTTTGTCAAGCAAGCCGGCATGACTACATGCCGATAGGACAGCCAAAAAGGTGAGGGCGTTGGGGCGTGTTCTTGATTCCGCCATGGCTTCGAAAACCTGTAAGGCTTCCCTGACCAGACCATGATGAGCGAACCCCATAATCATAGAATTCCAAGAGATCTGGTCGCGTGAAGTCATCCGTGAGAAAATTTCATAGGCATCACGGAGCTCCCCACATTTTGCATACATGGAGACCACAGAATTCTCAAGGATCAAGTCAAAGCCAGGTTGTGTCTTGATAATCATCCCATGCAGCGATCTTCCGTGATCAAGATATGCCATTGCACCAGCAGCACCGAAAAGAATGGTGTATGTGGAACTTAGGGGAATAACACCGCAAGTCCTCGTTTCCGAAAAGAAATGCATAGCTTCATCAAAGAGCTCATTTTGTACATGCCCTGTGATCATTGTTGTCCATGCAATTGCATCCTTGAAAGGCATGTCGTGAAATAGATGGCAAGCCTGCAACATGAGTCCAACACTGAAGTAACCACTAATGATTGAAGTCCACGTGATCTTGTCACGGGAAGGTGCTGCATCGAATAAAACTCGAGCCTTCTCTAAGTCTCCAACCCTAACATAGCCATTAATCAAGCAATTGCAAGACTGAAGAACACAGTCGTCGGAGAAGTTGTCGAATAAGTATTGTGCAGAGGGCATGGCACCAAATGAAGAGTACATGTAAATAAGGCTCTTAGCTATTCTGCCATCATAATCATCACATTGCATTGCATGAACAAGCATCTGAGCATGAACCTGCCTGCCAAGTTCAGAAAATCTTAAGCCAGCACAGGCATAAGCAAGGGAAATCAAGGTCTCACTGTTTGGTGTTATATCAGAGCTCCTATTCATATACAGGAAAAGCAACAATGCTTATTCATAGAAACCATTCCATGTGAACCCACTAATCATGGATGTACAAGAAATAACATTTTGGACATGGATTCTGTGAAACATATTATATCCCTCAGCCACTTCTCCAACCCTGCAATAACCAGAGACCATACTAGTCCAAGTCAACACATTTGGATCGGGCATTATATCAAACAGGGTCCTCGCCTCATCCATTCGACCACTATCTCTGTAACCTGCAATCATGGTATTCCAAGAAACCACATTTTTAACTGGCGTCTTGCCAAAAACCAACCTTGCCTGCTCCAAATCCCCATTCCGAATCAACCCAACAACCATGGCATTCCATGAAACCACGTTCTTCTCAGGCATATTCACGAACAGCAACTTGGCCTCACCTATTCTTCCAGCATCAGCAACCCTGAAAGCATCGATGTCCAAGAAATAACATTCCTTTCAGACATCTCCCGAAACAGTGCCATCGCCTCCTTCAATCTCCCGCACTGGACATAACCGGACAACATTGCGTTGTAAGTAACAACATTCCTCTCCGCTGGCATGATATCGAACAGCAAACGAGCTTCATCCACGAACCCACTCCTGGAAAACTTGGTAACCAGAGAAGTGCAGTAAACCGTACGGCTGCGGGAGTTTCCCCCTGGGAGCATTTCGTCGAGCAGGTTGCGTGCGTCATATATCCTGTGCTTGGAGAGGCAGCGAAGCAGTTGGTAACCTCTGATTGTGAGAGACGGATACCGGCAAGTGGATAATACAGGTTGAGAGCCGAAGAATCGAAGAAGACTGACATTGACGCCAACAGCAATCGAGATTCTCGAAGCAGCGAATTTCAAGCTTTTCAAACAAAACCCTAGCATGTAGCACCCAGAACAGTTGGAAATTTGTAGAGAACTATTAACAACTATGCGTTTGCAATTTCAGGTTGAAATATCCCCTAATCTCCTGAAAGCGGCCATTGGTTTAGCTGGAGGACAACGATGGCGACGCCAAGGCCCAGCTTCTGAATTCCAGTCTGCCCCACTTTCGTCCTCGTCGCCGCTCGTCATCCACCAACAGTAGCAGAGAATTCAATCAGGAAGCGCCATTGCCAAACCATATTAGAGCTTTACGAGACTAGAATGACTGCAGGGCGCACCGTAGGGTTTTCCCATGCGCCCTTTCAAGCGGGAAAACTTTACCGGCGGGCAAATATGAAAGTGAAACTCCAAAATTCCAAAGAAATAGAAATGAAATACAATAGTTATGGCTAAATTGCAAGTTTGGTCACTGGAATTACTAAAAAATTTCACGTTTGCCACTCAAATTAGTTTATTCCATTCATGGTCACCAAAATTAGTTCAACAGTTCAAGTTTGGTCACTCTCCGTTAGTCTCCGTTAACTTTCGCTGATGTGGCAGTCAACTCTAATAGTTGACCGTTAAATGTGTGACGTGGCAATTAAAAAAATATTAAAAAATAAAATTTAAATTTTTTATAATTTGCACCTCATTATAAAAATAAATTAAATATAAATAAAATTAAAATTATATTTTCCTGTCCCTTTGAGCTCGGCGTCACGGAGCGCCACCGCTTCTCCGATTCCATATTTAGGACTTGTGAAGCTCGAGTCTAACCATGTATAGAGCTTCGGATTAACCAAAGGACATACCTGGCCATGTCGGGCAACATAAGATCTCCTTTAACCTCTCACTCAACTGCAATGTCTATAGTTGAGACAAAATGATTCAAACTTCTCTGCATATAAAGTCATAACAACTCTAACCATGCGAACCAATAAGACAAGCAACACAATCAAGCGTGGATGGCGCAATGTTGAGACCAATCTATTAATGGCCGTTCTCAGTTAATGTCTCCCCATACAACTGTCGTGAGAACGGCACCGGCGACGGGTTCAGGCGGCCGAGGCGGAAGGGGTGCAGCTTGGTCGCCGGCGCCGACAAGAGGAAATTAAAGAATTTTTAGAGTGAAGGATATCGTGGTTTTACCCGCGGATTGAGGTTTTGGCCGCCACCTCCTTCTGCGCGCAGAAGGAATTAAAACCCCCTCAGTTTTGACTCTGTACGAATCGAACGAATCCCACATCAAATTGCCTCCTTCTCCGTCGCATCTCCTACGGCGTGTTCCCCCTTGACTGATCGATACACTTGGGGTTGTATCGATGGGTAACAGCTTTGCAACCAGCTTTCGGTTAGATCCAGCGTCGTCATGAGCGTCGGTCTTGCTTAGGAAACCTAATACACGAGGCGAGCTCTTCTCCTGACTGGAATTTCTAAGGATTTCGCAAGGAGGATCGTCGCAGACGCCGTCCACACCCTCCGGCGGCAGCTCTCGGCTTCTGAGCAAGCGCTAGATGACGACTGGCGAGTCGGGTTTCAATTTCTTCTCCGAACTTTGTTCATACAACTTCGACTCTGTGTTCTCTCTCACTCTAGGTAAGCTTATCGATGGAGGACTCCTGTGAAATTTTAATTTCAATTTTTTAATAGTTTTGAAAATGAGGTGGAAATTATAAAAAGTTTAAATTTTATTTTTTAATATTTTTTTAATTGCCACGTCACACATTTGACGGTCAACTATTAAAGTTGACTGCCACATCAGCAAAAGATAACAGAGACTAACGGAGAGTGACCAAATTTGAACTGTTGAACTAATTTTAGTGACCATGAATGGAATAAACTAATTCGAGTGGCAAACGTGAAACTTTTTAGTAATTCCAGTGACCAAACTTGCAATTTATCCCAATAGTTATATAACCTCGCAAACGAGTATAAATAAAATCTCGAAGAAAGAAAAATGTGTATGAACATTTTAGAAAATGAGATGACTCAACCTTTATGTAGGGGTTGAGTCACCCGCAAACACACCTGCAAATCGTATCTAAAAAATATTTATGTCGTATATAGTCATACTAATGTGAAAATTAAGATATTTCGCCATGTTTTTCTATCATGGTATCCCTAATCTAATGCATTCTTCGACTTAAAGTTTAGACATAAATTGAATATAATTATGATTCACATAATCATTTTTCTTGTATACAATTTTAATAGAATAACATATTATGGATGCATTTGTTTATAACCTTTTTAGCCTATTTCAACAAATATCGTGAAAAAAAACTAGACATATGTTGAAGTAAATCACATTTTATTAAAACTCAAACAACATTTGTGAATTTTGATACCTTTCACCTCGGTTTATTTGTTTGAAATTTTAATTAGTTATAAAATATTTTTATGGTGTATAATAATTATATATTTTATGTTGGGTTGGGTTTTTACTTAAAAATATCGTCAACCCGACCCAACCCAATTAGAAACAAACCGTAGGGTTTAAAAAATTTTGGGTGGGTTTGGGTTTGATAATTCCCAAACCGTAGTGCATGGGTCGGGTGATTAAAATACTTAAACCCGAACCAACCGACCCATGTACACCCCTACCTTTATGCATTAACGAACTTAGCGATTTGAATTCCAATTTAATCAAAGTACAGATAGTAACCAAGAGAATAACAAGGTCGCAAGAAAATTGTACAATTGTGCACTTCACACAAGAGAAACGAACTACCTGAGTACAAAATCCGCAAAGAAGCTTCCTATCAGACACTGTATCAGATTCTCTACAATGTCCCGAATCAATGGAAGAAATCTACAAATCTCTTGCAAGTTACAAACTAAAGATCTGTACAAAGAATTGCTATATACGATACAACCGATACCTTTCTAGGTGCCGATACAGAAATCGACATGCATAATATGACCTCAGGACAACGAAATTTGTTCAGTCCCAGCCATCTGCAAGCAGCAGCCTGCACTTCTGAATACTCCTAAAAGAATGAGTCTGAGCTATGCTAAAAGTTATTTACATGCAAATGACAAGTCCTCAGTGACTCCTCATCTGTGTTTGTGACTTGTAGTGACAAGATTACATAAGGAAGTCACTATGAACTATTTGCGGCCTCTACTCCGGCTCTTCTAGGGTATAACAGATTACATAAGGCAAATTACAAGGGGGTTCGTCATGTACAAATATGGACCTTGCAGCAATAAAAGCTGACTCACAGGGCAAAATACAGAACAAAGATGCTATCAAAAGAGGCCACTTACATGCCAAGGACCAAATTTACACGTTTCGAGAGAGACAATGGTGATTTACATAAAAAAAACGACACCAGGTCGTCATGAGCCAATGACAATTGTGGCTTCTTTCGAAACCTTTGCAAAAACAAACTACTACTAAGGGAGGAATCCAGTGAAGACAGCCATCTAACACATCTTCCTCCAAGCAACCATTACAGTTGAATTCAATCATTGAAAAAATAGGAGTAGTCCACTGCACTCCCTGGATTGATAATAAAAGAAAACCCCCATGTCAATGGACAATCAAAGAAGCTGAATATTCAAGCCACAAGACACGTGCCAAATTGCAAGAAAGAGCACAACTAAAATTCCTGAAAGCTACGCCATTCAACAGATACCTAGCCATTTCCTGACAACGACATCCTGTGGCGATCAATATCACACTTACATGACACAAATCATGCTATCAAAATGAACTGGTTCAGCCACCAAGCGGAAGAAATAACTAACAAACATTGAAATGAATCTGCGATCCAAAAGTAACAGCACACTTCAACCAAACTCATAGGTTTGAAGTAAGAACCATTATGATAGTAGAGCCACATGTAGTTCTAATTCTATAGGTGTTGAATGGTTCGACACAGCCTTTTCTAAACCACCATACACCTCAAGCAGACTGAAAAGAGTAATATAAAATACTCCAAAAACATTCGCCAAGACAAGAACAGGAAATAATCAAGAGTCTAATCTCAGAAACCTCCACTTAGAAAATTTTCAATTAAGAGCCACGCATGCGAGAACATCACATATGATGTACTGCTTTCAGAGAGCAAAAGAGAAAATGCATACAGTTGGGTATGTTTGAATCAATAACAACTAACATGGAAAATGGAAATCACATGAGAGACTTTGCAACTATGTGAAAGAAAAAAAGCAAAAACTAGAACTAACCACACAGGCAAGTATCAACGATTTACCAAACTAAAATACAGAATGAAGAAGCAACAAAGCACAAGCTCAAACTTTTACTTTTTTGCAATAAATAGAAAAACTAAAGGAATTATTTGATTCCCAAATCATGCAAAGCACTGATGGAATGGGTTGGAGTAGATAGGTGTGTGAGCATGCCCTGGACAGAGTTATTGACTTATAGCATGCAAGTAAAAAGAGTAAATCAGTAGCACTTGATGAAGAAAGCTAACGGTCATTCATTCCCACTAAATGGTTAGTGAAACAAGAAACAGGTAGCCAATATGAAGGTAACAGGCTCAGTCTATCTATAATTCTGAACCTTCACTAAACAATTAAAAGAACACAGGATTCCAGAAAAACACGACAAATTTAGATCGAGTTCACGAACCGACAGACAAATTATCCAGAATAAACATAAGTTCAATGAGTTCATCAACAGTGGGATACTCTAATCCAGCCTTACAAGCATAACCATCCGTATGCAAGCAAGAGAAGTTTTTTAGCACACAAATACTAGGATTCATCTAATGATGTTCGGTAAATGCAGTAAGAAAGAAACGAGAGACTTAAGGCACTCTCTCATCCTTATGATAGAACTTACTTCTTCCCCCAAGAGGTCACTTTCTGCAGTTTAGGTCAAAGTAGAAACTGCAAGGGCTGCTGTTCTGGTTCCGCGACCCAAGAGGACAGAAAATAAGTCCACATGTAAAGGCATAGTCAAATTGTATCACTCTGATGGCTGACGTCTCCTCTTTCCATAATCCGTATCACGTGACCTTGACCTGTGATCTTCTTCAGGCACTGCCCGTGACCTGCTCTGATGCCTAGAAGAAGCCTTGTTCCTATCCCAGTCATCATCATAACCTGAGTCGCGTTCTCTCTTTCGGTGATCTCTATAGCCATCCTTTTCCTCCTTGTGACGGGGCTCCCGATGATCCCTTTCAGATCTGTCCCAGTCCTGCTCCCTCTCCTCACGGTGCCCCCTATCAGACGTCCCCGACCAGTCACGACCAGAAGGTCTCTCTTTCTCCCGAGAGGCAGCACTTGAGCGTCCATTCTTTTCATGACTTGCCTCTCCATAACCATAGTCAGAGGCACCATCTTCAGCACCATAACTTGATTCTCTAGTCTTTCTTCCATGCTCTTCTCCCCATCCACCCATGACGGTCTCAGACCACATTCCCATGCCTGGCACTTCCATTCCTGAGGTACCCATCATCCCCATAGCATTAGGAGCCATACCACGACCAAAGAATGCTGGGTTGACATGAGGAGCCACCCCTGCAAGTCCCATCGTGTTGACAGAGGGAAATTGAGGAAGCATGCCTGGAAAGCCAGGAGCTCCTCCAAATCCTCCATAGCCAGCCCCTCTACCCATGTATGTTGGATCAAATCCAGCTCCCATCATTGCCTGTGGAGGCATCATTCCAGCACCAGGACCGCCGAATGCAGGACCACCTAGACTCGGTCCATAGCCTCCCCCATTCATGCCGCCTCCCACACCAACAGCACCTCCCATCATACTCTTAGCACCCATGCCTCCTCTTCCCCTAATTGGTCCTCCAACTCCAGGAGCTTTATTGAGAACACCTGGTGCACCACGGCCCCACCCACCCCTTCCGAAGTTTCTCCCACCATCTCCAACTGGATAATTATTCACTGTGGCACCCCTCCCAGCACCATCATTCATAGGCCTTCTTGCCTGTGCCTGTGCCGGAGGCTGATTCTGGCTTTTGTTCATGTAAGAAGACGCCATTTGCTTTATTGTTTGAGGAGAAGCAAAAGCCACAACGCAAGCTCGGCTATTAAACATAAACCCATTCATTCCCTCTTTGCAAGCAGCTGCAGCAGCTGACTCGTAAAATTCAACTTGGCAATAACCCTTAGATTTACCACTAGCTCTTTCGTCATAGAACTTGATCTCCTTGACTCTTCCGTATTGAGAACAAACATTCTCAAGTTCTGCATCAGTTGTCCACCAATGCAATTCTCCAACAAACAGCATAGTTGCACCATTATCAATAGGAGCCCTGATCTGATTTTCATTGGTGATATTGGCACCCAGATGTATGCTCATTTGATTAGCTGGCATCAGCGGAACACTTGTGAGACTACCTGCTCCAGTACTTGGCATAGGCGATGGCTCAATGGGAACTTTTCTAGTCATACCAGAAGGGTCAACAGCAGTATTTGATGATATTGATGATGCTCCTTGAAATCCCACATTTCGAACTTGAGTATCATTTGGCATCTCCATGGCCTTTCCTTTTAGTGAAACAGATCCATCTGGGTAGCCAGCTGGTCCTTTCTCTGGTCCCTTGACTATGGAAGGACCCTCCTTTGTCTCTTGGAAATGTGTTGTAGAATTAGTGTACTTCCCTTCAGCAGCAACTCCAGGATTGTGAACCCCTTGTGAACCAGCACCACCAGCCGCTTCAACTCTGGAATCAGTAGCACTCTGAGTTGGGAACCCCCCATTGCTCACATTAGCAGTTGGGGCTGGTGGATCAGATCGATGCATTTGTAGGAAATTCTCACCAACATTCACATCATTATAAAGATCATCATACTCATCATCTTCACCCATCTCTTCCTCAGCAAGAGCAGGAATAGTACCACTTCCCTGAAATTGCAACTTCTGAGGCCCTCCGTATTCTTCATCCTCAAAATCAATTCGCTCATCAGCCATGAGGTCCAGACGCTTCTAAAATACAAGAGAACAGAGGCGAAGATTAAAACTTCAGTGACACAATTGTAAAACAACATGAATCCAAAATTCGGAGGAAAAACAGCATCATTCACACATTGGAAGCTCATAATTCACCCAAAACCCATTTCCTTCGGATAGAAATGACCAAATTCCATTTTCCAAATGGCAGAGACGGCATATAAGCTTGTCACTGTGTAAAACCCCATACCAAAGCAAGATAAAGGAGACCAACAGATGGAGATACTTCAACCGGAATCCTACTCTTGTAAGAGCTTAGATTTAAGTTACAGGCTCGAGGAAACTCAATTGAAAATCGATTAATTTCATTACCAAGAGCAATCTTCAAATGGAAAGAAGAGAACCAAGAGAGCGAGTCCCCCAACCACCTAGACTCAGAGCGAGCTCGGAACCGCAGCAGATCGCTGAATTGATTCAAAGCCCACTCCAGCGAGAAGTCCAGAACATTTAACACTGATTCAGACATGAGATTGAAATGAAGCATTAGTATATAGAGTTGTCCCACTGATCGGAAATTCGCCGGCGACAGAGAGAGAGAGAGGATTACCGTTTTGAAAGACGGATGCTAGAAATTAGGTTTTCCAGTTGCAGATTGAAGTTGAGAAATGGAATGACATCCGATTGGTTCCCGCGAGAGTGACGAATGACGATGAGGCGGGCACGCATGGCTTTGTCGTCTGCTGGCGTCTCTACGGACAAAACCGACGGCTCGAGCAGAGATCCGTACAGAAAATTAAAATTGCGAAGAAGAGACCAGAGAAGGACAATTCGGTAAAAGCAGACAAAAATCACACGTGTAAGCTGTTTGTTTATTGTCTTGTAAATGTGGAGTAATTGCCTTTTGGACCCTGTTATTTAGAAATTGGCAAAACTCGTTAGGTTCGTCGACATGTGACAGTGTTAGTGTAAACATCTGTTGTTGATATTTCCGAAAAGGAGGCTTCAGCTATCAAGGTCATAAAGAACCATACTCAAGCAAGCACGCCAACAAAGAATGCCGATATTGTTCAACTTCTCTTTCGTAATGATATAGATTTATGACATAAATGAGTATTTTGAACTCTTAACTACGCGGTGTTATGGTTATTTGCAATCGTATCAAACATTTAACAAGGTCCTTTCACATTTAAGGTCTTCATTATAGTCCCACGACTCCCACATATGTGCAATTACCATTGCACACGAGTTCATCATCCTCTCTCCATCTTCGATTTAGCAAGCCAACAATGCCATTTCGGTACCCGAAATATTGTGAGGATTTGTACTCTTCAATATCGGGAGGATCGATACATCAATCAACACTGGAGCCTGATCGGTGGATGCCCCCCTCCACCCAGGTGTATCAATGTCAATTTCAATGGAGCAAACAAGCACCAACTACCATCGCGCGCAATGGGCAAGCTGCTCGATGATATCGACGTGATCAACCCTGGTGGCAATCGACCAGCAAACAAACCTCTCAAACCCAAAGAACTTGCTTGGTAAACCATGGTCACACCACACATTGCTGAATCCTTGGTGCCATTCATCTGTTGTGAGTACAAACATCTACCCATTACAAACGACATGGGAAAAACTAGAATGTGCTGAACCAGTGAACAAAAGGCTACTACATCCCCTAAGATAGCAAATGGACATGGAAAAAAATGGTGTCCATAGGCCATAGCATACCTGTTCAGTCCCAGGCTCCCCAGCCATCTGCAATGAACAGCATGCACTAGTCTCATTCTCCTAAAACCTAAACTATCCGAAAAAAACCATTTACATGCAAACGGCAAGACTGGAAGCAAAACTTCAGAAACTCTTCCCACGTCTGTGGCTGTGGCTTGTAGTGGTGAACCCAGTACAGTCACCATAGGCCGTCTGTAAGAACAACAATTTTGTTGCCCCAACACTAGCTCTTCTAAGAACAGATTACATAGGAAATTACAAGGGCATTCATCATCTACAAACATGGACCTTGCAGCAATACAAGCTGACGGTCAGGGCAAAAACACAGAGGCGGCCACTTACATGCCAAGGACCCAGTTACACGTTTTGAAACAGACAATGATGATTTACAACAACAAAAACAGACATCAGGTCATTATGAGCTAAAACAAGGCGCTCACATCCCTTCAACATTTCGCAGCTTCAAGCATTCTTGTAGGAGCATCGTACACAAATTTAAACCGAAAAAGGGAGAAAAACAAGGACAATAGAGGCTTCTTTTGCAACCTTGGCAGACCAAAACCATAAAGGGAGGAACCCAGGTGAAGGCAGCTCATCTAACACATCTCCCCCCATGCAACCATTACAGTTGCATTCAATCATTGAAAAAACACGAGGTGTCCATCCTACTCCCTGGATTGATAATAAAAGAAACTCACAAGTCAATAGACAATAAAAGAAGTTGAGTTTTAAAGACAAGCACCAAAAACCCACAACTTCATACCCTAACAGCAAAGTGATCCAACAGTCAACTAACCATTTCCCGATAATGACATCCTACCAGCAACATACTTCCATGACATTACAGACTTGCGTGACACAAAACAAGCTCTCATGTGAAACACTATGATGCAGTTCCAAATTCTACAGACTTGGAATAGCTTAGTACTGTCTAAACCTTCCAGACACCAGTAGAAGACTGGCAAGACTAAGTTAGGATACTCTTGTTTTCTTTTTTTTACAGTTGCTAAGATAACATGCTTCAAAAAAGAAACTATCAGCTAAAACAAGAAAAGTAAGGAAGCAACCAGGGTGTCATGTCTTGGGAACCTCCTTTACGAACTTTCAATTGAAAGCTTTCAATTAGGCTTCACATTCATGGACATCACAAATGGTGCACCACTTTCAAGAGTTTCTAATATTTGGCTCAGCAACTAGTCATATGGAAGTTTGAATTTGCTACTATGTCAACAGAAGAAGAAGAAATAACTCTTAAACAGCCAAGTGAGCAGATAAATCAAATAATTAACATGTTAACGGACACAAAAAGAAGCAACACAAGACAAATCAAAGTTAAACCTCTACCGAGAAGCTAAGGGATTAATTCAATTTCCAAATCCACACGAGGTGCTAATGGACCAAATTGGAGCAGGCACAGATGTTAGCATACCCCAATGAAGCTTTCTTCATTTATAGCAAGCAAACCAAACAAGTACACAGTAAACTTGATGGAGAAAGCTACCCCACTATTCATTTCCACTAAATGGCCAATGAAACGAGAAAGAAGTAGCATTTTGAAGGTTAAAGGCCCTAATCTAGCTTTCCTAATGAACCTTCACCTAACAATTAAACAACAGTAGATAGATGGTCAAAAAGCCATGGCAGTTACACGATCTAATAGCAATTGAAGCTTCACTTAACCAAAACAACCAGACTATCCAATACGAATATAAGTTCAATGAGGTGTTCAACTGTGGGATACTTGAGTGCAGCCCCACGAGCATAGCAATGTAAGTCTCAGACTAAGAGTCACTCTGTTTTCTAACACAAACACTAGGGTTCATCTAATAAAATTCAGTAAAATGCAGAAAGAAAAAGGAGGTACTGAGGCACTCTCTCATCTTTACGAGTAGAACTTACTTCTTTCCTCAAGAGGTCACTTTCTACAGCTTCTGGTCAATATAGATAACTGCAAAGGCTGTTGTGGCGGTTAGCGACCCAAGAGGATAGAAAATGAAGTCCAAATGCAAAGGTGTGTCACTCTGAGGGCAAACGTCTCCTCTTGCCATACTCAGCATCCCGTGACCTTGACCTGTGATCTTCTTCGGGCGCACGTGACCTGCTCTGATGCCTAGAAGAAGACTTGCCCCTGTCCCAGTCATCATCATAACCTGAGTCACGTTCTCTCTTTCGGTGATCTCTATAGCTATCTTTTTCCTCCCTGTGACGTGGCTCCCGATGATCCCTTTCCTGCTCCCTCTCATCACGGTGCCTCCTATCTGATGTCCCCGACCAGTCACGACCAGAAGGTCTCTCTTTCTCCCGAGGGGCAGCACCTGAACGTCCATTCTTTTCATGACTTGCCTCTCCATAACCGTAGTCAGAGGCACCATCTTCAGCACCATAACTTGATTCTCTAGTCTTTCTTCCCTGCTCTTCTCCCCATCCACCCATGCCGGTCTCAGACCACATTCCCATGCCCGGTCCTTCCATTCCTGAGGTACCACCCATCATCCCCATAGCATTAGGAGCCATACCACGACCAAAGAATGCTGGGTTGACATGAGGAGCCACCCCTGCAAGTCCCATTGTGTTAACAGATGGAAATTGAGGAAGCATGCCCGGAAAGCCAGGACCTCCTCCAAATCCTCCATAGCCAGCCCCTCTACCCATGTATGTTGGATCGAATCCAGCTCCCATCATTGCCTGTGGAGGCATCATTCCAGCACCAGGACCACCAAATGCAGGACCACCAAGGCCCGGTCCATAGCCTCCCCCATTCATGCCGCCTCCAACACCAGCACCACCTCCCATCATACTCTTAGCACCCATGCCTCCTCTTCCCCTAATTGGACCTCCAACCCCAGGAGCTTTGTTGAGAACACCTGGTGCACCACGTCCCCACCCACCCCTTCCGAAGTTTCTCCCACCATCTCCAACTGGATAATTATTCATAGCACCGCCCCTTCCAGCACCATCATTCATAGGCCTCCTTGCCTGTGTCTGTGCCTGAGGCTGATTGTCATTCTTGTTCATGTAAGAAGCTGCCATTTGCTTCATTGTTTGTGGAGAAGCAAAGGCCACAACACATGCTCGGCCATTGAACATAAATCCGTTCATTCCCTCTTTGCAAGCAGCAGCAGAGACTGCCTCATAAAATTCAACTTGGCAGTAACCCTTTGACTTACCACTAGCTCTTTCGTCATAGAACTTAATCTCCTTGACTCTTCCATACTGAGAACAAACACTTTCAAGCTCTGCATCAGTTGTCCACCAATGCAATTCTCCAACAAACAGCATAGTTGCACCATTGTCTACAGGAGGCCTGATCTGATTTCCACTTATGATATTGGTATCCATGTTCATGTTCATAGGATTAGCTGGAATCTGTGGAACATTTGTCAGACTACCTGTTCCAGTACTTGGCAAATGTTGCGGTTCAATGGGAACCTTTCTAGCTGTATCAGAAGGATTAACCCCCATATTGGATGATATCGATGCTGCTCCTTGAAATCCCATACTACGAACTTGTGTATCATGTGCCATCTCCAAGACCTTACCTTTATTTGAAGCAGATGAATCCGGGTACCCCGCTGAACCATTTTCTGGTCCCTTGATTATATCGGGAACTTCTTTTTTCTCTTGAAACTGTGCCGGAGGATTGGAGTATTTCCCTTCAGCAACAACTCCAGGTATGTTTACCCCTTGCACACCAACACCCCCGGCTGGTGCCTGGACTCTTGATTCGGGAGCATTAGAAGTTTGGAATGCCCCATTGTTCGTGTTAGCAGGGGGAGCCGGTGGTTCAGATCGATGCATCTGTTGGAAATTCTCACCAACATTCACATCATTATAAAGATCATCATATTCATCGTCATCCCCCATTTCTTCCTCCGCAAGAGCAGGAATGGCACCATTTCCCTGGAAGTGCAACTTTTGAGCCCCTCCATATTCCTCATCCTCAAAATCAATTTGATCATCAGCCATTAGACCCAGACCCTTTACAAAGACAGCAAAACATAAAACAAAATGAGATCTTCCAACTCCTATACATGTAAAGGAAGATTGATAACTGTTGTTGGAACAAAGCAACATCAAAAGAAGAATCTAAACATCTCATTCAATACAAATTTATCAGGTCCTTCATCAATACGAGGCTACATGAGTGCATCACTTCAGAAGTGGCAATTACAGACCAACAAAGCGAGTTAAAGTTAAGACCTTGTCATAACAAAATGTCTCAAAATTATTCGCTAAACATACAAATTCATAAGTTACAAACTTACAGTCTCGGGGAAACCCAATAAACCTCCAACCAATTCCTTTACAATAATTCAATAACCAATCTGACGTTCACTACCTGAAACTCCCCAAATCAGTAGCAACCCTAAATAAAGCACTAGCCGGGTATTAACCCTACATAGCTAAACAAAAAGCTTAGATTCAGTTACATGAAGAACAAATAGACCAGATCCCCAGTTCGGAAGCCTGACGTGTTTCAAAACATCAAATGAATATCTCTCAACTCCACAGCCCGACCAACATACGAAGCTAAAGGTTGAGACTGAGAGAAACCAATAGATTGATACCAAGAGCACTCTTCACAACGGGTAGACAGAGAGGACCAACAGAGCGAGCGAGTCGTCCAATTTCCAACCGCACAGAATCCGAGCTCGAAACCGGAGCAACCGCGGAATCGATTCAAAACCCACTTCAGCGGAAAAGCGCGGAACGACCAAACACTGATTCAAACTATCAGATTTGAAATCGACGCGTTAGAAAGGAGGGTTTTACGTTTACGGTTTACCCCTGTCGGGGAATCGTGAATTCACCACCGCCAGAGAGAGAGAGAGAGAAAGCTTACCAATTTGAAAGAGAGAGGCGAAGAATTAGGTATTCCAGAGTCAGATTCAAGGTGAGAATGGAGTCACGTCGAGTTGGTTCCGGCCAGAGTGACGATGCGGAGGGTCTCGTGCCTTCTCGTGGGTGCTGCCGTTGCACGAAGAAAAGTGCGAGCGCTAAACCTAGACCCGCGCGGAATCACCAAAAGGACGGGCAATTGGGGCAAAGTGAAGGGTTAATGACCCTTTTAGCCTCTTCAACATGATAATTAGGGGTGGGCAAGGGGCTCAAGTTAGGGTGCATAACCATATCTTTTTCGTTTTAATGCACCCATCAATAATCAAATCTGGACCCTTCATTTAGAAAATCCAGATCTAAGGATAGAGAATTAAAGGTCATTTTTATTTTCAATAGTTTTCTGAATTGACTCATATCTTTTTCGTTTTAACTCGGTTTTTTTTTTTTTTTGCACAGATGGAACGAGTTCATCGTGCTCTACAAAATGAGATCAATTTTTAATATTTTTTGAGGAAAAAAAAATTCTAGCCTCTCGGTACGAACTGCATACCATATGGTATCTTCTTCGTTTTTAATTCGTTTTGAAAACGTTTGCACAGCAGGGACGAGTTCATCATGATCTATTGGATCTACAAATTTCTCGGTGAACAAATTACAAGACAAAAAAAAATACCACACAATACCATACAATACCACCCTGGTACGGGGTGGTATCTTATGGTATCTTATGGTATACAATGTTAAAAGTCGTAAATGACAATTAATATACTTCTACTATCATGTATTCAACCATCCTATAGTTTTGGTTTGTGTCATACCACCATGATACGCTTTTCAAACCATAGGTATGCTCTTATTTCAATACCAGTCAATACCATATGGTATAGGCTGGTATAAAATGGCTCAATTTTTTTTTTGTTCGAAAAATATATCAAAGTGAATATCATTTTGAAGAGCACAATTAATCTGATCTAACTGTGCAAAAAAAAAATTAAATTTCGACTTAAAACGAGTGAGAAATCGTCCGTCAAAGATTAAGGAGGGGAAAATTAAAGGCTTTCCAGGAGAGAGAGGATGCTGATGTCATGCTGATGTGGGCGGGTTACTCATAGTTACTCGCCATAAGGTTACTGACCTGATCCATTCCCTGGGCAAGGGAATGGATACCTATCCCGTTTATAACCGGTATCCAATCTCGTTTGGGGACCAAAGTCCATCCCATATTCCAAACCCGTATGGATAAACGGGTACTCATTACCCATACGGGACGGATAACGGGTACCCGTACGGGGGATAACGAGTACCCGTACTACTCATAAATACCCAAACTTTGAACCATTAGAATTTTAACAAAAGTTTAAACTTAACTTGTACTTGCTTAACTATCACGCCTCTTCAACATGCATGATAATTAGGGGTGGGCAACGGGAATGGATATCTGTCCCGTTTAAAACGGGTATCCAATCGCGTTTGGGGACCAAAGTCCATCCCATATTCCAAACCCGTATGAGTAAACGGGTACCCATTACCCGTACGGGACGGATAACGGGTACCCGTAGTACTCATAAATACCCAAACTTTGAACCATTAGAATTTTAACAAAAGTTTAGACTTAACTTGTACTTACTTAACTATCACAAAATCAATCCCAATCACACAATCACAAATACTCGGTAAGCAAACTACACATTCATGAACAATCAAAACGCTAAGAAATAAAGCATTTCATAAGCAATAACAACTAAGAAGGAAGTTGTTGGTTGTTGCTGTTATGCTTCAAATAAGATCCATTCGACACAACCAACTGGGAAGGCATGTTGCTGTTGTTCTGCTTCTGCAAGCTGCTGCTGTTCTGGCTTCTGTAAACAACAACAAACAACAAGCAACCTTCAACTTCAGTGAAGGCAACAAACAACAAACAATCTTCATTCGACACAACAAACTTTGGTAAATTGCATTCTTATGTAACCAGAAACTGCAACCAGCAGAGGAATCCTTAATAAACAACTGGAAGCTTAGCTAATAGTGTGGCATGTGATGATCAAAGTGTATAATTCTCAAATCATGAGCCCAATGTAGTTTAGTGTAGTGGTTGCCTTTGCTTTTAATTATTCCTGAGGGTATTATAATTCTAGACATTGATGTGTCCTTGCTACTTTCTTCACTACCAGTACCCATACGACCATACCATTACTTGCTTGTTCAGTTTGAGGGGCTTCATTCTCTTGACTAGCCATGGAAATTAGAAAACCAAATCAACAGAAGCTAGCTGGTAGGGATGGCGGCTAGAAATAGATAGAGGTTGGAGATTAGAAACCTAACTAGTAACTGGCACAACATATAACATTATAACAAGTTACTCATTACTCATAATCACCACCCGAGGGCTACGACAATTAGAATTGGAGAGGTGAGTTGAGCTTGAGAAGAGTTGTCGGGTGACTGTTGCTGGTTGCTGAGGGCTACGACGATAGTGAGTCGTGACTGCTGGTGTCTGATGCTGGCTGCTAAGGGCTACGGTGACGGTCGCGGTGGTGCTGACTGTTGGCTGCTGGTCGACGGTCGGGGGGAGCTGGAATTGAAAAGTTGCACTTGAATGGAGGCGCATCAATCTAACTAGGAGATATTGAATGGAGGCTCAACAACTTCAGGCGGGGAGTCAGACTGGGTGCGGCGGCGAGGTTTCCCCTTCCTCCACGGCGGTGGTTACTAGCCGCGTGGTGACTGCGCCTCTGTCGGCTGTCGCGAGGAGAGGGAAAGCTCAGAGGCCGAGCTAGGTCACTCGTGGTGGTCTCGTGCAGTCGTGCTCATCTGTTGACAAGGGTCAATTGGTCAAGGGAAGGGAAAGGGCCGAAATGGCCAAATGGGTTCTCAACTTCTGGTTGGGTTGGGCTTCAAAAACGACAATTGGAGATTCGGAGTTGGAGACGGCCAGACGGGCTTTCTGTTTCTGCCTACTGTCTGTGTATTTTGAATGGGTACAACGGGTACCCATATTACCCAAACGGGTATTTGCGGGTAACCCGTGGGTACCAATATTAGGAATGTACAATCCCAAGTCCCATCCGGTAATACTATTACGGATAATATGGGTACCCGTAATCCTCAAAAAAGGGACGGGTACGGGTATACCCAAATACCTGTTGCCCACCCCTAATGATAATGATGATATCTATAATCTACAAGTCTACAAGTATATAGATAGCTGAATATTTTTTCTGCACCCCCATTCAAATTTTCCTACAGTGAGAGTGAAAGTAGGAAGAGTATTTTTGTCTTCACAATGATCTATTTGTTTCTCATTTATTCTTAAAAAAAACTTATATTAGGATTTGAACCGTGGTCATTTTCAACTATAATAAGAATCTTAACCAATCATACTACATAGATCAGTTGTATCATTTTAAATAAAAAACATACATGAAGCTAAAATTAAAAAATCACATAACTTTTCAACGGTTAGCTAAGGTCGCTAAATCTTCGCTCAGTACTTATTGGTGTTTTGATACTTTGATTTTCATATTTAATTATTTTAATTATACTTTAATACTTAATTTAAATTTCTATTTATCTTATAAATAGACTATAACTTTAAAATCATAGACCAAATATCATTGGTCCAATATTACATATCGAATTGCAATATCGAATGCGTAGAAGCGATATTGAACTCCTGCATTTGTATTAGTTTAGAGAACTACTATGAGGCAATCATATTCATATCTTTCTGCAAACTATATGGGGACGGGTTCTTTGAACCTTTTTAGCTCGGTTAACCATTAAGTTTTAAACATCTTCCTAATCCGACAGCATGATGGATCCAACAATCATTAGAAGAGGTTGAGTTTAATAGATTGGTTTATTTCATCTTTTTATGTATTAAAATGAATTTGTAGAGCAAGGACATGTCTACATATACACTCTACATAGTATATACTATTGACACGATAAAATTGTCGTCTCATTTCAAATTTCCTACAACGAGAGCAAAAGTATTAATGACATTTTTGTCTTCGCCATTATTTATCTTTATTTTGTATAGAAAATAGACAAGTATTGAGATTTGAACTAATGTATTTTCAAACACAGACAAAAGTCATAACCATGATTTTCAATTCGAGTATGACTCTGTTGGTCGAACCAATTCTATCTAAACCTGAGTATCTCAGCGGGTGTCGAAAGCCCAGTTGGTTGTCTACTTAGACTGTGTCAAAGTCGAGTTTGTCTATCTTATTGGGAAATCCAACCGATTTAACCAACTGAATCGAACACCAGCCACTTCAAAATGATGTTGTTTTCATCAATTCGTATACGTAGCTACACTGTCATATCATCCTTTTACTTATCACAGAACCCTACAACATGAAACATCATAGACCATGTTCGACTATCCCATCGTCTCTTCTTCTTACTTTAGATTTGAGAGCCTACAATACACGACCCAACCATCTCAAAATCTATCATAATCCAGCAATAGCAAATTTCATTTTTCTCCAGCTGCACAATCATAGAGCCAGTCGACCTCATCTCATATAAATACGAAGCAAAAATTATTAAGAAACATGCATTTGAGTTGAAACTTTAGGTGACTAACAAAGGCCAAATTCCTTATTTTAATTATTATTTAATACTTAATTAAATTGATATATATCTTTTAAATAGAGGATACCTTTAAAATTGCGGCCCAAATATCATTAGTTCGAATATTCCATATCAAATTGCAGTGTTGAATATGTAAAAGTGATGTATAATTCTTAAATTAGTATTAATTTTTAGACCTACTATTACACAATCGTATTCATATCTTTGTGTAAACTATATGGGACTGATTCTTTGAATATTTTAGTTCGGCTAACAGGCAAATTTAAACATTTTTTTATTTTGACATGATTGGATCCAACAATTATTAGGAGTTTAATAAGTTGGTTCATTCCACATTTTTTCAATGTGCTAAAGAATTTGTAGGGAAAAGACATGTCTTTATATACACTCTACACAATATATAATACTAAAATGAGAAAATTGTTGTCTCATTTCAAATTTCCTACAACGAAAATGAAAGTAGGAATTATATTTTTGCTTCATAATTATTTTACAGAAACTACAAACTTTCAAAATCCAGAAATTGTTGCTCAAACTAAAAATCAGAGCATCGAAAATCAATGTTTGCAAATTTTATTTCATATATCACTTATTTGAGAGATTTTTCTCTCTATGAACAAAGTAAAATGAAACAAGTTATAGCCAAATCAACAGCTTTGGCTCGAAGACGATGACCTGCTTCTTCGTGGGAGAAAGAAATACATGTGGTACCGTCAGATATCTGTTGCAGCAGCTAAGAACTGGAACATGTTTCAGTTAGATATTAGTAATGCTTTCCTAAATGGAGAACTTGAAGAAGAAGTGTACATGGAACTTCCACCTAGAATTTCTAAACCTGGTTATGTCTGCAAGTTGAGAAAATCACTCTATGGTTTGAAGCAAGCATCTCGCCAATGGTTTGCTAAGCTCACTTCTGTCCTACTCAACTTTGGTTATGTGCAGCCTGCTAATGATTACTCCATGTTTACACATCAGTCTACTTCTGGCATTTCTGTCCTACTGGTGTATGTAGATGACATCATCATTGTTGGAGATGATACCTCTAGCATGATGGCTTTGAAGTAGGGGTGGGCAAACGATTCGGTAAATCCGAACCGAAACCGAATTAAACCAAACCGAAATAATGTTATTCGGTTCGGAATTTGAAGGAAAATATGAATATTTCGGAAATCAGGGTTCTTTCAAGTTTCAACCGAACCGAAATTCCGAAATTTCGACTGAAATACTATAATTGCAACCTCCAAATGGTGGATTTTTATGTTTGTAGTTGTTTTTAGACTTAAATATTTGAAATGTTTTATGACTTATGTGTTGAAGAGTTTAATTTTATATTGATGATGCATATAATTGCATATTAATCATTTATATTAATTGTTTATATCTAGATTTCTCTCGATTCCAGGCGGTGGGAAGAAAGAGGAAGAGAATGGAGAGAGTGGTGAGATTCAAGCTCAGAGGGTAAGGAAGAGGAAGGCAAAGAGAGAGTGAGAACACATTTACAAGAGGGGAAAAATTATGTAGTGTGATATAATTGCCTTTCTCCTTTGCTTAGAGGGTACTGTTAGCCCTCTTCTATTGAGTTTTGATTTATTTTAGGGGATGACATTATATTTGACATGTTTTTTTCCATTTCAATAAAAAATCCTAAATCAATAATATCATTTGAATGCTCTCTGATGGAAAAAAAACTTAAAGGACATATTAAACTCTATGAGAGATATTTTCTTTCATGCTAAAGGCGGATTATGTATGTATTATGAGAAGAAATTCTAATATTTAACTATATGGTTTAATTAAATAATGAATGACAATTAGTTATATTTATTTCTTTTTTCATTAAGTAATTATAGGTAACGCTTATATCATTTCCCCCCATCTTTTCACGTAGGTCTAAACACTTTATGCATAGTTGGATCATTTTCAAAGATGTTATGTATATAAATAAGGTACAAAATAATCATTTCATGCATTTTAAATCATGTATTATATCCATTATTGTATACCATATTACTCGACAAATTTTTCCCGGCCAACAGGCCGAGCCCTGTGCTAGTTTACTTTGAGTCTAAATTAGACCTATTATATTGGCTAAAAAAAAATGAATATCAACTCTAATGTAATTTTTGAATTTTTTTTTATATAACAAACATAAATGTGGAAACACCGATAATGAAGGTGTGAATTGGTTTAATGCGAATAACTTGATGGTCGATATTTCTTTATAGATATAATTATATGGACTCAAATATATTCAAATTACTATGTTCGACCCAAATAAACGTTTTCTAACTTTCTCCCCCATTTCATAATTAATAATTTAAAATAATCCGGCCTAACAGACCGGGTTAAAGCTAGTTATAAATAGACAGCTCTACAAATTCTCAACTTTAAATTGCCTTCGTCCATTCGCAAAACAACTAGAAAGAAGCCAAAAAAAGGCAACTGAATCATAATCTCAGATTCGTTCTTCGTTAATTTTGATTGCAGAGTTTTGCGAAGGGGGTGGTAATTTGGCGTTTCGGAAGAAAAGAGCTTCTGTGTTTCCCCATATTGATTTGTGAGTTCCGATCTTTGTTACTCATCTGTTTATTTGTTCCTCAATGTAGCGTAGGGCTTTTTCTTACCCTGTTGAGGTGGCTTAATTCTTGAACTTGTTGCTCGTATAAATCTGGGTTTTGGTTTTCTTGGCGCAGTTTTTTCTGGGTTTTCATTAGAAAACGTAAAATTGGGGGGTTTTTAGGTTCCTCTGGGCATGTATGGATCAACTGTGCTTTTGTTCTGTTCAGCGTTTAGCTTCCTGGTTTTAGGGTTGATGGTGCAAGTACTCTATGATAGGTAGACTAGCTAAAAAATTTCGTGTTTCTGCCAGGATATGAGATAAGAATGTTCGAATGTTTCTCTTATATCTTCTCAAATCTGATAAATGGATTAAAATAAAATGTTCGCACACATTTTAGTGTTTCTTTCTGGTTGTCATCTTGTTGGAAAGTTATATTTGGGGTTCAAATTTCTATTGAATTTTGGGTTTCTTAGCAATTTGAGTAACCAGGTCTCGTGTTGTTATACTTTGGCGGTGATTGAACTATCTTTCCATTGTTGGTGCAGCCAGTATTGAATGATCAATGGAGTCGAAAGGTGGCAAGAAGAAGTCTAGCAGTAGTAGTAAATCCTTGTTCTACGAAGCTCCCCTCGGTTACAGCATTGAAGACGTTCGCCCAAACGGTGGAATCAAGAAATTCAGATCTGCTGCTTACTCCAACGTATATTCCTCTGCCCACCCCTTATTTTTGTCATGGAAACAACAATGTTTTCTTTCTTCCGGCGTTCATGATTTTAACTTGTCTTTTATGTGTTTTTTCTACATGCAGTGCGCTCGCAAGCCATCCTGAGTCCTGCTAATAGCTTGCTGGTTCATTTAGATTATTGATATTATAAGTAGGTTTAAATATCAGTTTCATTCAAATTCTTCCTCTCTTCCTCGCTCGCTCTGCGACCGTGATCAAACTGTGAGCTTTCTGGGAATTCGCTAGAACCTCTTGGTGTTGTTTGCTCGACTGTCATCTGTTGGTCTATCTTCTGGTGTTGTGACATTTGCTGTCGAGTGTCACGATGGCAGTCTCTGCAATTGGATTTGAAGGGTATGAAAAGAGGCTAGAAATCGCCTTCTTTGAGCCGGGTATCTTTGTTGACCCGGAAGGGAAGGGTCTCCGATCTCTGTCAAAGGCTCAGTTGGATCAGATTCTTGGACCGGCTCAGTGCACCATTGTCGACTCACTTGCAAATGCTGATGTGGACTCCTATGTCCTCTCCGAGTCCAGCCTATTTGTGTTCGCGTACAAGATCGTCATCAAAACTTGTGGGACAACAAAGCTGCTTCTATCTATACCACCTATCCTGAAATTGGCTGAAACCCTTTCTCTTAAGGTGAAGTCAGTGAGGTACACACGTGGCACGTTTATCTGTCCTTCAGCACAGCTATATCCTCATCGTAGCTTCTCTGAGGAAGTCTCTGTACTCGATGGATATTTTGGGAAGCTCGGTTCTTAAGGCAGCAAGGCCTATATCATGGGTGGATGGGATAGCCAGCAGCAGTGGCATGTTTACTCTGCTAATGCAGATGCTGCTGTGGTTGATGAACCAATTTACACCGTGGAGATGTGCATGACTGGTCTTGACAGAGAAAAGGCTGCAGTGTTCTTCAAAACCCGGTCTCCTACTGGGGCTGTGATGACTGTCGATTCTGGGATAAGGAAGATCCTACCAAACTCTGAAATATGTGATTTTGATTTTGACCCTTGTGGCTATTCCATGAATGCTATCGAAGGCGGTGCTGTTTCCACCATTCACGTGACCCCAGAAGACGGATTCAGCTATGCAAGCTTTGAAATGGTGGGATACAACCTGAAAGAAGTGGGTCTGAAGCAGGTGGTGGATAGGGTGCTGGCTTGCTTCAAGCCAAGCGAGTTCTCCGTAGCTGTGCATGCTACAAATGTGGCTGGGACGAAACTGGAGAAGGAATGTGCCCTGGATGTGAAGGGATACTGTCGCGGAGAGAGGAGCCATGAGGAGCTCGGAATTGGAGGTTCTGTTGTCTATCAGAAGTTTGATGCTGCTTCTTCTGAGGATACTGGGTCTCCTAGATCAACTCTGAAGTGCTGCTTTGAAGAGGAAGACGAGGAAGTTTGAAGATCTATTTCTTCATGGCTTGTATGTTGATTTTCTTTGAATACAAACTCTGTGTTGTCTTGGAACCGTGTGAATAGATGGCTATTGTATGACATTGAAGTGTGTGTCTCTGAGTCTGTTGGTCGGATGTGGTTTTTTGTGTTTTCTTTTCCAGTCATTGGTATATGAATATTTGGGAATTTGTAATAAAGTGAGGTTACTACTTACACCTCATGGATATTTCTTAGCGTTATGAAAGTGAAATTTGTGTTTTTGTATACCCTAAGGTGCTTTAGATTTGTGATGAATGGCATGAACTTGCTGTAACAACAGCCGATGATGATTGAAGCTGAAAGGAATAATTGCAGGGGGACTAAGGTTTGGGTGAGTTGTTGAAGTGTTTCTTTCTTGTCTCGTGCATCTTCTGAAGCAAAAGCGTATGAAACTCTAGAAGCTAACATGTAGCAAATTGACTGTCGGCTGTGTATGTCGGCCCCGATCCTCTTGTACTTGATGTTTACAGTTACAGTAGAGGCAAATATCATTTCTTCTTTCTTTCTTTGAAGCATTGTGATGGAAACATTTTATTTTATGATTATTATTAATTTTCGGTTATTATTCAGATTATTATGTTGGTCCAGTATTTGGGAGGAAGTATTAGGATTAAGTTATTATTTCGGGGAGTAAAGGGGATAATTGTCGATTAGTATAAGTTCCGGTGTACGTGAGGTTTATGGGTAAGCTTAATAATAATATTGAACCCTAATTCTCCCTCTTCTTCCTTTCTCCTAGCCAAGTTCCCTCTCTCCCTCTACAAGTCTTCGGCCGACCCCTCTTCCTCTCTCTATCTATTCGAAACCCTAATCCCCCAGATCAATCCCTAATTGATCTAATCTCATTCCCAAATTCCCCGCGATATCCGCACCCTAGATCCTGAGGTCTATCAACTGGCATCAGAGCCTGGCTGGGTGCAGAGATCCCTAGAGCATGACTACCACACGCGCACATGAGGATAAGGCTGGCGGCGACAAGACCGCAGCGGCGTCGTCGGTCACGGCGGCAAAGGCGGCGCAGGGTAAGGAGAAGGCTGCCATGCAGCAGCTGCGCGACGGAGACTGGGTTGAGGAGCTTGACTGGGCGGAGGTTCGGGAGAAGATGTTCAAGGTCTCCCGGATGCAAGGGAACCCCGCAGACGGACTGCACGAGGTCAACCGGTCCATTCGCCAGGTCTCGGAGAGCGAGCGATCAGCTGCAGACAAGGCTAACGCCAACGCTGACCGGATGGTGCTACTGATCGAGTAGGTGTTGACGCAAATGTCCGGGGGTCTATTCCCCGGCGGAGGCGCGTCGAATGGCCAGAGAGAGGAGCTGTCGCTCGAGGTTGAGCCGAAGGAGGCCGAGACGGAGGCGACCCCGGGCACAGCCGCGCAGGAGACGACACAGGAAGGGGAGTCAGCGGCGGCTGCCTGCGCACCTCGATCGGCCGAGACGGCGTCCCGCACGACGACTGTGGCGCGGGAGTCGAGGCAGATAGACGGGCTGCTGCCGACGCCTTCTAAGCAGGAGGTCGCGGCGGCTCGAAAGGGAAGTCGAAGATGGCTGGGTATGACAACGTTGTTCACAACGTGACGTTTGATCTGGTCGAGATGCGACACGAGGTGGACGAAGAGCGCAGTTTGATGGGACAGGGCAGGATTAGTGCATGGGTCGATAGACGCGGAATGGGAGACCGGTCGGGCCAGTTGGGGCGAGCGGGGTCGGAATGGCTGGGCCCCACCACCTATTCAGGCCGAGCTGATTCTGGGCCTGTTACGAACCGAACCGAGCCGATTTCGGGTTTGGGGATGGGCAAGGTGGGGGTGACAAGGCAAATGGGTGGTTGGTGAAGGACGGATCGAGAGGCGATTATCCAGGAGGTGGGTATCCTTCCTACGGGACAGCGCGGAGGGAGGAAGGGCCCATGGGGAGGCAGTTGGAGCTCGAACAGAGTCGCGAAGGAAAGGAGATGGCTAGGTAAGACGAGTATGGTGGCACCTGGGGTTCGGAGTGGGAGCAAAAACGACAGCACTACCGTGCACCGACCCTGGGGATCAGCAGGTATGGTGGGTTTGGCTCGAACTATGAAGGTGAGATCGACCTAGTATTTCGAGCTAAGCCTCCGACCATTGAATTTCCCAAGTTCAATGGCCAGGAGGATGCGGGGTTATGGTTGTATACAGCTGACAGGTGGGGCTGTGCATGGCGGGGTTGCGTCCAAAATTAGCTGCAGCGGTAAGAGTTTTTGGGCCCGACTCATTGAGGTCTGCTTTCCGTTTGGCAGGGTCAAGGAAAAGGAGATTGAGAGCTAGCGGAGCGTGGTGGGAAGATTTCCCAAGTCGAGCGGGGTTGGTGGGACGGTTGTGGCAGCAGGAGGTGGAGGAGGAAGTGTCGTGGTCGGTGCTGTCACTTCTGGGGCGGCAGGACCTGGAACTAATCGTGCGGGAATTCGAGCGCCACAGAAGGGGTTTGTTCGTCTAACTCCCGCAGATATTGAGTAGAAGAGGAGGGAAGGGAAGTTCTTTAACTGCAATGAGAAGTTGTCTTTGGGCACCAGTGCACGAAGTCGGACTTGATGATGCTTTTGGGACGTTGGGAGGATGAAGTGGAGGAAGAAGAAGGCGCGAGAATGAAGGTGAAGCAGGACGACGAGGATCGACCTTGAGGGCAAGGTTGTGCTTCAAGAGGAAGGGGATGATGAAAATATTTTATGATTATTATTAATTGTCGGTTTATTGTCGGTTATTATTCGGATTATTATGTTGGTCCAGTATTTGGGAGAGAGTATTAGGATTAGGTTATTATTTCGGGGAGTTAAGGGGATAATTTTCGATTAGTATAAGTAGTTAAGTGTCGGTGTAACTGAGGTTTATGGGTAAGCTTAATAATAATATTGAACCCTAATCCTCTCTCTTCTTCCTTTCCCCTAGCCGAGTTCCCTCTCTCCCTCTACAAGGCTTCGGCTGACCCCTCTTCCTCTCTCTATCTATCTATTCAAACCCTAATCCCCCATATCAATCCCTAATTGATCTAATCTCATTCCCAAATTCCCCGCGATATCTGCACTCTAGATCCTGAGTTCTATCACATTGGATTAAAGTTGTCCTACTTTTATTATCAGAGGATAGTCCTTTTGGACCACATTTTTTGGGAAATGTTTTCTGTTTTCTTACCCGTTAATATAATGGCAAAGTCAATACACAATACTAAATGGACTGGACTAAGTAACTACTTATGCAGTCGCTACTTGTCTAACTGCATTCATTCGTGTGTCTAATTGTATTCATGTCTTACAAAATTGCTTTTGTAATGGGAGGAATAGCCTTCGTATTTGCTTTTATATTGGATGGTCTATTAATAGCGTATTAAATAAGGCTATTGTGTAGATAAACGGTTCTTGATCGACATAATCACATGATTAATTGGTTAAGCCAGCAGTAGGGCTAGGGCCGCAGAATTGCTCTCTAGCTGAGTCTCAATAAATCGATGTTAGAGTATCTTGATGACAACGAAAGTGGCTGTAGTTTAGTGGTTAGAATTCTACGTTGTGGCCGTAGAGACCTGGGCTCGAATCCCAGCAGCCACACTTTTTTTTCTCAATTTTTTTTCTCAATCCGTTTTGATGATGTGGGAAAGAAAACTCCCTTTTTCCCATCTTAGTGGGATATCCAAGTTAGGGATGGGAAAATGATTCTCCAAACCCAGATCAAATCAAGTTTGCATAATATCACTTGTGGTTCATATTCTTTTCAACCATTTAGTTTGCGTCAAAATTAAACCCATTACATTGGCTACCGAAAAGAAAATAATACATAATTATAATGTGATTTTTGTATTTTTCTTGATTTTAAAACAAACATAAATGTGAAAATACCAACATTGGAGGTGTGAATCGGTTTAAGACAAATAGTTAGATGATCGATATTGTTTTTCGTATTTATAATTACCTAGACCGAAATAGACCTATTTGGGTTCGATCCGAATGAATTGATCCAAACCCATACCCAACCCAAAATTATTAAGAATGAGTCCATTTGGATCTAACCCAATACCATATAGATAATTTCAATTGGGTTCAATTACCTAGTGGATTTACATTTACCCATTGTCATTCCTAATCCAAGCTAAGTGTTGTCTATGCATATAATGGCAATTGGCATGGAAATGGGAGAGCCACTAAAAAAGTTCTAAATGCTTATTATTCCCTCCTCCTTTCTCAAAGATATGCTTAGCTTCCAAATTGCTACCGTACCATGAATACACATGCATGAACCTAGCTTAGGCCAAGTCCAATGCTAGCCCCCAAATTTGGGGATCTTCATCCCTAAATTTGGAGATTCTTCCCATTTTGCTCCAATGCTACCATCTCCAAATTTGGGGATTTTTCATTTTTTCTAGTAGTTCTTTACCTAAAAATGTACTTATGATCATCTTAATCAAATTTATTCATGTTAATTTTAATATAGATCATCATTATTTTTAAATACAAATTTTCCGATAGAATTTTTATAAATTTCGACACAGAATTATTTTTTATCATTAAAGCACTAATTAAACTCTTAACCATTAATTAAAAAAAAAAAAAAGAAATTGTGGCGGGCACAACCGCCAGCCCGGGTGGTGTGCCGCACGCGCGCGGGAGAGCAGCTCTTCCGCAGGCGTGCGGCACACCGCCCGGGCTGGCGGTTGTACCCGCCACCACCCCTCCCGATCGCCAAAAATGCAGGGATCGGCATTCCCTTCGCCAAATATAGAGACCCAAATGGCGATTTTCGCCATTAATGACGATTTGGGCTTAAATGGCGACTCCATTGGAGTCAGCCTTAGCTCTTTTGTCGACCACTAGAGAAAAAGGAGTGGGTACAAATTTAAGGAAAGGAATAGAATACAAAGCAAAAGCACTAGCTAGCATCTCAAAAACACCGATCGTGAAAGTTATAACAAAAACACAACAGCTAACATACAAAAGACAGTCGTTCTCTATCTATGCACTGAAATTCATTCCTGTAGAATTCCCCCAGCAACAAAGTGAGTACACAATGAATAGTACTCACTCAAGTTGTCTTCTCTCCAGATGTTCTTGTTGGGCTTCGTATTAGTTATATGTGTGGACTGATTAGCAGAGGACAGATTTGAGCCATAATCTCCTTTTTCTAAAGAGGCTAAGATCCTACTTTAAGTACAATAATCTTGATATGAACAATTTATTTCATTCTTTTAAGAAAGTGGGTGCCCATATTACTTAGCTTTTTTGTGAATAATTCGTTTTTTTGGCTTTTTGCAGCTGATTGAACTTCGATTTCGGTAACCTCCAATTGAAGGCAAATAAAAGATAAAGAATATTTAGAAACAAAATATTGGTATGGCATTGACGATGGTTTAGTACAAAATTCGCAAACCAGTAATGCGATATGAACGATAAAATGTTTGAGATTTCTTATCCGTAGAGTAAATCTTACAAATCTCATCCACTGTGAGGTTAAAGTGGGCTGGGAATTCAGACCAAACCGTATGGGAAACCGCGGTCTAGACCGTATCGTATGGTTTGGTCTGGACCGTGAGACCAGAACTATGGTCTGGTCTGGTTTGCGGTCTCCTCCTTTAGTGCATGGTCTGAAGTGGTCTGGACCGCGGTCTACCGCAGTAAACCGTAACAGACCGCGACACCCTACCTACTACCTTGGACAAAAATAACACTAAATTGAACCTCTGTATGTGTATTTGAAGAACAAAGTTAGTTGATTCTTCATCTAGTTGAGAGCCAACAAATTGCAAAATGATCGCTTATATGTTATCTCCTTATCAAAGTACCACACAAAAATCAGAAAGACTCATAAATAATATTCACAGATAATGTCTACAAAAAAATTCGTTCACCTTGATGAGATAAGGAAAATTATTGAGAGATATGCGACCATCCTAGTGATTCGAAATTACCTCGACGTCATCAAAAAGGTTATCAACTGGGAGAACCTTCGGATCACTCGAGAGAGGAGAGAAGCGGTAGCACAAAGAGGAATAGGGAAATAAGGCTATTTGAAAATTGAAAAAACCCACTTCTATCCTCATATTTCTTCTCATTTAATACGATCACAATTTTTTTGTTTCACTAGCATATTGGTCACTAGATTTTTTTATAGATACCGGCGAAGGGTTGGAGGGCGAACAAGAGTTAATTTATTTTAACGTGGTCTGTCTGGTCCAGACCGTACCGGACCGCACCGCACAGGTGTGGTCTGGTCTGGACCGTATAGTATATGGTCTGGTCCATGGTCTGTGTTCGAACCTCTTGGTCTGGACCACAGACCGTATCTATGGTCTGGTCTGGACCGGACCGCACCGTTTCCCACCCGTTAAACCATACAAATAACTGTGTGCCGACTTCTCTGGAAGAAGGAGATAGACAATTTGTTCCTTCAGGTCTTGGTTGTATGCAGTGGCGGATCCAGAAATTTTAAATAGGGGTGTCCTCTCTAAAAAAAATTAAATTAAATAATTATTAAATATGAAAATATCTTACTAGTAAAAGGTTCAAACGTGTTTCGTAATAAAATGGTAAAATAGTAAAAATACATTCGTGTCTATACTGCTCAACAAATATCTCTCGACATATCTTACTAGACAAGGGTATCCAGTAATTGGGTTTAATCGTTAGGTTTTGAAAACAATTTGTGATTAAGAATAACATTTTACTATTATATTTAGATCGAAAACATAATAACAAATGAGTTGCAGTGTAATTGAAAATATATTTACTAATAGTGGCATTGCCCCAAGTTTAAATCACATAGACTACTACTTAAATATTATTTGTATTGATACGCAAACCACTACCGGAGGTTGGAGTATCATTTCCCCAAATTTTAAGGGTGTTCCAATACCACTTAAACATATTTTTTTCTCATATGCAAATTACTATCGGAGGTTGAATAATCGTGCTTCCAAAGACACCGTTAAACATGCATTTTGCATGCATATTGCAATGGTGCCCCTATGGCCCTATTGTCATCAATTTGGCATCACAGTAATTAAGAAAAAGAAGAATATAAGATATAATAAATGAATTAATTCGTCGTGCATGGTCCTTGTTTTTGTTTAGAATATTCATTACGTGGGATTAGGTGGAATTACCCTCCGACAAAGTATGGAGGGTTTTGCTGGAAAGCATATATATAGTACGTAGTGGTTAGTTTTAGTGACGGTAAGTAAAGACCAACATGCATTGCCAAATATATTATTCTAATTTCATCTCATTTCTCTCATCAGAATAGGAGTTCTCCATAATGATGCTTGCCACCAAATGAACACCATGTTGGTGATGTAAATGCGAGTACTAGAAAAACTTGTTTTCGTAGTCGTTACGTTCTCATTAGGTTAAATTTTCAAGTGCCATTAAGCTTACGTTCTCATTAGGTCAAATTTTCAAGTGCCATTAAGCTTGTAAGACAAGAGTATGAAGCGTTGTTTATATAAAGATCGTGATGTAAATACGTGTATATAACAAAAAAAATGTATAATCGTATTGATCGTTACATTCTCATTAGTCCAGCCTTTCGAATGTCAATGAGATTGGAGGAATTGGGAGAGGAAGGTAGGGACTTTGGGGACAAGCACTTGAGGGGGTGCCATATACCTAGTTTCATTTGATCACCTATTTTGGATGCATTACTATGTCCTCTTTGTATGGAACATTTGAAGGACATACATTGTCCCATGGTGAGACCCAAAATCATGTGATACCAACTTTATTTCTTCATCACCAATAATACACAATAGCCAGTGGCGGATACGGCCCGGCCCTCCTCTGAATCTAGAGCTAGTATATCACTAGTAAATTTTCAATTTTAATTATTTGTTTCAATGCTTGTTGGATTACGACCCAAACCTTTCCGCCTCTTTCAGATGTAGCGTAGTTCTCTACCATATCTTGAATCTGCGGCTGTCAATAGCTATGTCACACTGATGAAGCCCCAATTTACCTTAGCAGGCAGCTCCTGTCTGTCTGTCTTCTTCTCCCCCACCAAAGTTCAATTCAAACCAAAGCAAGCCCATTTGTTGGGTTTGAGAGGATGTAAAGAGGAAACGACATCAATGGAGCTAGCAATTATTCACTACTCATTTAATTTGTTCTTCTCTTGGCTAGCTAGATAGTGCAATCTATCTTTTCTTCATTGATGCCATTATTAGTCAACTTCCTATGCTTTAATTCATTACAACCCTACATAGATATAATTATTTTCTTGATCTCCTACTTTTCTTTGTGATTGAAGCTTTTGAGTCAAAAGGAGAGGCAAGGAGATGATGAAAAAGTGAAAATGTAACCATGTGAATATTATTGTACTAGGGGATTGCAGTAAGAGTTGGTCATAACTTCGTCAAACTGCTCGAGTCAATAACTCAAGTTGTGGGGAGAAACTAAATTAAGAAAATTAATATTAGAAAGAAAAGAAATTATTTGTTAAAGAGTTTGTTTATACCATTCCTTTTACATGTCTTCCCAACTAAAAAAAACCCACCAATGATATGAAATTTGCATTGAACACCATAGTCTTATGCTTAAATCAATATTTAGTTCTTATGAACTTTCACCAACATGTGATCTCTCAGCCAATGATTGTAATATCATGTTACAAAACAAACCCCCCCTATATCCGGAGTGTCGAGAAAGACTCAAGATTGAATCTTGTATAATTTTTGTACACTTTAACCAATATAATAAATGAGCTAATCAAACATCCCTACCTTATCCAAGGTCTTATGCGGCATTCGATTTTCACTCATCCGGAGAAACTTTATTTCTTCCAACCAAACGTTGCGTGTACCCGATCCACTTATCCTAGCCTAGCTATAATACGAGTTGTTGTCAAATTGCATCCAAGGATCATGGATAATTTCGATTTTCGCAACAACACAGAAGAAGAAAAAACAAAGAGAAATGAACAATCACATTAAGACGCTATATTTAAGCGATTTCTACTATTTTTCGTGGAGGCTTTACTGCTTTTATTAGTGTAATAATGCAGCTTATGCTAGTTGTGCAATTAAACATCTAAGTACGTAGTGGTAATCATAAGGAAAAATAACTTGAATTGCATTTGCAGCCAATGTCCTTGTCGAACACTTAGAACTTAAACTTGAAGGAAACACAAATGTGAGTCTTATCCCAACTACTACTAGCTATATATCTAGCTAACTTCCTTATCTCCAAACAAGTAATTGTCCTTTTTCCCCCCGCTTTAGAACATGCATGTTGTTCTATGATGACTAACCATGATAATAATTGAACCTTCTTCTTCTTGAATCGATCATTGCTTTAGATCCAATTCATCTTCGATCATCATCATGAATCAAAGAAAAAAAAGCATCTTGTTTTTCTTTTCATGTTTGACCAAAGCCAGGAGGGTCCAAATTGCACGTGCACCTAGGCACCACGAAGAGAATTCCATAATTGGTGTTTCTTTGTGTTTTTAATAGATCCCCCATCATAAATTAAACATGCTTCCATGATCGATCTTAGCTTAATCTCACTCACTTTCTTCACAATTAATCATCATGGTTTCCACCTAGTCTAACTTTGCCTACATTGAGCAACTAATTACTTGTAGTATTATGACAACTTCAGAGCGATTCAATTAGTGTTCGAGTTTTAGTAATCTAGATGATTTGTTTTCTCTGTCTCTGATATAAATTTGGTATTTTCTTTTGTCTTCGGACTAAAAAAGCATTTCTTAAATTATTACATATTTGTTTGTATTTAACTATTTATAGTTGATAGAATGTGAATGATTGAATGGTTGACCTTCTTAATAGTGTATTATTCACAAAGTGAGTTCTGTGTATTTTGTTTATGTCATATTTCTCAGTTAACCACGATACTACTCACAAATCTACTCTATCTCTTCTAACGAGCCATAGCTTGAGTAGTCGTCATGGATAACGATAGTTGGTAGCGATTAGGTCACAATAATATCACCTACGAGAAAATAATTAGCTAATGTTTCATTGACAACGGTGGAGGAGTTGGAACATCATATAAATGTGGCCATTCTACATAATATTCAAAGAAATATTGTTAAAAATAGGGCTAATACCACTGGGAAACCCGAACTATTAACTTTGTGTCATTTGTGTCATAAAGTATTCGATATGACATTTGTGTCCTAAACTATTTGTCTGTTAGAGTTGACTAGCGTTGACCGTTAGTTTTTAACTGAAAATCTAGTCAGCGCTGATGTGGCATCCGACGTGGAATTTTATAATTTATTTATTTATCATTAAAAATAAAAAAATAACAAAAAGAAATTAAAAAAAATTAAAAAGGCACCGATGGGAGCCTTAACTCCATCTTCCTCGCAGCTCTTCAAACACAATCGCCGCTGTGATTCAACACCGGGAATCTCTTGACACTGGGGAAGAAGTGTTTGCAAATCGAACGTCGACTCCCTGCTGAGAAGGGATTCCGCTGGCTCCCTACTGCGACGGAGGATTGAGGTCGAGGATTGGATCTTCGCCGCCGCGACGTCGGAACCCGAATTTAGGGCTTCTTCTAATCATCGATATCAACTAGGCATAAGAAGATGAGGGCAGAACGATGCTGGTTTAAAAGCTCTGCTTCAACTCTTCATCGTCGACATCGCCCAATCAAAAGCCCCCTTCCCCACTACTCGACCCGGAAAGCGCAGATTGCTGGGGATTGCACCGGAGTTGGGAATCCCTATAGAGATTCATCTGCTCAAATCTCCCTTCTCTCCCCTGTTCCCGATCTCGTTGAGGAAATGAAAAATCGAAGCGACGAGTGTGGGTTTGGAGATGGTAAGGTCAGCGGCGACCATGGTCTCGAGAGGCTCCCCTCTGTTTCTCCCACTTCTTCAAATTTCACTAATACAAATCCACTCCATGACTACAACCCACAAAATCCCTCCTTAAATGCGCTTAATTAGGTGGGTTTCTGCCATTGCGGTCCATAACAGAGATCTCATCAGCGGGGAGGCCGTCGATCTGCGGGACGGAGATCGGGATGAAGAAGATGAGTTCCTGGTGGCGATTCAATATCTCGAATCGGGTTGGGGGTGTGGTGGCGAGGAGGAAGAAGAAGATTCGGGAGCGAAGGTAGAGGAAAAAACAGAGAAGTTGGCGGAGGGAGGAGGAGCAGCTGGGCTGGAGAAGGAGTAGGTCTCGGCGGCGGGGAGGTGAGGAGCAACGAGTTAGGAGTCCGGCTTGGTCGCCTTTTTTTAGAGAGAGAGAGGGGAACCGGTAGATAATAATAGTGAGAGTTTTTATTTTGTTTTTATTTTAGTTTTATTTAATTTTTAATTTAAAATATGAGGTGTCAGTGACGTGGCGGCCACATTTTTGCCACGTCAGCAAAAAGTCAATGTCAAGTTGACCACCGTCCGGTCAACCGTTATCTATAACGGTCAACAAAATCATTAGGACATAAATGACACAAAACTGCAACAGGTTGAGACACAAATGTCATATCAAATACTTTATGATACAAATGACACAAAGTTAATAGTTCGGGTTTCCTAGTGGTATTAGCCCTTAAAAATAATAAAAGTTATCATATTAACATGCATTGAAGTCTAGTGTTTGAATCCTTATGCACCTAAAAATGAAGTCCGCAGAGAAGAAGAAATCCACCCTGAAATTCGAACTTAGGGATAGCTTAGCTTCCATGTTGAAAAAACAAAGTAGGATTGTAAAGATCAAACCATGGGGTGCTCAAACCCTATTTTGTGATATTGAAAGAAAGGTATATAATTACTTTTCAGTTGGGTGATGGTGGTGACAGCTTTTGCTTTTAAAAGATGGATGCTTTTTCATGGTTTATGGGGACAGTTTTGTTCATTGTTGACTGTGGAGTGGAGACAATGGGGAGTGTTGATCAGTGTTCTCAGAATCAATAAAGCACAAAGCCACAGACCAGTCTTAAGAATACAATTAAAGAACAGAAACCCCCATAATAATAAGAAGAAGAAGAAGCCAATCTCCATTTAGGGGAATAAGTAGTATGGCATAGCACAATACATGCTATAGTACAAAGTTTGTATACATTTGTAGAAAGAGTAGGACAGACTTCAGTATATTTGTCTAATGATACATTAGTAACTAGTAAGGCAAGAAATAGCACAAAAAGAAATAGGAGTAGAGGAAAGAGGAAAGAAATGGCCAATTGTCATGGAATGTTGCCTTTCCCTACACATGAAGAAGACACTGTACCAATCTCCAACACTAATGTTCTGTTGTGTGTGTCCTTTTCTAACTCCTCTCTGTTTTATGCCTCCTTTTCCTCTAAAAATTTGACAGCAAGAAAACACTTGCTGACCCACCAAATAACAAAGATCATCTCCTCCTTTTCTTTTCCTATTTGTTTCAGAAAATATATCACACAACATATGCTTACCACTTAATCTTGTACCTAACCAAGCGATTAGCCTTGCTACACTCTTATTTCTAAACGACGATAAGATAACAAATGTAAAGTAATCGATTCGAATCAACTTAGACCGTCGCTTTCATTCTTTCTTCTCACTTCTCCTTTTCAGTTTTGTCTTTCCCCACCAAAATCTTTATACATGGAATTGTCATTGCCATTGTAATGTGATGGCATGCACTAGAATAAGAAAAAAAACAAAGAATCCCACTCAAGTCACCAGTCCTTTTCTCTCCAAACAACTACATGATTGAAGGGAATTTTTTTGGCATTTTAAATATAAAATAGTAGTATCTACAATTCTTCTTTGGACTTAAGATATCATCTCTAGATTTGGGTTAGTGTGGCTAATAGCTTTCTTTATCCATATTCTTTTCTTTTTTCCTTTCAGCCTTGTTGAAGTACCATTGGCAGCCCCATGTTGTTACCCACTCCACTCCTCTCTTCTTTTACCACTTTGCCAAAGACCACTGCTTTTCCAAGAATTTCTTCCTCCCCACCTTTTCCCATTTCTTTTATAGTTTTGATACTTCCATCATGTTTTGTCCAGTTCTTGTTTTTCTGACATCACTTCTGAACTGAAAGTGAGTGCAATTATAGGAGAAGAGGTGGGTTTGTTTCCCTGCTTCCTGGTTCTCTCAGGTTCCCTCACTGATGTGATAAAAAACAAACAGAATCCAAGTTCACAAAAAAGAGAGGAGGAAGAAGGAATTCCTGTTTTGAAATGGAAGCAAGAAGAAAGAGCAATGGAGGTTTCTGCAACTTTGGTTTGTTCTCTTTGTTGTTGTTCAGCTGGTGGAGTTGTTCTGCATATGGAAGTTTGTCTCCCAAAGGTGTCAACTTTGAAGGTAAATATATATAACCCAGTTGAGATTTTCTGACAACGGGGATCTTTTTCCAGTTTGTTTGGCTTGACATGTATTGAATTGATGTTCATGTCATTTCATTTGGTTTTACTTTTCTTTTTTCAGTGGTGGCTTTGATGGATATAAGGAATGCATTGAAAGATCCCCACAATGTTCTCAACTGGGATGCAACTGCTGTTGATCCATGCAGCTGGACGATGGTCACTTGTTCTGCTGATGGTCTGGTCACTGGCCTGTAAGTAAAGCCTCTAACTTTGCTCTTTTTCAAACAAAGGGCGAGTTCAGTTCATCAATTATTACAAGAATCTTTGGTCACCTAGTACCCTTTTTATGTGTTGCAGAGGAGCTCCAAGCCAAAGTTTGTCTGGAAGTCTATCACCAAGCATAGGCAACTTGACAAATCTCCAACTTGTGTGAGTTTTCAGTTTCCAGGAAGCTAAGCCATACTTTTCTCCAGTTCTGTGTTGTTTTCCACTCTAAATGTGCTAAATGATATCCTTCTCTTTTGTTTTTGTTTTAGGCTTCTGCAGAATAACAACATTTCAGGACATATTCCAGCAGAGCTAGGGAGGCTCACAAGGCTGAAAACTCTTGACCTTTCTAACAATTTCTTCAATGGTGGAGTTCCAAGTAGCTTATCCAATCTCAAGAGCCTCCAATACTTGTGAGTGTTCAGAAGCTTTGTGATCATCAATAATGTTGCTTTTTTTTCTCTATTCTTTTCCTTTCTTCTTCTGTGTGCTGATAATTCTCATCTCATCAGGAGGCTGAACAACAACAGTCTGACCGAAGCAATTCCTCCTCCTTTGGCTAACATGACACAGCTTACTTTCCTGTAATTCTCCTCCAAACCTTAACCATTTCTGTCAACTATCCTTCCTTGGTAAAAATACAAATATCGCAACAGTCTTGACTACGATTGTTTTTCCTCTTGTATCACTGTGGAATGTTTCCAGGGACTTGTCTTACAATAATTTGAGTGCTCCAATACCCACTTTCCATACAAAAACATTCAAGTAAGTCACAATTGTTCTGGATTTTCCTTTGCTTCCTTAGTTGATCAAACATGGAAAGAAAACCTTTACAGAGTGCTGTCCTTCGCTTGGTGATTGAAACAGCATAGTGGGAAACCCTCTGATATGTGGAACTGAGCAGGATTGCTTTGGAACAATACCAACTCCACAGTCACTCTTCCTCAATAGCTCCCAAAGTAAGTGAGTTTCAAAGTTCGAATTTTCTTCAGCTCATTAGAAGTATTCTTTCTGTTACCATAGATACATACCCTTTCATCATTCCATTGCAAATGATGGCGGCTTTTCATCTAGATTCCATCATTTCCATCCACTCTTTATCCCTTGCCCATCCCCCATGCTGTTTTCAGTTCAAAATTCAATTCTCACCCTTTTTTTCAATCACTGCAATGATGGCTTCTTAAGCCTCCCAGCCTTCTGGAGCTCACAAAGGACACAAGATTGCGTTAGCACTTGGCTCAACCCTCGGCTGCATCTTCCTGCTGGCTTCAACCTTTGCTTTCTTACTTTGGTTGAGGCAAAGACGCAACCAACAGATCTTCTTCGATGTCAATGGTAAGCAAGCAAAGACCAGAAGAACAACACAGAAACAAGAACATGGTTTGGCAACTAGAATGACATGCTCATCAATTGCATATTTTTTTCCAGATCGACACGAGGAGCTCAACCTCGGGAACCTCAAGAGATTTCCGTTCAAAGAGCTTCAGGTAGCTACAAACAACTTCAGCAGCAAGTACCTCATAGGGAAAGGCGGGTTTGGCAACGTATACAAAGGTTACCTCTCGGATGGGACACTTGTAGCAGTGAAGAGGCTCAAAGATGGGAATGCGAGTGGTGGAGAGATTCAGTTCCAGACTGAAGTAGAGATGATAAGCTTGGCAGTCCACCGGAATCTCCTTCGCCTGTATGGTTTTTGCATGACTAATAGTGAAAGGCTGCTGGTGTATCCTTACATGTCTAATGGCAGTGTTGCAACAAGACTAAAGGGTAAACCCCTAGCTATTACTTGTTTTCCAAGTCAACCAGTGAAACTGATTTTTTATATATTACTGATTTGACTCACTCTCAAACGCTGCAGCCAAACCAGCACTGGACTGGGGCACAAGGAAGAGTATAGCAATAGGAGCTGCCAGAGGTTTGCTGTACTTGCATGAGCAATGTGATCCCAAAATCATCCACAGAGATGTGAAGGCTGCAAACATATTGCTCGATGATTACTGTGAAGCCGTGGTGGGAGATTTCGGGCTGGCTAAGCTGTTGGATCACCAAGACTCGCATGTAACCACAGCTGTGAGAGGCACTGTGGGGCACATTGCTCCCGAGTACCTCTCCACAGGTCAATCCTCTGAGAAAACAGATGTTTTTGGTTTTGGTATCCTTCTGCTCGAGTTGATCACCGGGTTAAGAGCTCTCGAATTCGGTAAATCTTCAAACCAGAAAGGAGCCATGCTGGATTGGGTAAGCAAGCTAATGAAAGAAAAGTGTCAGCTTTCGGGTCTTATTGACGACATTTTTTTGTTTAACCTGAATCGCAACACTTTGAATGTGAATTGGCAGGTAAAGAAGATACATCAGGAGAAGAAGCTCGAGCTGCTAGTTGACAAGGATCTGAAGACCAACTATGACAGGATAGAGCTTGAAGAAATGGTTCAAGTTGCCTTGTTATGCACGCAATACCTGCCGAGTCACAGACCAAAGATGTCCGAAGTGGTTCGGATGTTGGAAGGAGATGGACTTGCAGAGAAATGGGAAGCTTCTCAGAGAGCAGAAGCAACTAGATCAAGAGGCAACAATGATTTCTCGTCTTCGGAGCGATATTCTGATCTCACTGATGATTCTTCGCTGCTTGTCCAGGCAATGGAGCTCTCTGGCCCCAGATGACAAGAATGTTCGAAGATTAGCCGACATAATAAATGTACAGAATTTGGATTCAAAAGAAAACCACATATAGATAGTGAGTGTTTGACAGCGTCCATTCCATTCCATTCCATTTCAAGTTAAGAGTGCTTAGTTATTTTCTGGGGGAGTTCTTTTGCAAGTTCTGTAACGAAATCCTCATTTTTTTGCTCTAAAATGTATGATTTTCTGCTACTGAAAGCTTATGGGAACAAGCTTTGAGTCACCAACACCACTTAGGTACATGAAGCTTTTAAGAAATGAAGAGTTCTTGTACCAAAGCATCAATAAAGAAAGAGTTTTCAACTAGGCCCTTGACCACGGTACTATTGAAGTCCTTGATAATATCGTTCTCAACCTATCGTAATCCCCACATTATCGACATTTCCTAATCAAATCGCTTTCCATAGTTTTTCTATTAGATGGCATCGCATTAGGGTCAATTTAGGTTAGGTTTAAGTTGATTAGGCGTGTACTTACTGCAGACCCACTTTAACAAACAACTACTGAAGGCTGTTAGGTACTTGATTATGAAATATCGAAAATGTAGGCAACTCCCACATGGAAAAAATAGTTCAAAGGACTTTGATAGCAGACACATCTATAATTGAGCACCTCAATTGACCAGTATCCAAAGACAAATAAACTAGCAATGAACTTCTTTTGATAAGTCATTTGCTATTCAGTAATTTAAAGGAAACTGGTATTTCCGTATTATTCTGTCGGTACAGACAGAGTAAGAGCAACTACATGCATGCATGAACTATCTACAAGAATGAAAAGAATAAAAAGGAAAGGAACGCTGAAGTCAGAGTTCACATGAAATGTAAATAAATGTTACTCTTGGACGAATAAGATCTCAGCTTGACCAGAAGCACGGCGGAACTTGAGCAACTCGATCAACATGTTCATTCTGCAGTCCATGACATACACACAAGGCGATATGCTCATCTCCTCCAGCATTGGCGAATTTGCAAGCAAGAACTTGATGAACTCCATCTCGTGGGGCACACCGGACATGTCAGTCATCGTCACACATTTGAGTTGTTTAAAAGTGCAATCTTTAGGGCATTCTTTTGCCCAGAATGCTAAGTCAGGGGATTCCGTAGCAGCTGATGTATGTGAAGACCCCTGCCAAGGAAATTACTACTTCCCATGAGAGAATGATAATTGAGAGATAGTTTCCAGTTGTTATGAAACAAAACCAAACAAGCACTTACTGATATTTTGAGTTCGGTTAAGCTAGGAGCATTGGTGATCAAGCGAAGAACGACAAGAATCTCTTTCATATCCTCGAAACTAACTTGATATAGTTCAATAACTCGGAGGTGGCTGTATGTTATTTGGAGTTTTCCTGGACGATTACCTACACTCAAATACTTAAAAACATAATGGGGACTTTCTCAGAGAAGAGAATAAAATAGGGTAAATGACACATTTGGTCACTGAGATTACTAAATCGTGTCATATTTAGTCACTAGAAAAATTTAATATCAATTTTGGTCACTCGAATTACTGACACAGGTCACATTTGGTCACTCTTCTGTAGCCTCTGTCCAACTCCGGTCACTCGAATTATTGAAAAATGTCACATTTAGTCACTCGTATTACTGAAACATGTCACATTTAGTCACTCTCCCAAAAGTTTTCGTCCAACTACATTAATGGAGTTGGACGGAAACTGACGGGAGAGTGACTAAATTTGACCAGTTTCGGTAATTCGAGTGACCAAAATTGATATTAATTTTTTCTAATGACTAAACATGACACAATTTAATAATCTCAGTGACCAAACGTGTCATTTACCCGAATAAAATAATAGGATTTCACCAGTGTTCAAAAGTTAGAATTGCACTACAGATCAACAGCTCACTTAATTGAAGAGTACTTCAGAGACTGATTTGAAATACCAAGTGATTCAATTCAACAAATGTATTGTTTTTCCACTGATCCTTTGGACGTATTTGAGTACATTTACATGCAATCTCAAATACACCAAAGTCAAGGGAGCTAATTAATGATTCAGTAAAAACACCTCAAATGATATATGCAAAATGAAGAGCAAGCAATTGAGACAAGTAACACCAATCTACAAATATACCGAACCAAACGCTCCCCAAATACATTTCCAAAAGGTTTAGTGGTTACCTTTGTAAAGTAGATATGACCAATAAGCCTCTCGAGAAGAGGAACACCACCAAGAAACTTCATGAAGTTGCAACTGGAGCTTTGCTCAAAGTGCTCAGCAGTGTCTTCGGTCATATACA
Organism: Linum tenue; assembly: GCA_946122785.1. Classification (NCBI taxonomy): domain Eukaryota; kingdom Viridiplantae; phylum Streptophyta; class Magnoliopsida; order Malpighiales; family Linaceae; genus Linum; species Linum tenue. Next base: position 40,556,975 of record CAMGYJ010000010.1, read on the forward strand.
TAGCAACCGACATTGCAAGCAATTGTGGAGTATTCTCCAGGCATATATCTGTGAATTCACCTTCCAAGCACAAGTACTTGAGATTTGGAGCACGAACAGTTAGAGCTAAACTATCGAAATACGATAACGAAAGGTTTTCCAAGACCGGGCAACTCGAGATAAGGCTTTCGATTGCCTCCGGACCAACAAGAACCTGATAAAGATTGAGGCTTTTTAAATAGAGAAAGCCTTTAAAACTCGGCGGTGGCTCGAATTCACATCTACATAGCTCTAAACGGGTCAACTTCTTGCAGTTAAAAAGACAGGAAGGTATTCTGAACCATTCTCCCTCTCCTAGTTCAAGAACCAATTCCTTGATACCACTTCTTGAAAGAAACAGCAACCACTGATCTATTTCAGGACAGCATTGCAAATACGAAGTACTGAGCTGAAACTTGTGAATAGGGCCTTGGTGGAGAAACAATGTCCGAGTAATGAAGCTTATAAGGTTGCCCTCGAGCAGCGCCCGATCATTGCAGGTTTTAACACAATTGTCATCGAACACTAGATGGGTAAGAGTAGTCCAACGGTACCTCCACTTGGTTGACAAGATGCTTGAGCTTACAGCATCCCTTATGGGCAATCTGGAAAGAATGCTCTCCAATATGCTCTGTGGAAGATCACTTATCAAGTCCCGGACCTCGGTATCCTCCATCTTGATATGATACCGTCTCAACTAAAAAACTTAACAATGAATTGAAATAAAGAAACTTGGTACTACCCTATTCAAACGCAGCATATGTGGTTCTGTATCTGATATCCATTTCATCAAAGCTTAAGAAAGTTGAGGCCTTTTTCCATTTGGACCCTCTTGGTGGGCAAACCTAATTCAGCTCGAACGGGGATACGGGATTAGAATTGACCCAGTTGCAGGGCTCCCCAGCAAAGCAGATCCCAAATCTTCTTCAATTTGCACACATTCTCAGCTCTGAACCAACGGAAAACACCTCAATCCTACAGCCTGCAATTGCATTAATCTAATGTCAGCAAAACTGATATAGAGGAGGGATAAACCGAATTTCATTCTCAACCCAGAAAGAATTAAACCAAAACCATTTCTGGAAAAACAAACAACACGATAGCAAATACAAAATCTCAGTCGGCAGCGGAGCAAGAGGGATTACTGATTAGACGCACCAACAAAGAAAACGAAACTTTTGGGAAACCGAACAAACCAATCGGAATGATGGAAGATAAGGAAGTGGGGAGCAGTTAGGCGAGACTAAGAATATAGGAGAATCATATGCATGAAGCTTTCTCTTCCCCTACCGTTTTCTTCTTCTTCTTCTTTGCCTGGCGGTGGAAGATCGTCAGCTGGGTCGGTTTGAATGCCTTTCCATGATCCCGCTGCCCATCTCTCTCAATCTCTTTCGTGGCCTGGCAGTGAAATGAAAGTAAGCAAGAAAAAAGAGGCTACGTGCGAATTACACAAATCACAAATGAAATGTCGTTTGTCTTTTGGGTGATGAAACGGGCCGGTTTAAAGACCCATACTCGGGCCCGTGGGCTCGAGGCAAAAAGAAAAGAAACGAATTGCGGAGCAGTTTGGGCCCTGCCCATTAGCCATTCAAGCAAATCGAACCGCGATATGATGGCAAAAAAAAAAAACGAACCGGGATATGCATTTGCTTGTCAAATGTTTTTGGTAAGTCAAATGTTTTTCATAGTATACAGATTCCTATATAAGAAATGAATATTAATATAAAACATTCAAAAAAGACTACGTTTGTTAACAAAGATTACAAGAAGCTAATTGAATACTAATATAAAAACATGCAAAAAAGATTGATAACTATTGAGCGTTATTTCATTCTCTAATCTATAATTAATTATCTCATCTGTCAACTTATCGTTTATGTTGTAAGTTCATCAAAGTAGGGTGTTCAAACGGTGTGGTTACCGTGGTAACCATTTTAACTAGTACTATTTGGATAATTTGGTTTGGTTAATTTGGATAATTGGTTTGGTTTGGTTAAAGATTTTAGCTTGTTTGGTTTAGGTGGTTTGGTTCGGTTTCAGACACTTCTAACCAGCCAAACCAAATTAACCAGATAAATAATTGGTCATATATCTAATATATACACATACTTAATACTTTGAATAACCACTCAAGAGTTAAACGTTCATCCCTTTTAGACTCATAAAATATAAAGCTTGATATTGTTCCTATAATGTATATTTGTATATGTAGAGTGTAGACCACAACATATGAACACCTAATTTAGATAAATCTCATATATTATGTTGGATGAAAACTTGAAAGCAATGTCCTTTTCAGCCCATGAAAATTGCTAAAAGACTAAGTCAGTTCAAACTAACACAAAAATTCATTTAACCCATACTATTGTGATAAATTTTTGTTAGGTGAATACTTCTATACTAACCGTAAGATAATTGTCTTAGTTGCATGTATTTATGTTAAGGGTCAACTATAACTATGTGTTGATTGTTATGTTTTATTCATTATATAAATTGTGAAATGATAAATTAACCGAAATTTTCTCACTTAATAATAATGTGATTTTATATTGGTTAATCTGGTTAACCAATTAACCAAACCGATTTAAACTTTAATTTGGTTAATTTGGTTGTTGTAATAGTTTGGACGGTTTGGTTATGATATTGTATTCCATGGTTAATGAAATTTAGCCTTATTTGATTTGGTAATAACCATGGTAACTATTTGAACACCCCTACATCAAAGTATGAAAAATAATTATTAGTATTCAATTGAATCAACCACGATTGATTTTTCATAAAAAAAAATATATATTATTAATTTATTATAGCAGGTAGGTCACTACGAACTCAAATTTTATGTACCATCAAAAAGTTACAAAGAAAAATCATAACTCCATGCCGAATAGAAAAATATTATAAATAGAAAAATACAATTAACTTATCAGGACTGAACGTGAGTGGTTTCGAAATTACATGATGCCGCTTTTAAGGGTTAATTGCAAGGTTGGTCACTAGGATTACAAAAAACGTTAATGTTTGGTCACTAGAAATATTGAATTCTATTTGTGGTCACTAAATTTAGTACAATAGTCCAAGTTTGGTCACTCTCCGTTAGTCTGTGCCCGTCTCCGTTAACATCGTCAGTTAATTGCTGACGTGGCTAACAGAAATGCTAATTCACCTCATTTCAACCTGCCACGTCATAAAGTCTGACCTGACATGTCATTAAATCCACCATGTCAGATTACTATTAATCATTTAAAATAGAAAATAAAAAAGAAAAAGAAAAACCCAACTTGGATTCCCATTTCTCCATCTTCCTCTCTCAGCCCCTCTTTGATGTAGAGAGCAAAAAGAAAAACCTATCTTTGATGCAGAGCTTCTTCTCGATCTTCTCTTTTTTCTTCCCCTGTCCATCTTCTCCATCCAAATGTAGGGGGTGTTCAAACGGATTGGTTACCATGGTAACCATATTAACCGTTAGCATTCGGTTAATTTGGATAATTGGTTTGATTTGGTTAATTTTTTTTGTTTATTTGGTTTAGGCGGTTTGGTTTGGTTTCAACACTACTAACCAATGAATCCAATTCACCAATTAATGATACACCTAATATACAAAATTATTTATACTTCCATGCAACCAACCAAACCAAACTTTCGTGATTTCCTATTTTATTTCCATGTGCACAACAAACCAAAACATTATGCGTAAGAAATTAAATGGGTCTGCCTATTTACTAAGGTTGTTTTCAGATATGGAAAGGAAAATGGGATAGACCCTATTTTGTTTGAGTAGGTTGGTTCATGGGTCGGGTTGGTTCAAAGTTTGGGTTGGGCCTGAGTTAGACTACATGGCGAGTTTAATTGATGTGGCAGCTCAGGTTTCATCAATTTCGGGTTAAATTAGGCTGACTAGGCGATTCCGTCTGCCACGTCAGCACATAACGGTCTTCACTAACGGAGACAGATGGAGACTAACGGAGAGTGACCAAATTTAGATTGTTTTACTAAATCTAATGACTACGAGTGGAATTAAATATTTATAATGACCAAATATGAACTTTTTTGTAATCCCAGTGACCAACCTTGAAATTTACCCCGCTTTTAACGTACACAAATTATCATGGCCTCCGAGTGGAGAATGGCCGGTCTTCTATACTGTCCGTACATGTACGGATAACAATAAGATATTAAGATTCGATCTTGATTATAGAAATAAAATAAAAAAACACAAGTGGCTTTTCCATGATGAAATTGACCTTATTTTTCTTCTCCAACCGCCCGCTTTTGTCGCTAAGTATTAACATGCGTCACTTGATTGCCCATTTGCACCAAAATTGAACGAACTCAATTATCGAACGGTACCTCAGCCTGCAGTTTTGGCAGAGCGAGTGAAATGGCCACATTTTGTTTCGTTTCGGCGGGTGACAGCCAATTCGGCCCAATATTTATCTCCGTCGCTATATATTAAGCATGTGGTTAAGCACCGCCGATATTAATAGTATAGTGGGCGTCGCCATCAATAACAACGACTTGCATAATGCCTTTGTCCTCTCATATCTCAATACTAAAATGGGTCACTAATCACAAAAATGTGATGGATTCATTCAAGTAACGTGGAGCAAGAAAGCGAAGTCACGGAAGATACGGAATTAGCCACCACTCCGTACACTTACAAAACCATGTTCCATTTCCATCCAACTCTGATACTTACCGACGTTCTTGTAACCACACGCTTATAATATTTGGCAATGCATCATGTGATCCACGTTTGTGGCACGTAGTTACTTGCACTTATCAGTAAGCGTCGTAATCGAGTTGACTCTGTCAACAAATTAACAAACGAGTGGTATATCACACCTACACCCAACAACAACAACCATATACACTCGTAATTGTGCAATGTCAACCATTGCATATACCTATCTGTAGCTTATCACTTACTCAATTACTTGTTCATTGATTAACTGCCTAACTATAAATTTGGCAGGTAGGGCTGGGAAAACGGTTGGCAGTTTGCGGTTAAACCGCCAACCGCACCAAAACCGCGCGGTTATTGGTTAACCGAAAACCGCAAATTTGGCCTATTTTGCGGTCGCGGTTGGAGATATGTCCTTTTTTGCGGTTTGCGGTTTAACCGCAACCGAAACCGCAAATTCATATAACCGCATAGCTAACCGTGAAACCAAATCCAGCCCATAATTCAGTAATTCACCCCCAGCCCAGCCCATGATTGACCCCAGCCCAGCCTGGCCAGCCCTCCCCACTTCTCCCTGCCGACGCCGTCGTTTAAGAAAAATCAAAACCCTTCGTTTAGTTTAACAAAAATCAACCCCCAGTTCCCACCGAAAAGAACTGAAGTCTGAAAACAAAGTCCAAAACTGAAAACCCTTCGGAGAATCAGAATCGGAGTTTCGACTCGACCCTTCATCTTCCTTGTTCCCGCTGCGCCTTTGCCATCCCGGTCGCCGACACCCGGCGTTCCCTTGCGACGGTGGGTGAGCTGGCCCTGGCCGTCCGCCGTCCGTCTTCACTCTTCGACTTCAACTCTTCAAGTTCGAATCAAGCCCCTGCCCTGCCCGAGAAAAATACAGAAACAGAGCATAGCGGCAGCGCGCAGTCATCGCCACAACGCCACCAGAGCATAGCGGCGCCGGCGCTGCGTCCCTCTCCCTCCATCGTCCCGGCCTCTATTCAAAAGTGTTGCGGTTTTCACAACCATAAACCGCGGTTCACCGCTAACCGCGTTCTGCGGTTTTTGGTTAACCGCTAACCGTTGCGGTCGCGGTTGGCCAATATGGGTGTTTTGCGGTTGCAGTTAACCGCAAATTGCGGTGCAGTTAACCGCAACCGCACCGTTTCCCACCCCTATTGGCAGGCGTATGGGTCTCCTTCGGCAACACATTACACCATAGCTGCAAATCAACATAGCAGCTCGTGAGTGACTACTGTTCGGATCAACAACAATTTGTTCGATACATGGAGCGTTACTTAACATGCCGACTTGTAAATTGAGAGGTCGTTTGCATCTAGGATTTTAGAAAATGAAGGATTATCATAAAACCTTGGATTTTGAATAAGAGGGATTATGTTGGTTTTTGGCTATTTTGGATTTGTAATGGATTTAGATAAAACCATGTTTGTTTGTAGGATTTGATAATGGATTTTAGTAGATTGGATTTATGTGTTAATGGTAGAAATTTACCTTCATGTCCTTAATGAATGATTTTTATTTTTAATTTCTTTAATTTTAAGTAACCACACGATAAAGCAAGTTTGATAATCTAAACTTAAAAATAAAATAAAATAAAAGGCATATAAACTCAAGCATGATACAGTAGCTGAATAGATTGAACTAATAGTTAAGAACTTCTTAAATGGACCATATTGTTCGACCATTTTAACCCTCTCATAAACAGTTAAGTTGACACAGCATCATAAATAATCTATGGTTCATCCTCAATAAGGGTTGTGTGAGGCTCATAATAGAGATGATGATGGTCGATGAAGGATAAAAGTGGATTATGTAAAATGAACGAGGATATTACTGTCATTCAACATTATGGATTTTACCTACCTTCAATAATCTCATCTATAGAGGTGAGATTTTATAATCCGCATGGTTCATCCTCAATAAGGGTTGTGTGAGGCTCATAATAGAGATGATGATGGTCGATGAAGGATAAAAGTGGATTATGTAAAATGGATGAGGATATTATTGTCATTCAACATTATAGATTTTACCTACCTTCAATAATCTCATCTATAGAGGTGAGATTTTATAATCCGCAGGGTTCACAGATTTTAACCTACAAAAATTCCATACATGTGGGCCTCATAGATTTGAGCAAAGTCCAACAAACATGGATTATGAAGATAATCCATTATGTGTTGGATTTTGGGATAAAATCCATGAAAATACCAAAAACAAACGACCCGAGTCGTTGATATATGAGCCAAGTTTGATATAACTCTGCTCACTCTTGTTAGGTAGACTAACTCAAACGGCTTGTTAAACTCACATGGAGCTTGAAAGTATAGATTTGGAACTCGCTTGTCCTTTTAACATTTTAGCCTTCAATTTTTAATGCCTCGCACAAAAATTATGTTATCAATATATATTTTCAGCAAAAAGAACATTTCAAGTTCATTCTAAGCCAATCTTGTGCAGTTGTGCTCCATCAGCAAACCCTGATATTCTTTGCCTAAGAAACCAACGAGCTATGGTTCAATTTCCTAACTCTACTTCCAAAGCAAGAGATTCGTCCAGGTTCCAGAAGAAAACAACTGCAACCAACCGAGTCTACATCAAACTTCTGTCTGCAGCTGTTTTCTAAAATCTAGCTATTATATGCTAGTCAAATAAAATCTGCTGAAACAGCACTACTAAATGGTTGACAGGCCGTCGGAAGATTCCCATCAATACAGTGCAATATTATGATATCAACCACTGGCAAGAAGAATAAATACGGAGTTCGACTCATTCAAAGTTTCAAACGAAGCGAATATAGTAAGTAACTCAGAAAACATTACTGTTCGTTTCATTAAACAAACTTCGAATGCCGAATGAATAACACAACAATTTTTATTCCATGAGTTGTCCTCTTGCTCTGGTTTTATCAACCAGAGTAAGCTCCAACCATCACAAAAGCTCAAATGGAGGAAAACAAGTATGGCCAATATCATCAATCTGGCGTTCATGCAATTAGGAATCCAAACCATACAAAGGGTACAAAGTGTATAGAGTATAACTCATCGATTTGGGAGGCTCAGTGGGAGTAAATCTTGAGATTGAAAGACTTGTTGATCCATGTCTTCCAGCTCCCGCTACCCTTCTGCCCGACTGCTGCAGTTGTAGGTGATCTTCCACCTTCATCGTCCATCTTCATCCCAGCTGTCTTCTTGCACAGCATGAAGTTTCTGCAACCAATAGACCCGATTGTTTCCCATGGACTCAGGGCTGCAACCAAAAATTCAATCCACAACCCACAATCAGTACAGAGACCAAGAACATAACCCACAAAAGCAATCACGATAAAACTCGACAGCCTATCAATCATTCAGCAACTTAGCACATGAAAAAGTATGCAAATTTGTGGAATTGGGAAAAATCTCTTTACCTCCAGAGCCAGCGCTGGGGCAGTAGAGGAAGAAATCGTTGAGATGGGAGCCGAGCACCGGAAGCCGACCCTCCCGCGCGTAAGACTTCAACGCTGTATCAATTACAGCAGCGACGAGCTCCTTCTCGCCGACCACGAACCGAATTGGGCCGGCACTGCCGAGAACAGACACGCTGATCAGCAGCCGGTTGCCTTTCGAGGCACCGCCCTGATTCTTCTTCGTCTTGTGTAGCAACATCCTTCCAAAATTTCCTTTTTCCTTTCCTCTTCCCTTCCTTCTCGCTCTCTCTCTCGAACAATCAGAATCCGAAATCGAAACCAGAAAAAAAAATTGAAACCTAACAACAAAAGAATTTTTTGTGTGCTTTTTTTTTCTTCTTCTTCCTTCTTGTTCTCCCCTCTCAAAATCAAATCAAGGAAAAATACGAATAGAATACAATTCACCAGGAGCGGCGGCGCGGAGCAGGCGGCGGGATCTCAGGGGTCGACGCCTTGGCAGCGGTGGTACCAGCCTTCCTTGCAAGAGCCGAAAGCGAAAGCAGAGGCAGCAGATACGACGCCCGCCCTTGATTGGCAAAGGGAGAGCATGTAATTACCTAATCCTAAGATTTCCACCATTCACAATGACCGACGATGAGATCTTGGCGTCGTCGTTGTGGATCGAGATGGGCAACACCGGGAGAAAAAAAAGAGGAAAACGAACTCAGGAGCCCGGCAGTTTATCCCTAAATCGGAAACGAGAAAAGCCGCCAGAGATTGGGATCCGATCGACAGAGGGAAGAGCGGCTGGGGACGCGGTGGAGGAGGAGGAGGAGGCGACGGCGAGCGAGCGAGAAGAGAGGGGAAAAGGGATTGTTAGGGTTAGGTGATTGCCTGATTGGTTACAAGGAATTGTGAAGGGATGAATATTGGAGTTTTATAGGGTGGTGACCGGTGGGGGAAGGAAGAAGGAATCCTTCTAGGAGATGGAATAATAAACTTAGCGGTGCGAGGTAGGGCTGGTTATTTGGTTTTTTCCGAAATCGGATCGTATAATTCGAATCGAGACCGGATCGGAACCAGATAGTAAATAATCCAATTCAATCTTTGGGCTTAGATTTGAGGTAAAAAACCGTCCGAGACCGGATAAAAAACTGGAAAAAGACCGGATAAGAGAGCTCAACACTCAAACTTAATGGTAATTAGCATAAATGGTAACAAACCTTTGCACTTAGTACAAAACTTAACCAACTCCTCACCCTTTCAGGCCTTAGGCCACTCAAATCCCCACAAACTCAATATAAAATCAAGACCGAATTGGGACCGGACTGAGTCAAGACCGGACCGGATCAAAACCAGACTGTATCCAATCCAATCTTTGGTCCTTATATTTTCGAAAAGACCGGACTGGATCAGATCAATTTGGGCCAATTTAACCTGACCGGACCATATAGCCATCCCTAGTGGGAGGAAAAAGGCAGGTGAAAACGGCAATCGTTGTCTGCGTGTTGACCTACTGGCACTGAACTGTGGCGCGCGTGTGGTGGGGTGGGGCCCGCTGGCCGTTCGCGGTTAATTTGTAATTTTTGTTTGGGCCGTTCCGTTCCGTTCCGTTACTCATTGATCAGCGTTTAACGGCCGGAAGTTGCCGTCTCGGGTCATTGACTTCCTATTTTTATCTCCCATTTTATGAGTGTGGGTTAGCAAACTATTTCATTTCGGTATTTAAAAAGAAAACGTTTTCCATGATGCTGTGGCGGAGGAAGATTCGGTTTTGGTAGTCCGTGGCTGACCTAGATTGAAAGTCAGGAAGGTTGTAATCGGTTAATTTTGAAAATTTTAGAAAGAAAGTAGTTTATAAGATCTTAGCTCATGTTCAATTACTATTGTTTTTATTGGTCCAACCTCGTTCAGATTTATGACTCAACCACTGTTACAAGTTATCTATTCAATAATTATGAAATTGTTGGGATACTTAATTCAAGTACGAGAAAATAAAAAAAAAATCTAAGAAATGTTTTGGTTTTGTAGGGCAGCTGTCGGAATCGAATAACAACCTTTTAGATGTTCCACTGACAGGCTAACCGTATGTTGTCCTGGGATTTAAGTGGTGCCTTTTGTAGTGTCGAATGCAAACAAAATTACTCGACAAAACGAGCGAATCACGTGTGCGTGAAAGTATACGTACATGTAATTAGTAATGATATTGACATAGTACATCAATGGGTGAACAGCACCGAAATGGAGATCGAATTCCCGACAAACCTAAAGAGTCACAATATAAAACCCCCACCTTATCAACATCCTCCGGCCTCTCCTCTGCAGCAAATTCCTGCCCCACACACTCCACTCTTCAGTTGTTACGAGTTTTTGCATGTATCGTCAACACAGTCTTCTCCGAGTTTTATTGTCGGATAGGCTTTTTACAAATCACATCATTCATCAAAACGTCTCGTCCATCTTCTATCTCTCGAGTCTCGTCATTCTCAAAATTTAGGATTTAATAAAAACTCACATTTTTCAAAGATTCAACAAGCAAATCTCCCCATAAGTTATCGATTAAAAAAAAATCCATCATTATGAGTATGCTCACTTCTCGATCTCCACTACTCTGGATTTAGACATGTATTGTGCCGCTATGGCAATTACTCAGGATCCGTCACTAATTAATGACTCTACACCCGTAGCAGGCCTTAAACATGGCTTCAGTATTTTACTATATTTAATTTGAGACAGCATGTTTTTCTTTTCGTTTTTATTCTCGGGCACCGCGTGAACCACGCGGACCAGCTAGATGCCGGAAGGTATTTTCATATTTTGTAATCAGAAATCACTAATCACCCAATCACCCAACTAGCCAGGTATTTTTGAGAAAAAAGAAGAAGCTTACAATTAGGATAAATTTTATATTAAGACTGCTTCCACTAAAAATAAACTTTTATGATATAAGTTGAATCTCTAGTCTCTACCTTTAAAATTATATATTTTCGTAAAGATTCATATACCGTATAATATTGAACTTGCATCTTAAACGTTGATAGTAAAAATTTAGTTTCCACCTTTATTTTTTTTTCCTATAAATTTATGTGTAATAAAAACTAAATTTGTATCTTTAATGTTTTGTTACAACTTTAATGTGTACCTATATATTTTCGTACAAATTGAACTTATACCTTTAACATTATTTTATATGTTGAATTTATACCCGAAAGCACCAATACTTTGAAGAATAGTTGATGCAATCTACAACTAGCCTCCTAATGCTCAACAAAATTAGCAATCTACTCCTAATTAGGTTAATTAGAAAGGTGAATACATGTGTTGTGCACAAAGTGGATTTTTATGACTCATTGCTATGTGAGCTTTCTGAACCAATAACTGCATAACCACCATCTCATTGCTATGTGAGCTTTCTGAACCAATAACGAAAGAAATGGAGGAATCTAAGAGGTCGTTTGGAAGTTGCGATTGTTAGTGTTGTATTTGTTAAATACATGCATTGTCTATAATGCAACGTTTGGAAGTGTCAAGTTGCAAAACAATGCATGTATTGTTTTGTGTGGGTCCCACCAACAATCAACAAAAATGAGGGAATGTACAATCTCAACTAAAAGTTGAGATTGTTGTGATTGTTGGTTTAATAATTGAGCACCTCTACCTTTTCCAATAATGTCCATAGTTCTTTTTGTTTTATATTAAAAGTGGAGGACAAATATGGCATTTCCTTATAAAGTAACTTTATAACAATCAATTCATAAATTATAATCTCAACAACCAAACAATGTAATTTCAAAATGCATCTATTGTATCAATGCATGCATTTATATCATAGTGATTCGTAACAATACAACGATTTAACATACGCAACTTCCAAACGACCCCTAAGTTCCATGGGAAGAACGCAGAACAAACCTAACGGCTACCTAATGAAGATGGAAGACAAATAACTGAATAAGAAATAAACTAACAAGGTCGCGGGTTCGATCCATTAGTTATCCTGATATAGGTGTAGTCGAAATGTCGAATGAAATAGGGAGTTCGTCCAAATGACGGACGGCTGCTCAGTAGATTCAGATCCACAGACGGCAGGGAAGTGGCGGCCGGAACGGCGGGAATTCACACGGGGCCGCGTGTATCTCCGAAGGAAACACTTCCCCGCCCTTCTACTTTCACTCCAAAGCAAAGAGCGCCGATCAAGTTGAGCTTCAATTCTCTAATTTTGCTTGTTCGCCCATTCGTTTTCTGCCCTTTAGCGCCTTTGTTCAATCGCTCTTTTACTCTGGGTTCAGCAGCTGGTCCGTGATCTGGGTAATTATCTTTTAGGCGACGTTTCTTCTTGCGGCTAAAATTTCGTTTTCCCCTCTAAGTCTGGTGCCACGATCAAGTTTGCTTTCCCGCGATCAGTGACGAAGCTGTGAGCTTTCGACGGACTTCGCCGCTGCCGCTTTCTGCTGCGGCTGCAGATATTTGGCAAGTGTTGCTTTCTTGCGTTTCTGGTCTTCAGCCCTCTCCATTTCTTGCACAATGAACAATTCTAGGTTTTCGATTCCAAGTACTGCCGCCTCTCCCATCCCCTGTTTACTCTGTTTCTAGGGTATGAGTGTTTCTAATTGACTTGCCAATGTTCCAAATTTCATAATTATGATAAGTTCCGTTTCTGGGAGGTGTGCCATTTTACATTGGAGGGTTGTAAATTTCTGTTGTGTTAAGCATTCATTTAGTATTCTTCAAGGTAGCCGCAAACCAATGCATTTTTGTTAGTTTGGTTTCCCAATTCACCATGGAATGAGATTCTCAGAATATCTTTCAAGATGGAGGGTGATTTAAAAAGAATCTTCATGTTAGAAAAGTTTGAAATAGAATTTTTTTTAATTGTTATGTTTTACAGAATAGCACCGATCATAAAAGTTCATGGATGGCTTAATCACTAGAGAAACTTCTGCTTCATTCTGGTTGCTTCTACGTGAATTGCTTTGTTGGATTTCCACTTAGTTCCTTTTGTTGTGTCTTATTCGTTGATCGGGCTGCTTTCACTGCTCTGCTATGTGCGGGAACTCAGTAGGCTAATACAGTTTTCCGACAAATAGGACTGGAGTGTTTCCCCGTATAAGCTCTCCTATGACCCTCTATAAAACTGTTTGAACTACATCTGGTTTCTTTATGTGAAGCAGATACTAACTTAAGCTTTGAATGTCAATATACGGGGATAATCTCTTTCTGATATTGTTTTGTAGATCCCGATCCAGATCTTTGAAAGACTGTGGAGTGGACCTAGAAAAGGGGTAAAGACAATGGATTTTTGGTGACTGTCCGTTGTGGCTGTTCTGAGTCTTGGTTTGTTGAGCCACTAGCCAATAGAAGTCCCCACAAATTGGTGGTTCCCTCAATGAGGGAAATCAAGCCCTTATCAGAAGCTAGATCTTCTACTGTCATATTATTCAAGAATCCCAAAGTCATCGTTGCCCTTGGTTTGCTTCTCTTTGATGCTGTGCTCACTGCGGTCATCATCGCCTATGTTCCTTGTAGGATTCACATGATGCTCAAACCAATATTTCCAATCCTTATGTTTGCTACTGATATGAGTTCAAGTCTAAATGTCTGATTGATTTTCTCAATACTAGATACGAAGATTGACTGGGATGCATACATGTCACAGGTATGTGTCTCCCACCTAAAAATTGTAACAGAGTTTCTTCCGTTGTGTTGATCAGCAAAAAGTTGAAACCTTTCGTCAGTTATAAGTTGAAAAGGATGCGAACAAAGACTAAACATAGAACCTTTTAGTTTAAAGTTTGAACAAACTTGATTGATGCTTAGTCCGCTTAATGAACAAACAAGCAGGTGACCGGGTTTCTTGAAGGAGAGAAGGATTACAGCAAATTGGAAGGCGACACAGGGCCACTAGTTTACCCTGCTGGGTTCCTCTATGTTTATTCTGCTATTCAGTATGTCACTGGAGGGCAGGTGTTTGCCGCTCAGGTACAGTCCTTCATGCTCCGTTGATGCCCCTCCATCTCTTATCCCACGACAAACTTCTCTTATCTTAGTTTACCAAGTTGAATAAATTTCTTTCTGTTTCTGGTACCATGCCTTGCAGATTCTGTTTGGTGTCTTGTACATTGTGAACCTTGCTATCATCTTATTCATCTATGTGAAGGCAGATGTGGTTAGTGACTTTTCTCTGGGTGTCGAGATTTCAGTTTTATGCTGCCTTTCATCCTGATGGAATCTCAGGTTTGATGGTATAAGTGATTTGTTGTAGCTCCCTTGGTGGGCACTTGTCTTGCTTTCTCTATCGAAAAGGGTGCACTCTATCTTCGTCCTTCGCCTCTTCAATGATTGCTTTGCAATGACACTGCTGCATGCTGCTATGGCCTTGCTTCTTTACCAACGGTGGCATCTTGGACTGATCCTTTTCAGGTGGTACATTAACGTTTTTTATTTCTGTTTATTTTAGTTTTTTTCCTAACTCAACAAAACGTCCTCTTTATTTGTATACAGTGGGGCTGTTTCTGTAAAGATGAATGTTTTGCTTTATGCTCCTCCATTGCTTCTACTTATGTTAAAGGTGGGCGGTGTTTTTAAAATTTTCTTGCACTACTCCTCATGCTAATTAAAGTTCCCATTTTCAGTTTCTTCCTGAATTTTTGACCAATCATTTCAGAATTGTTCGTCTTTGGATTCCTTTTACAGTCAATGGATGTCTGCGGAGTGATATCTGCTTTAGCTGGAGCAGCACTTTTACAGGTTATAACTTTGCTATTTGTTCTCTATTTTAAGCATTATTTCTAGTTAAGAATAGTCGTAAGCATTTTCAGTTTGAAACAAAATACATATATTGTTATGGTTTGTTGTTTGGGTGAGTGAGCTACTGCTACATCCTAGTTCTGGAGCATACTATCCTAGCATGCAGATTTATTTTTTTCTTGATCCACAATGGGGGGTCCTTTCTGCAGATTCTGTTGGGGCTCCCGTTTTTACTTTCACATCCAGCTGCTTATATATCAAGGGCCTTCAACCTTGGGCGCGTCTTTATCCACTTCTGGTACTTCCTTGTTCATAATCTTCTATAGTAGAGCATGCTCTCCATAAAGTTATCTGCTTATTGTTATGAGTTATGACTACACAAACAAAAAGACACTTGCATTCGTAGAATTCATGTTTTCACTTATGATTCAATACACCAAGAGCATTTTTTGTTGGCTTGTATTGAAATCATTGTTTCATTCTTGCAACAGGTCTGTTAACTTCAAATTCATTCCTGAACCGATCTTTGTGTCAAAGCAATTGGCAATCTCTTTGTTGATTGTTCACCTTGTATTGCTCGCAGTTTTTGCTCACTACCGCTGGTGCAAGTAGGTGTCAGACCTTTTCGCTTCTTACTTCATTATTATTGTTATTATTATTATCTGTGTACACAGTTTTCGAACGAATACTTATTACTAGGTCTCGTATTAGTTTCTGTTTCGTAGTTTATTCATGGACCTAATAAATGGAATATCTAGAGTCCCAAATTTTCTTGGTTGAAAAGATGTGTGCTTGATTGTTGATTCACAAATGATCCATACATTTTTCAACTGGGGGTAGTTGGAGGGTGTTGACAAATGCGAAATTGTTTCGTTATTCTTCCTGACAAGTGACAACCCTTTGCAATAGAAAGTTAGAAACTGGAGAATGCAATTTATATTGGGGTGTGATTCATTTTTTTTTTCATGCACTTGTAGGTTTGAAGGTGGACTGCTGAGGTTGCTGCGTTCCAGAGTGTTGTCTTTTTCTGGTACTAAGAGTTCCTCAATGAAGATAAAGGCAGAGCGTAAGTCTGAATATTTTGGTTTGCAATGAACACCGAAAAATTGTTAACTAATAACTTCATCTCCCGAAGCATTCTTTTGCATTTTTTTGAAACTTTTGCTGAATCTTTGCAGATATTGTCACAACTATGTTTGTTGGCAACTTCATTGGCATTGTATGCGCTCGCTCCTTACATTATCAATTCTACTCTTGGTAAGCACACTTTCAGGAGTCCATAAACAATTGTGATACAAGAAAAATTAGCTGAAAATGTCAACTCAATTGCGTTCTTGCCTTAGATTGAAATGTGTACTTTTCTACCGTGCATTCAGACGAATCCTGTGAAATAATCGCCTTATGTGCTCTTCACAGCGTAAACTTCAGTCCTGCAATTAACTTGTTATGCATCATTGGTCACAGGTACTTCTTCAGTGTTCCTCATCTACTATGGACGACGCGGTTTCCCACACTAGTACGGTGGGTCATGCACTCCGTCAAATTTTGAAAGATCTTAGATAGCATTGTTACTTCCAACTCTTGACAATTCACAGGTGTTTTTGGTGCAGTTTGATGTTGTTTACAGGCGCAGAGCTTTGCTGGAATATCTATCCATCAACAGTTGTTTCGTCGGCTCTGCTTTTGTTTCTCCATTTGGTAATCCTGTGGGGACTGTGGTCTGCAGCACCAGAGTATCCATATAGAGATGAGAAACTCTCAACACAAGAGAAAGACAAATGAAGACGCGGGCTTGACATAGTGAGTTGAATGTTATCAACTATGACGTTGTTTTCCGAATTCAGACATTTTAGATATGACACAATAGCTGTTAGTCTCTGATCAGTGAATGCTTTTCGCCAATTTCATCTTTTCTATTTTAAGTTTTATTTCCGTGATTTTACAATGGGTATCATCTTGGCGCCAAGCACCTGTTCCCCGTTTTAGCGGCACCCTTTTTTTAAGTTTTATTTCCATGATTATTATTATTCATCTTAGATAGTTTAGGATTATAATTGTCCGCATTGTTATTATTCCTTATTGGTATTCTGTTTCCTAGTTGTAGACGGTAAAGTATTTACTCTCTATATATACTTCTCAGTACCAATTACATCATGGACGACGAATGAAACTAGTTATATGTTTTGTGTATTAGTAATTTTTCGCAGTAGGTAGGCGTAACGTCATCTATATCAAGCATAATATCCCAACAACGTTAGGATATTCCGTTTCTGTACTGCATTCAAAAGGACAGACGGAAGAACTTCCTATCTTCCACAAGGTACATCTACTTCTTTCTCCCAAGTTATGGTATTGGAGCTTTCTTCGGACTCAGAATTGATTTCCTGCTTTGTTTTGCTATTTCCAGCCTTGCTTTTCAGTAAATGGACGAGTTTTTCTGGTTTTTATCACTTGCGCAGTTGGTTTTGACTCTTTATTGCCCCTAATTAGTTAGTCTATGATGGTACATAGGAGGTTTTACAGTCCAGAGTTTGTAGATATATAGTGGTTGTGGTGTATATCATGCAAGGATTGTACCCCTGTGTACTAGTATCATGTGTATCAATTTAAAACAAGATTCGTATTAAAAATGTGGTAATAACCAACTTTGTGTTGTCAATCGATGGATTAGTGCCCCGCGAGGGTGAGATGGACCTCATCGTTCTTTACCTTTCTAAGAAAGCTGTCCAAGAGTTGACCCTCTGGTTCCGGATTCTTGACACTGGGCATTATGATTATCCGATGCATTCTAGTCTGTTTTCTGCACTTCACCTGAAATCCCTGGAATTTCGGAATTGTCAATTTACACCACCACTTTGGTTTAACGGGTTCAGTAAGCTTACCCGTCTTCAAATAGTTGAATCTGCTTTGCCCCATGATTTCTTCCACAATTTCCTTGCCAAGTGCCCAATGCTTGAATATTTGAGTGTTGTAGATTGGGAGGGTACTCCTGATAACCTTGAAATCGCGTCTCCATCACTCAAATCCTTAGAGTTAGTGAAGACGTGGTCCCTCAAGGTCAAGGGTATCTGCTTCAAGGATACTCCCCTTTTGTCATCTGTCGAACTTTTTTTCCATGATACCGACACGCATGACATAGCAACTCTTTTTGCTTCTATTCCAGCAATCCAAAAGTTTGGGACACACGATGGATTCCTGCAAGTAAGTTACCTTTTTCACAACCAATTTTGCTTCTGGGTTGCTTTACTCACTCACTCACGCTGTGCATTGTGCTTGGTTTTTCTCAGCACCTTACTGCAGGTGGTCATAGAAATGTCCCCTCCGGGCTTCCTTCTCCTCTTCACCAGTTACAAGTCCTCGAAATTATCGACTTTGACTATAGTCTGGACTGGGAGCATGGTTTTGTTTGTTTGATCATGAGTTCGCCAAACCTGCGTAGGCTCAAACTTGAGGTTCGTTGTGTTTGCGAATTGAGCTTTCTGTTTGCAGGATCTGTCAGGTGTATAAATTTTTTGTATCTAAACTTTGGTTCCTTCACAAATGTTCTTTTAGCTGTATCGTGACGAGAGAAAGAATGCAGTCAGCAATCTACGGAGGTTATTGGAAGCAGAGGGCTGCTCTGGATCTTCTAATTGCCTTCAACATCTTAGAGAGTTCAGAATTGAGGATAGCTGTGGTAGACAGGTTGAGCTGGACCTCGTGAGGTTCGTCCTAGCCACTGCCCCTCTGCTTCGACTGGTTCACATTACAGCTGCACGTGATTTGAGCTCTAAAAAGGTTACGAAATTTACGAGGGAGGCGTTGAGCTACAAGCGTGTTTCTAAAGAAGCAGAGTTTTTATATATTAATCGCTGCGATGGTAAGTATATGAGTAGGAATCTGTGGCCTTTGCCCGTTGGAAATCAGAACCCTTAGAACTTCTGTTTTTCACATTTGCAATTTCGGTTATATAATGTGAGGATGTGTCTAGCTATAAATTGTGCGGCTCATCCTTTGCTTCTCCCTCCCTCTACTCTACTTCAGCGGATGGAGATCACACTCTAATATTTGGTTGTGCTCTGAAAACGTTCTCATAATACTAGCTTCTTACCCGGCCTATGGCCGGGATTTTTTAATTTCTTTTTCCATAAAACATTTATTAAAATTTAAAGTAATCTTCTTTTGATCATTATTAGGAAAACTCAATAAGTAATATATATATATATTAGTTATTTTACCTGTTATTAAATGGATTCGAAACTAAAACTTTCACGTGGTTAAAGACCTCTAAATCAAGTTAGTTGTCCACTTTCATGTTAGAATTTTGTAGCCTGAACTATTGTACATTGTATGCCAGCAAAGTGTTTCATATTTTTATATTAATTAGTACGTGTAACAATTATTTTTTAAAATTTTATCTAACGTTCAAGGACGGCATGGTTCTTTACCTATTTTCAAATAGTTATTCACGAAGTTAAGCATTAATTGCATCATTTGCTTGTGGCCTTTCTCATAAGCCTCCTCTATCAACCAATTATTAGTATTAAGAATGACCTAAACTTTCTATAGTTTCTCAATTATATGCGAAGATTTTTAGTCGATATTTTTGTATTTCACAAATTTTCTACTTCTCCCCTCAATTTATAAATAATTGGAACACCTACCCTATATTATGGTTTGAGAAAACTCCAAACGATGGCTTGATAATCATTTTAATTCATAGCAATTTTAGGAGTGTTGGGACACATTTAAGTGTTCATATTATATGTTCATATTTTTTTACTTGAAAGTAGAAAAGAGAAGACTAATGGGAATGAGGGTTAGCAACATACTATTACTAACCTCTGTAATCTCTATATCAAACGATATATGTTATTTAGAGATAGTTATGAAATTTAAAAATGAAGTCAATTTAAATTTAAATTTCACACTTAAAATACTAACAGATTTTCTCTCTATCCCTCTTTCTCCTCTCTCACGCATCTCTTTCTTCTCACTTACTTATCTCTTCACATAAACAAATAAGTTAGTTTAAAAACTAAATAGAATTATTAACAATTTAAAATTTTAATTTCACTAAAACTACTAACTGATTTTTTTCCTCTCACGGCTCTTTTTCTCTTTCCTCTCCCTTTATTCTAAATTTTTTTTTTTGTTGTTGTTGAATCTCTCCCTTTATTCTCTCCTCACATTAACGAATAAGTTAATTTAAAAAACGAAATAGAATTATGAAGCGGTTACAAACAGGTTGATCATCCGAGAAAAAAGGAGGCGGATGAAAAAAATTTTGTTGACGTGGCCTCATGATATCGTGGAGAATTTGAAATGGAGAAGGCCTTTTTGAGAAACTCTATAGAGGTCGTTTGGATAAGGGATTTGAATGAGGGATTTTAACACAATCCCTAATTCTGCAGGATTTTAATACAATCACTCGTTTGGTAATGAAAGAAAAAATGAGTGATTTTAAAGCTGCCCGATTTTAAAATAGCTCATTAGCAGGATTTTAAAATAACTGATGAGGCCCAGCTATTTTGAAATCACTCATCATCTCATTTTTTGTTCCAAAATTATCCCTTCCAATTTTGTATCACCGCTTTATTTGGTTCAAACTTCTACCTCTTCCCCAGACTTCCCCTGTCCCCATCTATGTCTCACTCTTCCCTGTAAATGAACACGACGATGGTTTCAAACTGGCGACAATCAAAACACTACCGGCGACGGTCATGGATCTTCCGGATTCCAGATCTACCGCCATTCCTCCATCGCTCGATAGTGGCCGCTTCCATTCATGAGGGGTTCGCACTGCATAGACGATTCTCCCGAACCCATATATGGTGGGTCACTGGGTCTCGATCTCCAGCGAGAACACCGGCGGCTCTCTGTCTCCGACGATATTGCAAGAAAACTCCACCCATTGATTCCAACTTGGCGGCGCTCAACACTAACGACGGCCCAAATTGGAAGTGGAAACTTGAAGAGCAGCTTCGTTGACCCTTTTAATGTCCTCCAAAGTTGGAACCCTAGCGATCCAGCCCATGTGATTGGGGTTCATACTGGGAAGATAGGGAGCCGTAGTCGTCTATCAATGAAGGAAGAAGACAACGCAGAATGGTGGAAGAAGAAGATGCAGGGCAAAATAGTATTTTTCAATTTATTATTAGAAAATAAATTCTCCAATTGTACAATTCTGGATCCATAACAAACAAGAGATTTGTCCCAATTTCTGTGTTTTAATTTCCTGGGTTTTTAAATGAGTTATTTGTGCTTAAATCCCTCATTTAACAAAACCTTCATCCAAACGACCCCATAATATATTTGATGGAGGATTGTGCTATAAAATAGTTTTGAAATTCATGAAGAACTAGGTCGATATGTGCCTTGCTTCGCTGCGGCATGAGGTCTTTATTGCTGATCCATGCTTCAACCCGGAAGGAAGTACAGATGAAATCTATATGATAAAAATGTAGCTTGAAATTATCAGAATTACACCTCACTAAATTTATAGAAGTAAGAGAATCAAAATAAATTAAGTCCGTGTATTAGATTTCACACGGACCCATCAACATGATTTATGTAATAATAATTCCGAAGGAGGTTAAAACTTAAAAGCATGGATCAAGCTAGGGGTGTGTATCGGTTGACCCCAAACTAGATTGAACCCTTAATTCGACTAACCCACAACCCGATTAACTCAATCCCCATTGATCCATAATCTGGTTGGCCCGATAAACTTTGGAATAAAGTTAATATGTTATTTCAAATAATAGTTCAACATTGTTAGAAATGGATTAATGTACAATTATCTAATACTCTCTATACTCTCTATTAGTTTTACAACATATTTCCCCAACCATCAAATTATTGACAATCCAAATTTTAATTTAAGTTATTCGCTAGTGTATGCTAATGTTGGGACATTTTGACTCCAAAATAATTTATTAGTAAAATCAATTGTAATCTACTTTTTTACATTGGTTTTCAAAAAAGGAAAAATCTTTTTAATTTTTTGTGGACCAAAATTTGCTAGCTTCTTCCCACTTCTTAGAATATATAATCCGGTCTATTAATTTCACTAGCTAGTTTCCATTCAATTAGCTAGCATTCATGTAAAAAAATCAAAACCTTATGATTTTACATTTAAAGACTTTTTCATTTCGTTAGAAACTTAGAGTGAAATTAAAAAAAAAAAGTTTACTTAAAATTTACCTTAAATATAAAACTATATAAATTAATTTTATATATATTTTGGTGTATTCAGTGCACTCACTTTTTTTTTATTATGTTCAATAATGCACTCCCCTAACAATTGTCATTTCGAGAATGTGATTCATTTTAAAATGGTATCAATTGTCCTTTATAATGTTATGAACAAGAAATACATGAATTTGTCAAAATGGTTTACCTATGTATCTTTTGCCAAAATTTTATTCTTTATATTTTTTTAGCTTATATAATGTGCATCACATAATATTCTCCCTACTCCTTCAATTGATACCAATTCTAAATGACATATAGTTCCTTCCAACTTCCAATTCATAACCGACCATAAGAAGTATAAAAATTTCTTAAAAAATATATAAATAAATATATAAACAATAGTAAAACTATGACGACTTGATTACAAAAGAGTTATAGGTATAATATGGCACTCTATATACTATGACGTTTTATCAAACATGCCCCTCTAATATTTTTTACAGCAAACATGCCCCTGTACTTTGAAAAAAATTATCAAACATGCCCTTCTGTTAAGATTTCCATTGATAAAATCGTCAATCATGGTTGAACCGAGATTTAGACGACCTGACATCGGCAAATGGGAGCGAAAATGTAAGTTTTGTCTCCCGTTTTATTTCTCTGGGTCTCTTCAAAGTGAAATTATTTAAATTATTTGGCTATACAAAAGAACAAAAAAAAAAAAATTCTTAAGTGAAATTATTAGGGATATTTTGGACATTTGTGCAGCCCAAATCAAAGTTCGACCTTGGTTAACGGTTTTTGGATGAAAATTTAAACAAAAGGGCATGTTTGATCATTTTTACAAAGTACAGGGAAATGTTTGAAGTAAAAAATAGTAATAAGGGCATGTTTGATAAAACGTCCTAGTCGAGGGGCATATTATACCTATAACCCATTACAAAAGTTCATATTAACTAATTACTGCTATTATCATAATCCACAAATACCACAAAAATACTTTAAAATAACGAATTAAATATTTTAGAAGCCCCTAAATTATTTAACAATAGGAAGAAATTGATCAACATATTATTAAATTCATCCTATCAAGAGTTGGAGTAAAATTAGTTTTATTAAAAAAAAAAGAGAGTTAGAGTTGTGCAATCTCCTCTCAATATTATCATTTTTGTGATTAAACAAAACTGTGTTGCGGTTAACCGGGTCTCCTTGTCATGATTGTTCTCTAAGTTTACTTGTTATAGTCGTGTATGGAAACGTAGTCGCAGACACAAAAGTGTTTCCTCCTCTCTATTTAAGCTTAGTTAATTGCGGGTCTCTTGTTGCAGCAAAGCTAAGTAGAGCCCTCTGTAATCTCTACCATTGGCTACGTCTACAGAAACTAGAGCAAAAAGTCATCTACACTACAGATCGAAACATGGGTTACAAGGACTCATCTGAGTTGTTGCCCCAAGATCAGAAGAAGACGTCCGCCGCCGTCTACCCGACAACGGGTCAGCCGTCACGCCGGCCGCCTCCCCCCTGCTCCGACGGCAGCCTACCAGTCATTGATGAAAACAACAAGTCCAGAATTTCATCATGCCTCGAAGCTAGTGCCGTTGGCTGCTTAATCGTATGTTTTTCTCTCTTTTTAGTGGGAACGCCCATCATTGGGGCAATTGCTGATAGTTTGTCCACCTACTCTCCCCACCCCGAAGTCGCTTCGGCAGTTGTGGCGGTTAGACAGATGAACAACGGGACCCGATTAACTGCCGATTGGGCCTTTAATTTACTCTCCGTCTGAACAACGATAATGGCTACGTGGCGGTGGTTGTGCACCGAGTGGAGGCTTCCGTTTCACATGCCGACTCGCCGGACAGAGGTGCTCGCCTCAACCACGCAGTCTGGCAGTCTGAACGGCCCCGACGGCAGGACCGGGCTCTTGAATCTCGCAATACATTTAGGGGCGGAGGAAGCGGATGTTGGAGGGAGCGTGGCGGATGCCATCGAAAACAAGGACGGACGGTTGCGCTTCACAGCTTCGATTCTTGTTTGGGTGCGAACCACGCCCTATTTCTTCCCTTATCGATATTACTTGGCGCGGATTAGTTGCGAGCCGTTCTGGATCAGATCTTCCAATATCATAGGCTGGTCCGAAGACAACTACAACGACGACTACAGGACCAACTGCCACTCTCATGTGTGAGTTGGATTTTCTTTAAGAAAAAAAAAAAAAAAGTGTTTTCCCTTTCTCATTATGAATGAACATATATATATATATATGGTATGATAATTATATTGTGACTTGTTTGGTGGAACAGGATTCGACAGAGCAAATCAGAGGCAAATTGGACGGCAGACTCCACACCATGAGATATATAATTAAGACAAAGTAGATCCCCAAATTAATTACCATCATTTATCAGAAGAGATAAGGCATATTTATTGCTGTTGTTAGGTCTTGCATATTTTTACAGTATTTTATGTAATTGTTGGTCAAATGTTCAAATAT
Source organism: Linum tenue (assembly GCA_946122785.1). NCBI lineage: Eukaryota > Viridiplantae > Streptophyta > Magnoliopsida > Malpighiales > Linaceae > Linum > Linum tenue. The sequence goes on from CAMGYJ010000010.1 coordinate 40,581,488, forward strand.
GCATGCAGTAGTATGGTAAATTCTATCCTCGCATATTATTTTTCTGATACCAATTTTCTGTTACCAGTTTCCAATGAATATCACTTATCTTGGTCTTTATTCAAAGTACTAATGAAGATCTTCGTATATAGTGGCTATACATTTTTATTATTATTACTTTCAGTCATGTGAAGACAAAGGATATGACCCCCGAGAATTTTGTAAGTTATATATGTAACACCCGCTCGTTCGAATATCCGTGCAATATCTGAAATGTCCTTCATAATAGTTCAATAATCAAATTAACCCTAGCTTATAAACCCTAGCTCGCTCGTATTCAGCTGCGTGTGGGTATATAATATATATGTAAGGGACTAGCTAGCAGCTACTCCCACACTTAATTTGCCTCCTCCGATCCGATCCTTTCCGCCGCGCAAATCTTACGTACATCCCGTATCCCTCAATCCGAAACCTCTAGCTCCCCTTCACGTTGAGAGACGCAGCCGGACAGAGGAGAGGCAACGGCATAGGTGGCCACTGGAGCTCGACAGGGTCTAGCGGCAGGCGGCGGTTCGGGAAGCAAGCTTCGGCGGCTGAGACTAACAGAACTATGATCGACGTGACCGAATCCATGATGATGGTCGCTAGTTATGACCAGATCCCCGCCAGAAGAATTGGCCGGTGAACTGCTTGTGGAGGAGGAGCGGCCAATGAAAAATCCCAGAGCCAATATTTATCTCGATCAGAGCGGTGGCACATCAACCCAATTCCAATCTCTCCTCCTTGCCAATCTCAGCAAAACCCAGTCAAGCCAAAAGAGCAACTCACTTGGACGAAATCATGACCCGCTACACTGTTCGTGCAGTCACACATAGGCCAATGATCGAGTTGGGAATTGATTCGGATCAGACCGGGGGCTTGGAGATCCACGAAAGTGGGTCGGACGATGGTAGCGGCGGTAGAACAGGGTGGAGCTGGAGGTGCCGACAAAAATATTGTCGGGGAGATATCGACGTCGACGGGACGCCGTCAATCACAATCTCCTTCGATTTCTGTCCATAATCGTCGACGTAGATTTTTTGAGAGCAGCCAAGGCCTTGAGTTGCACTCATCTTGCTTATGGTAATTTGATTTGTGCATTGACGCTAGCAAGGAATTGGTCCATAACTGGTTCTAGTTGTCCGCAAATGAGCTTATGGTAATTTGATTGGTGCATTTCAAGAGTTTCGGCTGCAATGGAAAATGGAAATCATGCCTCTTACTTTAATTCAACACAACTTAATAGCTAAGCTCAACTATCTGCCTCACGTACATGCATGGAAATGAATAGAAGTTTACCTAATGAATATAGCCTTTGGTTTATGGATACGACTATGTGAATTGGGTGGTCTCCTTCCTTAAGTTAACCATGGGTTACGTTGTGGATGAGCGGTATGACTCGGGTCAAGGCAATGGGCTCTGTGGAGGAACAACGAGCAAGGCGACTCGAGTATAAATTAGGTTTTTCAACCACGTAAATACATAATAAGGCGAGTGGTTTAAGGGGCTAGTTAGTATTTCATTCTGAATGATTTATTATGTTATATGATGATGCATTCTACTTGAGTTATATGATATGCTCTTACATGTTATTTATATTTGATTTATCATGCTTAAGCTATGAATTATGCTCATTTCTCAATTTATGCAAGCATGACATTGCATTGCATCACAAGGTTATGTTTTAAGACAAGGAAAATCAAGTTACTTGCTACGTAGTGTGCTTAGCTTATATATTCCCATTATGTGGAGGATCAGTTTGAGCAAGTCTACTCGATTATTCAAATTTAGGGGAAATAACAAGTTTAAAACTCACCTAACTAGCTACGCCCGTGACCACCTTCCTTCCCATTGTAAGGAAGTTGATCTTATCAAGTTGATCAGGCTCACTTCCCATTGCGAGGAATTTATTTTATCAAGTTTATCAAGCTCTATTCCCATTATGAGGAACTTATCAAGTTTATTAGGATTATCACTTTTTGGAGGTCGGGCGGTTACGCTAGTTAAGTTGAGTTGGGGCCCCCTTGTCAAGAAAACCTTTTTAAGAAACCATTTCCATGTCAAGTAAATGTTTTAATGCATGAGCATTTGTACTCACTATGCATGTTGGATCATCTTATGTATTATACTATTATGTAAAGACTGGAACTAGGATTAGGACAGACCCCAACGCCCTCACTCAGAGATTGTAGGATCATCAGGATTCTGCTAGAGGAGACAGTCTGGTCACGATGAGGTTCAAGGCACTACAAGAATTTAGGGTTTCACCAACCATAAAATATAGTCGCAAAAAGTGAAAAAATGGTGGCAGAAGGTTCGCAGCAACCATATTTGGGGGTCGCTATCATGGTCGGCAAAAGGTCGTCGCCTAAAGCTGATGGCAACCATAATTCTTGATGGTCGCCAAAAAAAATCTTTGCGCGACCATATCACATGGTCGCTTATACCCTAAAATAGGCAACCCTTTTAAATGGTGGCCCGAAGTATCTTCCGCAACCATACCCTATCGTCGTTGAAACATTACAATAGGCGACCACCCAACAATGGTTGCCTCTAAGTGTCTTTGGCAACTATGAAACATGGTTGGTGAAAAGTGAAGAGTTACGGCCACCATGGCCAACTGTCGCCAATAAGAACACTTTCAGCAACTATATTAATTTATATGGTCGCTAAATATTATTTACATTAGCTACCTAATAGTGGCCAAAAGGGTAGCACTCCATGTCATAATGAAATTGAAGGGATTATAATATAATTTCCAAGATTAGATTCATTTAATTTATAAAAATGATTATAATACAATTTGAACTCAATTCGTTATAGCATACATAGTAAAATTAAAATGGAGTACAAAATAAAAGGTATGTGCCTAATACATATATCCAAAATAGGATAATTATTCTCAATTCTAATATGACTTTGAGTTTACACATAAGTATAACTAATAACAAGTAGTCTCAATCAAAACCGATAGATGCTTCCAATCTGCATGATACAAGAAAGAGAAACGTTTGTTATCCTGGTCAAGTTTAGGAGGAATACTAAAGACAACGCTATCACTAGAAAGTAGAAACATCCATGTTGTTGGAACTTTGGGTGGGGAGACGATTGGAAGATCTAGGCTCTCAATATTCCACCAAAGGTCTTCTATCACCTTCCGGCATAATCATCTATATCACAACACCAAACTTTAGGAGTTAGAAGTCTATGGTAGATACTAGAGCTATTTAAAAGCGTTCCATTCCATCAAATTTACAACAGCCAAAAGAGAGCAAAAACCCAGACCTTTATAATTCATAGTTGTAGCCATGTGGTACCCCTCTTTATCCTTTGACTTTCTTGTGCTCATTCTATACACAAGTACCATGAATTCAGAATACTTAATGTGGTTTATCTATGCAAAGTAGAATTGTTATCTTCTTGCAGCCTTTGAATTTCCTCCCTATAATGTATGTTCTCATTAATAATAGTTGGGTCTCTCTTACAGAGAACCCCATCTATCTCACTAACCTTAATTAGAGACGAGCACAACTGAGACAAAAACTACTAACTATATTCATGCATACAATTTCACAAGCACTTAAATTATCGAGAGCTAAACATAAAGCAGAAGAACCCTTATTGTGGAGTATATCCGCCACTACGCTAGATTAGCTGAGGCCAATTCTAAATTTTGGAAAGTCTGCCCTGCTTTAGAACACAACCTTGAGTTTCAAGTAGGACTAACAACTTAAGAATCATCTAAAATACCATGACTATTAGAAAGTACAATAAGTTAAAGGAACCGATAACAAAAACATAAGAAGAAACATCTCAAGCATGCTTTCTTCTTCTGCACAACTTCAGAATTCTTGAGTACTTAAGCCACACAACAATCAATCCCAGCTCACTTTCTTCCCCAGTTCCTTAAACAATCAGAAAAATAAGCTCTATTGATCCACTGAAGCGAAACTTCATATAAAAAAACGACGATCACTCAAATTGAACCTCCATATGTCTCACTCAGATCTTAAACCATACATGCAGTAGGAATCATACAGATAGGAAAAGAAACAATATGTAAGGATTTTATCAAAAGCAACTAAAACCTACAAATAATCGAACTCCCTAAAAGTTTTAGGGTTCTATTCTCACCTGAATACCATCTCATACAAACGAATTAAAGAAGACAAGTAGAGAGGAGGAGTGGTGGATTACCTGGTGGAGTCACGACTGGCGGAAACCTCCTCAGTCCTCACCAATGATGCGGAATGATGAAGAGCGAAGATTGGAGGAACCGCTGGTCACAGACAACCTCTTTTTCTCACTGGACAACAAGTTTGCGTGGACGAATTGGAGAGTGGGGGAGGCATGGAGCGTGGAGAGAGACATCGTTGGCATGGAGGACACTGCTAAGCTTCAAGGTTGCCGTTTGCGGACAAGTGGGGAAGAAACAAACTTAGGGATTTGATTTTGGAACAACTCTCACGAAGAACGCCTGATGACGAAGAGCGATGATGGTATGAAACGCTGGTCACAGGCGACCTCTTTTTCTCCCGCACCAGCAAGCTTGCAATGAGGAATTGGAGAGTGTGGGAGGCATGGAGCGTGGAGGGATAGGGCTGGGAAACGGTGCGGTCTGGTCCAGACCAGACCATATATACGGTCTACGGTCCAGACCGAGAGGCTAAAGCATAGACCACAGACCAGACCACAGACTATACGGTCTGGTCCAGACCACGCCTGTGCGGTCTGGTTCGGTCTGGTCTGGTCCAGATAGACCACACTCAACGAAAAATGAAAAATTTGTTTAGTCAACCACACAAAAAATTGAACCAATAACCAAGAAAAATAATTGTTATTTGCCTTAAAACATTAATCATAACATGCATGAATAATTTTGATACTCTAAATCTTAGTACATAACAAAGATACAAAGTAAAAGCATCCCAACTTGCACCATAATGTCATAAACATTAACATAATGTCATATGGAGACACGATTATCTCTACTCTGTGGTTAAATGTGGTTGTAACATTAACATAATGTCATATGGAGACACGATTATCTCTACTCTGTGGTTAAATGTGGTTGTGAATGAAGGAGGGAAGAGATTCACAAAATTAAGGTTGAGACTTGGGTGTCGTTGTGGGGGTTTGGAGAGTGGTCGAATGGGCTGTTAACACGTATTGACAAGTCAGTTGGGTCTACGGTTTGGTCCGGTAAACCGCGGTCTAGACCAGACCAGACCATGAGATCAAATTATAAAATAATACAGACCATGGACCAGACCAGACCATACTTCACGGTCTACGGTCCGGACCAAACTGTGCGGTACGGTTTGGACCACGGTTTTTCTAACAGTCTGGTCTATTTTCCCAGCCCTATGGAGGGAGACGACGCCAGCAAGGAGGACATTGGTAATCTTCAAGGCTGCGGTGCGCGGAGAACAGGGGAAGAAGCAAACTTAGGGAGTTAGGTTTGGAACTGAAATGGCCAAATGGGGAAGAACAATGGCGATTCAATTTTTTAACACTTCCTTCAACGAGAAACGACAACGTAGTGGCATTTGCCCCAAGAATATTCGAATTTAGGTGAATAAATGCAACTAATGATTCAGAATATTTTATCCAACCATTTTGGAAATGGTTGCTTAAAGTTGCATATCACCAACCATATTATAGATGGTTGCTGAAGAGTTGCGTATTATAAACCATTTACAAGGTATGCACTCCTAATTAGTAAATACCCTGTTTAATATATGTTTATATGATTATATATATTTTATTGGTTTAAAATTTATGTACCCGTATTATTGGCAAGCTATTATGTATTTTATAATTATTAACGTACTATTAAACGTACCATTAATTTAGATATGAAGTAAAATACTCATACGTATTTTATTTTATATATAGCTTACCTGTGACATATTTTACTAAATATGTCGACAATCAACTAATTCATGATTTCTTACGAATAGAGTACCACCAACCATTTCTTACAAGTTGTTGAAGTTGTAGTCTATCGACAATCATTTAACTGGTGGTTGCTTAAGGATATGGATCACCAACCATTTTATTAATGGTTGTTGAAGTTTGCCTCTATTGGCAACTCTTTCAGTCTTAGTTGCTTTAGGGTAAGAAATTTCCAACAATTTCACAAATGGTTGCCAAAGTTTTGGTTTATCGGCAACCATTTACCACATAGTTAGTTAAGTTATGGTTTATCACCAACCAATTTACCAATGATTGCTGAAGTTTTCATCTATCGACAAATCTTTCATTCTTAGTTGCTTAAGGGTAGGGTATCTCCAACCATTTCGAAAATGGTTGCCGAAGTTTTGGTCTATCGGCAACCATTTACCCTATGGTTGGTTAAGTTATGGTGTATCACCAACCATTTAACTAACGGTTGCTGAAGTTTATGTCCATCAGCAACTCATTCTTTCTTAGTTGCTTAAGGGTAGGGTATCTCCAACCATTTCAAAAATGGTAGGCGAAGTTTTGCTTTATGGCGACCATTTATCACATGGTTGGTGAAGGGTAAGGTATCACCAACTATTTTGCAAATGGTTGTTGAAGTTTTGATGTATGGGCGACCATTTTACTACTGGTTGCGCTAGAGTTGGGTATCAGCAACCATTATGCGAAAGGTTGGCAAAACATAGTTATAAGCAACTATTTTTTTATGGTCGCCAAAAAAATGGTAGCTGAAAACCTTTTTTCTTGTAGTGAGGCTCCATCGACTCTAGTGCAAAGAATTAAATTCTTATGTACTTAGTAGGATCGAGACTTGATGTGCATTTTATTAAGTATATTTATGTTTTCCACGTAAGCAAGTTTCAAGAAATTGTGATTTGAATTTCAAAGCATTTTCGATTCTAGTTTTGATTAACGGTTTATTAAGGATATTTTGGTAAAAGTAGTGCCTGACCGGGCTAAGTTGTTACATATATAGACTATCGTTATTTTAGAAAAAAAAATTCATATACACAAAAGTGTAGATCGAGCATTTAGTGTCCACAAGTGAAATGGAGAAACAAAGTAGCCCAAGGAATATGAAACTAATGCATGTCATATAATTTCATTTTCACTTTTAACATGCGTCAATATTTACTCATTCAACTTTGATGAAGTGGTTTCTAAGTTCGTTAATTTCAATATGGTTTCTTAACTTCTATAGTTTCAAATGCAGTTTTAATTATATGGCCGCCCTGGAAATTGGGGCAGGTGTGCTTAGCCGCCCCACACTTTGGGTAACCACACCCACAAATTTGTAATTATACTACCCACAACCTGCATCGCAGTGGTTAGTGGATAACCATTACCCATTACAGATTGGGTGTGGTTATTCGCAAAAATCCATATTTGCAAATATGGAGTTGAGGCCGCCACTTAAATTTTGGTTGTTCGTAGTTAGATTACAGTGACGTACTATTGTGCTGTGTGCAGATACAATTTTGTACATCATTTTTATTCAATGTGGAGATATTGTATTTTTTGAGTTTGGTATTCAAATTTTGTGTCAGGGAGCTGTGATTTCATATTTCACTGACTTGGGGTGGAATATGACAATTAAATAAGATCTTGTATTTTCTATCACACAAAAGCAAAAACATACAAATAAAAGTTACTAAAGGTGTCCACTTTTAATGAATTGATTATTCTCCACTCTCTCGATTATAGTATATTATAAACTAAAACAAATCTCACATAAAACGTAGATCACACAATTCGTCCACTTCACCCTCGCGCTCCCGCTCTAATCCGGCAAAACGCGGATTTTTTGCAGTTCGTGAATAAATCGCAAATTATTTTCCGAGGAAGCGCTAACTTTGGTTTTGGGAGCGCGTTCTTTTCAGGAACTCAGTCAGACCTCTACTCTCCCTTTCCAATCGGCACTAGATTGCAATTTCGGTGAAGCACTACCTCTTGGCATCTCTAACAGAACCTTTTAAGTTGTCTCTACAAATGAATTAGGGATTTAGATCTGCAGAAAAGGGAAGAAAGAAGATAAGGAGAAGACTAAGGAGACTCATTGAAGAAATTGCATGGCTATCTGCTTCTTTCCACTATTACTACTTACCAGGCTCTTTAGTGGGCTAGTACACTACAAACAGAGATAGAATAAATTGGAAGGGCCAATTATTATTATTATCTTATTAAAAGAACAAGTTGAAGGAATTTTTATCTACTAAAGTTCTAATTAATTAACTTATGACAATTGAGCCCAAACAAAATCCAAATTAATAGTTATTCGACCTAAATCGATCCGATTAAAGTTAGAGTCACACTCTTCGACCTAATTTTACCTTAATATTAATACTTTTTTCTTGTCCTAATGATTTTTTTTCTTTCGCTTATCGATTGTGCTTGGATTCGTTTGCCTAGTTTTCTCCGTGGCGTCGGACTTACAAATTATTTTGGGTATTATGGTTTTTGGTTTTGGGTTATCAGTCACGCTTAGGGTCGTTGGACTTTGTTTTCCCATTATGTCGACCTTGCAAATGATCCATTTTTCTCCATGGTGTTGGCCTTGCAAATTGTGCAAATTGTTTTGGGTTCTTTGTGTTGTTGGGCTTGCAAATTGTTTTGGGATTTAAGGTTTTCGGTTTTGGGTTATCAATCATGCTTAGGGTCGCTGGACCGTTTCCCCCATTATGTCGGCCTTGCAAATGATTTTGGGTTTTATGGTTTTGGGTTATCGATCACGCTTAGCGTTGTTGGACCATTTTTTTCGTTATGTTGGCATTGCAAATAATTTTTTGTTTTTATGTCAGGTTATCGATCGTACTTATGGTTTTGGGTTTCATGTAGGTTTTATGATTTAGGGTTATATATCAATCACACTTAGGGTCGTTCGACCGTTTTTTCCCATTACGTAGGGCTTGCAAATGGTTTGGATTTTATGTCGGGTTTTATGGTTTTGGGTTATCGATCATGTTTAGGGTCGTTGAACCATTTTTCCATTATGTCGCCCTTGCAAATGGTTTTGGGTTATCTATCACGTTAAACATCGTTGGACCATTTTTTTCGTTATGCCTCCCTTGGTTTTGGGTTTCATGTGGGTTATTGATCTCCCTTAGCATCGTTAGACCGCTTTTTTCATTATGTCGGGCTTGCAAATGGTTTGAGTTTTATGTCGGTTTTGTGGTTTTGGGTTATCGATCACGCATGGGGTCTTTGGACCATTTTTATTCGTTATGTCAAACTTGAGAATGGTTTTGATTTTATGGTTTTGGAGGCCGATGAAAGAGTGGTATTTTTATTATTCTTACAACTTAGGGACCAATCATGCAATTATGTTTACTTAACTCTTTTTGTTATCTTAATCATACATACCTTTTTCTTACCCTCATTTATTCTGTTATGCCGAACTTGCAAATGATTTTGATTTTATGCTTTTGGAGACCGTCGAAAGATTGGTATTTTCGTTATTTCATGCAGCTTAGGGACAAATAATGTAATTATGTTTGATTAACTCTTTTTTGTTACCTTAATCATACATACCGTTTTCTTACCCTAATGATCTATTAAGTATTCCTTCTCTCGCTTATCGATCACTCTTAGGATCGTTCGACCTTTTTTTTGTTGTGCCGGGTTTGCAAAAGGTTTTGGTTTTATGGTTTTGTGTTTTGTGTCGAGTTACTGTCACACTTAGGGTCGTTGGACTTTTTTTTAATTGTTCCGATCTTGCAAATGATTGGATTTTATGCCGAGTTTTCGATCGTGCTTAGGGTCGTTGGACCTTTTTCGTTGTGCCAGCTTGCTAATAGCTTGGGTTTTATGGTTTTAGGTTCTCCATAATCGCTTAGAGTCGTTGGAGCGTTATTTTCCCGTTATGTCGGCCTTGCAAATGTTTTGGGTTTTATGTCGTGTTTTATGGTTTTTGGTTATCATTCACGCTTAGAGTCGTTGGACCTTTTTTCGTAATGTCGTGCTTGCAAATGGTCTTCTCCACCTAGACAAAGAACACACGAACATTCTCCAGCCAAGCCCCAGCTTAAAATCTTATCCTTTGTAACAATACGATTCAGCACAACGAGCCATAATAATAAACTATGCTTTGGACTAAATGGTTTACCCCAAACAGCCTTATGCCAATCAATAAGAGGATTAGGATTCCTAATGATATTCCAGATGAGCTTAACAGAATACTTAGGTAATACCTTTCCAGCCCAGGCAAGTACATAACTACTGCCTGAGATATGGGATCTTACCCCGGTTCTACACTTCAAAATCTTTCTCCAAATCCACGTTCCCACTGACGGATCTGAAACATCCCATATTGATTTGAGCTTCAACCTGTATTTCTTCACCCACGCACCCACAACGAGCCAGATTCAGCCAGCAGGTTCTAGATATGATGAACTACACATGTCTGGTTCCATTTCTTAAAATCCCTTATCCTCAACCCCCCCCCCCCCTTCAACTTTTGGCAGGGCCACTAAGGACCATGCCACCAGTGATCTCTTCCCCAGACTCGGTCCGCCAACACCCCACAAGAATTGATTACATATCCTTTCAATATTTTATAGTACTTGTAATAACAGAAGACACCAATTGCAGCCTACAAACATAACTAAGTTTCCTTGCCTGCCAGGTTCTAATTCTCTATGTAATTCTATCAACAAGCAGTGAGCAATCAACAGAGGAAAGCTTATATGAGATGAGTACATAACCCACACCGATATGTAATGTAAGGGGAAAACATTAGCAAAATTAATTTTTTATTAATAAATTAATAAATAAACTATAACATGATAAATGTAGTTAAATTATTTGAGAAATTGAGAATTTCACTGGCTATTGTAGTGATAAGTAGAGGACAGAGTATTATTTCTTCTTTTTGGTTTTGGCTAATTCATATGAGAGTTGGCTATCTTTTAGAGTTTTATTAAATTAACCAAAGTTTAAACGTCAACATTAGAGTATTTTGTACTAAAATAATAATTCAATCATGGTTAAAATCAGGCTTGACATATTGTTCCAACCCGAGTCTCGATTTATGTTTAGAAAAAATAAAAACAAAAATTGTAAAACCATAATGAAGGTCGTCCGGATAAAGTTAACATTAAGGTATTTTGTGCTAAAATCATGATTACATCAGACTTGATGTTGTTTGATTATGGTCATGCCAACATATTCTCATATGACAATTCATTCTCATCACTGAAGCTATATAATGAAGCAGAGAAACTGTATTATCCATTTAGCAACTCAACTACAAGAGAGCACACTAATTGCTGATAACTTTTTCCTTTTCTTCTCCGCCCAACTACCTGAACATCATTATTCATTTGTCGATCAAATGATTTGTCCTTAAACTAAATATTTTTGTCATAAGTTGAATTCCGATCTCTAATATTTGATGACAGCTGGTTTAAAGAGTTACAAAGAAGTAATGAGTTTAAAAGATTATGGAAGCAAAGAAGCACAAATGTTATCTATTTGTTTAATTTTTTCTCAAGTTAACACTCATTCTTCCGGTTGCCACGGCAAGTGTGGAGCAATTATTTTCATCCATGAAATATTTAAAACACCATCTTTGAATCTGGATGAACGATAAGTGGTTGAACTATGCGTTTGTGGCATATATTGAACAAAATTTTTGTGCTAGTTTGAACAAATAATGTATTCTAGAATGCTTTTAAAATATGAAATCTTATCGCGGTTCGTTGTGAGCGGTGCACATAAAATTGTTATTATTATGTAATTATATGAATTTCTAGTATTATATTGTTAACATATTATTTTGTTTAAAGTTAACTTTTATATGATATGAAAAGGACACCCCTTGACAAATTTTCTAACTCCGCCAAATTTTCTATAAATTTTACCACGAACGTCTTAAAAAGAACGATTCAATAACCCTAAATTTTATGTTCGGTTTCTAACACGTACCACGCTACAAAATCAATCCCACTCACCTCCCTCAATTCTCTCTATCGCCAACTTCCATACGAAAACAACTAGAAACCTTCTTTTGCCCCTTTTTAATTGCTTCCGTCATACATACTAGGCAGATTATGGCCGCACTTCGCTGCGGCTTTTGATAGAATTAGAAAAATTGTTTGTTAACCCGTATTTGATTTATGAGCGTGTTTAGCAGCGGTATAATAGAACCTCCTAACATAATTTAACGTGATAAGTGATGTCAGTTGTATGTAATGATTTAATCAAGGTATAAGTACGTTTGGTATGCAAAGCCCAGGTTAGGTATGCATAAATTCCTTTCTCTACTCCACTTCTGTCCTTCATTGAAAGTGACCAATTTTTAACTCATAAACAGGAAAAAGCACGTTTGAGAAAGATAACCTATTGTGACTGGCCCTGATGCCGAGATGCCAAGGTACTGGATGTTGGATGGCTGTTTACAGAGCAAGGTTAAGGTATGCTTTTGGAAGAGTTGGCAGTAGTAGTATATGTGAACGATGATGTATTTTACTATCAACCTTTAGGTCTTGATTTCACTTTTAATGAGCTCATAAGATTAAAAGGAGAGCCGATAGATAGATGCCCAAAACTCTAACGCACACTCAAATCATCCCCCATTTCCTACTCTGGCAATTTTATTTCATTATTGTAGAGGGAATTTGGGGGCTTTGATTTTGGTTTCTCACTGCTGGAGGAGTCTTCGTAGAAAGAGGAGATCCCTGTTAATTTTGGGTTATGAACGGAGATCCCTGTCCTGTTAAATCTTCCTCAAGTCAAAAGATTCAATCACTCCCTGACTCTTAACCAATTTCATTGAGTATTGTAAGGTATTTTGTCAGTATGTAAACCAAATTAGTCAATATGCTCACAAGATTAATCAGTATGTTTGAAAGTTCATGGCGTAAGGTGCACCTGTCATTTATTTGGATATCTCTTCCCTGGTCTCTTACATAACATATGTTTAATTGTGGTATTTGTTATAGACAAGGTGCCATCTCTTTCGTTGAACAATTTATGAAATTAAAGGAGAAGTGTTTGTGGGTTTGGAACCCAGATATGCAGAGAGGAGTACGCCAATAGAAACATCATATTCGCTTGCTAAAGCCAGAGTTTGGCGTGATAGGTGATGTTAGTTGTATGTAATGATTTAATCAAGGTATAAGTACGATTTTAGCATAAAATGTTCTCATTCTAACATTTTTTATACGATCTTCAATATGGTTTTACAATTTTTGGAATTTTCTGAATATACATCAAGGCTCGGGTTGGAGCAACATCTCAAGTCTGGTTTAACTACGACCAAACTATGATTTTAGCACAAAATATCATATTGCTAACTTTACGGGTACGACCTTCGGTGTGGTTTTATAATTTTAGGATTTTCTGTGTATATCGAGGCTCGGGTTGGAGCAACTATCAAGCCTGATTTTAACCACAGTTGAACTACGATTTTAGCACAAAGTAATCTAATGCTAACTTTTTCGGTATGACCTTAGGAATGGTTTTATAATTTTTGGTTTTTCTGAACATAAATTGATGCTCTGGTTGGAGCAACGTGTCAAGGCTAATGGTAGAATTATGATTTTAGCACAAAGTATCCTAATGTTAACTTTTTGTGTATGACATTTGGTATGGTTGCACCATTTTAGGTATTTTTTAAGCATAAATCGAGTCTCGGGTTGGAGCAATGTGGCTAGCCTGATTTAACCACGGTTGAACTACAATTGTACTGTAAAGGCGGTCCTATAGAAAAACTTCTAACGGAATCTAAATCGATAGGTGATTTTAGCTTTATGAAATGGTTTAACCACGGCTAAAGTACAATTTTAGCACAAAATGACCTAATGCTAATTTTTCTGGTACCACCTTCGGTATAATTTTACAATTTTTTATTTTTATGAATATGCTTTGAGGTCGCGGGTTGAGGCATGTCTACCCACACGGATGTGTAATTTAACGGTAATGTGCCAGGTCGTTAGGGTATTTATATACCCATACCAACTCCTTGACAGATCGGGTTCAGGTCAGGTAATTGGGACAGGTCGACCCACATGGATATGTAATGTAAGGGGAAAACATTAGCAAAATTAATTTTTCATTAGTAAAATTAATAAATAAAGTATAACATGATAAATATAGTTAAATTATTCGAGAAATTGAGAATCTCACTGGCTATTGTAGTGACACTAGAGAACGGAGTATTATTTCTTCTTTTTGGTTTTGGCTAATTCATATGAGAGTTGGCTATCTATTAGAGTTTTATTAAATTAAACTAAGTTTAAAACTTAGCATTAGAGTATTTGTACTAAAATAATAATTCAATCGTGGTTAATGACACGTCCCGACCTTTTTCGAAAAATCAAACCACAACTCAAACCCAAAACCGGTTACTCCGGAGCAACCCAAACCACATTTTAAAATAACCAACTGACTTTATTTAATAATTTTAAACCAAAAAGCCCCAACACATGGGCAAAACCTCAATCTCAAATACTTAAAACAACTTAACACATAAATCTTGAACTTTGAATCTCCAGTACATATACTCATAACCATAAACATAAAACAACTAATAAACTTCAACTATACTCTTCACCCAGCTCCTTGACATCTCATCTTCGGTACTGGCACGACCGCTTGCCTCATCTTACTTCTTCTCGGAATCCATTTCCGATAACTCATCCTCAGCCTGGTGAGTGAGAAGGGGTCAGTCTACGCCCTTACGTTTTAACAATTCTAATACTTGAGTACTTTACTTAAACACTTAACTGAGACTAGTGGAAGTTGTTTGGTACTTCCAATCTTAAAATCTTAACTCTTAAACTTTGAGGGAGTTGAAGTTACTCTCCTCTCTTAAACTCAAATCTCGACGTAAATACTTGACTGACGCTGGGATCCCTCACTAGCTAGTCCGGTTGCCAACTCATACGTATGAGAAGTCATCCAGGCTTTCCTTAAACTTAAACTTAGTTAGGGAAGTCGTAACGATTCATCCCCCTAACATCTTAAACTTATCGTGGTGGCTCTTCACCACGATTCTCAAGGGCATAACTGCTGCCCATCTTAAAATCTCAAGAGCATAACTGCTGCTCTATCTCAAACTGTCTCAAAAGCAACGGACTGGCGCTAGTGACTAAAAACACTTAAAACGACTTCACCTTCTTAAAGGCGAGTTACTTCTTAAAAAGGACTTGCTTCTTAACTTTAACGATAACTTATAAACTTAAGGCTTAAATTTAAATAAAAACTCATGCAAATTCACATCAAGCATAGCTCAACACAATCCCATATAATCAATCATAAGCACAATCAAACAACGACATTCACTTCATCAAAATACTCAAAACTGGGAATTCTTGAAAGAGCACGTAAGGCGTAGAATTTACCCCCTTTACACTCACCTCGAAAAGACGACTCTTCTTAATTGACGGTTGACCCACGTCATCCTCCGAAACTCCACGCTCCAACTCCTCGTGCTTCGCTTCCTTTTGCATTTCCTCCTAATCGATATTTAGGCAAAACTTAACTCACTTATCTCCAAGCGTAACTAACCAAACGACCTTCAATTTGGTTAATTTCAATTCCAATCTCCTCCATTTAATCTTTCCTAAGATTCCCCACAAAATTCTGGAAAATTACCTTTTTGCCCCAAACTGGAAAATTACCAAATAGTACTCGAAATTCCCAGGTTTTACCATTCAGCCACAAATTTCCAGAATTGCACAATTCAGTCCTCTAGGCCACTTCCACTTTCTGATTTAAACAATTAAGCCCCAAAAAGGCTTATTTCCATTCGGTAACCAAAACTTCACCAATTACGGACTAATCCCTGTCATGGTAAATTTCAAATTGATACCCAAACTTCCTCAAAATCCCCAAACTGCCCTTGCTCCTAAAAAGACCAGATTACCCTCAATCATCTATCTAATTCCCTAAATTTTGCCTTCGACATCCCAAAATTACAGGAGGGATTTTCCTCACCTTCTCGCCGTCGTCGACGATGCCGATGCCGTCGCCGTCCCGTCTCCGACGACCACCGCCGTCGTCCTCCTCCCCGTCTTCACGCCCACAACAAACGCACTCCTCCGGCTCTGGCTCCTGCTCTGGCTCATCATCTTCTCCATCCTCGAACAGCAGCGCTCCGGCGGCACCCACCATCGAAGCTCCGCCATCGTCACGCCCGTCGCTCCTGCTCGGGCCGCAATTGGGCGGCCAGCTCCGGATTGCAACCACCTTTGGTCGCATCAGAGGGTGCCCCAGCTGCCTCGTCCCTGCACCATCTCCCACCTGCCTGCTGGCTACGTTAACACTAGCTCCCGCTGCGGCCGCCGTCAACGAGTTCCCGAGCTCCCTCTTGCGTCCGCGGCGTACCATCCTGGTCCGGATCCACCTTCCTCCTCTTCCTGATCGATTCGCCCCTTCCATTGCAATTCCCGGTCAATCGTCGTAATCGTCGCCGACCTTCTCTCTCTTTCTCTTTGCTCGCCCTCTGCTTTGTTTCCCGAAAACAGAGAGGCTCTTCTTCTCTTCTTGAGAAACGCCCTCACCACCCCATCTCTAATTAAACCAACCATTAATCCTAATTAAAACTCCTAATTACATGATTCCGTTACACCCAAACTTCCGGTGAAACCCCCCCCCTGCTTTCATTCGTCTTCCTCTGCTGCTCTCTCTTCCTTCCGATTCTGTCGAACTTCCCAGAGGAGAACAAATCCTCCTGCTAGCGGCCCCAGGCCCGCTACCTCTCTCTCTACTCTCTTTCTCGGGCCAACGCCCTGCTTCTTTCTTCTTCCATCTGGGCCGGCAGGCCAGCCTCTTCCTCCCCTTCTTTCGGTTCGGGCCGAGCCCACTCCTTGCCAACCCTCTCTTCTCAACTCTCCTCTTCTTTCCTCTCCCAGCCCAAGACCAGGGCCCACTCGGCCCTTCTTCTTTCCTTCTTTCCTTCCACCTTGGCCGCCCACAAACAAGAGCCTCCCCCTCCTTCTACCACTCAACCCGGCCCAAAATCAAAGACCCCTAACCACCAGTCATACTCCCAAACCGGCCCAATCAACCACACAACTAGTCACAACTTAAACACCTGTAACATTCTCGTTTTATATCGAAACTCGCCACCGTTCGAACCGTTAGTTCGCATTTTTAATCCTCCTCGATATTACGATGAAACTTGATGAATTTAGCCAAGGGTAAAATAGTCATTTTGACCCTTAGAAAGATCGGGGTGTAACATTTCCTCCACCCTTATAAAAATTTCGTCCTCGAAATTTGATCGGATTCGTCCTTTCATGCTTCTCTCTCTCGTGCTTCCTTGACTCAAAAATTTACTTGTTAACTTCGACGATGTCCGTTGCTTGACCCGTATAGCTTACCTCACTTATTCTATTCCATCTTGACCATAAGGGTATTCTTACCAAACTCGTTAGCATCGAGTAGCTTTGACTGGCTACTAGTCCTCTTTAATTCCCTCGCGCGGGTGATAGAATAAATTTTCGATTCCATTTAATGGTCCAGCTCAGTCAGTACTTGTATTTAGACCCTAAATCGAAGTCGAGGTATCACATTTCCTCCCCCCTTAAGAAAAATTTCGACCTCGAAATTTGTTTATTGATGATAACCTACAGTCTCACTTGAGGTATCCCTTCCGCTGCAAGGACTTATACTTCCTTTACCTTAAACAACCTGGAGCTATAAACCCCTTTCCTCCAATTCGTGTGATACTTGGCCGACTTATAACTCACCCATTTCTCACAAATCACTTACTCGGCTAGCTACCTTCTCGAGGAAAATATGACACTTATGGCACTCCCCCTTCATAAACGTCATTGGTACTATAATGATTTGAGATAAATTCTGAGCCAGCCCTATTCAAGACATGACCCATTGTGGATTCAGTTCATAACGCACTCATGCCTTGGCTTCCGTTCTCCATATGTTGGCTGATGTGCCTCTCCTCGAATCTCCTGGCATAGAATTGTGGTGAATGTTTGACGTACTGAGTGCCTGGTCTGCTTAATTACCTACACCCATGCGGGATCCTTAGTATCTCTTCTTCCCCCTTTATAGACTTCATTTTCCTCTTTGATAACGCCACTTGATACGCACACTTGATTCCTAATTCACCATATATGGTTCCTTTGGCATGAGAAAATCCCTTATACATCCCTATTTACGTTCTTAATACCCCTATCAACCCAAAAGTTACTAATGGCGGCTTACCCTCCATCTACTCAGATACTCTTTTAACGTTATTCACGTCTGGGGTTGACTTCATAGGTGACCTAGGTCCTTGTATCTCCTAACTTGTATCTCTTATTTTCTTCCTCGATACTTCATCTTATCCTTTAACCATTAACTGAAAGGTCATCTCCTCGCTACTTCATTCCTAACTCTGAAACCTCATACTACTGCTTCAACTATCTGGATGCATTAGAGGCATCCTTTGCAACTTTCCCGAGCTTGTGATCAACTTTAAAACTCCCTTCAAGAATCATGACCTTCCCTTTGGCTTACTTGTTTACTCCTGGCGCCTAACTAAATATTCCCTTATTGTCGCTTGACTTTGCAATTCTCGTACTATCTATTCTGCCACTCTTAGACCTTAGTTGAAACTCCTCGTACGGTCTCCCCGTCTACTAAGGTGTTACCCGAGAGATTGACACCTTTTACCAACATAGGCGATCTTGGTTTCACTTTGGGGTATCCTAGCAGGTTCCTTAAATTCATATCCCTCTTACTTCTCTACTCGTGACTCTCAACCTGATATTCCCCGCTAGTTTTAGAGGATGTCCTTATTCTCTATGTAGTCATCTAGGTTCTCAAATTCTCTTCTTACTAATGTACCTTGTCCGATAAAGTTTTCCTCTTCGACCGTTCTGAGCCACCCAACTCCTACTTTAAAGTTGACCATTGAGCTTCCTATCCACTGGCAATCACCTTAACGCCTCCTTGTTGACCTTCGTATTCTTTCACCGACTCTTCCTAACTATCTTTCTCCCTGAAGTTGTCATTTTATTAACTACCATCCTTTTCACCATAACTTCCATTATAGCCTTGTTGTTTCCTCCTTACTTCCACAACTCCTTAATCGATGCTTGGTACTAGCTTTGATCTACTCGGTTTTGTAGCTCCCCGCCATACCTCAGAGCCAACATTTCGACTAGAAACTTTCTCTAGGTAGACTTGACAGATGACTCCCACGAGTTCTACTCACGATGGTGCTTGACCACGTTCCAACTATCTTCCTGCACGCATTCATTGTCCGGTAGACATCCACCTGTTTTTATTTTATTTTAATTTCTATAGCGTCCTATGGTGTTCTCCTTGCTTCTCTACTTTTACTACCCTCCTGTTGGTGCTTTGTACTATTCTCGGTCACCAAACTCTGTTGGGTATCTTCTCATTGTTGTTTTGGGTCCAAGCTTCCAATAGTGGCTTGCCCTTGGTAGGCTTGAACATACCTCATCGACGTCTTTTGTCTCGACCGATGCTTGTACATAGCCTTAATCTCTTAGTCATGGCTCTTAGTGGCTTAACTAAATATCACTAATATGTCCTTAACTGGCCTCCTTTTATGGATGGCATCCTACTATGTCGTACTCGCTCAGAGTGGGGCACCTTGGGTAAGGTAACTTCTCTTTCTCCTTCCCAAGACGTATCATAACCCCATAGGGCATCCTAACGTTATTTCCTTATCATGATTAGAGTATACTGGAGATTCTAAAAATCCTCAAAAGACTTTGACTCGTTTGGCCAAACTTTTAAATGACACTTCCAGTTTTCCTTCCCTTTAAAAACTGAACCCTTGAAAAACTCAGATCGTCACTCCAGTATTCCTTGGAGGCCAAGGAACAAAGGAGTGCCGGCTCTGATACCAAAATGACACGTCCCGACCTTTTTCGAAAAATCAAACCACAACTCAAACCCAAAACCGGTTACTCCGGAGCAACCCAAACCACATTTTAAAATAACCAACTGACTTTATTTAATAATTTTAAACCAAAAAGCCCCAACACATGGGCAAAACCTCAATCTCAAATACTTAAAACAACTTAACACATAAATCTTGAACTTTGAATCTCCAGTACATATACTCATAACCATAAACATAAAACAACTAATAAACTTCAACTATACTCTTCACCCAGCTCCTTGACATCTCATCTTCGGTACTGGCACGACCGCTTGCCTCATCTTACTTCTTCTCGGAATCCATTTCCGATAACTCATCCTCAGCCTGGTGAGTGAGAAGGGGTCAGTCTACGCCCTTACGTTTTAACAATTCTAATACTTGAGTACTTTACTTAAACACTTAACTGAGACTAGTGGAAGTTGTTTGGTACTTCCAATCTTAAAATCTTAACTCTTAAACTTTGAGGGAGTTGAAGTTACTCTCCTCTCTTAAACTCAAATCTCGACGTAAATACTTGACTGACGCTGGGATCCCTCACTAGCTAGTCCGGTTGCCAACTCATACGTATGAGAAGTCATCCAGGCTTTCCTTAAACTTAAACTTAGTTAGGGAAGTCGTAACGATTCATCCCCCTAACATCTTAAACTTATCGTGGTGGCTCTTCACCACGATTCTCAAGGGCATAACTGCTGCCCATCTTAAAATCTCAAGAGCATAACTGCTGCTCTATCTCAAACTGTCTCAAAAGCAACGGACTGGCGCTAGTGACTAAAAACACTTAAAACGACTTCACCTTCTTAAAGGCGAGTTACTTCTTAAAAAGGACTTGCTTCTTAACTTTAACGATAACTTATAAACTTAAGGCTTAAATTTAAATAAAAACTCATGCAAATTCACATCAAGCATAGCTCAACACAATCCCATATAATCAATCATAAGCACAATCAAACAACGACATTCACTTCATCAAAATACTCAAAACTGGGAATTCTTGAAAGAGCACGTAAGGCGTAGAATTTACCCCCTTTACACTCACCTCGAAAAGACGACTCTTCTTAATTGACGGTTGACCCACGTCATCCTCCGAAACTCCACGCTCCAACTCCTCGTGCTTCGCTTCCTTTTGCATTTCCTCCTAATCGATATTTAGGCAAAACTTAACTCACTTATCTCCAAGCGTAACTAACCAAACGACCTTCAATTTGGTTAATTTCAATTCCAATCTCCTCCATTTAATCTTTCCTAAGATTCCCCACAAAATTCTGGAAAATTACCTTTTTGCCCCAAACTGGAAAATTACCAAATAGTACTCGAAATTCCCAGGTTTTACCATTCAGCCACAAATTTCCAGAATTGCACAATTCAGTCCTCTAGGCCACTTCCACTTTCTGATTTAAACAATTAAGCCCCAAAAAGGCTTATTTCCATTCGGTAACCAAAACTTCACCAATTACGGACTAATCCCTGTCATGGTAAATTTCAAATTGATACCCAAACTTCCTCAAAATCCCCAAACTGCCCTTGCTCCTAAAAAGACCAGATTACCCTCAATCATCTATCTAATTCCCTAAATTTTGCCTTCGACATCCCAAAATTACAGGAGGGATTTTCCTCACCTTCTCGCCGTCGTCGACGATGCCGATGCCGTCGCCGTCCCGTCTCCGACGACCACCGCCGTCGTCCTCCTCCCCGTCTTCACGCCCACAACAAACGCACTCCTCCGGCTCTGGCTCCTGCTCTGGCTCATCATCTTCTCCATCCTCGAACAGCAGCGCTCCGGCGGCACCCACCATCGAAGCTCCGCCATCGTCACGCCCGTCGCTCCTGCTCGGGCCGCAATTGGGCGGCCAGCTCCGGATTGCAACCACCTTTGGTCGCATCAGAGGGTGCCCCAGCTGCCTCGTCCCTGCACCATCTCCCACCTGCCTGCTGGCTACGTTAACACTAGCTCCCGCTGCGGCCGCCGTCAACGAGTTCCCGAGCTCCCTCTTGCGTCCGCGGCGTACCATCCTGGTCCGGATCCACCTTCCTCCTCTTCCTGATCGATTCGCCCCTTCCATTGCAATTCCCGGTCAATCGTCGTAATCGTCGCCGACCTTCTCTCTCTTTCTCTTTGCTCGCCCTCTGCTTTGTTTCCCGAAAACAGAGAGGCTCTTCTTCTCTTCTTGAGAAACGCCCTCACCACCCCATCTCTAATTAAACCAACCATTAATCCTAATTAAAACTCCTAATTACATGATTCCGTTACACCCAAACTTCCGGTGAAACCCCCCCCCCTGCTTTCATTCGTCTTCCTCTGCTGCTCTCTCTTCCTTCCGATTCTGTCGAACTTCCCAGAGGAGAACAAATCCTCCTGCTAGCGGCCCCAGGCCCGCTACCTCTCTCTCTACTCTCTTTCTCGGGCCAACGCCCTGCTTCTTTCTTCTTCCATCTGGGCCGGCAGGCCAGCCTCTTCCTCCCCTTCTTTCGGTTCGGGCCGAGCCCACTCCTTGCCAACCCTCTCTTCTCAACTCTCCTCTTCTTTCCTCTCCCAGCCCAAGACCAGGGCCCACTCGGCCCTTCTTCTTTCCTTCTTTCCTTCCACCTTGGCCGCCCACAAACAAGAGCCTCCCCCTCCTTCTACCACTCAACCCGGCCCAAAATCAAAGACCCCTAACCACCAGTCATACTCCCAAACCGGCCCAATCAACCACACAACTAGTCACAACTTAAACACCTGTAACATTCTCGTTTTATATCGAAACTCGCCACCGTTCGAACCGTTAGTTCGCATTTTTAATCCTCCTCGATATTACGATGAAACTTGATGAATTTAGCCAAGGGTAAAATAGTCATTTTGACCCTTAGAAAGATCGGGGTGTAACAGTTAAAATCAGGCTTGACATATTGTTCCAACCCGAGATTCGATTTATGTTTAGAATTTTTTTTTTTGTAAAACCATAA
The DNA here is from genome assembly GCA_946122785.1 of Linum tenue. NCBI lineage: Eukaryota > Viridiplantae > Streptophyta > Magnoliopsida > Malpighiales > Linaceae > Linum > Linum tenue. Next base: position 40,604,277 of record CAMGYJ010000010.1, read on the forward strand.
TGAAGGTCGTACCGATAAAGTTAACATTAAGGTATTTTGTGCTAAAATCGTGATTAAATCAGACTTGACACGTTGCTCCAACCCGTGCCTCAAAGTATGTTCATAAAAATAAAAAAATTGTAATATTATACCGAAGGTCGTACCAGAAAAATTAGCATTAGGTCATTTTGTGCTAAAATTGTACTTTAGCCGTGGTTAAATCATTTCATAAAGCTAAAATCACCTATCAATTTAGATTCCGTTAGAAGTTTTTCTATTGGACCGCCATTACGGTACAATCGTAGTTCAACCGTTGTTAAATCAGGCTAGACACATTGCTCCAACCCGAGTCTCGATTTATGCTAAATAATACCTAAAATGGTACAACCATACCAAATGTCATACACAAAAAGTTAACATTAGGGTATTTTGTGCTAATTCATAATTCTACCATGAGCCTTGACACGTTGCTCCAACCCGAGCATCAATTTATGTTCAAAAAACCAAAAATTGTAAAACCATTCCTAAGGTCATACCAAAAAAGTTAGCATTAGATTACTTTGTGCTAAAATAATAGTTCAACCGTGGTTAAAATCAGGCTTGACTGTTGCTCCAACCCGAGCCTCGATGTACATAGAAAATCCTAAAAATTTAAAACCACACCGAAGGTCGTACCCGTAAAGTTAGTAATATGATATTTTGTGCTAAAATCATAGTTTGGTCGTAGTTAAACCAGGCTTGAGACGTTGCTCCAACCCCAGTCTTGATGTATATTCAGAAAATTTCAAAAATTGTAAAACCATATCGAAGATCGTACAGAAAATGTTAGAATGAAGACATTTTATGATAAAATCGTAGTTCTATCTTGATTAAATCATTACATACAGCTAAAATCACCTATCACGTTAAATTATGTTAGAAGGTTCTATTATACCACTGCTAAATACGCTCATAAATCAACTACAAATTAACAAACAATTCTTCTAATCCTATCAGAAGTCGCAACAAAGTGCGGCCATAATATATATATATATATAGAGAATGGAATGGAATTATATAGGTACAACAGTAGAGACTGTAGAGCAGAGACGTAACGTATTAATCCAGTCCCTGGAAAGGAAAAAAGCAATGGCTGCAATTTCATTTCTCCTGTACTTAATAACTAAAAATTGCCGTCCGTTTCCTCTGACCTTGTTGCCTTCGCTGATTCTGATTGGGTTGGCGATCCCGACGATCACACCTCCAACATGGCTTTTCTTGTTTATTATGGCAGCAATCTTATTTCTTGAAAATCGAAGAAACAACGCTCAGTTGCTCGCTCCAGTACCGAGGCTGAGTATCGTGCCTTGGCTCATGCTACGTCCGAGGTTCTTTGGGTTCAAACTCTCCTCCAGGAGCTCCATCATCACCTCTCGGCCCCGCCGATCCTCTATTGTGACAATCTTAGCGTTGTCAACTTCGCCGGCAATCCCATTCATCACTCTCGTATGAAGCATTTGACCCTCGACTATCTCTTTATTCGCGACCTTGTCCAGACTTCTGCCCTTCACATTCGTCACATCCCTACTGCTTATCAATTGGCGGACTCCCTTAACAAGCCGCTTCCCATTACTTGGTTCCAGCTTCTACGTTCCAAGATCGGCATCGTACCCGCCACCATCTTGCGGGGGCATGATAAGGATAATACTTTTGTTTAAATAATTTTGTACATAATTGTTACTAGGGGAGGTAGACACGCTATGCAGCGTCTCTTGGGAGGAGCAGTTCTACTATGCTATAAAGTGTTGGTGCTTTAATGTATAACTTAAAGTTGTACCATAATGTTAAATGTATAAGTTCAGGTTCTACCATAAAGGAATTTGTATTATTATGTTATGGTACAACTTTACAACTTGAAGTTGTACCATCACAAAAAAGTACAAGTTCAAGTTGTACCATAACAGAATTTGTACAAAATGTATAGGTACAATCTTAAGTTGTACCATAACATTAAAGATACAATTTCAAATTGTACCATAAAGAAAAAACCTTATAGCACCAATGCATGCTATATAGCATTGTAAAATTCCTTCTCTTGGGAGGGTTTTTGGCTTATTGTTTGAAAGCCATGTGAATTTATTTTTGTCGTACTTTTCAATTTTAGTTGTTAACTTTTTTCTCCCAAAAAACTATTGGTATTTTTAACCCTATTAAATAACCATATATATTTTTATCCTTTTTGTTGTGTATCAAATTAGGTTACTTTATTTTGCCACCGTAGGAAGACTCTTCGCCTCCCTCTCCGTCTCCGTATCTGTATCTCTTTTTCCAAACAAATCCCTCTATATCAATCCACCAATCCATCTCCATTCCAATCATCAATTGGAGAAATTGCCTCAGAAAAAAAAGAAGAAACTCAAAGAGAGATTTCAATCGATCTTCCCCGTCCATACTAATCCCTCTAATCCAATTTGGCTTGCATGTTCTCCTCTCCTTCAGTTCCACACACGGGAGCGGACAATGAATCTGAAACTGGTGCACAATATAAGTAACTTAATGGGTTGACCCGATTAAGTGAGAAAATTTTCCGGTTAATGCATCAATTCACAATTTATATAATGAATACAACATAACAATCAACACATAGTTATAGTTAGGGGTGGGAAACGGTGCGGTTGCGGTTAACTGCACCGCAATTTGCGATTAACTGCAACCGCAAAACACCCATATTGGCCAACCGCGACTGCGATCGCAACGGTTAGCGGTTAACCAAAAACCGCAGAAAGCGGTTAGCGGTGAACCGCGGTTTATGGTTGTGAAAACCGCAACAACCGAAACACCATATGAAACCGCAGTTAGCACTCTAACCGACAATTAACCGCGAACTAACCGCAAAAAAATCATGGAAAAAAAAACACAGCAGCTACTGTTTTGTCTATTTTCACTTCCATCAAGCCTTTACATCTGTCTGCATGTCCAAATAACACAATCCACAAGCACAAATGCACAATGCCACAATCCTGCTGGCTGGGCTGGGGTCAATTATGGGCTGGGTCTGGTTTCGCGGTTAGCTTTGCGGTTATATGGATTTGCGGTTTCGGTTGCGGTTAAACCGCAAACCGCAAAACAGGCCATATCTCCAACCGCGACCGCAAAATAGGCCAAATATGCGGTTTGCGGTTAACCAATAACCGCGCGGTTTCGGTGCGGTTGTCGGTTTAACCGCAAACCGCCAACCGTTTTCCCAGCCCTAGTTATAGTTGACCCTTAACATAAATACATACAACTAAGACAATTATCTTGGATTAGTATAGAAGTATTCACCTAACAAAATTTTATGACAATGGTATGGGTTAATGAATTGTTGTGTTTGTGTGAATTGACTTAGTCTCTTAGCAATTATCATAGGCTGGAAAGGACCTTCCTTTCAAGTTTTCATCCTTCATAATGTATGATATTTATCTAAATTAGGCGTCCATATGTTGTGGTCTACACTTTATATATACAAATATACACTATAGGAGCAATATTGAGCTTTATATTTTATGAGTCTAAAAGGGATGAACGTTTAACTCTTGAGTGGTTATACAAAGTATTAAGTATGTGTATATAGGGGAGTTCTACGGTACCCAGGGTGAAATCGGGGGTACCGCATACCTTGAGTAAGAAAACACTATACAGAACTTGAATTGACTGATCTTTCGGACGTGATACTATACTCTAACTCTTAAGAGATCAAAATCTAGGTCTTAATTCTCTAAATCTTATACTCCAAGATCAATTTAATTAGAAACAATAATCGACGGTTATGATTCATCCAAATATAAGCAAAAAAATCAATGCACCATCTTAAGGTTTATAGTTTATAATATGGATCATTAGGACTTAGGGTTCACTCATTAAGGGTTAGGGTATAGTATCATGCCCAAAAATCCTGCTAATTCGAGGTCTAGATAGCGTTTTCATTCTCAAGATATGCGGTACCCCGGATTTCACCCAGGGTACCGTAGAAGGCACCGTGTATATAATATTTATTAGATATATGACTAATTATTTAACTGGTTAATTTGGTTTGACTGGTTATGAGTGTCTGAAACCAAACCAAACCACCTAAACAAAACAAGCTAAAAACTTTAACCAAACCAATTACCCAAATTAACCAAACCAAATTATCCAAATAGTACCGGTTAAAATGGTTACCACGGTAACCACACCGTTTGAACACCTAGCGGGTTGTATAGTGGTAGGTATAGTTGGCTTCTATTTTGCGTGGGCTCAATTCACTCCATTGGTGCTATAGGTTATAAGGTTTAGAAACTTATTGTACACAATATAAGTAACTTAATGGGTTGACCCGAATAATCTGCAATCTAACCTAACCGTAACCAGTAACACGATTAACCTATAACTTAAACGGCCCGTAACCCAATTAACCCTTAACCGCTTGACCTGTAACTTGCCTGACCCATAACCCCATTAATCTCTAACCAATGTTGCCTGACCCGTAGCTCAATTAACTCGTAACCCGTTTGACCCGCAACTCATTTGATATGACTGACCCGTGACTCAATCTTTTGTGAATCCAACTGGCTCGTAACTCAATAACCCAACCCGAACCCTCCCCAACTGCTCGAGTAACACCTGTTAGAAGGATGAACAAAATTGAAGTGGTCGCATGGATTAACCTAAACCCATAAAACAAAGTCTTAAACAAAAAATGAAAAAAATTCTAAAACAATGTAAGGCAAAAGATTGATGAAGTGTCAAGAAATAAGTGGTGGTTACCAAGACAAAATAACCTATGACCTAGGTTAGCAAAGCCCTAATGCAACAGTAGTCCCGCTATAACTTTAATAAAATCAGAATGTATCGAGATGTAAACGTGTTTCTATAGAAGCATGAATTGACACCTTCTGATTGTCTGTTCGAAGTCATTTTTCCGAGACAAAAATATTCACAGCCTATCAGATTTTCAACTACATTTTGCAATCTTCAACTACAAACATCCACAGCCTATTAGATTCTCTGTTTTAGCTAGTATTGTTTCCCATGCACCCCACACTAATCAAGTCACTTTTTATATTGTCGTTAGTATTGTTTCCTCAATCACTGCCATATAATAGCTGCAAAATCTGCAGCTGTGAAACAATAGTACCGCATTTTTTTTATGAAGGTGAAATTAAATTAAGGGGTCGTTTGCTTCAAAGATTTTATAACGAGGGTTTTGTCATGGATTTGTGTTGATGCCAAGCTCCGAGGAGCCTGCTTCAATGTGTTTGAGGTCCGGTGAGCGCCGATCTTCCTGGCCAACGTCCGCCACCAGCCTCCGAGATGGACATCTGCAAAACAAAAGAGGAACCCACCGGCGGTGTGTCGGTGGGGACCTGCTCCGAAGCTCAAGTCAGTATTGAGAGGAGAGTAACCGGGAGCGGCGTATTGAGCCGGCTCTTGAGAGAGATTTTTAAGTTCAACTCCAAAATGAACTCGTTATGAGAAAGTGAATTCTCTGAGTTTGAGACCAGCTGCCGAGGAAACATAAATGAACGTCCTATTTATAGGTGTCTCCTGCTTCTGACGTGGGTGGCGTATTCTTTATTATTTGTAAATAAAGTATAATAATTAACTAATTAACAATTTAAACAAAGGTTAAGAAACTCATCTTGGTGGAGAAACTCCTTCTTTCTTCTCCACGTGTAGCTAGGGTAAACGATGAATGGTAAATTTCTCCACGTGGAATGGAAATGGGTTGTTTGGCATAGGAAACTAGATGATTAATCATGTAATCATCTCATGTTCATGTGTCCAGAGGAAAAGTTGGGTGGCCTTATTTAAGCAAGAAACTAAATGTAATCCAACAAACAATTCTCCCCTTGGCCACGTGTTAACAAAATGAGATGGGTTGCTCAAAGGAGCTTCCTTCATTTGCTACGTGCATGCCACTGGAGAAACTCTCAAGTGGTGGTTAATTAAGGTGATTAAGCTTGTTATTAGCTTGGTCTATACCCACATGTCACAAAGAGGGATTGCCATGTTATTAGAATCCTACATGTAAGTGAAGGGACATGAAGTGGAAGCTTATTACCCAACCATGAGAAGAGAAATGGAGGTGGATTCTTAACATAATTGTCTCATTTCTTTCCACGTACGTGGGTTTTTCATGGGAGTGCACTTGAATGGCTTGGGTGGTATGTAAAAGAAACAAATAATGCGAACCACTAGCAAATGATTAATTACAATTATACCTTTGGTTTTACCACATGTATGTCAGCAACAAAGGGTATGATAAAGTAATGTTCTTATTTGATAAATTATTCTAGGTAAAAAGACATATTTTATGATGTTGGTTGAATATCGGGTCCATCAATTTGCTAATTGAAAACCTTGGGATTTATTAGGGATTTTGGGCATTATGGATTTGAGGAAATCTTTTGTTTGTTGAGCTATTTTTATCATGGATTTGATGGTTTTTCAGCTTGTCTCCAAATCCCAGGGTATGAGGTGGGATTTACAAATCCGTGGGGCCCACGAATTTGGAGCCCCAAATCAGTGGACCCCACGGATTTGGTACCCTTCATTTTGGCTCAACAAACAATGGCTTTTGGACAAATCCTTCATGTGTGGGATTTGAGAACCAAATCTCACATCCAAATCCTTGAAGCAAACGACCCCTAAGTAGAAAGAAACCATGAACAAGGTCAAAGTACAAGCAATAAAGCAACAAGGCCAAAGGAGTCACAAGACGTGGCCTCCCAAGGCTCAAACGAACAAAAGAAAACCAAATAAAGGAAGGAGAGGAGAAAGGCGAACACCAGAGAAGCAGGGTCCAGAACCATTCTCCAAACCAGCAAAAAGAAATCCCAAAGCCAAAAACGAAAAACTACAAAACCAAACACTCCCACCAAACAGGAACCTAGCAAGCTGCTCCACACCAAGGCTCAGCACTCAACCTCTGACTCGACGCAAGCACTCAGCACGCCAAGCAGCCGCAGTACTCCTACACACTTTCCCATGAGCCACAATCCAATCCAGAGCATTCCTAACAATCGAGCAGGCCACCTCCATGGCAGGACGATACTCTTGCCGGAATAATCGGTGATTGCGTTCCTTCCATGCAGCCCAGCCAACAGCATGAAGAAGACAAGAACTTAGCCATTCATCAATGTTCACCGGTTGCGAGAACTGTTGGTGCTTGAAGATATTTACAACATCATCAGAGGGAACTTTGACATTTCTGCAAGCTGCACTAATTCTACTCCAAATCTCCCTTGTGAAATTGCACTCAATCAAGAGATGGCCAATGGTTTCCTCCCTACATCAACACAGTTCACACTTGTTCGCCAAACTCCAGCCACGCTTTTTGATGTTGTCGAGGGTGAGTACACTATCAGAGGCGGAGCCAGGATTTCTAGACCGGGGGGGCCGAAAATAATTAAAAAAATTTATGTAACCAATGTGGATCGAACCCGTGTGCTATAATAGACAAGTTAAGCTTGGCTACCATTAGGCCACATAACTATTTGATGATATAATTTGCAGAATATGTCCTACTTCTAAAATTTGTACGAAATATCCTTAAAAACCTAGGGGCCGGGATCAATCCCGGGGGGGCCGGGGCCCACCCTAGCTACAATGTAGCTCCGCCCCTGTACACTATTGTGATAGGCAAGCCAAAGGAACCCACAAATCCTGGTAGGTACTACTTCTCTCCAAACCGCAGCAGCTAGAAAATCTCTATCACCCTGCAGCCTCCTTTCCGTCAAGCACCTATACATCGATCTCACAGAAAACGGGTGATCTAGATTCGGAGACCAAACAACCCTACTAGGACCAAGACTAAGCAAACTAGAATCCAAAGAATTAAGAACATCGAATAAACTAAGTCTCTCCCTCTCAGCCCCACCCCTAACCTCCCAACGAAACTGTAAATTCCAAGAAACACACTCACCTGTAAAAACAGCAATGTCAGACAGGCGGGTATCAGGATTAGTGGCGACGGCAACGGTACGAGGGAAGGAATCAGCTAGCACGATCCCAGGAATCCAACTATCATACCAAAAAGAAATCCAGGCTCCGCAACCCAATTCCACATATGCCAGCCTCCAAAAGTCACCATGAACTTTAGCGATATTTGCCCATACCGAGCTCGAATACCCTCCACTTCTCCGAGAGCAATGCCATTCCGAAGTACTAGTCCCATACTTTACCTCAATAAGCTTCCTCCACCAATTCTCCCTTTCCACCGCATACTTCCATAGCCATTTGCTAAGCATGGCTCTATTGAAACAATCGAAATCCACAATTCCCAACCCACCCCTGCTCCTAGGAACTTTACAAATCTCCCACTTAACAAGTTGCAGCTTCCGAGTGACCGCATTTCCTTAGCTTATCCTTAGCAGTGATTGCATTTAACATGATTAATCATACTATCAAACTGAGCCTTGGTGAACAGAATTTATTCCACACTACTGTCAGTGGCGGAGGCATAAATATGAAAGGCTAAAAATTTACGTTCAAAACGTTCAAACCACGGAGAGGTGCTAAAACTATTCAACCTAATATATTTTCCAAGTTTGTTACAAAATTTACTCATAAATTTACACGATTTTGAGTTGAGTGGTAGCTATAAGGTGGATCCACTACTGACCACTGCAAACCCCACCACGTCCTGATGCACCTCTCTAAGGGAATTCCAAACCACTAGCACAGAGTATTTTAAGATTAGCTTGGAATCGCATAAAACATCTTCAGCTCTTTAATCAGTCTTGCCACCTTGCAATTTTTTTATTACTTTTCTGATGTAGTGATACATTTATTCAGAGTAATACATTTATGTAGTGCTGGGCAGGAGCTTTCTGGTGGGCTTAGCCCTTCATCGTTTTCGTTGTTCCGTTTCTTTTTTGGAGCATTTCTCGTGCTTGATTTGTTGTACGCTGCACCTTTTCCTTTTCTCTAATATTTTTCTCACCATTATAAAAAAAAAATACATTTTATGAAGTGATGCTTTTTTGTTAGATAACTAACGAGAGTTTGTCGGAGGAATATTTTCGAAAGTATTTTGTCGATCGAATGCAAAGAGACTGCTGGAAAAGAGAGAGTGAGAGATAGAAATAAAAATATAATTAATGTATGATTTAAATTTAAAAAATATAAATAATACGAGGTTTTAATTTTTAATATGTAATTAATTGAGTTTAAATGCACAAAATACACTTGGTGCAGAAAGAGTGATAAAAAATGATAACCCCTTAATAGAGTCGCGGACGGGCTCTCGAAGGCCTGAGTTCAGGTCCTTAAAGCCTATTCTTTAAGGAGAAACTTAAAGCAATCCTATTGGTTGCTGGGTTTTTAGTTAGTTATTAGGAAGTTATAAGTTAATTAGTTAGTAAGGGTATTTATGGAATAATAATTAATATTAAAATTATAATAATTAATCCTAATAACCTATTTGCCCACGTATTCATTCGTACCCAGCCGTACCGCAAGTCTCCTCAAATTCCGTCGCTGCCTTTCGTTTCCCTCGTCGTTTGTCCCTCAATCACGATCCTGGCGTCCGGCGTTCGTCACTCTCGTTTGTGCGGCCGGCGTTTCTCTATCGTAGTTGTCCATCGTTTCGGTTGCCAAGTTCCTCCTTGCCGTCGAGTTCACTAACAGTAGCGTTGCTCCCGTCCTTTCCCCTTTGCCGTCGTCGGCCCACTAGCCTGTCGCTTGCCTGAGTTCCCTCACAAGCTCCTTAGTTCTGTCAACATCGACTTCACCCCGGATTTCAGCGTCGCTCTCGTCCGGCGGCAATTCCTTCCTGTCCCATTCCCCTCTTGCGTCGGTCCCTTCCATCGTGTCTTCCTTCCGTCGTCGGTATTATCATCTCTTAACTCTTAAGTGACATCGTTGTTGGTATAATGGTATTCTCTTGTCTTATTATTAATTATTAATGATATTTGACCGGTTTTTTAAGAATGTCATATGTCATTATTAACCTTTTTTGCTATCAACTATTTATTTCATTATTAACGTTAGTATTGTCATTATTAAAGTTTCTATACAACTATAAAGTTTCTATGCAACCATGATTGAAGTTTCTATACAATCACTATTCTACGTTTGATGAATAAGCCTTATCAATCTTTGACTTATACGATATTAATAATGTCTAATAACGTTAATAACCATTAGTTTTCATTGCTATCAAAGTTTTTTGTTGTGTTTCCCATGAAACTCATGTCAGTTATTAACCGTTGTGTGGTAGTAGCATTATTAATGTCTTTTAAGGGAGCTATCATTGTTTCCGAAGAGAGTTATCAACAATTTGTTTTAACATTATTAACCACTAGGTCGCATCATTATCAATGATTCTGCTTGCATTTTCTACAAAACACATATATGTCATTAATTGTTTATATTAGGTTTGTCAACGTTTTTTATGGAGATTTTATCTTTCTGTAGGTTAACAACATGACACAAACTAAGAATACGTCACTTAAGACTATTCCTCCTATAAACCAATCTAAGAGTGCGAGCAACCGAAGCAGAGAGCAATAATGATGATAGGCTCAGTCCCATGTGCAATATGTCCCTAGTGTTGAAGATGGTAAAAAATATTAGTCCCCAACGTGCTATGTGAGGTACATCCACAAGCATCGTACTATTTGTTGGTTGATGATGTAGAGCATTCGAGAACCCACTCTAAATATATATATATGCGAGTTTTGTAATGTTTGTTATTTTCTGATGACCGTGATTGGCTCTTAAGATATCATATGTGAGTTTAATAACCCCCCCCCCCCCCTTGTTAAGGTATTTTATTATTAATGTTATTAACATGTTTTGCTCCGTTTTAATGATTTTGATCATATTTTCATAACTTAAACCCATATTATTATAAATTTAGACTTCATTATTAATCTTTTTGGGGGCAGTTGTTAATTATAAATTTATCCATAATAATGGTTGGATAGAGGCTTCATTCTTAACGATTTTCACCCCACTATCAATGGAAAATAATCATTAGTAACGTCTCTATTATCGGCTTTTTTATACTAAAAATAAAGAGAACACCGTCATGAGTGATACTATTGTTCCAGCCATCTCAAAAACATTTTCCAATTACATGTTAAAAATCCAAGATAACGTTTTCAAACTTTTATAATATGATTTTTCAACGATATACAAAAACATTACCACCGTTTTCTCATGTTAAAATGTTAATAATTGATTTTTTTTTGTTAATAATGTTATTGAATTGCAATTATAAGTCAAACCAATAATATAATAATAAAACATTAATGATTACATATTAAATCATTAATAACAAATGTTTCGTTAATAATGTCATACTAGAACATTGTCATTAGAGTAAAAAACATTGATACATATAACGTTAACAAAATCTCTAAAATTATTACTACTTTCACATTATAACGTTGATAATGACTACCACTCACTATTCACACCAAATTACTAATAACTACGTTGTCATTATTAACAAAATACTGTCACTTTTCAACGGGAGTCTAAGAGCTTTAATGATGATGGTCGGGTGTGCTAGCAGGATGGAGGCGTCGCAGAAAGTAGCGTCATTGGGATGTTGGAGATACGGGAACTGTAGCGGCGGGATGATGGCGGGATGGCGAAGGTTATAACAGGGTGGTTCCATGTCAGCGCCGGTTTGTCAGCCACAAGACGGTGGTCGTGGAGTAGTGGCGCCGCAAGTGCACAGGTGTCGTCGGAAAATGGGCTAGCGGACCACCGAAGAGGCTGGGGATGTCGGAGCACTTGATGGCGGTTGCGTCGTTCACCGCTCGCCAGCTACGGAGGAAGGAGACAAGGCGGGACAGAGCGATTGGGATCTACAATGGCGGAGAGGATGACGACGGTGGAAAGTTTTAGATTTGGGAGGAGAATAAATTTTTGAAAATAGTAAATGGCGCCCGTTATGCGTCGTGGTATTAATTCCCTGTTTTTCATTTTTATTACTAATTTTATATTATTTCTCATTCTTATCCTTGTAGGTAGTTTGCCAATGATTAATTATAATTATCTCTCTCCTCTTTCTATTGATTGGCAAAGGTTTAAGATTCTCCTTAAGAAACATGGCTTACGGACTGGATCTAACCCGGCTCTCGAAGCACAGTCTCGTCTATCCCTACGATAGGTATGAGCTTGCGAACCCACCACCAGGCTTAGCTCAGACTCTCTGGGAAGATAACATTCACTACAACAAAATCTATCTATAGCGACTAAACATTGAGGCAAATATTGTATTTGCCTCTAAAAGTATATTATATATAACATATATATAATTTGCCTCTATAGGTATTATTATATGCCTCTAGAAGAAGTCTATATACGACATATATATAATCTGCCTCTATAGGTATTATATATGCCTCTACAAAAAATCTATATACGACAGATATAGAATTTGCCTCTGTAGGTATTATTAAAAGTCTCTAAAGGAAATATATATATATATATATATATATATATATATATGACATATATAAATTTGCCTCTATACATAATAGATATGATTCTAAAATGCTTTATATACGATAAATTGATAACTTTTTACAAAAAAAAATATTTGTATGTGAATCTAATAATATTATTTTTGTTAAATATTTATATCTAATTTTTTTTATATTTATACTTAATAATTGTCTATTTCTTTTATTTCCCATACTTTTAAGAGGCGGTTAGGATTGTTACATTTTCCTTCTTTAATTACAATATATATTTTTCACTTTATTTGTTGGGCTAGCGAAACAAAAGGAAGAGGAGAGGGAAAACCTAATTGCCAAATAAGAGAGCGGATCTGGCGACTAAGGGGGGTGCTTAGTCACTTGACTAAGCCCCTCCCAGCCCTTAGATCTGGACACTTCAATCTAATGGTTAAAAATTGGGAAGAGCTATTTAATTAATGACAGGGGTAGTTTGGGTATTATGGAAAATTACGAAGTATACAAACCGGATTTACAATCAGTACAAACCATACAAACATACGAACATTACAAACTAGAGCGACAAAACATGCAAACAGATTTACAAACATTACAAACGTATGAACTGTACAAACAAACAAACTAGACCGACAAACAATACAAACCATACAAAAAGAAAAAACAACCGGGTTGACTTTTGAGGCTCTATCCCTATATAGAGGGGCTCCTTCCCAAAGTCAACCCGGGTGTTTTTTAGACATACAAACAGTACGAACATGGTGGACAAAAATGACAAACTAGACCGACAATCCATACGAACGGGAAAAAACACCCGGGTTGACTTTGGAGGCTCCATCCCTATATAGAGGAGCTCCTTCCCAAAGTCAACCCGGGTGTTTTTTAGACATAAAAAACATTACGAACATGGTGCACAAAAATGACAAAGTTTACAAACATGGTGCACAAAAATAACAAAGTTTACAAACATTACAAAAAAACCCGACAAACATTACAAAATAACAAAGCATACAAACATTACAAAATATGTTAACAAACATCACAAAATTAGCACTGTCGCCGGAAAATTCTTCTCCGGCGACGATGTTCGCTAGAAAAAAATTTCCGACCAAAAAAACTCTCTCTCTCCAAATTGGGGAAAACTCTCTCTCTCCACCAAATTGGGGAAAAGGTTGGGGAAAAGTCCCCTGGTATATTCCCAGGCGAAAGCCCACCAATTTGGGATGCAACTGCGCCAGTGGAGGAAGGAAAAATTAGGGGTGATAATCGGTTCGGTTGCGGTTAAACCGAACCGACGGGCCGGTTAGCCGACACCTATTAGAGGTCAAAACAGGCAACCGCAACCGCAACCGATTGTCCAATCGGTTAGCCGAAACCGCTAACCGTCGGTGTCGGTTCGGTTGGTCGGTTGACTATCAACCGGAAATTAATTGAAAAAAAAATAAAAATTCCAAAAAAATATAAAAGATTAATTCCAACCCTCTAGCATTCTCGATCCTTCTTCTCCCCATCTCATTCTCTGTTACCTTATCCTCTCTCCAAAAGAAAACCCCTCTCTCTAACCTCTCCAAAAGAAAACGACTTCTGTTGGAGGACAGCGGCGAGCCGGCGACGCGAAGGCTGGGAGCGGCGGGAGGGCGGCGATGCGACGCGACGAAGGCTGGGAGCGGCGAGAGGGCGGCGATGGACGCGACGAAGGCTGGGAGCGAGAGGATTGAGGAAGGCGCTGCGACGGCCGATGGCCGACGAGCTCGACGGGGACGAGGCTACTGGCGGCGGCCGGCGAGGGGAGGGGCTAGGGTTCAGAAATGGGGAGGGGCGGCGGGTGTGAGAGGGGACTGGGGAGACTCTCGATTTTGCGATTTAGGATTTTAGGTTTAGCCGTTTAGGGCAGGGGAGGAGGGAAGGAGAGGCTGTCTGTCCGCGTGCGTCGGTTTTCTCGGTTTTGTTCGGTTAATTTGTGCGGTTGCGGTTTTTAACCGCTAACCGCGATAATTGCCCACTGGCCAGAAACGTCCAACCGCAACCGCAAACCGCAATAAACCGACGGTTTTCGGTTGGTCAATAAACCGACGGTTTCGGTTCGGTTTCGGTGATAACCGACAAACCGGAGACCGATTAACAGCCCTAGGAAAAATCACCCAACCGGAGCTGGGCAACGGCGGCAGGGAGGAACGCCGGAGAAAATTCCTGACAGCGGGGAGATACGTAGCAGCTGTGTTTTTTTATTTCAATTTCCAAATAAATAAATTGTATAATTACTAGCATGCCCTTCATTAAACTAGATAAATCTGAACCATTAGATTTTAATGAGGTTCAATGGTTGAGATTGGCTTAGTCAGGTGACTAAGGGGGGGTCCCTTAGTCACCTGATCTTAGCCCTAAAGCAACCAACGTCTTCTTTAATTTCTTTATTAATTTTTTTATAACCTTCCTTATGAATGATAATGACCCGACGTTTAGTTTTCCTTTTCCGGTGGTTTTGCCCAATGCAGTCAAAAGCGCGATTCTACCTAGAAGCGGAAAAGAGGTAAAATCGTAAAGCGTAGAATCAAAGCGTAAAAGCGTAAGTTTTTTATGCATACTGAAAATAACTAAAATTCTATTAAGTAGGACATATGCTATGCAAAATATGAATGTATAGAATTTAAATAAGTTAATTAATACATGCGATTCATGCCTAAAGTAGAGCAACTTATAGCATCTTAATAATAAGTCCGTAAACATAAATTTTAACAATAAGCCACTTTTCCCTATACCCTAATGAATTTGGTAAAAACCTAACTGATGAATTAGATTACTCTATTGAAGTTAAGAATGCATCCAAGTACCTGATATGTATCTTTTAATCTCAAATGTATCATATTGTTGGTGATTTACTTTTAAAATATACTTTTTTAATTAATTTTATGAAAAGAATACTCGTTTAGTGAACTAAAAGCGTAGAAACGTAAAGCGTTTTGGTGAACTAGAAGCGTAAAACCGTAAGTTTTTAAGCTTTAAAGCGCAATTTAGTCCGATTTTATACACTTAAGTTTTTATATGAAAACGAAAGCGTTTTGGTGACCTAAAAGCGTAAAATCGTAAGTTTTTAAGTTTTATAGCGCGATTTGACTGCATTGGTTTTGCCAACTGTTTTCCAACTTTTAATACTTTTAAATATTTAAGATACACAATGTACGAGAATTAATATTTTAATAATCACGAGTCCCTTCCCTTCCACTCTATTATGGGATATTGCTCCAAATGAAATCTTTCGTTATTATTTATTCCTCTCCCCACTACCAAGAAAATCCCTCACATTTGGATTAACATAAATCCCCACTACTCCAGCACAAATCTTCTTTGTTCTCTTCTCTCCGTCTTCATCATCTTCCCCTGATCTCCATCTCTCGCTTGCTCTCTCATTCTTATAATAGATCTATAGCCATAGTTTAGGCACCCAAGTCCTCAGCAATCACACCATTAATAAAGGAGTTCAAAAGGAAGCCATAACGAAGAAGAGGAGCATAGTTGGTGAATAGAAAAGACAAAGCCTGGAGAAGGGATTGTTATAGCTACAACAGTGGTTGGTGAAGCGAGGAGTCATACATCTCTGATAAGGAGCAGAGAAGAAAAGAAGGGCGAAGGAGGAATATATTGATGCCAAACACGCCGTGCTTAAGGAACCAAGGCCTTGAACGAATTCACTGCTTGTTTAGTGAACTTGTTGCTTAACCAATTTAGTTTGTGTGGTTGGATCTGGAAGCTTATATATGTCTTAATTTCCTTTATGCTATGTTAGTGAGATTGATTTCTTCAACTATATTGTTATGAGTTTAGTCTGGATACTCCGCTATTGGCGAGATTGGTCATGGTTGTATACTTGTATCCTCTCTTTTATACGAATGAATTACTAATTATTCAATATAAATATATTTATATTGAGATTCAAAATAAAAATTATTTTTCATAATCTGAAAAAATTGTACATTGAATCCTATAATATACATCATTTCAAATTCCACTAAATATACAAAATTATATTTATTTATCTTCAAATATAAATAGAGGCAGATGTTTTTGTCACTAAAAATAATTGTAGAGGCAAATAATTATGACTCTAATATTGAATATGAAGACCGGATAAAAATGGCTCTAGCGGCTAAAATACTAGTCGTAGAATCTTTAATCAGCAACATATATTATATGCCGCTATATTTGCCTCTATAGAGATATAGCCACTGAGGTATTTGAGGCAAATGCATTATCTGCCTCTAAATATATACAGAGGCAAAAAATTGACTTGTAGTGGCAAATTTTCTTAGCCTCTGTAGGTGGGTTTTGTTGTAGTGATTGGCGTCACCTTCGATCGGAGGGTGGCCATTCACTCTGACCCCCTTACTAACCTCCCCTGTAATCCTTTTTCTTTGCTTGGCCTCGGCCTCCCTTTTTGCAAAAAAATAAAAATAAAAACTATCGATATCAGTTTCTAAAATCTGGCCTCGGCCTCCCTATGGGTTTTAACTTTAGATATTTCAAATTTCTAAAATCTATCGATATCAGTTTAGTACGGCCTTGCTGTAGTTTTTGCAGAAGGAGCTTATATATAAGTACTTTTAAAAAAAAAGCAGTTTAGTGTTTTGCTGTAAAACTATTAGAAGTGCTTTTAATATGAGCGGTTATGTAAAATGACTATAACGGACTTATAAGATAAAATATGAATAAAAATTCTAAACAATAAAAAGTATTCAAAAGGGAACTTGTTAGATTTCTTTTATATTAAATAGTATAATTTATAATTTATTTTATTTTTAAAATAATATAAATGAAGAAAAATTACATTTTCTGAAATAAAAGTAAAATATGGTAAGGATAATCTTATATTTTCAAAACAGCTTTTCGCAGAAGCTCCAAATCGGAGCTTCTGCTTTTATGTTATACAAAAGCGCTTTTCGGATTTTCAAATGTCGAGCTTTTAGAGGTGTTTGACACTGCTCCAACTTTTGAACCCGAAAAGCACTTCTAAAAGTCGGGCCAAACATAGACATCAAATCTCTCATAATAAAAGAGATCATATATCTTGATTCGTGAGATTTTTTTCTCTTTCTTTTATTTATTATCTCATTAAATATATTTATCAATATTTTTCGAACCACCTATTTTTATTAAGGATAAACATGTTATTTAATATAAAATTTTTATTTTTATTTCCATTGAATATTAACCATCACAGTTATGAAACAATAAACATTAAAAAAATCTAGTTTCAACAATCTGAACGATTAAAATCATTAGATTATTGACATTCTATTAAATTCATATTCATAAACGTTTTCGTTATTAAATCAAACCTTAGACCATCTCCAACAACAAGGGCAAAAAGCCAAAATTGTCAAAAACCCTCCTCCAACAACAAAGTTAAAATGCCAAAAAGCCAAAAATTGGGTATTTTTTGGCTAAATTTGGCTTAGAAACCGACAAAAAAATGGGTAAATCTCATACCCCACTATCCCTTTCGATTGACTCGCCGGACAAGCCAATTAAATCACACGCGCCCCGCATTCCTTTCCTTGTTTGAGCGTGAAGCAACTCCCTCCCTGGCAGCGGCTCTCCAACTTTGACATTGTTTTTTTTAATACTTTAATTAAAAAACCCATGAACATGTAAACCCCCCACGGTAAAGAAAAAACATGTAAACCTCCTTTAAAAACCCATAATTAATACAAAATCAATCTAATTAAGGGATTGTTTGCAGCTCTTGTACGAAACCACCAATTATTGTACTTTCGTCATTAATGATATCATATTTAATGATAATTTTTTATGTCAAAATTTAAAAAAAAATTATATCAAAATGTTCGTCCTTATTAATTATTACTACCTGTATACAAAGAATTTACAAACTACCTAATTAAAATGATGAAATCTACACTAATCTAGATTATCACAAAAATAGAAGGTTTGACATTTTGGCATTTTAGCATTGCTTGTTGGAGCAAAACCCACTTTTGGGGTGCCAAAATGCTAAAACTCTTTAGCATTTTAGCATTTTCCCAATTTGTTGTTGGAGATGGTCTTAGACGACTAGACGTCTCCTCATATTCTCCCAAATAAAAAAGAAAGTAATAAACCGTTCTGTAAAAAAAAAAGAGAGAGTAATTATGGTAAGGGTATTTCTGGAAATTACACTTACCCTGATTTTATTTTCAGCGCCAAATCGATGCCATGCCAGTTGCCGCCCTCCTCCTCCTTCAATCTTCATAGTCTCTCCCGAAACCCTAGCCGGCGGCGAACCAGCAAAACTACTCTCTCCCCCCTCTCTATCCGTCGCAGTCTGCGGTCTGAAAAATCTGTACGTCGCCCGCTCCCTGTCTCTCACATTTAGCACCTACTTTGCTACTATCCTGTGTTTTAAGAGTTTCGATTTCGGTTTATACCCTTTAATATCTTAATCAAAGTAATCCCAATCGCAATCGCAATCTCATTGATCTGCAGGATGAAGCGGGTGTACCAAAGCAGTGCTGATAGAATCACCAACCTCCCTGCCGACGTGATACAGCGCATCCTCGTCTCGTTACCCATCAAAGATGCAGCCAAAACTAGCATCTTGTCGAGCAAATGGAGGCATAACTGGAAGAGTATTCCTCAACTTGTTTTCGATGGTCGTTTTGCTCGAATAAATAGGGTGTCTGAATCCCAATCCGATTTGAGGAGTAAGCTTGTAATGCTGAACATCTACAAGGCCCTGCTTGTTCATGATGGACCAATTACCAAGTTTGTGCTTTCAATCCCTGGGTTAAACTTCTGCGATGTGATTGACCACATCGTTCTTTACTTTTCGAATAAAGGTGTCCAGGACTTTACCCTTATGTTCGACAGTCGTATCTTTGACACTAGTGAACGTAGCACCGACGATTATCAGATGCATTCTTCGCTGTTCTCTGCACTTCACCTGAAATCCCTCAAACTTCGGTCTTGTGAATTGATGCCCCCATATTGGTTTGATGGCTTTAGTAAGCTTACCCATCTTCGATTAGGAGAGGTTACTCTGCCCTCTGATTTCTTTGAGAATTTCCTTACCAAGTGCCCTGTGCTTGAATACTTGAGGGTTGTAGATTGTGAAGGTCCTGCTGTTGAACTTGAAATTGTGGCTCCATGTCTCAAATCCTTCCACTATGCGGGGTCCCTTCGGGTTATTAGCTTCAAGTGTACTCCACTTCTGTCATGTGTTGCACTTTATACGTGTGATACCGAAACACATGACATGACCTCATTTTTTGCTTCTATCCCGACTCTCCAGCAGTTACGTGCTAGCGCTGCATTCCTGGACGTAAGTTACTTTGTCAAAACCAATTTCGATTCGTGTAAAAATGGCCTTCTCGGTTGCTTTACTCACTCATGCTGTGTATCGTGCTTGGTTATCTCTTAGAAACTTGCTGCAGGTAATGGAAATGTCCCTACCAAGCTTCCTGCTCCTATACACCGGCTAGAAGTCCTCGACTTGATTGATCTTGACTTTCATAATCTGGAGCTGGAGCATGTTTTTGTGTGTTTGATCATGAGTTCTCCCAACTTGCGTAGGCTTGCAATCCGGGTTCGTTGTTGTTTTCCATGCGAGGCTTCTGTGTTTACAGTATCTATGTGGTGCATAAATTTGCAAAATATAGCCTGACTTTGGTTCCTTCACAAATGCTCTTGCAGCTCGATCCCTGCCATCTAGACGACCAGCCGGTAAATAATGAAGTTAGCAGTACACGGAGGTTGTTGGAAGCAGATGACGGCTCTGGATCTTCTAAATGCCTTCAACATCTTAGGGATTTCATAATTGAGGATAGCTGTGGTACACAGGTTGAACTGGACATACTGAGGTTCGTCCTAGCCACTGCCCCACTACTTCGTCGGATCAGCATTAGACCTTCACATCAATTGAGTTCTAAAAAAGCTATGAAATTCACAGTGGAGGCTATGAGATATAAGCGTGTGTCTGAAGAAGCCGAGCTTGTATATCACTGGGTTGATAAGAATACATGATTGAAACGATGATGATCTATTGTATGTGTGGCTTTTAGCTGGTTGAAATCATAATACTCCTGAACTTTTGGTCTTCACAATTTCAATGGTTACTTCTTTTATTTCTCCTACCTGTATGAGTGCAATGTTGGTTGAGGGATGTATGTTCTACTTCTACCTATAAATTGTGAAACCTACTTTTTGATCACCATTTAGCGTCAATTTCAATAGCAAAGGTAAAGATTCCCCATTGTTTCTATTTTCTGTTGTTAACATATGCGTAATCAACACATCTTTATTAGGTCTTTGCCAGGATGAGATTACGTTACAACCCTTAAGGGGTTTTCATTTTCACAACCCCACTAATAGCGTACTACATCTGATAGTGATATTAGCGCTCCCACTTCATCATTACATGAATATTAGGCGAGTATGTATTTGAATACTTGAAAACGTTTAGACAAACCTAGACAAACCCGCCCTATTCGGGTTAGATCAGGTCCTTCAGGCATCTTTTTAAGTAAGATTTTAAACCCCTTTCAACCAATTGCAGAAGGAGAGAGGTAATTATTAGTAATCATTGGGTAACTACCTACCTAATATTTTAAAGGGTAAGATAGAAATATTAAAAATATTTAATGATATTATTAATTAAAATAAAAATGGCGAAAACCCACACAAACTTTGAATTAATTGGGGTTTCGAGAATTAGTCTCCTCCCAACCCTAAAATCGTTCATCCTCCAAAAGTCGTTGTCGTGCCGCCGAAGCCGCCGAGACTCTTTCTTCCCGACGTATGGTCCCGCTGAACAGACATTGCGTTACCGTCCACCGTTGCGCCTCGTCTCTCCCGTGACGCCTCGTTTGTCGTCGTCGCACAACCACTTCCTTTCATAAGCGTCAGCAGCCTTCATCAGTCTTCTGCTTCGCCGGCGTCGATTTCCCGTCAGCTTCCCCGTCCCATTCCTGCCATCATCCTGCCTGACTCCGCCGTCGTCCCGCCGCCATCCGACATCTCCCCATCCGGTCGTCGCCCCATCTTGCCGGTCTCCCACTGTCGAGGCGGAGTTTATTAATAATATTCTTGTTTACATTGAAAAACGAAGAGAATTTGTTAATAATGAATTCGTCATTTGTTGTAAATTATGTAAGAAATGTTAATAATGATATTGTATATTGTTAATATTGTCGAGCTGAAAAGTTGATAATAGCGTCACTAAAAAGGTTTACAACACAACAAGTGAATCAAGCTTCAATTTGATTGAGAATGTTAATAATAGCGTCACTAGAAAATGTTAATAATGTAGGTGAAAACGTTAATATGTACTGTTAAAACGTTGACAGCTCGGTTAAGCTGCTTTAATAATTCTGATGATCTAATTAATAATAATGATGTAGTAGGTTAATAATGTTTACAACACGATCGGTAAATTGCGTTTCAATTTGGTTGAGAAGGTTAATAATAGCATCACGGAAAAATATTGATAACGTATGTGAAAAAACTAATATGTATTGTTGACAACGTTGACAACTCCGTTACGTTGCTCTACCAATCTCAAATGAGAGGCTCCCCTTATTGTCACAGCATTTTAGTTACCGGTTAATAATTTCAGTAATATAATTATTAATAGAGTCGAGAGGTTAATACTGTGGACAATACGACCATTAAATCGCATTTTTTATTGATAATTCTAGTAGCGTCAGTAAAAAATGTTAATAACGTATACCAAATCATTAATATGTACGGTTGAAAATGTTGACAAATCCGTTACATTGCTTTGAAAACCTCAATCCACTAGATGCTCAATCCACAGGATCCTCCGTTATGTTGACAACTCCATCGCGTTTTTTTTATGGCAAGTGACGGACGTAGCGGGCCGACAATCAGTTTGTTCTTACAGATCTTGGATTGTGGTATATCGTGTAGCACTACAATTTTTTTTTGATAATTACGTTCAAAATATTACTAATGCTGAAAAAACGTTAATAATGAACAAAGATTGTTAATACTACTCGTTAATTCAACCGACAGAGTAATACTAGTAAAAACTTGAACATGACTTTGAAAATATTACTAATGGACGAAGAAAAGTTAATAATAAACTAAGATTGATAATATTACACGTAAATTCAGCAGAGAGATTAATAATAACACACGCTTAATAATAAGACGAGACATTATCAAATCATGCACGAATGATCACAATACTTCAAAATATTATAAATCACTATGAACTAAATTGATAATAAACTATATTAGTGAATTAATGCCGATTACAAACAAATTGATAAAACAATTATAAAACGACAATAAAAAAGTTAATATCACAACATAAAATAATTCACAGGCCTATTAGACAACATTGACAATTCGAAAAAACGTTGATTATTGGGTGGGTAAAAATATTGACCATAAAAATGATTAACAATGGACACAAAAAAAACTCGCGAACGTCCACGAAATGATTAATAATAGACACAAAAAAAATTAATTTATGGTTTTCAAAGTACCAGAGGAGTAAACTGTCTAGCTCGCTGCCCGGTTTGCTGGAGAAGACCGGAAAGTCTTGAACATCTGTTCTTCAAATGCCCCTTGGCCACAAGATTGTGGTCGCTCATGGGTCTAAATGATTTCATCTCCTCGGCCCCGACTGTGAATTTCAGTCTCTGGTGGCGACATGTTATGCTTTCTGAGCACCCCCAAACCCACATTCTCCTATACGTTTGTGTATTATGGAGGATCTGGAAGTCTAGAAATAAGGTGGTCTTTGAGCATGTCCAGCCTCATGCCCGGTCTCTCGCTCGTCAGTGTTTTTTTCCAAGTTCGCGATCTGTCTTCCTCCCTTCCTTTGGTCCCTGCTCCGCCCCAGCCTTCTCGTTCTCGCCTCTCGTCTTGGTCCCCTCCTCCTGTTGGCTTTGTGAAGATCCACTTTGATGCTGCTGTTCGTCCTTCTGGGTGCTCGTCTGGTCTTGTGGTGCGCAGTTCAGATGGGCATGTGGCTCTGGCTTTAGGGTCTCTCCATCCCGGTATTGCTGATCCCTATCTTGCGGAGCTCCTAGCAACTAGGGACGCCATCGCCCTTGTAGTCTCCAAAGTGCTGCCTTGGGTCATCATAGAAGGAGTTTCAGAGGTGGTGATTCGGCAGCTTCGTCAAGGTGCTCTCTCTGACTCCATTGGAGGTCCGGTGCTTCGGGATTGCTCCATTCTCCTTTCTTCCGTCTCTATTTCTTTAGAGTTTAGGGCAGTTCCTCGGACTGCTAACAGTGCTGCCCATAGAGTGGCGCAGAAAGCACTGTTACTCTCCCCTTTAGAGTTTTGCGCCTTTGATTTTGTGGGTTGGCTTCTCTGATGTATTGGGTTGGGCAGGGTCGGGGTAGATTGTATAGGTTTTCTCTTGACATTTCTTGGAGAAAAAAAAAGACACAAAAAAAATTAAAAATAAATACTACTGTGTATCGACTAATCCCATGCATCGACGCGACGAAAAACCTCACAAATACGAAATAAATATTGGAGACGGAAAAATTGATGTGCACAGATTGATTAACAATGGACACAAATAATTGATTTGCATGACAGATTGATTAATAATAGAGAGCAAAAAAGTTGAGAACGAGCACGTATTAATTAATAATAGAGACACAACACGATTTGTAAACGCCCACGGAATGATTAATAATAGATGCCAAAAGGTTGAGAACGAGCACAGGTTGATTAACAATGGACAAAAAAACTCTGCGAACGTCCACGAAATGATTAATAATAGACACCAAATAAATTAATAATGACCTACTCCTCCCATGCAACGCCAAAATCCTAATCTCATGTAGCGCCAAAACGCTAATCCCATGCAACGCCAAAACCCCACAAATACCGGGGGAAAATTGGAGACGAAAAAATACCTTTAAACGCCGCCGACGAGAGACTGTGAGTTGAAACGAGATCACGGACAGGGTTCGACGACGACGACGATGGGAGGCAAAATAGGCAATGGTGGACTGGCACGACGACGGGAACAAGACTTAGGCAGCGACGATGACCGGATGCTGTGCTTTGCCGGAAATCTCAGCGGGAGGGAGAACTCGGGACGGAGAACAGCGGGACCGACGACAACAACGGTTGCTGTACTTTGCGATGGTGGACTTGAATCGTCGGCCGGAGAAGGGACGACCGGACGACGGAGAACTCGGGACCACCGGATGGACTCGGGACGGAGAAGGGACGACCGTACGACGGATGGAGAACTTGGGACGACGGCCGGAGAACTCGGGACGACGAACGTTTCGTCTGCTTGCGGGAGGAACAATAAACAGACGAAAAGCAAGAGAGACGTGGGTTAGGGTATTTGAAAAGAAAGAGACGCATGTTTTAATTTAATTGTATTCTCCTTAATACCCCTAACAACTATTTAACTAATAACTCCCTACTAACTACCGAATCTTGAGTTAGCCAATCACAAGGCTTTAAGTTCCTCCTTAAAAAAGATGCCTTAAGGACCTGAACTTAGGCCCGCCCTATCACCATTACTATTAGTATTATCGAGTCAAGTTTGGACCTTGGAAGAAAGGGAGAAATAACAGGGATTAGGTAAAGTAGTTACATGAGGGTCTTTCTGGAAATACACTCAACGACATATTACTTTCAGCGCCAAAATCAAATGCATTGGCGCCGATTTGCTACCATTTCCAGATAATCTGGAATCAATTATGAAATTGTCCAAACCCTAATTCAGTGTGAACCAGTAAAACTACTCTGCCTCTCTCGCTCTTCGTTCCATTTCAGTTTCTGCAGGGACTGAAAATCCGTACATCGCCCGCCCTCTCTCTCGCCCTCGCTGCCTCTCGCAATTTTGCGCCATTTAGAGTTCCGATTTCGGTTTGGCCGTTTGGGCCCTTTCGGGTCTTGGTCCAAGTAGCTCACACTCAACAACGTAATGAAAAGGTTTCGCCCAAGTTACAGTTCTATGAGCTTTCCCTCGAACCGAATTGATTTCCTGCGTTGTTCTGCGATTTCTATATTTGTGCTTGGTTATTAGCCGACTGAAATCTATCTGTATCTGCAGGATGAAGAGGGTGTGCCAGTACAGTGCTGATAGAATCACCAGCCTTCCTATCGATGTAGTACATCGCATTCTCGTGTTCTTACCCATCAAAGATGCCGCCAAAACTAGCGTCTTGTCAAGCAAATGGAGGCATCAGTGGAGAAGTATTCCTCAACTTGTTTTTGATAGTCGTTTTGCTCAAATAAATAGAGAGGTTGAATCTGAATCAAAGGTGAGGAGTAAGCTTACAATGCTGAACATCTACAAGGCTCTCCTTCTTCATGATGGGCCAATAACCAAGTTTAAGCTTTCTATCCCTGGATTAGTGTCCTGGGATGATGAGATGGACCTCATCGTTCTTTACCTTTCTAATAAAGGTGTCCAGGACTTTAACATCTGGTTCGAGGGTCTTGACCCTAAGTATGCTTATCAGATGCATTCTTCTCTTTTTTCTGCACTTCACCTGAAATTCCTGGAACTTCAGTGCTGTGAATTTACACCACCATCTTGGTTTGACGGGTTCAGTAAGCTTACCGATCTTCGAATAGGAGAATCTGGTTTGCCTCATGATTTCTTCCACAATTTCCTTGCCAAGTGCCCAATGCTTGAATACTTGAGGGTTATAGATTGTGACGGTCCTCCTGATAAGCTTGAAATCGTGTCTCCATCTCTCAAATCCTTCCACTTTGCGGGGTCCCTCAAGGATATCAACTTCAAGGACACTCCCCTTTTGTCATTTGTCGCACTTTTTTTGTACGAGACCGACACTCATGACATGGCAGCTCTTTTTGCTTCTATTCCAACAATCCAAAAGTTCTGTGCTAACGGTGGATTCCTGAAAGTAAGTTACTTTCTTCACAACCGATTTTGATTCTTGTGAAAACGCCTTCTGGGTGGCTTTACTCATTCATGCTGTGCATTGTGCTTGGTTTTCTTAGCACCTTACTGCAGGTCATAGAAATGTCCCCTCCAGGCTTCCTTCTCCTCTTCACCAGTTACAATTCCTCGAAACTATCGAGCTTGACTTTGATAGTCTGGAGTGGGAGCATGGTTTTGTTTGTTTGATCATGGGTTCTCCAAACCTGCGTAGGCTCAAAATTGAGGTTCGTTGGGTTTGCCAACTGAGCTTTCTGTTTGCAGGATCTATGAGGTGTATAAAATTTTTGTGTCTAACTTTGGTTCCTTCACAAATGTTCTTGTAGCTGTATCATAGCATGCTAGAGGATCAGCCCACAAAGAATGAAGTTAGCAACATTCGGAGGTTATTGGAAGCAGAGGGCTGCTCTGGATCTTCTAATTGCCTTCAACATCTTAAAGAGTTCATAATTTGGGATAGCTATGGTACACAGGTTGAGCTGGACATTGTGAGGTTCGTCCTAGCCACTGCCCCTCTACTTCGACTGGTTCACATTAAAGCTGCGCATAATTTGAGCTCTAAAACGGTTATGAAATTTTCGATGGAGGCGTTGAGATATAAGCGTGTTTCTAAAGAAGCGGAGTTTATATATCCATGGGTTGATAAGGATGTATGACTGGGAATTTGTGGCTTTTGCCCGTTGATATAAGAACCCCAGAACTTCTTTCTTTCACAATTGTAATGTTGGTTGATGAATGCGAGGATGTATCTAGCTAGAAATTATGAGGTTCATCCTTGCTTCTCCCCCTCTACTTCAGCTGGTCAAGCTCACTCTTTCATATCGATTGCGTTCTGAAAATTCCAGTCTACTTGGTATCAAAACTCTCTATTTCCAGCCGCCAATTTTGGTTTACTAGAAAGTAGCGCCACTGATTTTGAATTGATTACACAAAAGTCCAGTCTACTTGGTACTACCTTGATCAAAATGACAACAGTTGTTCAATGGTGATTGAATTTGATCAGCTTTCCCCTCCCCTTATATAAAACACAGATCATATATCCTTCATCCTCAACATATCCCATTGACTACCAAAATGATGGATCCCAAAGCTCTCCCCGACCTGATTCTCTTCTCCTTCCTAACCATCTTCCTCTTCACCTTCCTACTGATCATCCGCCGGTGGATCCAAAAGCGACGATCAAAATCCAGCCCACCACCACCAGGCCCATGGAGACTCCCCATAATAGGCCACATTCACCATTTGGCCGGCAGCACCTTACCCCACCGCCGCCTCCGAGCCCTGGCCCAAACCCACGGCCCAGTGATGCTCCTCCAGCTCGGCGAAATCAGCCACGTCGTCATCTCCTCCGCTGAAGCCGCCAAGCAGGTGTTCAAGACCCACGACGTCGTCTTCGCGCAGCGCCCCTTCAACCTCGCCGCCAAAATCATCACCTACGACCGTGCCGACATCGCCCACGCCGCCTACGGCGATTTCTGGCGGCAGCTGCGGAAGCTCTGCACCCTCGAGCTGCTCAGCCCCAAGCGGGTCCAGTCTTTCCGGCCGATTCGCGAAGAGGAAGGGTCGAAATTCGTCCGCCGGATCGCAGCCGCCGGCGGCGTCGGCGTCGGCGTCCCGGTCAACCTCTCGAGGCTGATTTTCTCGCTGACGTACGGCGTGACGTCGCGGATCGCGTTCGGGACGGTGAGGGAGGAGCAGCAGGACGATGAGTATATTCCGGTTGTGGAGGAGATTATGGCGGCGGCGGCGGGATTCGGGGTGGCGGATCTGTTCCCTTCAGTGAAATTGCTGGAGAGAGTGAGCGGGATGAAGGCCAAGCTCGAGAGGCTGCACGGGGTTCAGGATAAGCTGCTGGAGAAGATCATCGCCGAACATCGGGCGAGGAGATCGACGGCAGGGGAAAACAGGGGAGCGGAACAGAGTGTGGAGAATGCAGAGGATTTAGTGGATGCTCTGTTGAATCTTCAGAGAGATGGAGATCATCTTGGATTCAGCTTGACAAACGACAACATCAAAGCAGTCATCGGGGTAAAACATAAATCCCCAGTGCTTGTATAGATATGTCATGATTCATTTACAAATTCTATTCTGGTTGTGGTTTTCAGGACGTGTTCATTGCTGGGAGTGAAACTTCGTCGACGACGGTAGAATGGGCGATCTCCGAGCTGATAAGGAATCCAGCCGTGATGAAGAAGGCACAAGAAGAGGTGAGACGGGTATTTGGCGAAAAGGGCAGAGTTGACGAGGCAGGGCTCAATGAGCTGAAGTATTTGAAATTGGTCATCAAAGAAACTTTGAGGTTGCACACTCCAGCTCCTCTGTTGGTTCCAAGAGAGAGCAGGGAGGAGTGTGAGGTTGGTGGGTATCAAATACCGGTCAAAGCAACCGTGTTGGTCAATGCGTGGGCGATTGCAAGGGATCCCAGTTCGTGGGACGAACCTGAAGAATTTCGTCCTGAAAGGTTTCTTGATGGTATGGTGGATTACAAAGGAAATAATTTCGAATATCTGCCATTTGGAGCGGGAAGAAGGATGTGTCCTGGGATAGTGTTTGGTATAGCGAATACCGAACTACCACTTGCCAACATGCTTTTCTATTTTGACTGGAGGCTTCCAAGTGGTTTGAAGGTGGAGAACCTAGATATGGATGAATCCTTTGGGGTTACGGTCCGGCGAAAAAATGACCTGGAAGTAATTCCTATAATTTGTCATTATCCATCGACAATTTCTTGATTGCTGGAATAAAGACGAGGCAAGAAGGAGGGGCCAAATAATGAAGAATCGTATACATAGATTTCGAGATGATGAATCTTTTTCTTCCATCGATTATTGTTTGTCATTTGGTCTTTACTTTTCTATCATGCTATTTTACATTTTTACTATGAAGAAATAAAAATCCGTTAACTCATTGAACTCGACAATGTATAAGTACTTTTACTTTTCTGTCTTGCGCTCTCCTCGTTTAGTGTGTGATCGTGACAAATCATGACCCACTATCAATTAATTCACACCAAAATAACACTAAACCTCCATTTTTGTATTTGGACGAACAAACAACCATCATGATCAGTCTGACCATGGCGAGCAAACACTCTTATCTTCCTATTATAGTTTCAGTACAAGTACAACAAATCTATTGATTTTTCATCCAACTAAAAACCAACAAACTGGTTAAGTGATCCCTTTTGCATTATATCCTAATGAAATAACCAAACAAAAATAGAAAAAGATGAGAAAACTGTCTCCACTAGCCATGTTTATATACTCCAGTGTCGATGATATTGAAATGCAAAACAAAATTTATTTATTGGGTGATAAGAGAAATTATGGCAAGCGATGGAATGTGAGAACCTTCCGGACCACATAAGAGGGAGAGAAGCGGTAGC
The DNA here is from genome assembly GCA_946122785.1 of Linum tenue. NCBI lineage: Eukaryota > Viridiplantae > Streptophyta > Magnoliopsida > Malpighiales > Linaceae > Linum > Linum tenue. The sequence continues at coordinate 40,633,984 of CAMGYJ010000010.1, forward strand.
ACAAAGATGAAGAGGAAGACAAAGCTATTTGTTGTATATTTTATTTTGAGTTGATACTGGAGTGAGAGTAAGGATTAATTTCAATCACTAATTTTGTTTCACTAGGATATTGGTAAATGATCATTTCTATTTTTTAAGGATACTGGGGATGATTGGAGGGATGGAGAAGAGTGAAGTTCTGTTGAACATGGTATGCCAGTTCCAGATCATGCCGAATCGAACTATGTCGTACATGTGTGGTTGCTGGAATGTATAGTATATAACTTGGTCCATGGTCTGTGTCCTAGTCTCTACGTTTGAACCGCATACCGTATATATAGTTCAGTTCTCTTTGGTCCGGACTGTCCTGTATCCCACCCTTAATCAAGATCCCTTCAGATCCATCATAATAAATTAAAATATAAAAATTGCTACGCTCTGATATTCGAGCGCAAAATTACAATCATTTGAAATTTCAACGCGTGTTAGTTGTAGATCGTTGGTTTGTCCATCTATCTTAGCGATCATAATGGATTGCTTCAGTTAGCCGCGATCTTGCTTGTTCGGGGTTGGTTCGCTCTAGTTGGCCGCGATTCACACTGGTTTGCTTCATTCTCCACTGGACCATTAAATAGATCGCTTGACACAACAGCAAACCACATAAACAATTCTAGTATTTGACAAAAGAAAAATGGTTCAAATATGATATTGTGGAAATTTTGTATAATTTTTGTTTTTTTTTAAAGAGAATGATATTCATATCATCAAATACCATACAAAAAAAAGCTAATCGAGACTTTTGAGAGAGAAAAAGGAGAGACATTTGAGAGAGAAAAAGCTCTCCCTCTCTCCTGCTTGCACTCCAATTCTTTTTTTTAGATAAGGGTGATATAGGTTAATTTATTATTATTAGGTACTACTTAAGGGACTTGAACCTGAGACCTCCAGGTTCATGGCTAGTGGTATTACCACTAGACCAATCCCTTGTTCGTTTGCACTCCAATTCTTACCGTTGATGACCGTTGGGAGTATACCCCCACCGGCGGGGGGCGACCACTGCCTCAAGCCGCCTGATGGGTCTTCGTCGTCTTCGCCGATTCAGCCCAGCAAGAAGGCAAAAGCAAGTTCAACCGCTGGATTCTCTGGGCAAACATATATGGAAACAATTGCAGTCGTCACTGCGAGAGCTACGGAAGAGGGTTCACTCCAAAATGAGAACCCACAAGACGAAGAATCTCCGATTGGGGTGGGAAATCAAGGTGCGGATAAGGGGAGGTCCTCTTACAGGGACTCCTTCTTAGGAAATAAGCCACTAGTCAACATCCCAGAGGGGGATGAACTCATGTCAGATGAATCAGACGAAGAGAACGGGGAGGACGACCCGGACTGTCCGACTATCACAATCAAGAAGCGCACCAACGCGAAAATCAGGAATCGCTGGCAGAGGGCAATCACTTTCAGGGTTCTGGGTAAGATCCTCCCTTTTGCTCTTGTTCGTGGGAGGGTTCAGAAAATGTGGGCAAAGACAGGAGGATTAAAAGTTGGGGATATCGGTAAAAGTTGGGTACTTTCAAGCAACGTTTGACTCACAGCTCAACCACGACAGAGCTCTCTATGGCGGGCCTTGGACTATCGACGACCATTACATCGCCTCGGAGCCATGGCGGTTGGATTTTGATCCGGATTTCGACACGATCAACAGAACGGCAGTGTGGGTAAGACTTCCCCGCCTCCCCCTGGCTTATTTCGATGAGGATATCTTACTGGATATTGGGAATAAACTGGGAGGGTAGAGAAGATAGATTACAACACCGCCAACGGGTTCAGAGGGAACTATGCTCGAATCTGTGTGGAAATAGACCTGAGGAAGAGATTGGTTTCTAAGTACAGGATCAAGAGGAGAGTTAGAAGGGTTGAATACGAGGGATTGCACATTGTGTGCTTCTCATGTGGTTGATATGGCCATTTCGAGGAAAGCTGTCCCAAGACTCAAACAGTTGGGGAAAAGATGGTGGAAAATGCAGGAGATCAGACCTGAAATCATGAAAGACTTTGGGCCATGGATGTTGGCAACTAGACCAAGGAGGAGAGGCAACTATCAGAAGGCTCGCAAGGGTCCTGAGAAAGAAAGGGAGGGAAAGATGGAGGCTGAAGCAACACCTACTGGCTCGAGATTCAACCCTCTTGGAGAGGAGGTAGAGGAAGTGAACAACGACATGGAAGAAGATCCACCACAAGAAGCTAGTCAACAAGATAACCACATTACTCCTGGAAAGAAAACTGACAACCAGAAAGGGAATCAGGAAGAGCAACAAACCAGAGAATCCATGACTGAAAGTAAAAAACAAGAGAAGATGGGCAAGGAGAAGATCGAAGGGAAAGCAAATAAACAACAGGACCAGAAAATGAAGTCTCTCAACAGAAAGGAAAACCAGAAAGCAACCCCTGAGCTGAATAAGAGCACCACTTCTACTGGCAACGTGGCTAAAATGAATGATGCCTCCCCGAGTAGGAGTGTGAAGCCTCCCACTGGTCCCCTTTCACCAATGACTTCTGCGAAGCAAGTCAGACAGAAGGGACACCAGACAGCTGTGGCCACTGAGTCAAGCAGGGAAGACAACATCAAAAGTCAGTCAGCTGAAGCAAAGGCTGGCCATCAACCAAAGATGAAACAAGTGAGTCAAAACAAGGAGAATAAGGACAATACGAAGACTGCCAAAACACATAAGGGGAATGGTATTGGGAAACCAAAAAAGATTGATTTTGATGACAGCTTGGAAGAGAACAAGCAGCAGCCAGAGAATGCTAGTGCACCAATGGATTCGACCAATGGGAACAATCCTGAGGAGCAGGGGACGGCAATGGCGGTCGATGGATAATGTGTTTCGACTTAAGGTCGATCGGGGGAAGATTTTAAACATTCACTTAATGGTTAAAATCCTTTCCTGGAATTGCAGGGGTGCCAAGCACCGTAAGTTTCATGCTACTTGCGATTTTTATAGGGTCACTTATAGGCCTGATGTTCTTTGCATCCTCGAACCTAGACTTAGTGGAAAGGAGGCAGAGATTTATCAAGAGTCTGGGGTTTGATACCTGGGCTGTCTCCGATGCGCCTGGTTTCAGTGGGGGTATCTAGGTGCTCTGGAACCGCAGTACTCTCAATCTCTAAGAAGTTGACACACACAAACAGTTTGTTCATTTGAAGTGCATGGTACCACCTATTGGTGGTCTAGGCCAGTCCCAACGAGCATGACAGACATGTTCTCTGGAGAGAGGTGGAGGAAATTGAGAAGACTATCAGTACCCCTTGGTTGCTTACTGGTGACTTCAACTTGATTACCAAAGCCTCGGAGAAACAAGGTGGAGCACCTTTCAGCTTTGCTAAGGTGAAAGCTTTTAACGAGTGTATTGAAGAGAATGGTCTCATTGATTTGGGTATCGTGGGACCCAACTTCACTTGGTTTACAAGCAACAGAGGCATTAAGGAAAGGCTTGACAGAAGCCTTTGCAATTTGGAGTGGCACCAACAGTTCCCTGCAACAAATGTGCTGCACTTGCCTAAGCTCAAGTTAGATCATAGACCTATCCTAACCTGTACTACACAAGAAAAAGGAACACAGAAAGTGGCGAGAAGGTTCCACTTCTCGCTCCATGGCTTGACCACGAGGACTTCCTTCCCTTTGTCAAGAGTTCTTAGAGATCAGGATTGGATTTCCTTCCTGCCCTCAGCAATTTGGCTGAAGCCCTCACGACCTGTAATAAGGATGTGTTTGGCAACATATTCAAATGCAAGAGGGAGCTCCTAAACTGCCTCAAGTCATTGGAAGTGATCAACGAGAGGAATCCCTCAAGTAGCTCACTCTCTAAGGAACAAGAGGCCAGGGAGGATCTTGAAGACACCCTCTGGCAAGAGGAGCTTCTCTGGATTTAGAAGTCAAGGTCGAATTGGGTTGTGTATGGGGACATGAACACGAGATACTTTCACAACAGTACCCTGAGCAGAAGAAAGAGAAACAAAATTCCGGGGTTGAGGAATGAAGAGGGAGAGTGGGTCACCAATCCTGATATCCTCCAAGAGATGTCAAGAAGCTACTATGCCAAGCTGTTCACCAGGATTGAGAACACAGACAACACTTTTGTCCCTGCTGATTTCCCACACATGGATGGAGATTGGACTAGAAGACTGGGAACCCCTCCAAGTAGTGCTGAAATCAAGAGCATCATCATGGAAATGAATTGCCTCAAAGCACCTGGAAAGGATGGATTCCACGCTTTGTTCTACCAAAAGTGTTGGAACCTTATTGGGACTGACTTTTCTCGTTTTGTTGTCTACTGTTTCAGTGATCCAGGCAATATCAGTAGAGTGAACGAAACCCTCCTGGTCTTGATCCCCAAAGTGGAAGCACCAGTGTCAATGAACCATTTCAGGCCTATCAGCCTCTGCAACGTGGGGTACAAAGTGGTGGCAAAGAGCCTTGCTAACAACTTGAAACGGCTAATGCCCCATCTTGTCCACCCCAATCAATCCAGTTTCGTTCCTAAATGTCACATAACTGATAACATTATTATTTTGCAGGAGTCTGTGCACTTAATGGGGAGGAAAACAGGAAGAAAAGGAAGCATGTTGTTGAAGGTGGACCTTGCAAAGACCTATGACTGGGTTAGCTGGAGTTTCCTTGAGGAAACCTTGGTGGCTGCCTGTCTCCCATCTAACTTCATCAGAATGGTCATGGCCTGTGTGTCTACCACCAGTTTTCAAGTGCTGTGGAATGGTGGTGAGACTGAAAGGTTCATTCCAACCCAAGGACTTAGACAGGGATGTCCTTTATCCCCCTACTTGTTTACTTTATGCGTCGAGAGACTTAGTCATAGTATCCTGCATGAGGTCAAGGAAGGGAGATGGAAGCCAATGAAGCTCTCTCCTGGAGGCCCTCCCTTGTCCCACCTTTTTTTTTGCTGACGACTTAGTCATGTTTGCTGAAGCTAACCCTTCACATGCTGATGTGGTCATGAAATGCTTGGAATCGTTTTGCTGTGCCTCTGGGGAACTGGTTAGTAGGGAAAAGTATAGGGTGTTTTTTTCAAAAAACGTCAAAAACTCCACTAGACAAGAAATATGTGGCAGACTTGGAATACAAGAAACCCATGACCTTGGGAAGTACCTTGGGGTTCCTGTGTTGCATGGTAGGTTAACTAGATATACTTACAAGTATATACCAGATAGGATGGATCAGAAACTAACTACCTGGAAAACCAGGACCCTCTCGCTGGCAGGCAGAGTTACCCTGGCTAGTGCTGTGTTGAATGTCATTCCTACCTACGCGATGCAAACCACGTTCATTCCACTCTCTGTGTGTGATCTGATTGATAGAAAGGTTAGGGGGTTTGTCTGGGGGTCACAGGAAGGGAAAAGAAAGGCCCATCTTGTGGGATGGGATACAATCTGTAAACCCAAAGCACAAGGAGGGCTTGGCCTGAAGTCTGCCCGCTGCCTTAACATGTCTTTTATGATTAAGCTGGCTTGGTGTGTGTTTAACAAGGAAAATGAGCTATGGGTCAAGGTGTTGCAGGGGAAATACTTCAACCACAAGCATGGAGAGATAGTTTCAATTAAGAAATCCAACCACTCCAACCTCTGGAGAGCCATTGTGAAGGCGCTACCATTAATGAAAGAGGCCACCTGCTGGAGTATACGAAATGGAAGGGACACAAGCTTCTGGAATCAACCATGGCTTGACTGTGGAATTCTGCTTAGTGACCACCTGCTGCAGGACATCACGAGGAAGAGAGTAACTCGACTGTGGCAGACTGGGTTACTGAAGAAGGTGAGTGGATGTGGGGAAGGTTAAAGGAACTCCTACCTGATGACATCCTTCTGATGATTGCAGGTACCAGCACCCCCAACCCGGATCTTGGCGAGGACAAGATGCTATGGGGGCTCGAGAAAGACGGGAGATTCCGGCTCAAATCGGCATACAACATGGCGGCAAACACTGATAATGAGGGAGAGTCACTATGTTGGAAGGCGATCTGGCAATGGAAGGGTCCCAACAGGGTCAAGCACTTCCTCTGGCTGGTGAGACACTAGAGACTATTAACAAACAAGGAAAGAACTAGACGAAAGATTGCAACAACGAGCAGCTGCAACTATGCGGAGACGAGGAGGAATCTGTTGATCACATCTTGAGGGGATGTGTTAAGGCTAAGACTTTATGGGGTAGATTCAAGGAGAAAATCGAAGTGAAGGACTCCAACATCCCCTTTCAGGACTGGCTCCTTTTGAACCTCAAGAGTGAGAAGTCAGGGGTGGACTTTGGATTATATGCTGGATGCTGTGGAAATAGAGGAATGTCGAGGTTATGGAAGGAGCACCCTTCTCTGAGCAAGGATTGTAGTGCAAAATCAATGCTTGGCTTAACATAGTTGAGCAAGCTAGAAAAAGAGAAGAGAAGACAAGGTCTGGCCCTGTCTATCTCAAAAGAAACCAACAAGTGGGATGGAATCCCCCGCCGGAAGGATGGGTGCAGCTCCAGATTCACGGATCGGTACTTTCACCACCAGGACACGCTGCGGCTGGAGGACTGATCAGAGACAGCCAAGGCAGATGCAAAGAAGCATTTGTTTGCAAATTGGGCACCCGCTCCATCACTAGTGCAGAGCTTAAGGGCGTAGTGGAAGGGCTGAAGATTGCTTGGAGTAAAGGCTACAGAAAAGTCCACTTGAATATGGATTCGTCCACTGCAATTGCTATCATCAAGAACCATGAGGACGACGAGCATCGCCATGGTCATGTTGCCCAACAGTTTCGCAACCTGCTCAATCTTGAATGGGTTGTTATTATTTCTCATGTCTTTAGGGAGGCTAATTTTGCCGCAGATTACTTAGCGGATAGGGGACATTATGTTAATTTTGACACACATCACTTCAATGTGTGCGACCCGGGCCTCAGGCAATGGTTGTACCATGACATCAAGGGGGTTTCCTATGATCGGTTAATTAATAATACGAATTAGACGCTTGACGTCGCCTTTCTACCAAAAAAAATACCATACAAAAGCCCAAAGAATTCATACAAACAGACCCAGCCGTTGGGGTTGGGTTCACAAAACAAGGAGTAGTTCTAGTATTTTGGAGAAAAAAATCCGAAATAATTTTCCCACTCCTATTACCTAGCAGTCTCGCCCAACGGCCCAAGTCTCACACCAGCACTTAGGGATGGCAACAAAATCCGAACCCACGGGTACCCACCCGACCCAATCCGGTCAACGCGGGTAAAACCCGTGTTGACGGGTTTTGGGCCGGGTTCGGGTTTAAACCCGCTACACTATTCACCGGGTCGGGTCGGGTTTGGGTTTAGATAAACCCGCCCCATGGGTACCCGCCCACACACATATAATTACTTTCTCGGTATGTTTAATATTCTAAATAATATATCTTCCTTAAACAACTAATATTCTTTATGTTTGTGGAGACATGTATAATTTGTTCTTTTTAATTGTTTAGAATGAAGTTGATATTATGAAATGGACAGTGAAGAAACTTAGTTGACGAGGAAGAAGCTTTCAATTAATCTTATTGTTTATAAATGTTTATCTTTAATTTTGAACAATTTGTATTGATCAATTGCGGTTTGCTTGTATGCTCTAGATTGGTGTTTTATGTATGAATAATTTGTATGAGAAAATTGATGTTAAACTTTTATTTTGAAAGAAACTTGTTATTGTAAATTTTTTACCACAAAAACCCACGGGTACCCATGAACCCGCGGATACCCAACGGGTTGGGTTGGGTTTGAGTTTTTCAAACCCAACGAGTTTTTCCCCGGGTTTTTTTGGCGGATAAACCCATGAATTTGGGTTTGAGTTTGACAAAACCCGCCCAACCCGACCCATTGCCATCCCTACCAGCACTAGCCCACGGTGAACCAGCAAAACTACTGGCACTCGCTCTTCGCACCATTTCACCATCTCTGCGCGCCTTTTCCTTATCACTCTGCTGCTTCAGAGTTTCGATTTCGGTTTGTGGACTCGACAAGGTAATCCTCCGCTTTCAGAGTTTCTTTTGGGACGCAACTACAGTAATTAGTTAGGTTATCCCAATCTGCATCTGTTAGCTGTTTGAGACACCCTTTTCTTGCTTCGACTTTGTATAGTAACCCGCAAGATGAAGCGGACGTGCGACTCCAGCGCCGATAGACTTACTGACCTTCCTGTCGAAGTGATACAGCGCATTCTGGTGTTCTTACCCATTAAAGATGCCGCCAAAACTAGTGTCTTGTCAAGGAAATGGAGGCATCAGTGGAGGAGTATTCCTCAACTTGTGTTTGATGATGGTTTTGCTCGAATACCTCGGGTTTCTGAATCTGAATCTGAATCCAAAGTGAGGAATAAGTTCATAATGCTGAACCTCTACAGGGCCCTGCTTGTTCATGATGGGCCAATAACAAAATTTGTGCTTTCAATCCCTGGATTGACCCCCTGCGATGAGATTGACAATGTTGTTCTTCACCTTTCGAATAAAGGCCTCCAAGACCTTACCCTTGAGTTTTACGGTCCTGGGTATAACAAAGACGGTTATCAGCTGCATTCTTCCTTGTTTTCTGCTATTCACCTGAAATGCCTGACACTTCAGTCTTGTGAAGTCACACAACCATCTTGGTTCATTGGCTTTAGCAAGCTTACCGATCTTCGATTAGAAGAAGTTACTTTGCCCTGTGATTTCTTCACGAATTTCCTCACTATGTGCCCGGCGCTTGAATCGTTGAGGGTTACAGATTGTGGCGGTTATGCTTTTGAGCTTGAAATTGTCGCTCCATTTCTAAAATCCTTCCACTTGAACGGATCCCTCAAGGATATCAGTTTCAAGTGTACACCGCGTCTGTTAAGTCTCACGCTTGATGTGTACGAGACCGACATGCATGAAATGGTAGCCTTTTTTGCTTCTATCACGACACTCCAGCAACTTTGTATCAGCACTCAATTTATGAGAGTAAGTTGCTTTGTCACGACCAATTTCGATTCTTGTGAAATTGTCTTCTGGGTTGCTTTTACTCATCGATGCTGTTTATTGTGCTTGGTTTTCTCTTAGGAACTTGCTGAAGCTAATAAGAATGTCCCCACCAGGCTTCCTTCTCCTCTTCACGGGTTAGAAGTCCTTGAAATAATTGATGTTGCATTAGATAGCTTGGAGCTGAAGCATGTCTTTCTTTGTTTGATCACGAGTTCCCCCAACTTGCGCAGGCTCAGAGTTGAGGTTCGTTGGGTTTGCCAACTGACTTTTCTGTTTGCAGGACTTTAAGGGGTGCATAAATTTTTGTTATCATTAACTGACTGACTCTTCACAAATTCTCTTGTAGATAGACTTCAACCAACTATTTTATCTGGCCGGAACTACTGAATTTAGCAGCATACGAAAGTTGTTGGAAGCAGAGGACTGCCCTGGATTTTCCGGTCGCTTTTTCCAACATCTTAAAGTGTTTAGATTGGAGGCCAGCTGCGGTACACAAGTTGAGCTGGACCTTGTGCGGTTCATCCTCGCCACTGCCCCTCTACTTCAGCGGATTCACATTACGCCTGCATGTCATTTGAGCTTTGAAACTCGTTTGAAATTCACGGTGGAGGCAATGAGATATAAGCGCGTCTCGAAAGAAGCACAGCTTATATATGACATGGATTTTGATCAGTGACGCTTTCAGCTTTGGAGCAACTTCTGCCCTTCAGAATTCATATGGTTGTGTTCTTTTTCTTATTCACCTGCATGAATGCAGTGTTGGTCGTCAAATTTGAGGATGTGTATGTTCTAGCTGCATATTGTAAAACCTACTTTCTTGATCAGCAAGAAATGTCAAATCCAACTAACTAGTTATCTGATTACATCCGAAAATAGAGATCACAGCAGATAGAAAGAAAGGAAATCAAGAGTAGTTCGTAATTAGGCGAGAAGTGACTTGTTTTAGCAGCTTTTTTAATTGGCAATAACGTTAGAATCCGCTCCATCACACTGCCAAGAAGGTTGCTAGTTCTATCACTAGTACCAAACTCGCATTAGAAAGTACAAACAAAAGATAGCCAATGACAGATTAAGTTTCATGAAACAGAAAGAGTATCCCAGTTCCCAGCTCAGTAAACAGCAACAACGTAATAAAACTTCAACATAAAAAGAAGTAACAATGTCAAGACAAGTCCACGCTACTGCTACACATGGAAGACATGGCATTAAGAGCCCCTCATGCTGCTGGATGATATGTAGAGGAAAAGACCATTAATGTGATGTGTAAAGCTGCAGATGTGTCAATCCTCCTCGTCGTTCCATTCATATATGATCTCTGCCTCTTTAGAAATACGCTTATATTGCATCACCTCCTTCATAAATTTGGTAACCTTTTTAGAGCTCAGTCGATGATAAGGATGAATTTGAATCCTCAAAAGCAGCGGGGCAGTGGCAAGTATGAGCCTCACCAGCTCCATCTCAAACTGTCCCCCCAGACTATCATTGATTTTGAACACCTTAAGATGCTGCAACAAAAAATCGGAACCATGGCTATCCTCTGCGCTCAACAAGCTTCTTATGCTTGTGACTGCATCATTGTTTCTGGGCTAATCTAGTATGTCAGTATCCAGCTACAAGAGTATTTGTCAAGTAATCAAGTCATGGCAGACAAAAGAATATATATCAACTCATAAATTTGCAACACCTGAGGGACCAACCTGGATCACAAGGGTGTGCAAGTTGGGGGAGCTCATGATGATACAAGCAAGAACACGCTGCATCTCCAAACTAGCCAAGAGAAGACCAGACACATGCAGGAGTTGCAATCGATAAAGAGGCTTAGGAAACCTGCTAGGGATATGACCTCCATTAGCAAGTACCTGAGAGAAGACCATATGCATAACACACCATTTCAATTTAATAAGTAGAGGACTCAGCAGGTTGTTTTGGCAACAATATAAAAATGTCTTCGGTAAACTTACTCGCAATAAATCTGGTAGTATGCCCAACATCTGTAGTGCTGGCAGCGAAGCAAATAAATCTACCACATTAGGCTTTTGGAACACATCTACATTAAGAGCGAGAGCTGATAGAAGTGGAGTACGCTTGAAGAACATTTTCTGCAAACGATTCCCAAAAAAGACGAATAACATGAGTCTTGGAGCATCTAGTTCAAGATTTGTAGGACCCTCGCAGTGGGACAGGTTCACTTCTCGAAGCAATGGGCACTTTGGAAGGAAACTCTCGAAGAAATCAGATGGCAGGTTTACATTACGTAGTTCAAGTTTCGTAAGCTTACTAAACCCCACAAACCATGGTGGTACAATAAACAAACAACCTTCCAGATGCAAACAATTCAGCCGAGTAGTAAACAACGAGGAAGGGAGCTTGTAAATATGACCGGCCACAATAGAAAGCACAAGGGTAAATTCTTGGACACCTCTGCCAGAAAGATGAAAAATGATATGATCAAGTTCATCGCAGGGGGTTAATCCAGGAACAGCAAGCACGAACTTCGAGATTGGCCCATCATGAACCAGTAGAGATTTGTAAATCTTCAGAATTAACTTGCCCATCATACTCGGTTCAGTGATACGAGCAAAACCATTATCGAACACAAGTCGAGGAATACTTCTCCAATGACGCCTCCATATTGTTGACATGAAAGCTGTTCTTGCTGCATCTTTTATTGGTAGCAGCATTAGAATGTGATGTATCACATTTTCAGGAAGCTGGCTAATTCTATCATCACCAGACTCTCCAATTCCCTTCATTCTCTCGCTATGCTCTGCATAAAAATCAATCGTAAGATAAAACATGCAGGCAGTAATCAGTTATATGAATGTGAATACTGGTTGGAATGGCTTGTTTCCCTTCTTGATTTCAGTTACCTGTAAGTGACAATAAGGACATAAACCCTTTTCGTGGCTTTCCAGTTACAGTAACTGGAATATTCAGAGGCCCATCCATATATACAGAGGAAGAAGAAGACGTGGGAATTGGGGGCTGATGCAAGATCTTGGTGGACTGGAAAAGACTCGTAGGGCATTAAACACACTTTAATTCTGCACAGTACATATCAATTGAACGTTGCCTTCTGGCATTCCCAAGCAAGCATGATAGAAGGAATTTGGACAGCCCATCTGAATACGAGTGGGAACTTTTTGGGATTCAACCATGCATGCATCAGATGCTCTGAACTTCACTACGTGCTTCCATATGATTGGCGAGACATTTATGATTTCTGTGACTGCTCTCCTAGCAATGAAGATCGAATAAGTCGAATTGATTGACGACTGCTTCCTAGATCTATAGTCTCCACTAAATTGTTCCCAATCAAAGTACTACCCTTTATTTTATTTCCATTTTCAATTGTTGTAAAACATGAAAGGGGTACGCTTTTTCAGCCCCAAGACCTTAGACACTGTTTCATTTTTTGGCTTCTACCGTCCAAGTACTGAAAAAACTCCTCCAACGCAATTTTTCACCCACAGCCGCACGCAAATCCCCTCGGCCTTACCCTCAATTCAGCAACCTCCCCCAACGCAATCTTTCACCCGCAGCCGTACGCAAATCCCCTAGCCCTTACCCTCAATTCAGCAACCTCCTCCGACGCAATCTTTCACCCGCAGCCGTACGCAGATCCCCTCGGCACCAGATCGCCACACATACTCCACGGGCAGCGGTACTGTAGCCGTGCCTTGCCTAAGCTCAATTCCCACCGAAACCTACCGCCGTTCACCTCGGCCTGGTCTTCAATCCAGCAACACCCATACCGTTGCTCGCTCAGTTTCCCAGCAATCGCAGGTCACAACACATACTCCACAGTTAGCAGTACTGTATCCGTACCGTACCTGCGCTAAGTTTGCCCGAGAACACGCATACCCCGGTCATGTCTATCTCTTCCCCATTCTATTCTGCTGTTCCTAATTTTCCCACTCCCTTGACCCCTTCTCGCATGCTCGCTCACGCAACCGCCCATGCTTTCAGCACCGTGTGGTTTATTTCACTCACTACAGGTAAGATTGCTCTCTCCTCGCTCAGATCCTCCTCTTCTGATCCACCTCTCATTCTATTCTTTTGCTTCCTCTTTCTCCCCGTCAACGCCACAACCGTCCGGCAAACCCGCTCAGCCGCCTTTACCTCTTCTCCTTGCCGCCATGAATCATGTCGTTCTCTCGAAGCTGGCATGGACGGACAAAAGTCCTGCTGTCAAATTGCGCCTCCTCCATACATGGATGGCTGGGAACCCTTCCCGGCCCGACGGGTTCTCTGAATACGCTACACTTTGGACGGACGAATTGGTAAGTCTCTCCACTTTGGGTTACTGCTTATTGCTCTTCCTGATTCTAACGTTCCCTATTCTTCTGCCAGGGGGTGCTGGTACAGGGCCTTGCCTCCAAGCTTCTGTCGGACCAATTGAAGGAGGTTCTTTCTGTTGGCAAGATTTACTTCGTCACACAGTTCTCCCAACGTGAAGCAAAAAAGCGTTGGGCACCCTGTTCCAATGATCGCCTTCTCCATTTTACTTCATCCACCACTTTTGTCCTCGCTGATGAGGATGCTTCGAGTTTCTGTGCTGATAGCTTTGAGTTTCGCCGCTTCGAGGACCTGCACGGCATTGCTTCTCGAGCTGAACACTTAGTTGGTTCGTTTTCCATCCTTTTCTCACGCGTACACCTGATTCTGCCCTCCATTCTGAATTAAATTCCTTTTCTTAGATGCTGTTGGTCGGCTGGTGTCTGCAACACCTGTCACCTATTTCCAGAAACAACATCGGTCCATCAAGAAACAAACTGTTGTCATTGAGAATGAGCGGTTAGTTCTCCTGACACTTCTTCTATTATAGTTATCTACACTCGGGTAACCATCTCATGCCCTTCAACGGTTTGCAGCGGAGCCTCACTGCCAGTTACGTTATGGGCGGAGTTTGCTGATAGACTGCCCCTGGCTCAACTTATTCAACTAGACGGGGCTGCACCAATTGTCGTAGCGTTTACTAGCCTCAATCTGTCCCTGTGGCGTGGTAAGAATATCTCGGTTACTTTGTGTGTCAGTCTAGGATTACCCTCAAGTTTCCATAACTAACTTCATCCTGATTTTGCCTCCTGCTCTAGCTAACTCCTAAACTGCATATTATCCTTTGCACGTTAACAATTTCACACCTTGCCAGCGGCAACCACTGGTGCCTGTGATTTGCAAATATTCCACAAGCATTCTATCTTTACCCCTTACCTTTGCCATGTTGTCCTGCCTTCCTTTGTCGTGTGGTTACATGTGCATTCTTACCACTTTGCGTATCTAACTAAACCGATGTCTAAAGCTTTCCAGAAATAGAGGACTTAGTTGGCAAGGAATACATCTTCCTACTGTACCTTCCTGTGGGTCAAGTTTCAGACTCTATGGCTGACATGGTTGTCTCCAGTATTGAGAAAGATGAGCAGCCCGCCTCTATAGACAGGCAGCCGCATGGGCCACGATTTCAGAAAAGGCATTCAACCACCATTGCCACGGTGCCACAGCTAATGCCTCCGAGGTTTGTTGTCGACAACCTAGCTTTCCACCATTCACACCTTCAAACACTAATGTTACCTTACTATTCTGCTCAGGTCCACAAACTACATCCAGCACGCACCTTCAAACAGCTCTGACATAACGGTTTTTGCATCGCCGACCAAGCGTCTTCGGGACGTTTCCCCAAGGTGCGGGTTTGCCCCCACACTTCGTAATGTTTATTCTCAATTTCTACATGCTCAAACTGCATGTCAGGTTCCTAATTAACCTCCTCCTTTGCAGTACTTCCATGGTCGACGATCCTGTTTCTCAGGAACACACAGAGTTCAGGGCCCCGCGACCAGTTCAGACCTTAGATATGAGGTAGCCTCCACTTCTCATGCTTCTTTCATTATAGCGACACCTATTCCGAACTTCCCATGCTGCTCATGCTTAGAACTTGCTTGCACTGCTCATAGTTAGTTCTCCTACAGGTTGCACTTCTCATGCTTAGAACTTGCTTGCACTTCTCATACTTAGAACTTGCTTGCACTGCTCATAGTTAGTTCTCCTACAGGTTGAGCTCTCCGCTGGCAGGGATAAACATTGCCACCCCATCTTCCAGTGAGAAGAAGAAGGATAAATTAAGTGACACTGCCCATGTGGAGCCGCATCAGTTGCTGTCACGGTGTGTTTGCCTCCTACCTTACCTGGAATGTGTTTTTACCCTGCATACCTTATTACTGGTCTTGCCTGCTTATCGGATTTCTCCTTTGTAACAAACAGGCCTGCCGACATTGCCATTACAGCTGCTGCTGGCCTGGGAAATACCTCCATCCATGAGAAACCATTGCCATCTGCAGCGCTGCTCAAAGACATCCCCCCTTCCATGTTGCCCATCAACCCGTCAGTCTATTCCTTGGTTATTGGCTTCCTTGAAATTCCTTTCCATCACATCTATTGCTTGCTGATACACCCATTGTTTTGCTTCTTTGTCCAGCCTAAGCCATCCACTCGCAAAGGTGAAAGTGGAGAAACTTCAGTACTCGCGGAAAGACGCGAAGAACTCCAAGGATTCTGATACTTTGCCCATTTCCCATCTGAAGACAAAGGTTTCGAAGGGCAAAGGTGTCGCCAAGAAACTGTTCCAGGGATGATCCTCTCCTACCTTCTGCAGGCGTATCCTCTCCTACCTTCCGCAAGCGCCTATTTTGCCACCTAGCCTGTTTTGTTGCCTGCTCGCGCTAATGTTTTCCGGATGGGAATATTCATTGTCGTTGTCATCGCCTGTGTCTACCATTTCATTTCCTCTAAGAGTCTTAAGTTCATGAATTACTACTTTCCTCTCACTATCGTTGTAATGAACTCCAATGTGCGTGCATTGTAACTATTTATTGACGATCTAATTATTAATTTCAGAATTCTTAGGCAGAAGCTCTTATCTTGCTTTTATGTCTTAACCTGCTGCGTTTTCTTTTAACTGCTTCACTCTAAGTTTGCCCCTTCCACACTGACATGGTCGCAGTATTAAATTCAGTGTCAGTAATCCTTTAGTTAAAACAGACACAGCTCTTTACAAATTGAGAACATATGGTGCTGCAATTTAGACTTTGGGAATAACATCTTACAAGTTGGTGATTGATTGTTGGTACTTTACAGTAGGGTAGGAGTTTTAAAACCACACTCTGACAGAAAATAGACACATGATTAGATTAAGTTAGGTGATTCCCACCATTCCCTTGAACTGTCATCACCTTTGAGTTCCTTGGACATTGCTCATTCTCTTCTCTCAATTGTCAAATCGCAGTAGGTCTCCATAGTGGTCATAATTTTGGTTGTCCTTTGCTATATTAAACTTTAACACTCTTCTTCCCATGGACTGTTGTTCTCTAACTTTGTTTTTCTTCTACATGCAGATTTCACGTTTTGCTCTCCAATACCAATTACTTTGTGTTCTGAACTGTGAACTCTTCTGTTTTCAGAACCTGTAGCGCGCTGAATATAGTTCTTTCCTTTGTTCAGAGATCACCCTTTGCTGGTAACAGGTATCATCTCTCAGATAAGCACTTCTTGCCTTTTGTATGATGCCTGCTTTCTCTGCGTTACTGTCATGGTATCTTCTTCTCACGTTTTGCTCTCCAAAACACTATGGCATAGGCCTGTTCTGGTTCTTTGAAGTTCTTAGTTATGCTGCCTCAGTTGTAATAATGATCTCATACTTGGAATTAACTTTACTTTCATTCTTCTACCATTTGTCTTCATGAACCAGTTCATACACCCACCTTTTCCTTAAGTAGCCCGGTTGCTGGACACCAATGCTGATAGTATGACGAGACCAGTGCAGGGGAGGCATGGTTCGTCAGATTGTTCTTCTCCGTCGAAAAACAGCGCAAGTGTAGTTAATCCGGTCATAGGCTCTTCAACGCCCGTGAGTATTGATCGAAGAGGGAGAAAGGCCACATTCACTCCATCTCACTTTAGCTCTATTCCTGGGAAGTCAGCACATGCCGTTGACCCCATTCCTTCTCGAACAAACAAGAAAAGACCAAGTCTGTTTGCATCCAAGTCACCTCCAGGAAAGGGAAAAGAGCCACGCCTCAGTTCAGTTCGTACGGGCACAGATGTCAATGAACGGCTACACGAAAATGATCAACCATTCTTCACCTCCCCTGCTGCCACAACACCACAACATTGTTCTTCAAATCCTGTCACTCAAGCCTCCCCTACGTCCAGCATGTCTTCAACTGGTGTGCGACAGAAATCCAAAGTTCAACGTGCACATACCTTTTGGAATGATGACATTCTGGATTTTGGGCTTCCTGAATGTGCTTGCCCATATTGCGGAGCTATGTTCTGGTATGCTGAACGCCTTGAACGACACCGAAACACCACAATGCCAATATTTGCTCTATGCTGTAATCATGGAAGAGTCTCTCTCCCTTTGCTAAAGCAGACCCCGGCTTATCTTAATAGCCTTCTTGATGTTAGTGGAGGCTCGGAATCAAGGCACTTTCGTAAAGAGGTTCGTCCCTATAACGGTATGTTTTCCATGAGCTCCATTGGTGCTAAATTGGATCGTCGGGTGACCAACTCTTCAGGACCATACTCTTTTGTTATTTGTGGCGCTAATTACCATCACATGGGATCGTTGTTACCACCGGAGGGGCAAAAGCCCAAATTCTCCCAGCTATATGTATTTGACACTGAAGATGAAGTCGGCGATCGACTTTCTAATTTTTCATCGACTAACCTTGCTTTGAAGCCTCATATAGTTGACAATCTGATCAAGATGTTTGATCAGACAAATGAGCTTGTCAAAAGCTTCAGGAGAGTCGCTAGGGAAGTACAAGATCCTGCAAATCATAACCTTCGACTAAGAATATCAGGTCACCGGGAAAACAACAACAGGCAATATAATTTGCCAACTGGGTCTGATGTGGCCGGGCTTATCCCTGGTGACTTCACCGCCGACGATGATGACAGAGATATTATTATTAACCATCGGGAAGAAGGCTTGCAGCGAATTGAAAGTCTGAATCCAAAATTTCATGCTCTGCAGTTCCCTGTTCTTTTCCCATATGGGGAAGATGGTTTCCATCTAGGAATCAGGTGCGATCCTGTACACAACTCGCCTACTGCCAAGAGACAGCATGTCACTGAAAGAGAGTTTCATGCATTTAGGTTACAGCACCGCGAGGCAGAAGGTCAGAGTTTGATGCGAGGTGGGAAAGCTCTGCAACACTATTGTGTGGATGCATTTTCAACCATTGAGCAAAATCGGCTTAAGTTCTTGCGTCGAAACCAAAAACTACTACGTGCTGAGTTATACAAGGGCATTTGTGATGCTTACAGCAAGGGTGACACAACCGGGAATGACATTGGTATGATTCTTCCTGCGACCTATACTGGCGGGCCTCGGTACATGAAGCACCAGTACCTTGATGCTATGGCAATTTGTCGTCGTATAGGCAATCCAGACCTATTTATAACATTCACCTGCAATGCACAGTGGCCAGAAATCACCAAAGCATTCGCAGATGTTGTTGGCCTAAAGCCGGAAGATAAACCAGATGTCGTTGTGCGCGTCTTTAGGATGAAGGTCGTTGCTTTGAAAGAGCAGATTCACCGGTATCAGTTTTTTGGAAAATCAGTTGCAGGTCGATGTTGTTATCTTACTCCTCTTTTTTGTTTCCCTTTACCATTCTTAGATTACATACATGCCAATTACGCCACCTTACCTTGACCCATCTATCTATGCTATGCATGTTCCCACCTGCTCATGTGGTACTCCAGTTCTTTTTAAATCATTGTTATTAGAGAACATTGCCAACCTTATTTTTACCACCCATCAATGATTGTCGTTGCTGTTCCTTTCTATATGTGATCTCATAGGTTGCTGGTTTTTGTTATTCTAAAGCAGATATACACACAATTGAGTTCCAGAAGAGGGGGCTACCGCATGTGCATCTATTGGTGTGGCTTCATGAGAATGATAAGTTGAAGACCACCGAGGCTATTGATGCAACAATTTCAGCTGAACTACCTGATCTAGAGAGAGACCCTCTTGGATATGCGACTGTGACAAGATTCATGCTACATGGACCGTGTGGTCAGTCCAATCAAAAATCTCCATGCATGATAGAAGGAAAGTGCAAAAAATTCTTCCCAAAGGCCTTCAACTCGACAACTACATATGATCACAATGGGTACATCGTCTATCGGCGTAGAAATGATGGTCGGACCTTTGACAAAGGCAATGGTATCCTCGACAACCGTCATGTGGTCCCTTACAATCGCAACCTGTTGGTCATGTTCCAGGCACACATTAATGTCGAAATCTGTCATAAGGGAAGACTCATAAAGTATCTGTTCAAGTATGTTACAAAAGGCCCTGACCGAGCTACAGTTGTTGCTGAAAACTGTCCAGCCCATCAACCAGCCAATACAGATGGTCCTCCAACAACAACGAGAGATGAAATTAAACAGTACCTTGACTGCCGGGTTCTCTCCTCATTTGAAGCAATGTGGCGGTTGTTTGAGTTCCCGATACATGAGCGATCACCATCAGTTATCTGTCTTCCTGTCCACCTCAAAGACCAGCAATCGGTTGCATATAATCCAGATGTATCCTTGCAATCAGTTGTCGAAGATCCTGAGAAGGCAAAGACAATGTTGACTGAGTACTTTACTCTTAATCGCATGGACCCACAAGCTAGATCACTTACATATGCCGAAATACCTACTGCTTATACATTCCATCTCAGGCCAAAACATTGGGCTAGGCGGAAGCAAGGCTATGTCATTGGTCGTATAGTCTTTATCCCTCCAGGGACAACTGATGTCTATTTTTTGCGCATGCTGCTGACCAAGGTGAGTGGTGCTACGAGCTTTGAAGACCTTATGATAGTTGACGGTGAAGTTTGTAAAGATTATCAAGATGCATGTCTCAAACGCGGCTTCTTAACCGATGATAATGAGCCTCAAGCAACTATGGTGGAGGTCGGCCAATGGGGAATGCCAGCCTTGCTCAGATCTTTGTTTGTCATGATTCTGGTGCATTCTGAGGTTGCTGACCCAAGGGCATTGTTTGAAGCTAATTGGAAACTTCTAGCAGACGATTTCTCCTATCGAACCCGACACGGTTTGGAGCTGCAACACTTTCAACCACCAACTGAATATTTGCATAATGAAGTGTTGAAGCATATCGAGGCTCTTCTGCATAGGCACTCAAAAAAACTAGCTGATTTTGGCTTGCCGCAACCTGCTGACCATATTGATAGTGTGGTTGGAAATAGATTAATTTGTGAACAGCTCAATTATGATGTCTGCATGCAGGAACGCATGGCCGTTGAGATTTTCTCAACATTGAATCGTGGTCAGGCTGAGGCCTACCACAAGATCATGGCTTCTGTACACGAAGGGGCAGGAAAATTCTTCTTCCTGTACGGCCATGGTGGTACAGGGAAGACCTATCTGTACAACACAATTGTTGCAAAACTCCGTAGTCAGCAAAAAATCGTTTTAGTGGTTGCATCATCGGGTATTGCGGCTACTCTACTTCCAGACGGATCAACCGGACATTCTAGGTTCAAAATTCCAATTGAGATCGATGGTTTTTCAACCTGCAAAGTTAAAAAGGGCACTCATTTGGCAGAGTTACTAAAAGCAACCTCGCTCATTGTGTGGGACGAAGCACCGATGACTCATCGCTATTGCTTTGAAGCTTTGAACAAGACTTTATGCGACGTCATGGATGTGCCTTACAGTGGAGATAGTCACAAGCCATTTGGTGGCAAGACAGTCCTGCTTGGTGGGGATTTTCGGCAAATCCTGCCAGTTGTTCCAAACGGTGGTCGTGAGGAAACTCTTAGTGCATCAATCGTTCGTTCTCCACTCTGGTCGCACTGCAACCTTCTCTGTCTACACCAGAATATGCGCATTAATCAAGATGCTGTTAATGAAACCGCTATATTCAGTGAAATGACATTCCCACAATGGGTTCTTGCTGTTGGGAATGGGGTTGCACCTACTGTTTCCTTGGATGAAAGTCCTGAAAGAACGTGGATGAAGATTCCACAATGCCTACTCTTGCCACAGGAAGGTGAATCCATTGAGCCAGTTGTTAATTTTGTATTCCATGGACTGCTCGAGGCTTACAGGTCAGTTTCCTTCCTCAAGAGTCGGGCTATTGTCACACCGACAAATGAAACCGTCTCTGCGATAAATGCTTCTATTCTTTCGTGCATTCCTGAGGAGACAAAAAACTACTATAGCACAGATAGTTTGTGCGCTGAATCAACGGACAACTCAGACTTGGATACACTGTATCCCATTGAATTCCTGAACTCTCTTTCTTTTAATGGGATGCCTGAGCATGAACTAACTCTGAAGCTTTATGCACCCATCATGTTGCTTCGGAATATAGATCCATTGGCTGGTATGTGTAATGGAACACGCCTAATGGTGACACATCTTGGAGAAAATGTGATAAAGGGAATCATACTCACCGGTACTTACGAGGGTACGGTGGTCGCTATACCGAGAATAGCTCTGAACTTTAGTGATCACAAATGGCCTTTCACAATGAAACGCCGCCAGTTCCCGGTACGACTCTGCTATGCCATGACAATCAACAAGAGCCAAGGCCAGACACTCGAAAAGGCAGGGGTTTTCTTGCCAAAACCAGTATTTAGTCATGGCCAGTTATATGTGGCAATTTCTCGGGTTCGCTCGGCAGCAGGCCTTAGATTCCTCATTCACAATGACGGTAGTCTTCCCCATGACTGCACCAAGAACATCGTCTACACTGAGCTGTATTCTGAATTATCCTACCCTGGTAACTTTGCATTCTGCCTTACACTTTAAACATAGCCACTCAGGTGACCTCTTTTACATTTTAATGATTACATTTCTTTACTTTCATAGAACATGGTGTGCCTGAACAGCTGGATCAACATCTTTGAAAGTAAACAGGTATGTATGCGTTATTGGCATGCCAGGTGCTATCTTTAGGTATGCAAACCAGGGTCCATTCTATCACTTGATGATTGTTGTCTGCTGTACAGACCATTTGTTGCAATCCAGTGCAGACCTGTGTTTAGATTTCAGTCATCCAAACAACACTATTTACTCCATTTTTTCTGTAGCCAGCCACAACTCTGGAGAGACTGCAGATGTTCAATGGAATTTCAGAAGTTTTTGCGATCTTCCCATCGCCGACGACTGGTGCTTTTGCCTATCTTGAATTTTACTGTGTCCGGTTCGCAGTTAAAGCATATTTCTCCTTCTGCTAGAATGTATGCAATCAAGCTTTATCTTCTGCGGTTTGGCAAATGGTGTGCATTTACTAACCGCCTTGGTGATAGAGCTTTTCTGCATATGATATCTAGAATAGAGATGAATGCTTATGTCTAGCTGTTCTTCCCATTTTGAACTGTCCTTTGCAACTGATGTATTTACATTTGCCTGTAAAATCATGTGAACTCAACAAATGTATTCGGTATTTGGTTAGACCGTGGCTTTGACTGTCTTCGTGCTACGTACACTACCAGGGTACAGCATACCAGGAAAAACAACATTTCTACCTCCCCACTGTTCTTAGCCGGTGCTAAAGCCGAATACAAACTTCGAACAATAGCCGTATGGGTCCTAATCTCCGGCACAACATTT
This sequence comes from Linum tenue, assembly GCA_946122785.1. NCBI lineage: Eukaryota > Viridiplantae > Streptophyta > Magnoliopsida > Malpighiales > Linaceae > Linum > Linum tenue. Next base: position 40,656,613 of record CAMGYJ010000010.1, read on the forward strand.
TACAATTTTGTATTGCAGACTCATGAGATCAATCAGGGATGAAATCAATTTGTTTAGAACAGCAGGTTAGTGATAAGAAAGGAAAACCAACTGTGCACCAACATGTCTCAAGGTTGCTGCAGAATCAGGAATCTACCTTTGCCTGAATAGGGTTACAACTTTGCTTTCTTTACTCTTTCGGTGCAAATGAGGTTTCTTCGGCCTATATATATTTATTTCATTTAACGGTGTTTGCTTCTTTATCCAGCTATCACACACATCAATATCATATATCATATGCCAACCAGCAATTCAGATTCGCTTCATGTGCAGTGCTATGTCCTTACTCCTTAACCTTAACAATGAGTTTGTTCCCGCAAACATGTTTGCCGCCATACGACATTGGGCCTGATTACTTTTTCTGTTGTCATTGATGGACTATGACTGGGTTGTAACTGGATTGTATTGTGAGCAGCCCATCCAATAGAAAAGGCCAAGCTTATGGTCCCAAAAAGACCTAATGCGTGTGATAGATGGAGAAGCACTGGCCGCTAATTCGTACCATCTCCTACTTTCATTACCAATCCTTCCCAAGACCCTACAAACCTTTCTTTACACGACATCACTCTCAAGTCTCATCGTCTCTAATCCCCTCATATGAAGACTGCACCTGCTTTTCCCCTGCGCTTCTGCAATCTCGGAAACCCCTTAAAACACCAAAATCGCACTGATTGTTTTCCCTCCCAACGACACCTCCATCACCACCCCTTACCTTAAGTGCCCTTCCCAAGATCCTCCAAACCTTTCTTTACACGACATCACTCTCAAGTCTCATCGTCTCTAATCCCCTCATCCCTAATGTCCATCGCTTTGCTCCTGGTCGATGGTACACCCACTGTAGCAGCATTTGACAAGGCAAAGGCCATGCCTTGGCCAGTACCCTTCATCAGTACAAGAGAGGAATGGAAACCTTATATATCCTGAAATTCCACCCATCCTCAGTAGCGACCCTCTCATTTTCCAATCTCGACCAATCTTTCTGCATACGAACCTCTGGAATAGTGTTATCAAATGGCTTCCGAATACAACTTCGTCCTGGCTCCAGAAGGTAATCTCTTCTTCTGCAAAACCTATTGTGCTTGCTCTGTTATGCTTGGACAGTAACCCTGCTAATACATGGTCTCATTCGTTTTTCCAGAGCTGTCAGAAGCTCCTTTAACCATCGGAAGGCTTCGACTCGGCTTAAATGAACAACCAATTGTCTTGCGCCTGCTGCACTACTGGATGCAGAACTGTATTGAATCAGAACCAGCTCAACGAGTGGTACACAGCATCTGGATCGACAAACAGGTGTGTGGCCTCTTGGATGTCTCATTCAATATCATTCTAATTTTTTGCACGGTCTGGATGGTGATCACCTGGTCGACCCCTGACCAACAACACTAGGTCTGACCACCAAATAGAACATTCCCTAGCCTGGCCTGACCAAAAAATCAAATTATGTGTCTTTACGATATTATGTTCGTGACGAGATGCAATTCCTGTTAGGATTGCAGGTTGTCCTTCTTTATTTTCCTCGCTCTCTCACACTTCATAGCCTTGCAGGAGGACCTCATTGAGGCATACACACCGGTTTGCTTCGCGGGAGAACTGCCTGACTTTTTATACCCTGGGAAAATATTTATGTTGCGCTCTGGCCTCACAAAGCGACGTAGGCGGTCTTTGAGAACCTGCTCACCCATGATTCGCCTTAAGCTCACTGAAGGAGACAATCTGCAGGAACTGCCAGAGGACCCAGATCGTCCATGGTTCCCAAAAACTGGCTTCTATCCAACATCCTTCACTGGTTTGAGGAATCATTTATACTCAGCGACAGACTTCAGAGGTACCATACATTCCTTTTCCCTAGGAAAACACCCTGCCTACAGAAACCTCTACATTGTTTGTAATGTTCCTTGCAGATGTGGCGGGTCGGCTGGTCAGTGTTTCAGAAAAAGAAACTGGAAACTTTAGGGTGCCAACTATCTGTGCAGTGCTGGAGGATTCGGTGTTAGTACCTCACAATATTCCAATTAGATTTATCATGTGCATTAACATTTTGACTTCACATTATCGATTTTTGACTACTGCAGTGGGAACAAAATCATGGTGAACTATAAATCGCTCGACCAGGCTTTATCTCAAGCATTGATTGTAGAGGCTGAAAAGCGTGGTCCCGTTTTGCTGGCTTTTACAAGCATGTTCGTCGTTCAATCAGAAGGTAAGGTGTACGGAAAAACACGTTCTAACACATTTAAATATGAGTTTACACCATATCTAATTTCGTCCTTCTATTGTACCTGAGATGCAGGTCGTCTGTGCCTGCTCAACACAGCTGCAACATGCATAATCCAGGGTTCCTACTCGCGCCGTTTCAGGCACCTTAGAGATACGTAAGCATCGTTCAGCCAAGATTTTACTTTCTCAACTGAACTGGACACAATTTACTTGAATTTTTCCTCTCATACTGACTTCACTAACCTGCAACCTGTTTACTATAATCAGGTTCTCGCATGTTCACCGCCCGGTGGTCATTGGCCACTCACCTACACCTAGCCCTGTGTATGTTCGTTATAAAATGCCTGAAAAAACGACTCTGATGAAGTTAATGGCAGGTGAAAAGGAGCTGTTCCCAACACACAATGTAAGATTAGTTCATTCAGATTTTTACAGACATACAAAGATTGATTCCTGACTCACTTTAAAACACATTGTTAAAACAGTCCTCTGTTTGGTGCCTCATCAAGATAGAGAACATTCCAACCTATACAAGTCATTGCTACTATCCTTCTAATGACAACACAAACTGTCCGAGGTACGTATCGCAACAACACCATGCAAACCACTGAGATCAATTGGCTTCACATCTATGCCACATTCTCTGCAGGTTCCAGATGAATATTCAGTGTTGCGATGTCTCAACTTCGGCCATTCTGCTCTTCAGCAATGATGCAACGATTTCACTGCTAAAGAAGTCAGCAGAGGAGTACTTGGCTCTTACTAACTCTGCTAGGAATGCATGTCTCGGTTCTGTCTTAGACAGGATGTTCACTGTGGAGATTGGGACTGGCCAGGACACAGAAATTGCCAGTTCAGTGCTTGAGGTTGGGAGCATATGGGATCCGCTTGCCTTCGCCATCTAGCCACGTGAAGCTCTATCTATCTATTTCTTATGTCAAGAACTTCGGATATCGGGCCTGTAACCCAGAACACATTTTACTAGATTTGTCTGCTGTAGTTCTTTTGTTAACTGTTCACGGTGGAACAGGTGGTGCTTTTGTTAACTGTTCACGGTGGAACAACTTACTCTATTTTGTGGAACACGCAGACCTCCTCCTCCTTACCCTTCTTATTTCAATCACTGCTTCTTGACAATGCATATGCTTTTGCTTTCAGTTCCACAGTTTGCTCTCATGTTGACTTGAAGGTGTAATTTTCGTTTTAAAAAAAATCCACAAAGGTTCAGAATGTTTGCCAGACGGTGAGAGAGCTTGCTTCCTCTGACAGAATCTCCTGCACCAAGTTTAAGATGATAGTCGTTGGTTAAATAAAAACACAGAATAGTCAGTTCTAAACAATGCATGTACATAAAAGTTGGTTCGTTCTTGCCAGTTCACTTTAAAAGTAGGGCGAAATCATGCCTTCATTCAACTTAGTTTCTCACCGAGGTGAATGCCAAAAATGAGTGAAATTTTCCCACCATACAATCAGTTGCACAAATTTTCGTTCCCGCGGCGTAGCCGTGGGTGTTGATTCTAGTTAGATAATTAACTTGCAGACAGAGACAGTGTTCTGTTCTGGATCAGAAAAGAGATAGTACCATTTTGTTATCGTACTATCTCGCATCCCTTGTTCAATGAGTCAATCTTCTCATATAGATCAACAACTCTAACGAATTTCCTTGGCTCAACTTATAATGCAGACAATTTCATGCATCAGAAGCACACTTGATGTTTCGGAGACTAGATCATTGAATCAACAAATTATGCACATAATTGTTTCTTCGCATTATGCACAAAACTGGTTGACTTCATCATTCAGTTTATGCAGAACTGAATTCGGAGATGAATCATACGTAGCAGCAATAACAAACAAACGACATGGTCAGGCAAAACATCAAACTAAAACTCAAAAAATCTCCAAATTTCAACTAAGCAGGATTGAACATCCACGCATCACTTACAGAAGAAACGACAAACGACCACAGTTGCAAATTGCAGACCTCATCATTTCTAGACATATATCACATCGAATTCTTAGTAAACACGCTTACATTGTGTCACCTCCTTTCTCAATTTCGGGATTCGATTTCAGCTTGATCACAACTTCACAAAGCAAGTACGCGAGCCAGTGGTCAGAACAAACATCACCATCTCCAGTTCGATCCAAGTACCCCGAGAGGCACTGAAAACAAGTTGCAGGAATATCCATCTGCAAACGCCTTGAAATTTTCGGGGTTCGACATTCGTGCATCAGATGATCAGATACTTTGAGCTTCACTCCAAGAGACTGGTTCCAAATAATCTCACTAAAAACCTACTAGTACTAGGGGTGTTGATTACAAACCTACTGACATGAAATCACCACCGAACCCAGTTCACTCAATCCCAAGAAAAAGCTTCCACCATTTCAATGCATAGTAACTTATTCTAGACAACAAGAAAATTCTACCATTCTACTTACTAATTTGTCATGCTGCAGGTTTGATGGACTCCACAAACCCACTGCTGAGCAGCCGCTCAACGTACTTCCCCAGAATGTCCACCTCCAAGTTCACCTTCTGCCCAACATTCTTGAAAGGGATCACAACCTTCTGCTGCGTATAAGCCACGAGCATGAAATTGAAGCAGCTCTCCTCATCAAACACATCAACCACAGTCAGGCTCGTCCCGTCCACCGCGATAAACCCTTTCGGAACAACATACTTCAACAGCCCTCTATCCACCTTCACCTTCACCCAGAGCGAATCTCCTTCTGGATCCTTGGCAACTATCTCCCCCGTCCCGTCCACGTGGCCCTGCACGAAATGCCCGCCCATCCGGCTAGTGGGCTGAACCGCCCGCTCCAAGTTCACCGCCGAACCGGCCTCGAGCTCTATCAGGGACGTCTTCCTCAGAGTTTCAGGGGATAAGCCCACGGTGAAGTCTTCGTCGGTGAACTCGGTCACAGTCAGGCAGGTGCCGTTGACGGCGATGCTGTCGCCGAGATGGACGCCCTCGAGGACGGTGCTGGCTCGGATCTTGAGGTCGAATCCGCCGTCGGGGGTGTTACCCAGGTGCTTGACTTGCCCCATTTCTTCAACGATTCCGGTGAAGAGCGATCGGGTGGTCGAGGAGGAAAATCGGGTTTGGGGCTGGGATTTAGGGGTTTTGGTAAAGACGAGTGAACGTGAACTGGGATTTGAACTTGAGGTGGAGAATTTGAGATTGGACTTTTGTGGGAGTAGATTCAGCACTGTGATTGCAGTTGGTGATGATGGGCGAGTTCTCATGGGACAACAGATCCTGCTGGGAGGTTTGACCAGAGACGAGAAGGAATAACAGACTGCCATTTCTGTCTTCTTCTGGGTATGGATGTTTGAGATTAGTGAACAACAGCCGACTGTAACGATCAAAAAATGAGAGGCTTAAGCTTTGTGGGTTGTGGCTGTGGAATCGATTAAGGAAGATTGGAAAAGGATGGGAGAAGAAGGGGTTAATTGTATGGTTGGTCATTGAGGTTATAAAAAATGTAAGTTTGGTCATTTGAAATATTAGAATTATTAAGCCACAAGTAGCCAAAAATTACCAAAAACGAAATTTACTGTTCATCAAGAAAAAATCGGAGATTACTGTTCACGGAGGATGCCAACTCACATGTGAGCAGTTGCACTGTAAACCCATACACAGCCCTTTGGGCAGGTTAAACAGAACCGTTGATCAAACTATTTTCAGCCGTTGAAATCTTATCCCATAAACCCCCCGTCTCTTCTCTTTATTCTTCTACGTCAAATCAAAACCCCCCTTTCGGCCAAAAAAGAATAAAAAATTTCAAACCCTCCTGCCACCTATCTCCTCCCTCCCTCATGTTGAACTTTCGGTTGGTGTGAGAGGAGCTTGGTCCACCGTCGAAATCGAAGCCTCATGGGAGAGTAGGGCCAGTTTGATTCCTCAACTCCGTGAAATTGAAGCCGCCATGGGAGAGATGGATAAAATATAGCCATGTTGATTTTCCTGGCTTTTTCTTTCTCTTCATAGGACTCACGAAATCGAAGCCGCCATGGGAGAGTCGGACCAGTTTGCTTCCTCCACTCCGCAAAATTGAAGACGGCAACTAGATTTTGCTTTCTTTTCCATGGGATTGAAACAAGAAGCAGGGTAAAGGGCTCACGAGGGAGTTGAATCTGGAAGGGGAAACTGCTTGATGGACCAGTTTTCTTCCTCAACTCACGAAGCCGCCATGGGAGATTCAGATCAGATGTACCTCCCTTTTGATTTCAACCCTTTAATTAAATGCTCTGTTTCTACCCTTCCCTAAATGGGTTTTTGACCGCCTCTTCATATACCCTAACAAGAAATTTTGGTCAAATTCAGGGAATAAGTTGCCACAACTCCCTTTCCACTCTCATTGAATCTCGATTCAATTCAAATGGTCACTAATTGTGATCGTGCTGGTTGTTTCAGGTCGCTGGTGGAGACTGCAAGGGAAGCCATAAATCACGCCATGAAAGAGCCAGTAGATGGAAGAAGGGGCACGTTCTCCTTCCTACGTAGCTCTTCCCAGGCCCGGCCGGCATCTCCCATGTATTCCCGCTATATCGATGCTCCCATTATGTTCAATAAATTTGATAATGTAGCAATTTTCTGCTGTGTACTTACCAATGGCTCTGTCTCTTACTCAAGCTATCGTGGTTGCTCACCAGCTGGACAATTATGATTTCACGAAGCAACAGGTAACAACAAGTACAAAACTGATCAACCAGTTGTTTGATGTACGTTGTTGTATTATTTGCACAGGTAGCTCTCTATCAATATATTTGTTCATTTTTATAGACTGATGGTATATCTGTAGACTGTAATTGGCATGCATGTTTTCACCACTAGAAGACATTAATTCTTCTTTTTATGAAGCATGACTATCATGACTACCAGAAATTCATTACACATAATCTACCTGAAGTTTGTCCCTTGGTTTGATGTTCTGTCCATTGTTTGTGAATGCTGAAGGAATTGGTTGAAATTACACACTGCATTTTCTGATACTGCCTTATTATGATGCATCACTCATGTTAATGATTTGCTTATACAAGAGAGGTTTGATCCTTAATTGATAAAAGTCAGTGCCATCCAAATGCTTATAGATATAAATATTAGGATAGCAAGCTTCAGTTAGGTGTAGGAGTAGGACCCTGTTTTACAGCTTGAAAATGAGGGATGCTCAATTGATTGAAAGAGGAATGAAAGCAGTTTAGGATGATAGTCTTTTGTGTTCTGCTATAAGATAAGTTAATTGTGTTCAATTCGCGTAACTTAGTCGTGTAATTGTGTTTTTATTGTTTGCTTTACATACCATAGGATCGTTTACTTTTATTTGGGTCCCTTTATAAGGGCTGCATGTTTATAAAATTTAAATGCAGCACTCCTATTCACATGATCATTGATGGATCATCATCCTTATGTATCAAGCCGCCTTGGAATTGTCAGAGATCCTATTTTCCATCGGAATCCAGTTTAGTGCTTTCAAGTTTAATGTAATTATTCTGATTGCCATTTACTTAATGAGATTTGGGACAGGGAAATTAGGTCATCTAACCAATTTGTTGGTTGGATTTTCTATGACGATGTATTGGGTCTTTAGGGTGCATTATAATGGCTTTTGAAGAAAATTTTTGTTGTCAATATTTGCTATTGTTCTTTCTCTCTTCCAGCCTTCTCTCTTTCCTTGGTGAAATTTTGTTTAATAGAAGTCCAGTGATCCATAAGTTTTTTTTTCTTTTTAACAAAAGATAATCATATATTGACTGAAATATAGGTAGTTATATCCTGGAATTCAGTCAAGTTTGTTAAAGAAAAGAATTTGAAGAACTGCATTATCATTTCTTTTTTTTTTACACAAAACTAAATTATATAAAAATTATAAAATTCATTTTGTACCCGCCGCAGAGCGCGGGCCATTTATCTAGTTTAAATTTATTGGTGGTACTTTAATTTACTGAACTCGTCCACATTTGGTCACTCTCCGTCCAATTCCGTTAATTTTGGCTGATGTGGCAGTCAACTCTCAAAGTTGACCGTTAACTTAGTGGCGTGGCAATTAAAAAATAATAAATAAAATAAAATTTAATCTATTTTAATGTCCAACTCAGTTTTACCATAACATAAATAAATAAATAAAAATATTATAATTATTAATTATCAAATTAAAAGTGAATGGTGGACCAAACATTGAGCAAAGATTACCGAGTGAGCTCCTTCTCCTCCTTCTTCGGCTTCGTCTCCGTCTTCTCCAATAATTCCCTAAATACAGTAAAAATTAAAACTAATTCCCACAATACATAACTTTTATAAAAAATTCCCAAACTACCAAAGTTTGACATGGATCGAGTTTAAAAAACTCGAACTAGGAGGGGTTCGATTGAAAGCAAATCGATCCACGTGCATCGAGGATATAACACTCGATCTACACGAACTGGATCGATGAGATGGCCAGCGCTCTACCATAGATCGATGCCCAAAGAAGCGATCTAGGCCGTTTATTGCTCAATAATCGAAGTGGTGAAGACGCGGATCGAACGGAATAAAATCGATGCAGGTAGATCGAGTTAGTGGCAATCGATCCACTTGACGCGGATCGATGACGTAAGGCGCGCACTACCATTGATCGAGGACAGTAAACTCGATCCACGCCGTTCGATTCCAAAGCACGCGAAGCAGGGTTGACGCGGATCGAGTGCGTTAAACTCGATGCAGTCGATCGAATCTCTTATGGTCGATTTATTTGACGCGGATCGATGACGTCAATGGCGAACAACCGTTGATCGAGGTCCCCAAACTCGATCTGGTTCGTTCGATGGAGACATCCGCGATCTTCTTTTGACGCGGATCGAGTACCTGTTAATCGATGCCCTAGTTCGAGTTTTGTAAACTCGATCCACTCTCCCACTGCAGCTATAAATACCCCCTTCCATTCCACCAAATCCCACACCACTCCATTCTTCTTCCTCAATTCCTCCCACCACTCTTGAAGAAAAAAATATGCTCTGTGGTTGCGGCTAAGCCCGATCTTCCGCATCAGATTTTTTTTCTTTAGTTTGGTACTTCTATCACTCAAAATTGTCGAGATGGATCCGAGTATTTACGATCCTAGATTATACATTCAAGGCGGACCGCGAGAAACCGATTTGTTGGATGAGCAACCTTACCATCGGTCTGAAAGTGTTTGGGCGGCAGATCCGGTAAGCACTTCCTCATTTACTTTTCTTTTTTTAAATGTGATAGTATTCTTCTAATTTTTTTTTGTATAATAATTAATATTTTTTTTTCTACAGGAACAACTTGACGTAATCACCCATCGGTCGCTATCTCGCTTGCCTAAATGGGATGATCGTATCGAGCCCTTCATTGAAAGAGCGCGATTGCTGAGGGTGCGAAAGTTTGTGGGGATGGACAACCTTCTTACGGCAATGGTGGAAAGATGGAGAAAAGAAACGCACACATTCCACCTTCTAGAGGGAGAGATGACGATTACGTTGAAGGACGTAGCCATGCTGACAGAGCTTCCAATCGATGGTGATGCAATAATTGAAAGTTCACAGAAACCATTAAATGGTTGGGGCCAATTTATAAGCGAGCGTTTAGGTATCAACATCCCCGAGGAAGCAGAAGAAGGTCGTCGTGTACCACCTCTACACAAGTCTATGTTATTGATACCTTGGCTAGTGAGGACCGTTGGGGAATTACCGGAGGATGCCACAGATGCTCAGATAGAGAGGTATGCTCGCATCTACCTTATTTGTTTGGTTGGAGGATTTTTGTTTCCGAACAAGTCTGGTGGAAATATGCATTGTATGTGGCTTCGAGTTCTTTTGGGAGATTGGGACGAGATTGGGAGAAAAAGTTGGGGATCTGCTTGTTTGGCCATGATATATTCGGAGTTGTGCAAGTGTACGGATCCGAAAACAAAGCAAGCGGGTGGTCCCATGTTCATCCTCCAACTATGGGTTTGGGAGCACCTTCCTACTTTCGCTCCGATCTGCCCTGCCAACAGTTGGGGTCCCGATGAGCCACTACGACAATGGGCTTATGGTGCTAGATGGATTGGAGCTATCACGAGTGGCACCTCTCTAGACGGGTACAGCCAACATCTTGACCGTCTAGAATTCAACGAGGTAACATTCTAGCTTATGATTATTTATTTCTAATTTATTTGTTGAAGTTTTTGTCTTAGTCTTAGCCTATGATTTATTTTTATGATTACGAATTCTATTTTATTTGTTGAAATTATTTGTCTTAGCCCATTATTTATTTTTATGATTATGAATCCTATTTTATTTGTTGAAATTATTTGTCTTAGCCCATTATTTATTTTTATGATTATGAATCCTATTTTATTTGTTGAATTATTTGTCTTAGCCCATTATTTATTTTTATGATTATGAATCCTATTTTATTTGTTGAAATTATTTGCTTCGATTTTAATTTATTTGTTGTGTTGAAACTTAGGTGGAGTGGGATCCGTATCCGAACGGAGCAAAGGATTTGTACGAGTTGCGATACCCTGAGGATGTTAGCAAATGACTCTTCCCAATCACCATACACCTCTGCCATAGCTTTTTGCTTCTCATGCCATGCTTTCTTGTAACTGATGGTATAGCCATGTCGATTCTTCACTTCAGCGATGACACTCTTCACGGTGATCCCAGGTTGTGCCTCAATCAGATGTTTGATTGTTTGTGCAACCTTCCTTGCACTCAATTGTCGGTGATCTAGAGAAATCAGTGACGACCTACAAGTGTGGTTGTTGTCTGTCTTACGAATGAGCCAAGCCCCATTTCTTTTAACATATGCCGCCCGAACATGCCACATGCATCCGTCGCCATGGTTCTCGCAACGAACATGAATTTGTTTAGTGTCAGAAGTGATGACACGATATTGAAAGCTTCGTCTCATAGCAGTTTCTTTCAATGCATCGACCACCTGTGGCTTTCCTGCAAATGTTTGGCCAACCACGAATCCAGAGTCAGGAGTCCAGATTGGTATAGGAGGGAGGTCAGGATCGTCGTTGTGAGCATAGAGAGGATGTTGTGGCACCATCGTGTAGTGAGGTGTGGGGGGCTCAAATTCCCCCTCGTCAATTTCCAGATCTTCACCATCTGAACTACTCATTGATTCTAACTCTTCATCTTCCACGTCGCTTGCCTCGCTAGTGTACGGAGGACTTGGTTTATCCACATATGGATCATTGTTGATGCCAGATGCTGGTGTAGATGCTTGTCTGGGTGACTGTCTGAGTGCCCTTATGTAATTCCATTCTTCACCCCATATTGGCCACTCCTGTCCGTCATGTTCCACCAATGGACCAGTTGCAGTTCGATCCTCGTATGTTGGCCATGGTGCATCATGCCGCACTCTGAAATCTCCTGAACCGGAAAAACCTCCCGATCCTTCACCTTGTTCGGTATAACCGCCCCCACCATATTGGCCAACAACTTCTGTCTCGACATACACCTCAGCAGTTGAAAATCTGTTCTCTGCAATAAATCTCACCATCATATTAACATCATCATCGTCAGACAAAACAGATCCTTCATATACAAGTGCATAATCCTTGTAAACCGGCATACGGTAAGTCATCTTGCATACTCTTCTCCCTCCTATGCAACATTGTTCCGCACAAATATGGCTGAGTTCTTGCCAAGTAAATATGCTCTTAATCGGGACAGTACTTGATTCACCATCTTCGTAGTCAATACTATCATGAAAATGTGTAATTCGACCATTCCACCGAATCAATAAGTCGAATTTTCGAAAATTTCTACCCATTTCTGCAGTTTATAGAAGCAGCTCATTACATACAGTACAAACAATTCTAAATTAATCCAAAATTCTAATATGCTCATTCAAACAACGTAAGCAGAACTTACCTCCAAAAATTTTCTTCTTTGCTGAGCTATGGTGCTCCAGCTGCTGCAGTTTGTGTTTGGAAGAAAGAAGATAGAAAGTAAAAGAGCTGTCAGAATGTGCTAAGTGATGGCTTTTTATCATCGTAAACTGATGCATTGGTTCGAGTCCAACAAGCTCGATCTACCCTAGTTCGAGTCCAACAAACTCGATCTATCGCAACCAATAATTTTACCCCCCTGCACCCTATTCTGGAGCATGTCGGACCGAAAGCGACAGGACAGAATGATTGAGCAGTGGTTCGAGTTTAGTATAATCGAACCACACTAGTTCGAGTCCCTAAAAATCGATCTACCCCAAAAAAGAATCTTATCCCTGCAACCCTATCCTGACACTTCGGTTGACTAGTGGTTCGAGGACATATGGACCGATCTAAAGGGTTCGAGTTTAAGGTCGTCGTTCTTATGCAGATTTTGATCGAGGATTTTAAAATCGATTCACCGGATCGAGTTTATTAGCATCGATCAAGTGAAATCGAGTTTTGCAAACTCGAACTTTATTGATCGAGGTTACCAGACTCGAACTAGTTTGATCGAGTTTACCGGAATCGATCTACTCTGATCGAGTTGTCCAAACTCGATCTACACTTGATCGAGGTTTATGAACGCGATGTGGTTGTAGTTCGAGTTTTTAATCATCGAACCGTGTAGTTGTTCGAGTTTATGGAACTCGAACCCCTTGAAACTTGGGTATTTTGGGAAAATTTTATTAAAGTTATGTATTATGGGAATAATGCTTAATTTTGACCGTATTCTGGGAATTCTTCCAGTCAAGCTCGTCGAAGTAGCACGGCGAAGCCTCATCCTCCGGATCCGGCGCTGCTCCCAGACCGTCCGAATCATCGCCGAACTCAGCACCCGCGGAACTCACGCTCGGATCGTCATCATCTTCACGGACCTCATCGTCGTCGTCTTCGTCACTCGATTCCGTCCTCCGCCTAACGCGGCGCCACTTCAGATCTTCCTCATCGCTCCCGTCGACGCCGCCTCGCTCTTCCGCTCTCCCTCTCCCGCTTGCCATTTCGTAAATCGAACTCCCTAGCAAAGAGCTAACCCTAGTTTCTCCGACGAGTGGGCAAATCGATTCGAAAATACCATTTCTCTGTCATGAAAACCTCGCGTCGGGCTCTCAGCTCTCAACGGCGATCTTTGGAGCGATTTTCCTTCTTTTTGTCTTTGTCCGAGAGTTTTTATATATTTTCTCGAGTTCGGAAAATATACGTCTCGAATGAGAGAATGGAGACCGATGATGGATGGAGAAGAAGAAATCTCACCCAATAATCTTTGTTGTATGGTTTGATCTGTTCCATTCTGTTTTAATTCGGTATTAATAATTATAATATTTTTATTTTATTTCATGGTAAAAATGAGTTGGACATTAAAACAGATTAAATTTTATTTTATTTATTATTTTTTCATTGTCACGTCACTAAATAAGTTAACGGTAAACTTTGAGAGTTGACTGTCACATCAGCCAAAGTTAACGGAATTTGACGGAGAGTGACCAAACGTGAACAATTTCAGTAAATTGAAGTACCACCATTGAATTTAAATTATTCGAGTGACCAAACTTGAACGTTTTTTGTAATCTCAGTGACCAACCATACCATTAACCCGGAGAAGAAGATGATGAGAAAATTCTGCAAAAAGGACTCGTCAGGTCAGGGGATGTTTGTTTTTGGGCTTTAGGCCTAAGATAGAATAACTTTTCCCGAGGAGCTTTGTCTCTCGACCTGCCAACCCAGCCCATTTATCATTGGGCCGTAATCAATTAATCTCATGGATAGACAGGCCCTATCTTCTGTTTCTGGACTTTAGCAAAAATGTAAATTACATGTTTGGTCACTCAATTTACCAAGTTTTTTCATATTTGTCACTCATAAAATTGTTTTTCTTATTGGTTTCTAACTTAACATATCGTTTCATCAATGATCACTCGTCTTCCAACTCCATTAAATTCATCTAGATGACAATCATCTACTATATTTGACCGTTAAGTTGTTGACATATCAATTAGAAAATAAATAAATAATTTACACCAAAGTTATCATGAAAGTTGGGATCTCTTTTGTGATTATTAAAAGTTGAGTTTAAAGTTGTTCTACGTGGTGGTATATAGGGTTGCAGATTGTGCGTTGGTAAAACGAGTTCTCAAGATTAGGATTAGCATAGAACTTGGAAAGCTCCAAAATCAACAAATTATAATTGAGAGATAAGATGAACGCGATTGACTGTACTAGGTGAAAGTTGTCAAAGATTACCTCGGTATGCCCACAGTTCTATATGCTAAGTTAAACTTCGATAAACTTCACTGGAAAAATAAGAAAAGAGATTTTCCCAAAGAAAGTTTAATCAATAATTGTTCAATTACCATGTTTTTAAAGACCATATATTAATGAAATTATTTTAAAATTTACAGTACTTATCTAAATCTCCCAGAATCCGAGAGGATCTTCAACAAAATATAACATTACCGACTTAGAGTTGGATTAGAAGTTCAGAAGTCCGGAAAACTACCAAATTCAAATTGTACTTGGAGTCATTATTCCTCATTAATTCCCCGACTATTCCTCTTCCTCCTCGAAATTTGAAACTCAAAACGGCAAAACCGCCTCACCTTCGGCACACGTTCCTTTTCTTTTATAAAGCGAAGGAACCACTTCCCATTCCCACCACTGAACTCAACAAATGGTTTCTCCTCCGCCGGAAAGACAACGGTCCGTCTTAACCCCCGACGCCGTCCCCTCCCGCTTGCTCTCATGGTGCCTAGTAAGTCTGGTTCTCAGTTCTCATCGGAAGAAATCCTAAAATATCAAAAGTTACAGAAACTCTTTTTTATAACTTAGATGTTTAGTGATTTCCTCACTAACATATTGCGCATGATTCTTTCAATACAGTCCAATCCGCAGACGGTATCTCCTTCTTCCTCCTCCTCCTCCTCTTCACTCTCTCCGTCGCCAACCTTGTTACCGCCTCCAAGCGCCGCCACCAGCAGCCACCGCCGTTATCCCCCGCCCAAGCCCGGAGCGCCACGCGCCATTCGAGACTTCCCCAAACACTGCGGCCGACCCGCCAACCCAAAACCAGTCGAACCGAACCGGTCAACCATCAAGGTAAATCAAGATGATGCCCTTGATTCACAGAACAGTAAATCTATTTCCCTGAGGGGAAAAGAAAAAGAATTTCCTCCCAAATACCCTCCACGTCGGGTGCTGCAAGGGGTTTCCGTGAAAAGACGATTCCCTCCTCACTGCGGCCGGAACCAGCAACCACCACGACAACAAAACCACAATCCCTTGGCTTTAGTTCCCTTGCCTGCGGCGACGTCCGAGGACGTCGTCAACAGGAAACGACGCCGCTCCCCTGTTTCCGACCGCTCGTCGCCCAGAAACTGTCTCGTCGAGGCAGGGGAGATCGAAATTCGCAGGGAAGTCAAGGACGTCCTCCAACTGTTCGACGAATTGACGGCCTATTTTCGAGAGACATTCTCCGCCTCGGGGAAAGGGAAGAACACGAAGAGCGCGTTCATGGCGGCGGCGAACCACCTGAAATCAATGGGGAGGTGGGTCAACACGAGTCGTCGCTTGGGCAAGGTTCCCGGGGTGGAGATCAACGACGAATTCAAGTCGAGGGCGGAGCTGGTGGTGGTGGGACTTCACCACGCGTTCATCAACGGGATCGACACAATGTACGACGAGGATGGGAACTTGTTGGCCATCAGCATTGTTGCCACAGGGGACAGGGACTACGGGAATTACATGGAATCGGAGGATTACTTGGTCTACTCCGGGCAAGGGGGGAACCCGAAGGTGTCGAACGGGGCGGTTTTCGAGGACCAGAAGCTGCAGGGAGGCAACTATGCGCTGTGGAATAGCATGGAGGAGAAGAAGCAAGTGAGAGTGATAAGGAAGAAGGTTGTGCTTGGTGAGGTGAGGTATGTGTATGATGGTTTGTATTTGGTGCATAAATGTGAAGAAGTAAAAAGTGAGCATGGCAATATTGTGTTCCAATTTCACTTGATGAGGGATTATGACGACGTGCCACGCAAACTAATGCACGAAGCTGCTTTTCTCCCTCTTACATACCCTTCATTTGAAAGTCCCGAAATGGCGGGAACTTCAAACGACCGTGGATGTGGGATTGTGAACATGAAATCATGATATCTTATTTCTGAAGATGTTTAAGTCGAGATATTGGAGTATTGAAGATCATTGGTGTTCATCAGTTCACGTACTGCACGTGAATTTCAATGAACCCTGATCGTGAACTAGACCAAGCACTTATTCCTATGGATAGACTGATAGACAGTCGAGTTGCAAAGTAAGGGGGCATATTTTGAATACCAGAACCTAAAGGAGTTGTGGGCTTTTCTTTGAATCAAAGGAAAAGTTAGGAGAAGAAAAGGAGGAGCAATCTAGTTATGAATTTGGAGTTGATTTTTCTTCAATGATCAAGGGCTTCATGATGCTCTTTTCTTCACAATTTCTTTGTGTTCCTCTAACCCCATTCATGGGGTAACACTTTAGGTATTTGAGGTAAGAACCTCTAATCTAGTTTAGGGTTTGAATATGTAATGGATGATTTTATTATAATTATAGTATATCATGTCTATTTTACAGCCTGTTTGGATTGACAAAAAAGTAAGGAATTGGAATTCCATTTCCAATTCCATTTCCATATATTATGTTTGGAATAATAAAAAGGTTGAGAATTGAATTCCAATGGGTCTAAAATATGGGAATTACAATTCCTATCAAAAGTGATAGGAATTGAGAGAATGAAGATGGAATTAGTGGGACCCATCAATACTTTTTATTATTTTGTTGACCCACTATCATTTTACTCTCTTTCTCTCTCATTCATATTTCATTTCCCAAAATAAAACAAACATATTACATTATTCATTATGGTTAAAAGTGCAATTCATTTCCATAGTTGTAGGAATTATACCAAACACTAGAATTGGAAATGAAATTCTATAAAAATAAAAAATTGAATTCCATTTCCATTTCCATTTCTTCCGGAATTGTATCCAAACAGGCTGTTATTGATAATGCATGAACAAAAATATCATAAAAAGAATCCAGAGAAGACCAAGCTCTAGCAACTGCTCATCAGTTTGGAAGTAGGGATGACAATTGTTCCTATACCCATGGGTTTTTTACTATCCAACCCAATTGGGTTGGGTATGAAATCCAAATAGATGGATATTGGTAGAGTTTGATGGTTTGTATCCATACCCATTTACTTGGGTTGGGTTGGGTTTATAACAAATATATTTGGTTTTGTACTCATGCTCAAATGCAAATTACAGTTTGGTACCTAAACTTAATAGATATGCATATTTAGTACCTGTTTTTTTGCATATAAGTCCTCAAAATATTGATGAAAAATTACGTTTGGTACCTAAATGTTTTTTTATCTTACATTTTGGTATCTAAACTTTTCAAGTTTTACAAACAAGTCCAATTTTTGCATGTATAGTTAAAACACCCTCAAGTAAATGGATATGCATATCCATTCCATACTCATTTAGATTATGGAAGCAATTATTTATACCTTACTCAACCCATTATGAATGGATCTACTTGGGTTTGGGTATAATTACCCATGGGCAGTGGCGGATTCAGAAAATTTTCACAGGGGTGTCCTCTTCAAAAATTAAATTTAATTAAATAATAAATTAAATAATTCATATATTAAAAATATCATACTTGTATAGAATTTTTATTAAAATTCATGATGTGTTTTCATATTTGAAAAATAATATAAAATAAACTTCGTGTCTGCACTGTTCAAAAAAAATCTACATATCCTACTAGACAATACTTCACGAAATTATCACATATTCGATTTCTAACCTTGTTCTTAATGTAGCTCAAAGTAGAAAAGACTCTTTCAACACTTGCCGTGTAACCATAAAATCAATTCAAAATTAAGGGTAGCGTGTACGTAGTTTAATTATTAGGTATTGAAAATAGTTGGGGATAAATAAATAGCGTTTTACTAGTTGCATGATGTTTAAAATAGAATAACAAATGAGTAGCAACATAATTAAAATATGTTTGATAATAGTAGTGTCCTAGGTTGGAATAACACGGACTACCACTTATATTTTGTTAATCATAAGCAAACTATTATCGAGGGTAGGATAATCATTTTTTCAAATGTTAGGGTGTCCCGAATTACCAATTATATTTTGTATACCCATACGAAACTACTATCGGAGGTTAGATAATCGTTTTTCCAAATTTTAGGGGTGTCCCGGGACACCCCTAGAGGCCCATGTATCCGCCCCTGCCCATGGGTGGGTAATTACCATCCCTATTTGGAAGAGGTAGAAAAGGTATGATTGATAGAGGAAAGAAAAAGAGGAGGTAGAGGCCGAAGTAGGGAGTGCTTTAAATGTCACAAATTTGGGCATTTTAGAAGTGAATGTCTAGAGTGGAATAAATATCCGCAACAGACTCGCTATAACAACCCTCATCTAAATCGGGACATATCACAAACTAGTCATTTTCATGCTTAATTGAGAATTCCTACCGCTACTCGAATGATGTAAATTTTGAGAATTTTGAACACCATACCTAGCATGATGGGAATTGCAACATATATAATGACCATCCATTAATTCAATTACAATAATTCAATGTGCTTGAATGCCTAAAGTGACAATTGGGTTAATGGTCACCCTCCTAGACATGATAACCAACTCAATGATCATGTAATTAGCCACCATAGTTAGGGTTAGGGATATGCTCAATCATTGTCAATTGGGATGAACCCATAATCGCACATTAGAAATTCAATGGTCTTGCAATTACCTAAATTGCGTTATTGAAAGTTAGCTCTATTTTACCAAAGTGGATGGTGCTGACTAGGCGCTCACGTTAGCCACGTCTGCACATAACAGACTCTTTTAACGGAGTTGGACGGCAACTAACGGCGAGTGACTAAATGTGTCCAGTTTTAGTAATTATAGTGACCAAATTTAATTGCATGGTTGGTCACTGAGATTACAAAAAACGTTCATGTTTGGTCACTGAAAATATTTAAATCCAATCTTGGTCACTCAAATTAGTTAAATGGTTCAAGATTGGTCACTCTCCGTCCAACTCCGTTAAATATGTCTGATGTGGCAGTCAACCATCAAAGTTGACTGTTAACTCGATGATGTGGCAATTAAAATATAATAAATAAAATAAATTTTAATCTTCTACCATTTCCAACTCATTTTCACAATAAAGTAAAATAAAAAAATAAAAAAATTATTATAATTAAAAGAGTAGCTCCAGGCTCGCCTCGATCCCGTCGATCACCGCCTTCCCGCCCGTGTGGATGCAGAAGTGCTCCACCCCTGTTTTGAAATTAATCACCGGCGGCTTCCCCCTCTTCGCTCCAGATCCGGCCGCGAGGTCTTCAATTTCCTCATCGAGTACACCGCCACGAACCGGACCAGCTCCCTGACCGGCAGGATTTTGGGGGAGATTTCCCTGAGATTGTCAACGAACACCCGGGTTGCAGCTTTGGGCAGATTCTTCGCCAGGTGGAACCCAAGCCTCCCCTGTTCGTCCTCCTTCTGGATACAACACCCGTAAGAATCGTCCTTCCCGCCGTGGTGTGTGCGGACCAGGGTCTTGAGCTTGAAGATGCAGCGGTGCCTCAAGGACCGCTTGTTGGTGAGCAGAATCGCGCACCCACCCGATGGCAATTGGCTAGAATCATGGATCTGTCGTTGCCCGCGTACCAATTGGGGCTGAGAGACTCGGAAGTGACGACGAGGGCGACCTTGTTTTTTTGTGCACGGAAGGTGTTCGACACAATGCCTACGGAGATCAAGCTGGCGCTGCAGCCCATACCGGTGAGATTGAACGTCCTGACGTCGTCCCGCATCTTGTAGTGGTTGACGATGCGGGAGGTGGGGGAAGGGACAGCGGCGAGCATCGAGACTTTGACAACGAGGAGGTCGATTTCGTCCGGCTTGACGCCGGATCGGGCGAGGAGCTTGCCGATGGTGTCGTGGAAGAACTCGTCCATCTCGAGGAGGCCGTCGCGGAGGGTAGGGTTCTCCTCGCGGCCCTCGAAGACCATGCGCGGGACGTAGGTCTCTTCGCCGATGCCGGATGAGATCATGGCCTTGAGGAGGAACTTGTACTCTTTCAATTATAATATTTTTTTTTTATTTTTTTTTATTTTACTTTATTATGAAAATGAGTTGGAAATGATAGTAGATTAAAATTTATTTTATTTATTATTTTTTAGTTGCCACGTCACCGAGTTAACGGTCAACTTTGAGGGTTGACTGCCACATCAGACATATTTAACGGAGAGTGACCAAACTTGAACCATTTAACTAATTTGAGTGACCAAGATTGGATTTAAATATTTTCAGTGACCAAACATGAACTTTTTTTGTAATCTCAGTGACCAACCATGCAATTAACTCTTAAATTTTTATAGTGACTAAACATGTCCCGATTTTGTAATCTCAGTGACCAAATGTGTCTTTAACCCCGCAGAAACTGTTTTAAAGTTCTCGAATGAGATGTTAATATATAAGCGTATTTCCAAAAGAAGTTTTGGGATTTTTGACCGAAAGAGGTGATATTATTTAGGGTAAGCTTGCTACAGAAGAAGCAAAGGTCTATTATGTCAAGTGAAGCTTATCAGCAGCTTTAACTCTAACTCTTTAATTTGTTTCTTCTTTGATGGTGCTTCATTTCTTATTTATCCTTTTCAATTTGTGAGTTATGTGAGGGTGCAAAAGCTTTTGCACTACTATTACATTTAATAGGAATCACTACAACAAAAGTCGCCTACGGCAGGGGTCATTTTCCAGCGGTTGTGAGATTGGCTGCCGGGTTTTACTCGATAAAACTTATGCAGCGGTATAAGCAGCGGTTAAGGGGACCGCTTTGGGAAAAATCCCCAAATCCTTATATCTTTACCCGGCCCAACTGAATTGGCCTACCTCCGGAAATTGGTTTTCCATTTCCCCATTTTTTTTGCAATTGTAAAGCTCTCCCAATTCGATTAAAAAAAAATTGGTCCCCGATTCCTTTTCTTTCCAAAATCGAGTTCTTTCTTTTCTCCGCTCTCCAGCAAGAACCCTAACATCACCACGCGCACAGGAGACCCCAATCCTCTGATTTCTTCTCGAACCTTTGCAGCTTGAGACCTAGATCTTTGCTTGCTCTGCTTCGACCCTCGTCCAGTCTACCTGCAACTCCGATGAACTCACTATCGCCGCCCAGATCTCCTTCTTCCGTCTGGAGGTCTGACCTTCGCGGAATCGTGGTTCTGCCAGTATTTACAGTCTCCCTGGTTCCGCATCTGTCTACTCTCGTCCGCTGGTAAGAACTCGTGAATTGATTTCTTTCTCTCTCTTTATTGACTTGGATTTATGGTGAACTCTCTCTCTCTCTGTTATACAGTCTTCTTCTAGCATGAAGGAGGCAGAGTCAGCAAGCAATTGAAACTTCAGTTTTGATGACGAGATGAACTTTGTGGTTGTTGTGTGCATTGAGGAGAAGCGAGATGTGGATCAATCTCAATTAAAGTAATCAGGCCTCGTAAGAGGCAATTAGGTTTTGGTATTTGTGATGTTTGGGTTATTGAATTCGTATCAATTAGAAGTACCTACCAATGATGAAAATTGGGCATGAATCCATTCGTCTGTTAATTTTGCTTTGGAAAGTGAATAAAATTAAATTTTGTGACTCCAGAATGAGAAGGTGAGTAGTTGGAACTAATGGTGGAAATGGCAAGAACACTACACAATCGGTTGTTTTTTTATCTCAATAGCTTGACTGTGATGCAAAGAGGCACAAGTGTTTAACTGTCTCTTACTATTATCTTTTCAGTCAATGTTATACTTATTTTTGTTTTGGTTTTACAGGATGGGAAAACTCCACCGATTGTACCAGTTGTTATTTCGCCATATGGATTATTTCCGTCACTCCATATTGAACCTTTTTTTAATCACTAGTAATGTCTCTCTTTCTTTGATATTTGTCAGCCACTTCTACAGTGGAGCTTGTTGATATTAAGTTACCATTGACACTCTTTCATGAAAATGCGAAGTTGATTTCCCTACAACTTCACCACTTATCGGTATGTGTACTGTGATCAAGAACTTAAAATTTATTAGCTTTACTTTCTGTCCTATTAATCCTCTGGTCTATATCTTATGAGCTTGGGCATTCGAAGGAAGAACTTTTGAACTCTGCTTTCCGCTTTCTGATTCCTGCTTACTGTCTTTAGTTTCATTGTTGCCTGACTCTTCTCTTTCAAAAGCTTATTGATCAGGTACCCCAAACCGTTACAAAAGCAAGCATGAACTCTTCCTCGACTCGGTTCGTGACTTCGGGAGGGATGGGGATGTGGGGAGAAAGTTTCAAGAGCAATGGAAGTCCTCATCCACTGTCATCAACGCTTATACCGAATACATCTTCGTCGTTGATTATAACAGCAGATATGAAGCTAGACAATCAGGTTACTGTCACACAGGTTCTTTCAATTTGCTGTTTGATTCTTCGTTGATAGAGACTGAATTCTGAAATATTCTCTTCTGCAAATTTTGCAGTCATAAGATACTTCCGGGACCCCTGGACCGCTTAATAAGTACGAACAAGAAGTGACTAAATCGAGCGAGAAGGTAATGTAATGGGTTTAGCTTCTGCAAATTTTGCAGTCATAAGATACTTCCGTTATTTTCCTTTAACTTAGTGAAGAAGTACCCATATTTGCTTTGTTTTTTCTTTCGGTTAAATAAATGACCAGCCATACTGTGTGAGATGAGGTAGGAGGGATGGATTTGAAGAGTTGCAAGCTGTAAATTTGGATTGTGTCATGCTGTCAGGTACATCTTCCCTATACTTATGTACGTACGCAAGCAAGGTTAGACTTTGGTTTTTTTTTTTTCATTTTTTGTTTCATTATTTCCATCTTTTGTGGGTTTTTTTTTGTTTCAAGCTTATCTTTTACTCTTCCTATTGGTTCGCTTTCTATATATTTCAATATCAAGCTTCTATGTTGCTCTTCCTATTGGTCTGCTTTCAAAATAGACAAACTAGAAACTAACCCGAGAGACAGGAAATGTGTTGAAGATATGCTTTTGTGCTACACTTTCCCACCCCTTATGTCAGTTTTATTAACTTAAATATAGCTAACATGAGAGAGATGAGAAGTATATTGAAGAACTTAAATCTGGTCTTTTGCTTTCAATCACTATTTCATTTGTTGTTGTAGGTTGCAGATATCCAGGAAACAAGCCGATGTGGTATCAGAACTAACTAATCCATATATCAATAGCTTCAATTATGCACTTGGACAACTCTCTATTAATTCGGTTATATTTGTCTTTGTGACCTAGAAAATAACGGAAGGGGATTCAGAAGGAGGTCAATGGAGGGTTCATTTTCATCAAGCCAATTTGCTACACGAGGACAAAAGGTAAGTAAAAAAAAAACACAAACTGCATCTCTGTGTTAATTAGTCGTGCCAGTTCTTTTCTGTATTTTATTTGTGGTTGTGCATTAACATGTTTGGAGTTGCGGAACTTAAGAAACTCCCATGATAAGTAACTCCCCACTCAAGTCAGACATGCATAGACGTCTATATAGTTTCAAATTCAACTATTTGCTAAGCTTCTGTTGATAAAATCTCATGTTTCAATGTTCTTTTGACAAGTTATCACATCTTCTTTAGGTCCTCTTTATGGTAGCTTGAATGTCTTGAGTACTTGCACTTGATTACATATAATTTTGATGTTAGATAAACTCCATTTGCTAGGAATTGATAAAGAATGCTAAATCCAAGATTTGTATGTCACTCGGTTTATTTCTCCTGTTATGTGCTTCCAGGGGGTTTTGTTGCTATGAATCTTTTTTCATGTTATGTTTTCATTATCTTCTCCAAGCTATTTTGTAAGATGACATTTTGTTTTTGTTTTTATGCCTTTTTAACAGGTGAATATGGGTTTTGAAAAGAAAGCACTGCATGATGTGGACGATTCAGAAGACAACAAAGTTTGACTTCCTTTTGATATGAATAGACAACAAACTTGTCTTTGCTCAAATTTAACAGTGTTACTTTGATTGTGAATTGTTGATTTGGTGAGTTTCTATTTGTTTGATTTCCTTTTGATAATGTGTACCACGAGTGATGTGTACTGTGACTGAAGTTAGCTAGTTGTGGCAAGAATAGAAGTTCATGGGAGATTTGAAATCCAGTAAGCAGGTAATAAGGGTTGTACAATTTTATGGGGAAACTGTGAAACGCAAAATTTGTAAACTTTCGCGACGGTTTTAATTTGCGTCGCTAAAGGTATCGTCAAAAATGATTATTCGGCGGTTTGGGGAATAATGATAACAGTAGGGGTTCTAAAACCGCTGGCTTAACACCTATAACTGCTGCAAAAGTTCACTATAAAACTCTCGTAAGATGAAATGGCGACAGTTTTAACCGTTGCCAAAACCGCAGCTAATACAATCACCAGGGGTTGGGCCGAACGCTGCCATACATTTGCAGCAGTCATCCTAGCGGCGGTTTTGCAGGGGTCATAAAAACCGCTGCCGGGTTAGTTAGCGACGGTTTAATTCGTCGCTAAATGACAGAAAATCCCCTGCTGTATGTTGTTTGTTTTGTAGTGAATGTCCTGTAAAACATAAACAAATAAGTGAACCAATTCATATTTAGAAGATTACTCATACAAGCAAACAAAATTATTAAGCTCTTCAAGATGCATTCACCACATTCCTGTAGCTTTCCGGGGAAAGTAAGAAGAGGAAACCAACAACAAATAATGAAACTAGAAGGCTTTATGGGCAAGTTTTACTACCTAATGAAAACAACAGCAAGTGGCAGGCTGAAGGAGAAGGAACTTTGACAACAACGTGGTTACACAGTGGGTGAGAGTTGCAGGGGGCGGATTTTCGGGTTGATACACGATGCCAAAGTTGAAATAGCAAAGGGAGCCACCAGAGAGGATGTTGGACGTAGCATTGCGGGGAGCTTGCCAGAAAGGACGTTGGCGAGTGGACCCTGAATGCGGCGTGTGTGCTTGTTTTGGCAGGTCCGGCCCTGAGCCTGTGCTGGCAGGCCCCCAGCACAGGGCCTCAGGAAAATAGGGGCCTCACATAATCCATTTGTGTGTTACGGGCTTTATTTGTTTGTTATAAGCTGTTGGATTTAATGGGCCTACACAAAGAAAAACAGAGGCCTTAAACTCATGGCTGCATATATTTATGAATACACTTATACAAGGTTTTTTACTTCTTTTTTTTTTTAACATTTGTCGGAATCGTGTCCCAGAAAATAGGCTTCCTATACCGTAAAAAAAAAGGCTTCCTACAGTGTTTTTCAGCCTCGTGAGTCGTGAGTCACGAAGTCCAATATGTATTTATATTACCGGAAAAAATGTATACAGCATTTTGGACTTTGGACTTTTGGCAATGATTTCTTAATAATGTTTTTGCAGCATATTTGGATGATACTTATTGACACAGGAAGTCCAAATTTATGTATTAACAGAGTATTTCCTCGCTTTACCATTACAACAATATTTTTGTGTCACAAAAAATTAGATAAACATATATTTTATGCATTGTAGGATTTTACATTGACCAAATATTATAGTTATTTGTTGGCACTTTATATGCTGTAGATTTCAAATGCATATTAAATGTTGTTATTATAAAAGTAGCATTATAAATGACTTTCAAAAGCTTATAATTCAAAGAAGATGGGCTTTTCATCCTTGACTTCTACCTAATAAATTTTTTGGCACTTTTTTTTATAATTTTATGATAAAAATACTGTAATAACAAATAGCAAATTTAGAATTTGTTCATAAATTATATAACATAATGAACCAAATATTAGAGATATTTGTTTCCGACAGGTTTTGTCAGGTTTGATTTGCGGCTTGGTTGCGCTCATTGTAAATCTTGCACTAAATTTTGTTAAATCATCATGTGTTTATCATTTGTACATCTTATTTTTAAAAAAACATTTCCTATTAAATTTATCAAAAAATGTTTGGGCCACATTTTCTTTTCAGAACAGGGCCTCCGAAAGTTCAGGGCCGGCCCTGTGTTTTGGAGTAGAGAGAAGGGAGAATCGAGGAGAAACGGCGATGAATTAGGGATGAGGGGTTTGTAGAAGAAAATGATGAACATTGAAGGATTATAATACTTAAAAACAAACAAAACTACGCCTTTTTCCCCTGTAAAACTTACTCAACCAGACATACTATGGTCCTAAAATTTGGATATAAAAATCCTACAAAAAGCTAGCTTATAAGGCTTTTACTGTGCATGAGGCTTTTACTGTGCATGAGCGCTTTTACTTGGATTTTTCTTAGTCTTTTGGTTCAAAACGCTTCTGAAAGAAAATCTATAATCTTTAGGGGGTCCAAACCAAAGCATAAATGTATATACTTTTACGCTTCCAAACTAGTTTTTTTACTGCATTGCCCTCATCAATAAATTGCATCAAGGCGTCTTTGATCAGAATGTAGTTGGAGACTAATGCAAAAAGATAAGAAAAGGAAGTGAAATAAATTTTTTTTTAGCGATTAGATCACTCTCACGGAGGAAAGAATTCAAATACAGAACTACTACGAAGCCAATGAACAAAGTGGAACTACTTTAACATGACAAAAATAGGGCTCCACTTTACACCAAATGAGCCGCCTTATTACCTACTCGACCAACAAAGCATTCTTTAACACATGAAAGCTGGGTACACTTTTTCACCCAAATTTACTACTACTGTTTCATTCCTTGGCGTTTTGTGGAAGCCGATTGGAGGAGCTTCCTCAACTGACTTCCTTCTGGCCCAATAGAACTATAGAAGAACTACCTCAGCTATAGGTGTCAATCGGGCAGGTTCGGGCGGGTTTGGGCTGGGTTCAATCGGGTTCGGGTTCAAACGGGTTGCGGGTTAGTCGGGTTGCGGGTTCATCGGGTTCGGGTTCATCGGGTTCGGGTTCAAACGGGTTGCGGGTTAGTCGGGTTGCGGATTCGAGTTCAATCGGGTTGCGGGTTTTGGGTCGGGCGGGTTGCGGGCGGATCGGGTTTCGGGTTTTTCGGGCCAGCGCATCAAGTAACTTAACTCATTACTCATTACCAACTTACACATTTTATTACACTAATTTCAAATATTTTCTCAACTTTTTAACCAACTTATTTCTACCTCGTATATATATACTTTATTTTTTTGAAAAAAACTAGTCAAAATGTTAAATCAATTTGTATGACTTGCAAACTTGTTATGTAATTAATCATAATTTGTAAAGTATTATAGCTAATAGTAATGGTGATATCAATATTTGCATTCAAAAGACAACATTAATTGTTTATTTGATATTTTAGTATTAATTCAATAGTAATTGGATTAAAGTATCTCGATTAGTATAACCATGCAAATCTGGTATTTGGTGTGTGGTATTTGGCAAAAGCATAGTGATAAAAGGAGTTATTTCGAAATAACTCATTGCCCAAATAACTTCAGTAAACTGTTGCCAAACGAGTTATTTGTAAAATTGTTCGAATTATCCTAAAAATTGAACCATTAAAGATTAGCTATCAAATTTAGTAAAATTATTGTTACTTCAATCATAACTTACTCAATAGCATATATCCTATACACTTAGCCTTACCCTCAATCAACAATATTAAGTTAGTATATGTTGTTGATTGTATACCCTAAACCATCAATACATTATACACTAACCACATAACCTATACCTTATACCCTAACCATATGTCTTTGTGTTGTGATTTTGCTAGTATAGTTAATTTAAAAGTGAAATTCATATTTTGATTTTCAAAACATAGATAAAAAGTGATATTTGCTAATTGTTATCCCCTAACCATATATCTTATACTTTACACCACATACCTTGTACCCTAACCACGTACCATAAACATAAATTAAAAAGGGATCTCCTGCCGTTAAAGACTCCAAATGACTTCAGTTGAACATATGTTAATAAAAAACTTAGAACCGTCAAAACCATCAATATCTTATACCCTAACCATATACACTCTAAACCATATGTACCTTATACCCTATACCCTAACCATATACTTTATATCCTAAACAACGAACCGTCAAAGATTACTTATCAAGTTTAGTATAAATTGTTGTAACTAATGGTTAATTTATTTATTAGCCCATAAACAATTACATACATATATATATATATATATATTAGCCTTCAAAGCATATAAGAATAATTTTAACTAGTCATGCCCTCCATATAAAAGTTAAAGATTCATATTTCAAAAGCTAAAATTATGAAAAACCAAAAAAATTGAAAACACCAAATTTGTTTCCTTCTTTCTTTTCACAAAAATACTAAAATTTCCCTCCTTCTTTCTACTTCCATACATTAGAAAACTCAATTTTCTCTCCTCTTTCTCTTCCATAAAATTGAAAGAACCAAATTACACTCTTCTTTCCTTCTACAAAAAGTTGAAAACTCAAAAGTTTCCCTCCTTATTTCTCTTTCATAATCAAATTTTCCCACTTTTTTCTCTTCCCACATATCAAAACCACCAAAATTCCCACTTGTTTCTTTTCTAAAAAATTCAGAAAACCAAATTTTCCTCTTCTTTCTCTTCCCAAAAACTTGAATGCACCAAAATTTCCCTCTTCATTTAAAAACATCAAATTACCAAATACATTACTTTACTTTATTTATATTTAATTGATAATTTTATTGAATAGTTAAATTAACCAAAATTTTAATTTATATATTATATTAATATTGTCATGATCTCAAGTAGGGGTGTACATGGGTCGGTTGGTTCGGGTTTAAGTATTTTAATCACCCGACCCATACACTACGGTTTGGGAATTGTCAAACCCAAACCCACCCAAAAAAATTTAAACCCTACGGTTTGTTTCTAATTGGGTTGGGTTGAGTTGGCGATATTTTTAAGTAAAAACCCAACCCAACATAAAATATATAATTATTATACACCATAAAAATATTTTATAACTAATTAAAATTTCAAACAAATAAACCGATGTGAAATGTATCAAAATTCACAAATGTTGTTTGAGTTTTAATAAAATGTGATTTAGTTCAACATATGCCTAGTTTTTTTTCACGATATTTGTTGAAATAGGCTAAAAAGGTTATAAACAAATGCATCCATAATATGTTATTCTATTAAAATTGTATACAACAAAAATGATTACGTGAATCATAATTATATTTAATTTATGTCTAAACTTTAAGTCGAAGAATGCATTAGATTAGGGAGACCATGATAGAAAAACATGGCGAAATATCTTAATTTTCACATAAGTATGGCTATATACGACTTAAATATTTTTTAGATACGAACTCATACTAATAGTTGGAACACGGGTTGGGTCGGGTTCTACGGGTTGTGTAATCCAAAATCCAAACCCAACCCAAAAGAGGCTGGTTGCACAAAAGAAAATCGTCACCCAACCCAAAACCTTCGTTTTAGCGATAAATACGGGTGGGTTGGGTCGGGTTGGACGGGTGGGTCGGTTTGCGGGTGTGTTTGTGCACCCCTAATCTCAAGTGACCTTCATGTTTCAATTTTTGTAATTTTCTTAAAATACGTAATATCAAGTGAGTTTCATATTTTTAAAATTTCCTATACGAAATGAAAAAATAATTTTACTTAAGTTTAGAATGAAAAACTTTATTTTGAAAAACTATGTATTGTATATTTTTATAATTATTCAAGTGGATTAGATGAAATTCGGGTTGAGTCAGTCGGGTTACGGGTTAGTCAGGTTCGGGTTAATCGGGTTGCGGGTCAATCGGGCTCGGGTTAATCGGGTTGCGGGTCAGTCGGGTTGCGAGTTAGTTGGGTTGCGGGTCAATCGGGTTGCGGGTCGGGCGGGTTACGGGTTGTTGACTTTTAGTCAATTCGGGTTGCGGGTCGGGTTGATCGGGTGGGTTAATCGGGTCGGACTATGTTTTGACACCTATAACCTCAGCTCACTTCCTTCTACAACCTACTCTTTCTGTACCTAATGCTTCCCTGCCTTTTGTTCAAGCTTGCCCTACAATTCGTAGCGACACCTCTCGCCCATACCTCGCTACAGTGGACTGTACCACTCTCTCGCTAGTTCCCCCCAAATCAAGCATTGGCCGAATAGTCTTCCAATCGAGTCCGTCTTCTCGCCGCCTCATTCTGCTTTTCCATATTTTTCGCTGCTCCATCGATCGCCAGTCCCTGACACAGCCTTCTCCCACACTCTTCCATCTCCAATCACATCTCTCCTCATTTTCTTTCAGCTAATATTATCTTTCTATCTCTTTGCACCATTCGATAAGTCAACCTTTCATCCATATCCCGATTTTCTTATACTTCCTCTCTCTTTCGACTCCAAAGGAAGAGTAAGAAATCGGTGCAGCGGCAGGGAGGACCAGTTGCAACCGGACTCCCTTTTATCTCTCCGACCTTCATATCAACGTCTTGCCATCGTAGGAAGAGGATCATTTTATCTCTCCGACCTTCAAATCCACATGGGTCCCTTTTATCTCTGTTTGCAGATTGTAGAATCATTTTCGCTGTATGAAAAGGCCCGAGAAGGCTGTTGCGGAGACGGATGATGTCGTCGGCATCGACTGATGGAAGAGGGGAAGCCAAGATTTCATTAGAATACGGAGGGAAAGTAGACAAGGTGACTTTTGGGTTCGGAATTCGGAGTGTGGGTTTTAGGATAGGAATGAAAGAACCGAATGTGGGTTTGTTCGGGTTAGTTATCCGCTTTCTTTCGCTTCTTCTTCCTTCTACTCCTCTATTTTCTTTCCTTTATTTAATCTCCTAACCAAACATATTTCCTATGGGCAAGGTCGTGAAGGCGATGGAGGCGCCTGTGCTGATTCCAGTGTTGGGGAAGGAGTCTCCAAGAAGGTCGGTGTGGGGATCAACCGATCAAGCAAGGTGGAGACTGACGGGTTGCTTCTCCTCTTTTTTTTCTCTTCTTCCTTCCTGTGTGGTTTCCCCTTCCCTCTCTGCGATTTCTCATTTCTTTTCCTTGACGACAGTGATGATGATGATGATGATGATGATGAATGCGAGATTCAGAACGTAGACAAGCCCAGAGGTCGAGAGGACGAGGATGCGGAACAGGATAACGGCTACGACGTCTCAACCCTAACTGCTGCAGAAGTCGTGTCAGTTGATTGTTGAGCCCCTTCTCCTGTGCCCTGGTTGGTGCTTCTCTCATAAGGGGAATCCACTAGGTTTGTTTCCCCTATCATCCCATGTTTTGGGCAGGATTCCCCTATCATCTAATGTTTTGGGCAGGATTCTTATCTACTTTGGAAGACTAGGAAAGTTGCACTTGATATATATGTGTTAAGTTTTCATAAAGTATGTTGCCTTCGCATTGGTAACATTATCATCTCCATATCATCAGTGATGTGTCTCAAATTCCTCAGTTGCTAAATAGATCCATTGCAAGGTCCTGCTCATGCTCTGAGCTTGAGAATGTTTTTGTGCCCCAGAATTATGATATTGGGTTTGAATCTGTGTTAGAAACACATGTTTTTTCTATTCAAATGCCAGCTACTTTATTCTTAAAACAAATTGGCTTTGTGCGGGTAGCCAAAGGATTTTGCTTCTGTGAAGTTCATACGCAAAAGGGAACTGTATGATTTGAGATGACTCAGCCGGAGTTCATGACAGTGGGAAAGCAGACTGATGCAGGTAGTGTGGATTTCATGCTGGTTTTATGTAGGATATGTGATAATTTCCTTGGGGCTTCAAAGATTGCTCAGGCTGAAGTGACTCAAACTCTCCAATTTTTGTTTATGTAGTTAATAGAATGAGTGGTTTCTTTGTCTGATTCATGTACCTCGACTAGGGTTTAACTGTACTGAGTTATCTGTTGCTCTTATTTTATGACGAAACTCTGAAATACACTGATCTAATTTGATTACTTGCCCATTAAGCTACCAGCTAAATTAATGGAAGTTACTTGGTGCAAATCAAGATGACTTTCTCCCTCTTGCTATTTTTTTGTGGTGTTTCTGATTGTTACTTCAGTATAACCTATGGAATATTGCAAACTCGATTGTTAAGCCAAATTAAAACTATGGTATGGAGACTAAATAATTGAAATTATGGTGCTATCAACTTAACTGCCCGCCATATGATTATGCTAATGCAAATTTAGTTCCCGTGGCGTAGCCGTGGGTATTGATTCTAGTAGATCATAGTAGGGAGGTCAGACTGCAGTTGTACTATTTCCTGTTTAGCTGCCCCAATCTTAGCATCTTTGTAGTCTTTGGACGTGCACTAGTCAATTATATTACTGTTTTAATTAGCATCGCCACAGAGAAGAACTTTGATGAGACTCTTGCGTTCGCATTCCATAATGGCATTTCTGAGGGCCAAATCCTCCACCGTGTTTGGAATGTGGATAGAGCATTGCAATTAGTCACTTACAGTAACAAATAATTGCTTATGAGAAGTATACTTTGAGAACTAATAGCAAACAAAATATCAAGGCAAAACGAGAAAACGATAACCTTTCATATCAGCAAAAATTGAACTAAACCATATATTAGACATCCTCAAACCATCTACAGTAACAAAGGATTCTTGACATCCACAAACAATCTACAGTAACAAAGAAATGCTAATGAGCATGAAATTTCATAGAAGTTGACAAAAGATGACCTAAAGGGGTTTAGAGTCGAGCTACAAAATGTCAGCCTCGTTGGTCGAAAATGTTATGACCGTTAAACTTCAAAGAAGTCAGATGGAGGGTATGAAGAGTGAAGCTACGAAGCCTCATCCTCCTCGTTCAAGACACATATGACCTCTGCTTCTGTGGAAGCGCGCTTATATCGTGTCACCTCCTTCAAGAATTTGAAACCCTCTCGGGAGTCCAATATATCTGCCATCTTAATGTACATCCTGCGAAGTCGACGGGAAGAAGTTATTACCCACCTCACGAGGTCCAGCTCAACCTGTGTACCCTGACAGCCATTCATGCATAGCTCTTCAAGGCATTGAAAGAAACTCGCAGCAGGAACACCCTCTGCTTCCAGCAACAACTGTAAGCTGTCAATAACCTCTATTTGCAGAAGGCCAGAGTCAGCACTGGGCTACAACAGAGTTCATCAACAGAAAAGAGTAAAGCTAGAGAATCAACAATGTTACTGTCGCGCTATAGTCTTCACAAATGTTGCAAACTTGGCGGTCAGAAAACTGGACTTAGACTACACCGGGAGCAACAAAAAAAAAAGAGTCTCAGACATCCAAGGAAGAAAATGAAGCAGCACTAGCTCTCAAGCCCGGCGAAAGGCGAAAGCTCTTAGTCGGCCACTGCGAATGTTCTATGAGAAACAAGCCTTTGGATTTGTCATCATCAACTACTTACCCACATAGACGCCTACGCCCTCTAACAGCAAAACCACAAATCATACCAAAAAAACAGAGCAACAGAAGACAGAAGGAATAAATCTAATGTATCATCACTTACTGAGCCTTGAGCCAGTAGAAACAGGCTCACCCAAAGTCGAGGAACAAGTGCTCTACCTGAGGTCAACGAGAGCTCTGTTCAACAAAAGAAAACAGAGCCCTTGCTTTCATGTTTTCCACCAGGGTATTGAGTTTCATCCAAATAAATTCAAAAACAGAGATAACCCATGAGAGGAACAACATAGAAACGAGGAGATCGCAAGGCAGTACATACATATCTAAATCCATTGATGGAATTCAATGGAATGGGTGGTATCGGGAAGAAAAAGATAGCGATGGGGAAAAGGATTCGCCGATTCTCTACTCTGCCGATCGAGTTTCTTTCCAAACCACCCACTCCTATGATTCCCCCAAAACCAAATCGCCATATCAATGGAAGAGAAGAGGGCGCGACAATATATATGTGGTGAAGACTGAAGAGGAACGGCTTAGGGTTTACGAAGGCGGAGACTGGAGAGGCAACAGAAGAGTACGGGCGAAAGTGATACGGGCCGGAGCGTGACCCAATGGCTATCATTCCACGCCTGGATCAACAGATTGCTTGGGCTCGGCCCATGGGGCGCGGCCTTGTTGTTGAGACTTGAGAGTTTCCACACTTCTTCCACTCCACCAAAGAGGAGCAAGGATTGGAACTTAACTAAGACTAACTCCAACCCGTGCTTGCAAATTTGGAGAAAGGCAACAATTTGCCTTTTTTCATCTCCAACCCATCAAAAATTTTGCTTTCAAATTTGGAGAATGGAGTGTTGAGGTGGATAGATAGAAGCCTCCATGGAGAAAGTGGGCAAAAATACAAGCTGGAAGGGGGACCCCGCGTGCAGGCGAGGACCACCCGCGCGCGCTTGGGCCGCACACGCGCGGAGGAAGGGCTTCCGCCCGCGCGCGTGCGGCCCATGCGCGCCCCCCGCGGGTGGTCCTGCCTGCACGCGGGGTCCCCCTGCTGCTGCATTTTTTTTTCAATTTTTGTTTGTGTGGTTATTTGTGTGTGGTGTGTTTGCGTTTTAGTTTGTGTGGTGTGTTTGCGTTTTAGTTTGTGTGGCTGTGTTTGCGTTTTAATTTGAAAGAAGTAGTGACAATAAAACGGTCACATTGCAACGGACACATTTTAACGGCCATAAAACGGTCATATTTTTTTTCTTCTATATAATGAGTAACTTCTCATGGTTTTTCTGCACTCATCCTCAAATCAATCTCTCTCATTCTCATCTATTTATCACAAAAAAATGACTAATTTTGCACAAAAAAAATTATCTCGGAATTTAAAAAAATTTACATCGAAAATTTTGTTTTCACAAGTAATAACAAACTATAAAAAAATTAAAGTGAATTACAAGAATGATATTGTAAATAAGTATGGATTATGGAAATTAAATCAAAAAAAGATGTGGGATGCTAAATTTGGAAGCCTATAGGGTTGGAGCAAAAAAGTGTTTTGGGGAGGCAAATATGCACATTTGAGAGCTTGGAGGCTAAATATAGCTTTTGGGGTTGGAGTTAGTCTAAGGGTGCAAATTGTTTGATATGTGATTTCGTTGTGGTGATCATTTGCCAATTTGTTTGTTTTCCGTTCTTGTCTGTCTTTTCTCAGTTTACAACTACAAGCATGCTTATACTACTACGCTACCTCTTCGAAAAAAAATGTGAATGATTGGTGAAGTATAATCTTTTCATGCAAACCACCCTTAGTCTTTTGATCTCTGTTCTTGCAACTGAGACACATCCATCTGTCACGTAACCTTCTTCATATCTACAAAAATTAAATTTGAGCATGAAATCTCAAGTGAAGATGACCCACAAGGATGAATAGTAATACATATCGTCCCTAGGCATCATAGACATGTAACCTTTGAGAAGGAGAGAGATATTTGTCGTAAGGGCGGGCGAAGAGAGTGATGAGATACAGGTCCGAAACTATCACAATATGGTTGGGCTTGCATTAACACTGATGGGTCCATCTTTTACTCTCTTTTGTGCAGGATGACTAGCCACATCATTAGGGGGAGACGATGAATGCTTCATGAGACCCTTTGTAGTGAACCTTTTTTGGGGGGAAGGGTTCAATCACATGTATCGATATGGCTTGGATTGTGCACGATTTAAAGATCACTAAAGAGTTGAGAAATACAAATGTTTTTTTTTCCAGACAAATTATCTCTCAACTCTGACTCTAATCTCCATTTCTTTGCGAAGAAACACTCAATAGCACAAATGCTGAGATTCAACAACCATTAGCCTTGGAGTGAGAGGTCAAGTTAGAGCGTGTTTTTAGCAAAGCTAACGGATGTAGCTTACTACCTGGCCTCTCTTGGTCATTCACTACCTACAAGTCCTCATGTTTCCAGGCACCGAACAGTATGCTATGCTACAACGCTAGGGATGGCAATTTTGCCCATACCCATGGGTATTTTACTATCCAACCCAATTGGGTTGGGTATGAAATCCAAATATATGGATATGGGTAAAGTTTGATGGGTTTGTACCCATATCCATTTACTTTGGGTTGGGTTGGGTTTATAACAAATGGATTTGGGTTTGTACCCATGCCCAAATACAAATTACAGTTTGGTACTTAATTTTGCCCATACCCATAAGTCCTCAAAATATCGTTGGAAAATTACGTTTTGGTACCTAATTTTTTTTGGTCTTACATTTTGATACCTAAAATTTTCAAGTTTTACAAATAAGTCCAATTTTTGCATGTGTAGTTAAAACACTCTCAAGTAAATGGATATTCATATCCAACCCATACCCATTTAGATAATATCCATATCTAACCCAAACCCATATACAAACCCCAAACCCATACACACATCACCCAAACCCACCCATAATAAATGGGTCTACTTGGGTTTGGGCAAAATTACCCATGGATGGGTAAATTGCCATCCCTATACAACGCTTACCAGTTACCACCGGAGAGAGATTGAGCACACTCATAGAAGAGAGAAGAGGCAAAGAGCTAAACTGATGATGCGTGTCAATGTCACAACAAGCCCTACAGTAATGCACCATCAAGCGAGCTGACAAATGCTGGCCCCAGCAGCAACAGTAACAAGCAAATTAAAGGGGTTGTCAATTACCCCTCATATTTCCAGAGATAGATGATCTCTGCCCTCTCCGAAACACGCTCATATCGACTCAGCTGCATCAAGAACTTCAGAACCACGTCGCAGTTCAATTCGCTTCTAGGCTCGATGTGAATCTTGCATAGCAGTGGGGCAGTGGCCAGTACAAACCTTATCAGGTCCAGCTCAACTTGCATCCCACGGCTTCCCCAAATTTTCAACTCCTCAAGACACTGAAAGCAGCAACCAGATCCATGCTGATCCTTGGCTTTTAACAACTTGTCCAAGCTGTCAGTAACCTTAGATGGCGGATGGTAATCAAGCGTATCCAGCTGCAGAATAGCATTCATCAAGGAAACAGGAAGTCAAGCGCTACCAGAGATTTAACGCGCTATATAACAGTTGTACATACACATGTTTGAAACCAACCTGAATGCTGAGAGTCTGCAAGTTGGGGGAACTCATGATTAGACAAACAAGAACACGAGCCTCCGGCCACCTATATAATAAAAGGTGTATTTTGAGGACTTTCAAGTGATGAAGATGCGTTGGGAGCTTGTACGGGACTTGTCCTGCAGCTAAGAACTAGATGAAAGCCTTACACATTAGCACAATAGCTAGCAAGATTGAACAACAACTATTTACAGAATAAACATAACAAAAACTTACAAGCAGAAATCCAGTTCCAATTGTTAACTGCCGGAGCTCAGGGAGAGAAGTAAACAGGGCCACCATGTCGGGATCATACTGCTGAAACGTTGTAAACCTGTAATCACTAAACTCGTCGGCATCCAGGATCGAAACAACCGACAGAAGGGGGGCGTATTTGAAGCAAATTCTGTACAGAGTCGACTGAATGGAAAGCAATTTGAGTGAAGGAGCCAGAATTTCCGTGTTGACAAACTGGTCACAATGCAGAAGTCTCGATTGTTCAAGCAACGGGCACTTGGGAAGGAAATGCGTGAAGAAATCAGAGGGCAGGTACACGTTATTCAGTACGAGACGAGTGAGCTTACTAAACCCGACGAACCAAGACGGCGCCTTCAACGTGCAACCCTGTAGTTTCAGGGAAACCAACTCACGAGCAGCAAACAGGGAGGACGAGACGTCGCAGTCGAGATACGGGTAGCCGTTCATCTCGTCGCCGAAGCGGATGACGAATTCCTTGACGCCTTTGTTGGATAGGTGGAGAATCAGGTGATCGATGTCGTGGATGGGTCTCAATCCCGGTATCGCGAGGACGACTCTCGTGATCGGCCCGTCGTGGGTCAGCAGGGCTTTGTAAATCCTCAGGACTACTGTGTTCGCGTTGGGCTCGTAGCTTCCCACTCCGGGGACACGGGCGAAATCGGCGTTGAAATTGAGTTGAGGAATGCCTTTCCACTGGTGCCTCCAATGTGTCGATAGTGTCTCGGTTCTGGCTGCGTCTTTGACGGGGAGAAAGAGGAGGATGCGCTCCATCACGTTGGGAGGGAGGTCGCAGGTTCTGTCAGGACTCGACAGGCGAAGCCACTTCATCTAAGTGTAGATTTAACGACGATTGACACTTTGACAGACCTGCTGGTTTTGCAATAGAGAAAAAAGGGGAGAAGAACCCTAGTTTCTTCGTAGCGAGGGAGAGCGCGTTGTTTTCCTCTCCCGGGGGTGAGACTCCACCAGAACTGCCTAAATTTCATTCTTCTCTTATATGGCGACTAGTCACGTGCAGGTTTTATTTTTTATCCTAGTCACCTGCTGAATTGATGCGTAGCGTCAGCCGTCAATAACACATGCAATCTTCGAGCTTCCAGTTTAGTGGAAGGCGAAAATCTCCATAGGCGATAGCTAGGGGTTTTTTTGAGTTAATATTTATCGTCCTAAAAATTTAAATTTCTCGCCCTAAATTTAAAAAATTGACAGATTTACCCATATTCCAAATTCAAACCTAAATCACAATTAAACAATCCCATCGCCCCATTGCAAGACCTTTGCTTCTCTTTTCGCCACTGCGAGCTTGACGGGAAGGAGGACGAAGAAGAAAATCCCGGCCGGCCAAGGAGGAATTAACTCCCGACATCTCAGCCCACTCACGTCGACCTCCTTCCTCCCGGCCTTCCTCCTCCTACTGGGTGCGCCGACGACGACCAAAGACAAGCAGCAGGGTGAATTAGGGGTTAGGGATTTAGGGCGATGGACTTGCAGAGGGTGTTGGGAATTCTTCCTTCCTCTGCTCAACCGTCAGTCGCCGTCGTTCGCCCTGGATTCTTCCACCGTCGCGTCGTTCGCCTTGGAAGTTCGCCGCCCACCGCCCATGCCTGCTAAGTGCGTGATCGGGTTGCCAATTGTCTCTGCTGCTGAGCGCTCGTGCGGAGACCTCTCTCCTTCCTCAACGGCGATGGGCGGCTCCATCATCAGCGGCGACGGGGCGGAGCAGCAACAGAGGTGGAGAAGAGAACGGCGTGAACACGTGAGAGAGAATTTTGTCGGCGACGGGATAATTGGAGAATAGAATGCCCTGTGAGAGATTATTGTCGGCGACGGGATCTCTAGAGAAGAGAACGCCCTGGGATTATCGCCGGTGACGGGAGCAATCAGGGGTATTGGATTTAGGGCGATGGACTGGCAGAGGGTTTTGGGATTCGGGGTAGAATTGTCTGTTCAGTTGATTTAGGGCGATAATTTTAAAAAGTTAGTGCGTTAAATAGGAATTCAGTTTTTGTTTCGTACGTCATGTCGGCGGTGGCTGCGCCGCTGGCAGGAGGAGGCCACCGGCGGTGATTTGGGCCTTTAGTCCAAGATTGCAAAACCACGCAGCCTATCAACACATGTGGTCAATATGCCAACAACTGCAATAGTTCAGTTGTATTAGGTGGGCCGCCCACCAATTTCCTTGCCCAACGACACTCTGCAGTTTCAGGAAAACCGTCGCAGTCAAGATACAGGTAGCCGTCCATCTCGTCGCCGAAGTGGAGGAAGAATTCCTTGACCCCATTGTTGAACAGGTAGAGAATTAAGTGACCGAGGTCGTGAATGGGTCTCAACCCCGGGATCGCAAGGACTACTATGGCGATCAGCCCGTCGTGGGTCAGCAGGGCTTTGTAAATCCTCAAGATTACTATGTTCGCGTTGGGCTCGTAGCTTCCCACTCCGGGGATTCAGACAAAATCAACGTTGAAATTGAACTGAGGAATGCCTTTCCACTGGTGCCTCCAATGAGTCGAAAGTGTTGTGGTTTTGGCTGCGTCTTTGATAGGGAGGAAGAGGAGGAAGCGCTCGATCATGTTGGAGGGAGGTCGCTCGATCTATCAGCACTCGACAAGTCAAGCCACTTCATTTGAGGTGTAGATTTAACGATTTTGTTGTCGTGCGGGGAAGGAGGGACTTCAATTGACGGAGCTTGGTTGCCGATTTTGTAGCGAGAATGCTGGTTTTGCAATGGAGGAAAAAAATGAAGAAAACTCCAACCCTAATCCTTTGTTCTTCGTAGCGAGACAATATTGGTGTTTTTCTCCACCCGAGCAACACTCCGCCTTTTTTTTATATTAATTATAACTAGCTTGTTGTCCGACCCTTTGGTCAGAATGTCATTTGAATACAATGTATTTATGATGTGTATTTAAATTTTTTAAATTATTTGAAATGCTGAATTTCGTATGACATTAAGGTGACATCAATTTTTTTCATTTTCGAAATTCTTATAACTTTTCATCAATGATGAACGTTGTGATCTTAATGGTTATAACCAAAGTTGTGAAATTGGTTTAAATTATTGAGCCGGTCAAGCAAGCGGTTTAAAGTTTAATAGTTTGATCGAGGTCCACCATATTTGAGCCGTTTTATACCTTTTTTAAATATATTTGCATATAAGTAGAAATTTAGTGGCTGAAATGAAATGTACTAACTATATCTATAAAAAACTCAAATTACATTAAAAAAAAACTTACCAATATCAAGATCCACCCGCCATCCCCTTGTCTCTTCCCCTCCCCCTTCCCTCGCTATTCTTCTTCCTCTCTAACATTATAACCTTGGTTTTGTAGAGCCTATTTTTAGGTCGACTTTCGTCGGACCTTGTCCGACCAGTCTCCCGGTTGAGGTGTGACAATCTTGGTTATAACACTCGTGAATAATCATTCATAACTTGTCTATTTATTGATGTAATCACTTAGTTGCCTATTGTTGGAAAAAAATTTGACATAACAAAAAAAAAAAAAAAAAGAGTTTGTCGGAAAAAGTGTAGCATAAATAGGAAACTCATGATCATAACTTTTTGCTTGAGAAACAATACATATATAGCAATATCTAAACCTTAAAGTATTCCGCACAATACAATAACAAAATTAGTTAGAAAATAATTTTCCATCCATAATTTGTGCAATGAAAAAATTATCTATCAACTAACATGTTCTAAATTTAGTTGAAGAACAATCTTATTCACTCAACAAAAAAAATTAAACTTATCTTATGGTACCTAACTTGCTAATGCACATGACCACATCAATGCGTCCATGAAAACCCCAGCCCGACTTTCACAATTTGTCTTTTACTGCTATAATTTCACAATTTGTTCTCGTTGCAGGAAATTTAAAACGTTGAAAAACTACTCGCAGGTTTAATTTTTTATTAGTCACGTGCTGAAATGATACGTAGCACGCGATAGAAGTTTCAAACTCTCAGTCCTGCCGGTTTTTCTATCCAATTCCCAGTTTTCCACGATCAAACTATGGTCTCCCCCAAACAATGTAGTTCCTCCATGTATTACCCTACTCTTTTTGGATTACCCATATCTTATTTTTATTACAAAAGATAATCATATATTTATTCAAAAGATAATCATATATTTATTCAAAGAATAAACAGTTAAATTTTGGAGTTTAGCCAGGTCTGGAAATAAATTAAAAAAATAATTTATAGACGGGTACAAAGACAGGGCCTTTCTAGCCACCACATGGACTACCCTATTGTTACGCCGACCTACAAATCGAACACTAAACCCATAGTGAATGGCAAAATAATGCACGATTTCTTCAATAATACCCCCCATCCGGTTATCTC
Source organism: Linum tenue (assembly GCA_946122785.1). Classification (NCBI taxonomy): domain Eukaryota; kingdom Viridiplantae; phylum Streptophyta; class Magnoliopsida; order Malpighiales; family Linaceae; genus Linum; species Linum tenue. The sequence continues at coordinate 40,698,384 of CAMGYJ010000010.1, forward strand.
TAATATCAGCTCGATTGATCTTCTCAATAATCACCTTGTCATCTCCTTCAAACCTCATTTCCGTGAAGCCCTGGCCCAGGCACCACAAAATAGCCTCTCGGAACACGAGTAATTCGACCACCATGGGATCATCAATCAACGAGAATTGAATCCCCTTAGCCATAAGGATTTCCCTAGCTGAATTCAAAATAACCATCCCGCCGGCCGAATGAGACCCACTCCTTGTAGCCCCATCCCACATACAAACATCCATATTAGTCCCCCAAAGACCCAAGTGTTGTACCAAAGTGATGGAAGACTGAGGTGTGAGATCTAACGGCAAGCTTATCCACTTCTCATATTTCTGGTTAAACTGACACATCCAGGCAGGGATCCCAAACTGTTTACCCTTAAAGACAACCCTGTTACGAGACCGTCAGATCCTCCATAGGATGGCAACAAACGCCATGAACAGAGAAGGTTGATGTATTAATGACATCAACTTTTTTACAAAGAGGAGGAAGGTATGACGAGGCAACCCTTGACCAAGATACTCCAGTCCTGAATAGTCCCAACGGGCCCGCGCCACCGGTAAATAGAGAAACAAATGTTCCACTGTTTCTGAATCAGCCCAACAAACCGGACATCTGGGAAGCACACGAAAATCCTTCTCTATTGGGGCTTCAATAGTTGGTAGGATTTGGTGAAAGATTTGCCAGACAAACACTTTCAATTTGGGTGGAATATTAGCCTCCCATAAACGAATCCAGTAGAATATCATCCTGTAGAATATCAAAATAATTCCCAATCGAATTTCGAGTATCCATGGTTATCCATGGATAATAATCTTTTTATATATAACTTCAATCAACATGTTAACATATACACATGCATGTACTGACATTACATAAATGACAAATTACAACAATAGATTACTAAGATGAAGAAAAATGATTCATAACAATATAATTTCATGAAAATATTATATATGTATGATAGATATAAGTTATGTTGAGAAAAATATTGATCATTATTAAACAAAGTACATATGCATGTGTATAATTGGGCGGGTGAGATTGGATAGTGAAAAAACCATGTCCACCCATCACTCGAAGTACTCGAGTTCGGGTTTCGTCCTTACAAATAAAAAATATTTCGGGTTCGACTTTTACCCACCCTATTAGCTAGGTCGGATTCGAACGAGTATCCACATATATTGTTATTTTTGTCATCCATATTAGATGTATTGTTTCAATGTATGAATTTGAAAATATATTGTTTGGATGTTGAATTATTTTGGTGGTCCCTCAAAAGATGAGGAAGAAAAACTGAAAGATATACAATCTCAACTTTATAGTTCAAATTGTCAATTATCGATAATAAAGGATTTTGGTGGCTTCATCTTCTGCTCAAATACAAGTATTCTATTTCATTTTAAAACAAAAAACGACAAATTCTCCTGATTAAATTTATTGTTTAATTACATCATCAACATCTCAACTTTCAAACCACCTAGTTGTCGATGATCTATGCAACACATTTTATCGAAGGATTACCCATTTTAGTCGTTAAAGCAACAGGATGACCCATTTTATTGCTTGTCGAATCCTTTCTTTATTTCTTGCAACCTCTCCTCCTAGCCCCCAAGAATTGGTCAGTTTAGAAATCCAAGCGAAAATAGATCGTGTCAAATTAATTCTCCCAATTGACTGGGAGACTGTGCAAACGCTAGAATCTGAGTTAAACAGGCAATGGGAAGCGGAGGAAGTTGACTGGCAACAGAAATCGAGGGTCCACTGGTTAAAAAAAGGGGACAAGAACTCGGCTTATTTTCACACGGTCACTAGGACTCGCCGGAAACATAATTTTGTGGCGGGCCTTCGAAATGATGCGGGGGAGTGGATCACTGAGGAGGGAGGTAAAGCAGACATTGCCACGAGTTTCTACCAAAATCTCTTCTCCTCAGAATGCCAGGTGCCTAACATGAGAGACCGTGTGGAAGCATTACCAATCGACCGGCGGGTCACGGAGGAGATGAATGCCAATCTCACGGCAGTGGTCCTTCCAGAGGAAGTTAGAAAGACGGTCTTCTCAATGGGATCGAAGCAAGCGCCAGGGTCTGATGGCTTTACGGGGAAGTTCTTTAAATCCTTCTGGAACATTGTTGGAGAGTCTGTCATAGCTGCTGTGGGCTCTTTCTTTTCCACTGGAAGAATCTTACGCAGCTTCAACCATACCTGGTTGACTTTGATTCTGAAGGTTGACAATGTGGAGAATATGAAGCAGCTCCGTCCCATCAGCCTTTGTCAGTTTGTGTACAAGATCATCACCAAAATTATGGCAGAGCGCCTGGCTAGATGGTTACCCCGAATTGTTTTGGAAGGGCAAAATGCCTTCATTCGTGAACGCCAGATCGTGGAAAATGTCCTTCTTGGACACGAACTTATGCACTACTTAAAAACCAAAACGCGAGGAAAGAAAGGATACATGGCTCTTAAGGTTGACATGGAAAAGGCCTATGATAGAGTCGAATGGCCGTTTCTCCTGGCGATTCTGGATAAGTTAGGGTTTAATGCTACGTGGCAAGGGTGGATTCATGAATGCCTACGATCGAGTTCGTTTTCTGTTTTAATGAACGGCTCTCCGAAGGGTTTTTTTACCACCTCGAGAGGGCTCCGGCAGGGTGATCCGTTAGCTCCGCTCCTGTTTGTACTGTGCACTGAAGGGTTTGCAGCCCTGCTCAGAAAAGCTATTTCGGAAAATAAATTGGAGGGAGTCAAGGTTGCCCCTAGGTCTCCTCGGATCTCGCATCTGTTTTTCACTGATGATTCTTACCTGTTCCTCCGGGGATCACTTCAGGAGTGCGAAAACTTGATTCTGGTGCTTAACGAATATGAGGAGCTTAGTGGCCAGCGGGTTAATTTGGATAAATCAGCGGTTTGTTTTAGCCGTAATATTGTCCTCCCGGATCAAGAGTTCCTAGCCCAAATCCTCGGTGTGGGGGCAGTGGGGGTCCATGATAAATACCTCGGACTACCTACCCTGATAGCCCGGTTGAAAATGGATACGTTCAGGTACCTGGAGGAAAAGCTCTTGGCTCGCCTGCAGGGGTGGAAGCAAAGGACCTTGTCCTGGGCTGCGAAAGAAACCCTGATCAAGTCGGTGGCTTTAGCTCTACCCTTACATGTTATGTCCTGTTTTCGTCTCCCTCTTTCGTTGTGCCGTCTATTGGATAGACATGTGGCCAGATTTTGGTGGGGGTGGAGAATGGGGAGTCTAAAATCCGTTGGATGTCTTGGCGTAACATGTGCAGAAGTAAGCATGATGGGGGGATGGGATTTCGTCGTTTTGAATATTTCAATCAAGCGCTGCTGGCTAAGGTTGGATGGCGGATCCTAAATGAGCCCACCTCCTTGTTGGCTCAGGTATATAAAGGTAAATATTTCCCCAGGGGGGATTTTTTACGAGCAACGGCTAGATCTCGCCCGTCGTGGGGCTGGCAAAGCATTCTCTTTGGTCGTCAATTGTTAGTGAAAGGCCTCCTGTGGCAAATTGGGAATGGTCAAGCCGCCCCTCTGTTGGAGAATAATTGGATTCCTCGGCTGCACCCGGACAACCCAGTTCCTAACCCGCGCGTTTTGTCTAGTGGGGGACACCCGGTGGTGGCTGAGTTCATTGTTTCAGGGGAAGGGCGTTGGTGTGAAGAGAGGTTAAGTCAATATTTTGATCCCCCTACCTGTCAAGCTATTAGGGAGATCCCTCTTCCTCGCAGGAATATTGAGGATCGGCTGATCTGGCATATGACGCCTGATGGGGTTTTTACGGTAAAATCAGCTTATCATCTGGTTGTTCGAATGGACAAAAAGACGGCCAATGGCGATCAACGGTCAGTTGGATGGATCGATCTAGCTGGATTAGAGTCTGGAATGCCCCTATTCCTCCTAACTTGCGCATTTTTCTCTGGCAAATTCTAAATAGGCTCCTCCCTACAACTGAAGCGCTGATTGAAAGGGATGTTCCAGTCCATCCTCGGTGCCCGGTTTGCTGGGCGGAGTCGGAGACTATGGAGCTTCTATTCCTCGATTGTCCAGTGGCTAGGGATTTGTGGACTATGCGGGGCTGGAATACCTTGGTCAAGACCTTCCTAGGCAGGCGTTTCCTCTATTCCTGAAAAGACTGTTGATGTGTATTCAGCACCCTCATCTTCTGATGGCAGTTGCTGCTGTCCTTTGGCGGATCTGGCGATCTCATAATTGGATTGTTTTTTAGGGCAAGCAATTTGGGATCCCAGCTCTTATGCGTCAATTTAATCAGCAGTTGCAGGAGTGGATTAACCTTCCCAGGGATGGGGCACAACCTAGTACCCCTGCTCGGACTAATCTGGCGCTGGGTTCGGCAAACTCTGGGTCATTCATTTGCCGGTGGGATGGCGCTACCAGGCGTAGTTCTCATTCGGCGGGCGGGATGGTTATCCTGTCGCCAGCCGGGTTGGTGGTAGGGGCGAGGGGTGTTCAGTTTGGTGTCATTGATGACCCTTTGGTTGTTGAGATGCTCACGCTCCGAGATGCTATTCATTGGTGCACTGAGGCGGGATTGGTGGAGGTACGTTTTGAAGGGGATGCTCAGGTGATAATTGAGAAGCTCTCCAGATCTGAGGTCTGCGATAGCCGGATAGGCGCTCTTCTCAAGGAGGTTCTGCATTGTTTATCCAACCAGCAAGGGTTTAGTGTCCGGTTTGTAGGTCGGCGTAATAATAGGGTAGCCCACTTGGTGGCTCGAAAGGCCCTTCTGTTGTACCCATCTGCAAGTCGGTTCTTTGATTTTGTGACCTGACTTCATTCCAGGATGTAATTGCCTTTTTTCTGATATATATAAGATTATCTTTTGTCAAAAAAAATAGTTAATTTATTTTTTAATGAAGGATGATGAGTTCAGTACTTCAGTTATATATGCGATAGAAATGCCAAAGTACTCTAACTCCTACTCTCGTAGTAGAATTTACTTGGAGTATGTTAGAGTAGATGTCTAACGTTGATAAAAAAAAAAAGAGGCGAATCCAGGTTGAAACCCTTAGACATAGGGGTGGAAATTGGGGTGGGTGTAGTTACCCGCCCTACATTTTGCGGCTACCCACACCCACAAATTTATAATTATGCTACTTACAACCCGGCACCGTAGTGGTTAGTGGGTAACCACTACCCACTGTGGGTTTGTGCGGGTTTGGTGTGGTTACCCGCAAAAATTCATCTTTGCAAGCATAGAGTTTTAGTCGCCACTAACGTATTTGTTGTTCGTAACTAGACTATAGTGATATACACTTGTGTTGTTCGTGGAGATACAATTTTGTACATCGATCTTACTCAACGTGAAGATTTTTTTTTTTTGTTTGGTGTTCAACTTTTGTGTCAGAGAGCTGTGATTTCGTAATTCCCCGACTAGGGGTGAAATATGACAATTAAATATGATTTTGTATTTTTTTCACACAAAAGCAAAAACATACTGATAAAAGTTACAAAAGGTGTTCACTTTTAATGAATTGATTATTCTCCACTCTATCGTTATAGTGTTTTATAAACTAAAAAATTCTTACATAAAACTGATTAGGTGTGTCTTTTTTATTTGGTGGCTACTTTAATTTTTATCCTCACACTTTTCACATACTATTATATTATAAAGTTAATTCACTAAATAAATATAATTAGTGTGGTTATTGTGGATTTTGTGGGTTAACCGCGGTGGGTAGTGGATAACCACTAACCACAAAAATCGTTATTTTACTACCCACACCCAACCCATTACCCACAACTTGTGGGTATGGTTACCCACAATAGGTGCGGGTTGGTGCGGTTTGAGGATTATCCACAACCCGCAACCCAAACTTCCACCCCTACTTAGACATGCACATCAAATAGCGGTAAATTGCAAGTTCGGTTTACTAACAGTGTGAGGTCTAGTCACACGAAATATTTAATTTCAATGTTGGTCACTTAAATTAGTAAACAGTCCACGTTTAGTCACTCTCCATTAGTCTTCGTTAGTCTCCATTAACACCATCAGTTAATTGCTAATGTGGCTAACAAAAGTGCTGACTCACCCAATTTACAACCTGCCACATCATCAAACCCGAACCGCCTCGTCACTCAACCCGCTACTACACTTTCCCCAACTCAACCCAACCCATAAACCAACCCTTCCAAACCCGTGACCAGATCCTTTAGTACGACGAAATCATCCATTGGCAGTCCTTCCCGGTGGTCTCATCCCACCGCCCTAATCTCGAGAGCACCTTCAGCAGCTCCTCACTCGTTATGAACCTGTCGCCGTTTATGTCGAACACTCTAAACGCCTCCTCCAAATTAGGAATGAGAATGGGGCAGGTCCGGGGCAGGTATCACGATACCCATACCCGCCCCGTGGCAGGTCAGGTCCAAGTCGGGTAATTTGTCATGGGGCGCGGGTCGGTGTAGGTCGACCCAATGGGTATGTAATTTATGTGAAAAAACATTAGAAATATTCATTATTATCATTAAAAGACTAAGAAAGAAACAATAATATGATAACATGTTAAATTATTGGAGAAATTGAGGTTTTCACTTATGTATAACTTTATTATAGCTAAAAATGAGGTAACAAGAGGAAAATCCTAAGTAATTTGACTAGGATTATATGTAGTTTAGGCAAGAACGGGTCGAGAATGGGGCGGGTCAGGGCAGGTCGGGTCGACGAGAGGTACCCATGCCCGCTCCGCTCCGCCTACGAGACAGGTCGGACCCGCCCCAAAACAAGTCAAACAGGTCGGGTAAAACGGGTCAGGTCGAAATTGTCATCCCTACTCCAAATCCTTCTCCACCGCCGCCACAGACTCCTCCTTGTCGTCGCCGCCGTCCTCGAAGGAGCTGTAGAAGGCGAGGAACTTTTCAAAGTCGAGGATCGGCTTGCCGACAGAGAACTCGATCTCATCGCTGGTGAGCACCCTGGGAGAATGCCACAACATTCAAGATTCCCACCTTGCTCACCATGACGTCTCGCTGGATCCCATAATCGTGGCTGGATTTTAATCATTGGAGAAGGAAGAGGAAAACAAAGACAGCGACGGGAGAGGGAAGAAGAAGATAAGCGGGTCGGGAAAGGAATTGAGGGGAATGATGTAGGTCTCGACGTTGGGAGGGGAAGTGAGCAGGAGGACTCAACAAGGAAGATGAATAGGCTTGGGTTTAGTTTTTTTGGGTCAAATTAGATTGGGTTGGTTTTGTTGAGTGAAGTTTGTCAATGAAGGAAAGAATCAGAGAAGCAATCAAGCCACATAAGGCAATTCTCAAGGAAGGAAAGAAAGAGCAGAATTACAAGAAATCAAATCATCATTCAGCAACGGCTAGCTCGAGAAAAGGAGGACTATAAAAGATCATACAAACAGAAGCAAGCTCACGGTTCTCGGGGGAAAATCAAATAGTGTACTGTGTGTATTCAGAGTGTTTGAATTGAGAGCCTAAGTAAGCTAATCAGGGAGAATAGCGAGGGTCTGAGGGTGTTTGATCAGGGAGATTATTCATCTTAGTTTGCTAGACTGAAAAGCAGGGAGCCGATATGTTCTAGTTGAGTCAGGATAAACAAGAAACAAGAAATCGTTCTAGTGGTTAAGTAGGGATTCTCAAGAGGAGATATCCCTACCGTGGATTAGTCGATATTAGGATACTTATTCTCCCAATATCGGATACCACGTAAAAGTGTGTGTGTTGTTCATTTGCTGCTTGCTTTGTTTTGTGGTTGCTCTGTTTCAATTCAGTTTGTTCAGGTTCAGAGGAGCACTAGAAGCAGAGGAGTAATCGTGGTTGAAGAAGAGAAGTCATCAGCAGGCTTTGGGATTGGTACAGGGCCAAGCCCATCACTTTCAGAGATAAATGCTTGGGCTTTAAGCCCACAGTCACAGCAGATAACTAAAGTTTTGATCCAATTCATTTTTAGTTATTTCGTATTACAGTTTCGCAGCAAGAAGCTGAAAATCAAGCATCAAAATTTTATCACTTCACTTGGATGGCAATTGTGCCGATTAGGGTTTTGCAGGAGTTGTTCTTCATCGCCTGAATTCACAAGAAGAAGGCAGCTGGTCTAGCGCTCGACCTACCTACACGTGGTATCAGAGCCCGGCTCCGACGTCTCAGGCGCAACCGCCTCCGGAGAAGATGAGCTCGGGATCGACATCAGCTGGGATCTTTATGGCCGACGGGTTTTCACAAACTCGTCCACCGCATTTCGAAGGTGTACATTATGGCTACTAGAGAAACCAAATGGAGTTGTTCATATGTTCCACTGATCCAGATCTATGGAACATAGTTTTGGATGGTCCGCTCGAAGGTAAGGAAACTCGTGGGAAGTGGACAGAGGAAGATAAGAGGAACTTCCAGCTTAATTCAAAGGCAAAATATCTAATGTATTCCGCTCTAGGGCCAGAGGAGTATCACAGAGTGACGGGATGCAAATCAGCAAAGGAAATCTGGGAAAAACTACAGATTGCACACGAAGGAACATCTCACGTCAATATCTCAAGGATAGATAGCCTCAAGCAAAATTTTGAATCATTCGTCATGAAGCCCGATGAATCGATCAAGGATATGAACGAGAGGTTCACTACCATAGTGAACAGCCTGAGAAACTTGGAAGTGGAATATACCAGTGCCGATTTAGTTCGCAAAGTTCTCTGGGCACTACCCAAGAGATGGACACCTAAGGTCACAACAATTGAGGAATCCAAAGACCTCACCAAGCTTAGTTTGGACGAACTGATTGGGTCCTTGATTACACATGAAGACAAGCTAAGAAGTGAAGAGCTAGAGGAGCCAAGAAAAGAGAAAAAGGGGATGGCTTTTAAAGCTACCACTGAAGACGACGAATTAGACTGTTTGGATGAAATGGAAGATGATGAGCTTGCTATGCTAAGCAAGCATGTGGCAAAGCTTCTCAAACTTCGAAGAGAAAAGAAACGAGGGGGATTCTCCAGCCGATCAAGGGATGGTGATTTTGACAGAGAAAGCAACAAAGGAGGAAGACAGGGACTCAGAAATCGAAGGGATGGAGTAAGCAATGAGAAGCCCCAATCTCAAACTGGTTGCTTCAAATGTTGAAAGACTGGGCACATTAAAGCCGAGTGCCCTGACTCACTCCTACTGTCACTCTAGAAAATGGCCAAGTGTAACCACTTCCTAAAGCGTAGTATAGCGGGTTTGGGTTTTATTGTCAACCCGGGTCCTAGAGGTGATGACTACTCAGTGAATTCGTATTATCTAGCCATGCAACTTTAGTGAAGATCTAAACTAACAAGCAAGCAAAGTAACTAAACGGTTGTTTTCAGGTTAAGAGAGGTCACCCGGATATGGTTCCCCCTAGTCTGCAGTTAAGCCGGATTGTAATTACCAAGTTCAGTTTTCTATGATAGTTATACTGCGGAAGGTTCTCAAACAGTCCGAAGTCTCGACTAAAGGTCTTCAGACCCTCTCAATCTGAGTCTCCAGCGGGCGACTAACCTCCACCGGAGTAAACAGACTGAGGCCCTAACGAACCAAACCTCCACTACCGAATGGAATTCGGTACAGAATAGCGAATTGGCTCCTCGACTAAAGTCACCAATTCGCCACCTTCAATCAAGGATACTCTATTAACCTAGGCAGATATTCTCGTTCTAGGTTAAAGCAGAAACAACAGGAATTTGATCAGGATTCAAGTCATTCAATCATTCAAACCTCAATCGAATATAATCAAGTCATAGAAACAGTACTTGGGTTCATACAATCAAACCTAACATACAGAACTAGGGTTTCCCATACCCAGATGAATGGGAGAACTACTCCATGGAGAGAGAAGCAAAAGCAGAATCAGACGCGGAAATCATACTGTTAAGATGGATTTCTGCTCCTGGACGTTGAATCGGCACTTCTCCAAGCTCAAGCCAAGCTCCAATGGTGTTGAAGATCAAGCTAGGGCACTTTGAGACTCTTGTTCGTCGCTTTCTCTCTCTAGGAATCGTTCTGTCTCTCAAAAACTCGAATCCCCCTCTGTTTGGCTCGGAATCCGCTTAAAAACCAGAATTTCCCGACTCGCACGACCAGGCCGCACGGTCGTGCATATCACCACTTTGGCCGTGCAGCCTCCTTGAAACCTCGCCATTCGTCCGAACTTCGTCCAACCGACCCTAGACTCGCTCCCAAGCCTTCATTCCCGTACTAGGACCTGAAATATCACAATCAAGCACAACCTAGCGTGAAATCGGCCTAAAACACGAGAATCAATACCTCAAACGGTGTAAGAACTGGGGCAAAAACATGTGTAAATAACGGTCTATCAAACTCCCCCACACTTAACCGTTTGCTTGTCCCCAAGCAAACCTAACTCAAACCAATGCAACTCTCCAGACCTCTATAGCAACAAACAACCTCGATCATAGGTAGAGGACTTCCTAGATCATTTAGCAACTTACGAGGTCAACCGACGCACAAGTCATCTCATAGCTTCTTCGGCGAGAGCACTAGTCTCGAGTCAGCATCATGGCAAATAGTGAACAGAGGACAAATGATTCATGGATGAAGAGACTCTAAAAAACAAAAGATCATGGACTCACATTGTTCAAGGTGCTCGATTTTCTTCTTGAAGATGGTTGGAACCCCTTTTCTTTCTTCTTTTTGCTTGTTTTTCTGTTTTTCTCTTTTTTTTTTCAAGGGTTCCAACCTATTTTTGAAGAAAACGGGGGCTCCCACCTAGCAAAGGTTTTGCGGGAGCCCGGCTCTTACCGGCCATGCCAGGAGCAGTTGTCTCGAGCCTCGTGCGGGGGAAAGACATGTAAGGGGGCTGGAGGTAGTAGGTGGAAATTGGGAACGGATTCCCGTCTCCCCTTACACACTTTCGCCCTATTCGCACGGGAGACGTTATTTTAAAGCACATTTCGAGCACCTGTTACTTTCAAAACATGATACAAGAGTCCATGGCAGGCAGAGAGTCCACAACACCACACAATTCAAGGGTCCTAAGATCACTAATTCACTCAATCAACCAACACACTATGAAGAAGAAATGAGACTTCTTAAATGCATCAACATCCTCCATAGTGCTACACTACCTCCCTAGGTTGCAAACCACTATAGAGACTGTCAATTCAAAGCATACTGAGCAGGCAATTGCAAGGAACACGTACTTGGAGCCCTCAAATTTAAAAATTTGGACAGTGGACTAGGCTCCAAGCACACAAACAGATCTAATGCAGTCAAAAGATAAACATCCCCCCCACACTTAAGATCGACATTGCCCTCAATGGAGAAGAGGGAAGGAAAGGGGAACGATGTTACCGGTATGCACGGACTGCAGGAGACGGGAAATGGACCAGTCGGGAACACAGCACAGCTAAAGGGAAACAGAAGAGCTCAAACACAATATGTTAGGTCCAATGTCAGCCCAATAAGACATCATCCAAAACAAAGGAAATAAACCAAAACCAAACCAAATTGCAATCCGACTCGAAACAAAACAAATAAATGAAAACCATGGCGGGGTTGCCTCCCCACAAGCGCTTCTTTACCGTCTTTTAGCTGGAAGCCCATGGTGGATACTCAGCGGGGTGCAGGAACAGGTACCTCCAAGAGCGGATCCACATCGCTCTTGAGATACAGCTTCAGGTGGTGACCGTGCACCCGACGGTTGCAACCACCAGCAGAGGTCAGCTCGACCTGGCCATCCGGCAGGATGCAGGCGAGTGAGTACTCGGATGGCCAGGGTGATCGTGATGCAGGAGGTGGGACCAGCTCATAGTGGTCTCCACCCTTCTTCCGTGCAGGCCTAGGCACCTGCTGCTTCGGCCGCCACTCCTCCTTGAGCTTTTTGTTTGGAGGCGAGACTGGATGGAGTGGCGGCGAAGGAATGATAGGCGGGTCCTGCAAAATGAGAGGTGCAGAAGGATACACGACAGGCTCGTGTACCTTATCAGAAATAGCATGCACAGGTGTGACAGCAATCATAGCACAGTGATCAAACTCAGTCACAGAAAAAGTAGCCTGGTCATTTCCAGCACGCAGAATCAGTTTACCATCATGCACATCAATCAATGCCTTGGCGGTGGCAAGAAATGGTCTACCCAGAATCAAAGGCACATCCACATCATCATTTATGTCCAGGATAACAAAATCAACATGATATGTGAATGCACCAACATTAACAAGCAGATCCTCTATGATACCCCTAGGATGCACAACGGAACGATCAGCTAGCTGAATGCTCATCCTAGTAGGGCTAAGTTCACCTAGGTCTAGCTTTTTGAACAGTTTATATGGCATGACATTAATGCTAGCCTAGGTCCGCCAAGGACTTCCCTACATGCATGCTGCCAATAGTAAGAGGGATAGTAAAACTCCCTGGGTCTTTGCGCTTTTCGGGCAGCTTGTTCTGCAGGATAGCAGAACATTCCTCGCTCAGAAGCACTGTCGAGAGATCCCCAAGTTTCTTCTTGTTGGTGAGGAGATCTTTCATGAACTTCGCGTACTTGGGCATCTTCGACAGTGCCTCCACAAATGGTACGCTGATGTTGAGCTGCTTCAACATTGCCATAAAATTGGCAAACTCAGTCTCCAGCTTATCTTTATGGAGGCGAGTGGGAAAGGGAAGCTGGGGCACATGCTCCTTCACCACTGGTTGTGGCTTGGGAGCAAGGGCTTCCTTCTCCACCCGCACTTCTGCATCACCGGCTGGAAGTGCTGAAGCAGGTAGTGGTTCCTCCTGTCTGGTCGGGGCAGGATCAGCTGATGTAGGCCTGCCGCTCCTGGTGAAAATGGCATCCAGCTGCTCGTGCGGGTCCCGTGGATTGGGGATGGTGGTGGCAGGTAGAGTCCCCGGGGCCCGGGCAGTAAGTTGGCGCGCTAGGGCACCGACTTGGTGCTATAGATCTTGCAGAATGGCACCTTGGTTTCTCTGGCCTGCCTCCAGGTTTCTCTGACCTGCCTCCAGTGAGGCTATGGTCTGATCCATCCTCGTGAAATTCGTCTGACTGGTGGTCATGAATGCCTGCAAAATGTTCTTCAGATCAGCCATCTGATTATCTGGAGCTGCGGCTGCTGGAGGCTGAGCAAACTGGCCCTGGGGCTGCTGGATTGGCTGCCCTTGCCTAGGCTGGTAGGGCTGCTGCTGTGGTGGTGGCCCCTGCCTAGCCTGGAAGGGCTGCCTCTGCTGAAAACCACCTGCTGGTGCTGGGAAACCAGGTGGTTTGTTGGTGTTGCTGCTCCAGGCGAAGTTGGGATGCTGGTGCCATCCTTCATTGTAGGTGTTGCTGTATGGGTCGAGGCGCCGAGCATTGGCGATGAAGGCCACCTGCTCTTGGGGAGTAGAGGACTCCCTCATAGACTGACAATCCTCCACCAGGTGGTTCGGGCTCTCACACCACTGACACTGGGCTACTGGAGGCGTAGCTACACCTCGGCCCGGAAGGAGACTGTTAGGCTGCTTCAATGTCTGCACCAACTCAGCCACCTGCTGCTCTAATCCGGACCTGGCCTCCATAGCATGCACACCCCGGTCCCGGGAATTTCTGCCTCTGTTGTTCTGCCCCCAAGAATGATCTCGGGCAGCCAAGGTACTGATCATCTGGTTCAGCTTGGGTGGAGTCTTAGTGAGGATATCCCCTCCTGGGCAGAGAGACTCGATCGCCCTCTGGCTGTCTGGAGTGAGGGCGCTGTAGAAGTTCCCCACTGTGAAAGCATCGCTGAAACCATGATGGGGACACTGCCAGAAGTATCCCATGTACCGCTCCCATGCATCACGAAGCGACTCATCTGGCTCTTGGCGGAAGTGAGTGATCTCCCGCTGAATCTCTGTAGTCTTCGATGCCGGATAGTACCGGTGCACGAACTTGTCAGCCAGATCGTCCCAAGAAGTGATGGACAATGGGGGCTGGGTCTCCAACCACCTCTTAGCATTCCCCGCCAGAGAATGGGGGAAGAGGTGAAGGCGGATTGCGTCATCCGGGACACCGTTCAGCTTGAACCCGTTCGTCAGCTGCAGAAAACGGGAAAGATGTACCCGGGCTTCCTCATCCTTCAAGCCATGGAACCGGATAGAAGATGTAATGAGTTGAATCCAGCATGGCTTGATCTCGAAGTTGTTTGCTGGAATCGGCGGATAGAGGATGACCGGGCGGATGTCAGCAATCCGCGGAGTGTAGTAATACTCCAAGGTGGGACCCGGTGGTGGTGGATGATGATGGACCCCAGCTGCCTGGGGATTGGGGTCGTTCCCCAGGAACTGGTTCTGCGGAGGTGGGTTCTGATCTCCTTCCATCTCGTACTCGTCCTCGGATTCGCTGCTCAATTGGCCGTCTCTGCGCTCCACCGAGCCAGTCTAGCTCGCTGTTGTCTCCGAAGTTGTTTGCAGGTGCGCTCAATCTCAGGATTCAACGGTAGTAAACCTCCCGACTGGCTACGGGTCATGCACTATCTGCACACAATCAAGCAATGCAAACCCGTGAAGGCACAAGTGGGAAGGAACAAACACTCAATGCAAAAATGAAAATGCTAAAGTAACAGAAATCACTTTTCTTCAACAACCTAGCCGTCCCCGGCAACGGCGCCAAAAACTTGACTCACTCCTACTGTCACTCTAGAAAATGGCCAAGTGTAACCACTTCCTAAAGCGTAGTATAGCGGGTTTGGGTTTTATTGTCAACCCGGGTCCTAGATGTGATGACTACTCAGTGAATTCGTATTATCTAGCAATGCAACTTTAGTGAAGATCTAAACTAACAAGCAAGCAAAGTAACTAAACGGTTGTTTTCAGGTTAAGAGAGGTCACCCGGATATGGTTCCCCCTAGTCTGCAGTTAAGCCGGGTTGTAATTACCAAGTTCAGTTTTCTATGATAGTTATACTGCGGAAGGTTCTCAAACAGTCCGAAGTCTCGACTAAAGGTCTTCAGACCCTCTCAATCTGAGTCTCCAGCGGGCGACTAACCTCCACCGGAGTAAACAGACTGAGGCCCTAACGAACCAAACCTCCACTACCGAATGGAATTCGGTACAGAATAGCGAATTGGCTCCTCGACTAAAGTCACCAATTCGCCACCTTCAATCAAGGATACTCTATTAACCTAGGCAGATATTCTCGTTCTAGGTTAAAGCAGAAACAACAGGAATTTGATCAGGATTCAAGTCATTCAATCATTCAAACCTCAATCGAATATAATCAAGTCATAGAAACAGTACTTGGGTTCATACAATCAAACCTAACATACAGAACTAGGGTTTCCCATACCCAGATGAATGGGAGAACTACTCCATGGAGAGAGAAGCAAAAGCAGAATCAGACGCGGAAATCATACTGTTAAGATGGATTTCTGCTCCTGGACGTTGAATCGGCACTTCTCCAAGCTCAAGCCAAGCTCCAATGGTGTTGAAGATCAAGCTAGGGCACTTGGAGACTCTTGTTCGTCGTTTTCTCTCTCTAGGAATCGTTCCGTCTCTCAAAAACTCGAATCCCCCTCTGTTTGGCTCGGAATCCGCTTAAAAACCAGAATTTCCCGACTCGCACGGCCAGGCCGCACGGCCGTGCATATCACCACTTTGGCCGTGCAGCCTCCTTGAAACCTCGCCATTCGTCCGAACTTCGTCCAACCGACCCCAGACTCGCTCCCAAGCCTTCATTCCCGTACTAGGACCTGAAATATCACAATCAAGCACAACCTAGCGTGAAATTGGCCTAAAACACGAGAATCAATACCTCAAACGGTGTAAGAACAGGGGCAAAAACATGTGTAAATAACGGTCTATCATGCCCACTAGGCAAGAAAGAAAAGGCTTATGCCGCAACCTGGAGTTGCAGCGAGGAAGATGAAGACGATGATGAAACCATTCCCAAGTTCAGTGCATACATGGCCATTGACGAGTATGAAGGAGAAAAATCTCAGGTAACTGCCTATTACTCTGACTCTGGTAGTGATGATGATGAATTGCTAGATGAAACTATCAGAAACATTCAAAACGAATTTGTAACTGTGAAAAACAAGTACATTTTAATCAAAGCCAGTCATGAAAATCTACAGAATGAATTTGAGAAAATAAAAAATGAGAAGACCATAGCAGAACACGAGGTTCAGAGTCTAATGAATGAAAATAGTAGGCTGAAAGAGCAACTTGATGTCACTAAGACAGAACTATCTCAGATAAAAAATTGAACCAAATCAAAGTCAGTATTCATAAGAAAACCAGATGTTCATAGGAGTCATGAATGCTTTTACTGTCATCAAACTGGTCATTACATAGCAAATTGTAGAAAACGTATCACTAAAGAAAACAAAACAAATCAATCTAGGACAAAAGCTCTGAACATACACATGATGTTTACACAAACTTAACTCAGTCCAGAAAAGCAACTAAGCTAGTCTGGATACCTAAAACTAAATAAGTGTATTCATTCTTGCAAACCTGTCTCCAAGTGGGCATGGAGGGCAGCGTTTGGATACTCGATAGTGGTTGCTCACACCACATGACTGGTAATAAAAATCTCTTCTCAAAACTAACTTTTGAAAACAAAGGAAAGGTCTTTTTCGGGGATAACTTCAACGGAGAAATACTAGGAAAGGGTACAGTAGGTACTGTTCCATCTATTAGTAATGTGCTACTAGTAAAAGACTTAAAACACAATCTTCTGTCTATTGGACAGCTCTGTGGAAATTAAAATGGGGTTGTCTTTGAACAAGACAAATGTTTTGTGGAAAACATAGTAAGTCACAAGCTTATACTAACAGGAAAACGAAAGGGAAAACTTTTCTCAATTGATCTTGAAGATAAAACTGCGTTTAATGAGACATGTCTTGTCCCACTTGACAAAAATGATCAATTTGAATGGCATAGGAGACTTGGACATGTGAGTGTTGGAATTTTGTCAAAATTAGTAAATCTGGGAATTGTTAGGGGGATTCCAAAACTTCTAAGCAAGAGAGAATTCTTTTGTGATGCCTGTGCAAAAGGAAAACACTCCAGAACTTCTTTTAAAACCAAACAAGTCATCTCTACATCTAGACCCTTAGAATTACTTCACCTAGATCTGTTTGGTCCTAGTAATGTCAAGAGTCTAGGAGGTAAGCACTATGCCTTTGTAATTGTAGATGACTACTCAAGGTTCACCTGGTTACTATTTCTCACTACAAAGGACGAGGCTTATCAAAACTTTAAAGACTTTGTTAAACGTGTAGAAAATGAAAAACTCTAAAAAATAGGAAGCATAAGAAGTGACCATGGAGGTGAGTTAGTCTCTGAAAAATTCGAAAGGTTTTGCAATAAAAGGGGGATAACTCATAATTTCTCTGCACCAAGAATACCACAACAGAATGGTGTGGTAGAGAGAAAGAACAGAACTCTAATTGACATAGCTCGAAACAATGCTAAATGATTATGGAACAGCAAAGCAATTATGGGCAGAAGCTATTAATACAGCTTGTTATGTCACCAACAGAGCTCTTATTAGGTCTAAGCTCAATAAGACACCTTATGAGCTCTGGAAAGATAGAAAACCCAATCTAAGTTACTTTCACCCCTTCGGGTGCAAGTGCTTCACTTTAAATACCAAAGATCACTTGGGGAAATTCGATTCTAAATCAGAGGAATCAATTTTTCTTGGGTATGCTATAAACAGCAAGGCTTATCGCATCTTTAATAAACGGACCCTCAAAGTTGAGGAGTCCATTAATGTGTTATTTGATGAGACTTTTAGTAAGTGTGCAGACAGTATTGATGAGGATGATGACCTGTGATTGAGGACAGCTCATATGAGCCATGACACTCCAACAGTTCAGGAACCAGAAACACTGAAACCAGAGGAGGAAAACAACACAGAAGAGAAGGATCAACATCCTCAGGCACCACCCCACATTGTTCGACGACATCCTCCATCTCTCATCATTGGGGATCTTAGTCGAGGTATGACCACTCGCTCTAGATCCTATGCTGAGCATACTGCATTTGTAGCTCAATTTGAACCTAAATGTGTTGATGATGCCAATAAAGATGAGTACTGGTCAGCAGCTATGCATGATGAAATGAACCAGTTTGCCAGAACTCATGTCTGGGATTTAGTTCCTAGACCTAAAGACAGAATAATCATTGGAACTAAATGGATTTTTCAGAATAAAACTGATGAACCTGGAACCATAATTAGGAATAAAGCTAGGCTAGTAGCTCAAGCCTACTATCAGGAAGATGGGATTGATTTTGATGAAACTTTTGCCCATGTAGCTAGATTAGAAGCCATTCGACTATTATGTGCTTATGCAGCTTCTAGAGGTTTTAAACTCTTTCAAATGAATGTCAAAAGTGCCTTCTTAAATGGGAAACTAAAATAAGAGGTTTATGTTTCTCAACCTCCTGGTTTTGAGGGTTCTGAACATCCAGACTATGTCTTTAAACTTAACAAAGCACTATATGGACTCAAGCAGGCTCCTAGAGCCTGGTATGAGAAACTTAGTCATTTTCTAATTGAAAAGGGGTTCCATCGTGGGCAGGTGGACAAAACTTTGTTTATTAAGAATGAAAATGAACACACTCTTCTGGTTCAAGTCTATGTTGACGGCATAATTTTTGGCTCCACAAGTCAAAAATTGTGTACTGAATTTGAAAGTGATATGAAAAATGCATTTGAAATGAGTCTGATGGGGGGAATTGAACTATTTCCTTGGTCTGCAAGTAAAACAAACAAGTCAGGGGGTCTTCATAAGTCAATCAAAATACTTACAAAACATGCTGAAACGTTTTGACCTTGGAAACTTAAAAGCAGCTTCCACACCTATGGGATCTACAGTTAAGTTAACTCAGGATGAGTCTGGAAAACCAGTAGATAGCAAAAAATTCCGTGGTATGATAGGATCTCTTTTGTATCTCACTGCAAGTCGTCCAGACATCATGTATAGCGTGTGTGTCTGTGCTAGGTTTCAGAGTAATCCCAAAGAAAGTCATCTGTCAGCCATAAAAAGAATCTTTCGTTATCTGGCTGGAACTCCCACTCTAGGTCTTTGGTACTCTAGTTCATCAAGACTAAAATTAGTCAGTTACAGTGATTCTGACTACGTTGGTTGTGTAGTGGATAGAAAAAGCACTTCTGGTGCATGTCACTTTCTAGGCACTTCACTCGTGTGATGGTTTAGTAAGAAACAGAGCTCAGTAGCCTTATCCACAGCTGAGGCTGAGTATATTGCTGCTGGCTTCTGCTGCAAGCAAGTGCTCTGGATGAAATACCAGCTCGAGGACTATGGTGAGGAAATTATCTAGGATTTCCATCATTCTTAATTTCCTTATTCTTCTAAGATTCTTGCCTTGTGACCATCACTCAGTTTCGATAAATCAGTCGTCATTCACTGAAATCAATGAGCAATTGATTTGAGCAATTAATTCACTTACCCTCTCAGTTCCAGCCATCTCTACTATAATTAAGGATCCCCTCTCTTCGTTCTTCATACTTCACCATTCCTGTGCTCACTTTCACCTCACCAAAATGGCTTTCAATAACGCGCAACTTCGACCTGTGGTTGTGTTCAAGAATCAAGGGTTCAGGAATGCCATCATCTATTCCAGATACCTTCGTTGTTATCGCGATCGCCCTATATATCCATCCTTCACCATATCCCCTTCAGCCTTTTCCAAATATGATATGGACATCCCTTCATTCCTTGCTGGTCTCGGATGGACTTCGTTGACTGAAGATCAATGATTTATGCACTGCCCTGAGGCTGTCAGGCTATTCTATGTCAATGTTCGCTGCGATAGGGGTGCTGAACCTCGTTCCTTCACCACCATGGTCTACTATCATGAGATCCTGGTCACTCCTGACCTACTAGCCTCAGCCCTTTCACTGCCTCATTATGGCCTTCAGGCTAGTTTTGCTGGTGACTTTGATAAGCATGGGTTCGACTTTGATACTGCCATTGCTCGTCTGACTGAAGATATTGTGTTGTTCTTCCCCAATCAGTTATCCGCTGGGCGTCTTCCTGACGATCTGAAAGTTCTCCACTTTTTCATTACTCGATGCCTTCTGCCTCGTGATATCAATGGTGCTGGTTTGCTTCACTCCTCTGATCTCTGGATCATGGCAAACGCACGAGTGTGCCAGCCCATCGGCTATGCCTCCCTTGTGTTCGCACACATGATTCAATTTGGCAATGGTTCTCTCAATGGGGCTTTACCATTTGGACCTCTCATCACTCGCTATTTGTATCGTCTAGGTATTGACCTACGTGACAAAGTAGTTGTCTGCAAAATTCATGAGTATCTTCGTCCCAATCATGTACTTGTTCGTCTGAATGCCAATGTTGGGCGCCGTAAGCTTGTCTCTGCCTCAGGGGGAGACACTTGCTATCCTCTTTTCTCTCCTGGTCGTCCAAGTGATCCAGCTACTGTCCACTTGATCCCAGCACTAACTCAAGCTGCTGTTACAGCTTTAGATAGTGAAATCAAGCGTAGAAAGGTCGCTGGAAGTGGGAAGACCACTAGCCTTCTTGTGCACAAGGAGCGTCTAGAGTTGCTGGAAGCTGATGAGGCAAGACCCGCTCCAGATGACTTCGATCCTATATCCTCTGACTCAAGCTCTGATGATGACATATCAGATTATGAGTCACCTCCTTCCTATCCTTTCTGAATAATGTTGCTGCTCAGGGGGAGCTATTTGAGTCCAATTAAGAGATCTTGGTAGATTGAGTCTTTGTAGGGTTGTGTCAGTCATATGGTAGAGTCAAGTATGTTCTCGTCTTGCCAGAATGTTGATTTGAAGTCAATTGTTGTACTCTTGAACTTCATGAAATAAATAGCCTCCATGGTTTATGCTTTATGTTTGGAACAGACTACACCAACTGTGCGCTAAGTGTGTGCAGGAAAGAAAAGAATGTAGCAAAAGGAGTCATTGACAAGCTCAGGGGGAGCATGTTGAGTGAAGTTTGTCAATGAAGGAAAGAATCAGAGAAGCAATCAAGCCACATAAGGCAATTCTCAAGGAAGGAAAGAAAGAGCAGAATTACAGGAAATCAAATCATCATTCAGCAACGGCTAGCTCGAGAAAAGGAGGACTATAAAAGATCATACAAACAAAAGCAAGCTCACGGTTCTCGGGGGGAAATCAAACAGTGTACTGTGTGTATTCAGAGTGTTTGAATTGAGAGCCTAAGTAAGCTAATCAGGGAGAATAGCGAGGGTCTGAGGGTGTTTGATCAGGGAGATTATTCATCTTAGTTTGCTAGACTAAAAAGCAGGGAGCCGATCTGTTCTAGTTGAGTCAGGATAAACAAGAAACAAGAAATCGTTCTAGTGGTTAAGTAGGGATTCTCAAGAGGAGATATCCCTACCATGGATTAGTCGATATTGGGATACTTATTCTCCCAATATCGGATACCACGTAAAAGTGTGTGTGTTGTTCATTTGCTGCTTGCTTTGTTTTGTGGTTGCTCTGTTTCAATTCAGTTTGTTCAGGTTCAGAGGAGCACTAGAAGCAGAGGAGTAATCGTGGTTGAAGAAGAGAAGTCATCAGCAGGCTTTGGGATTGGTACAGGGCCAAGCCCAGCACTTTCGGAGATAAACGCTTGGGCTTTAAGCCCACAGTCACAGCAGATAACTGAAGTTTTGATCCAATTCATTTTTAGTTATTTCGTATTACAGTTTCGCAACAAGAAGCTGAAAATCAAGCATCAAAATTTTATCACTTCACTTGGCTGGCAATTGTGCCGATTAGGGTTTTGCAGGAGTTGTTCTTCATCGCCTGAATTCACAAGAAGAAGGCAGTTGGTCTCGCGCTCGACCTACCTACAGGTTTTGCTGACGTGACGGGTCGAATTTCGTTTTTTTTTTTTTTTGTCAAAATTTGATGATTAGACCATTCGTTACGGATTCAGTTAAAGGTGTTTGGATGCATAGTAAATTATAACAAAGAGTGACCAAACATGGACTAGTTAACTAATTCGAGTGACTAACATTGGAATTAAATATTTCTATTGACTAATCATGACACTTTCTAGTAAACCCAACGACCAATCTTACAATTTACCCTCAAGTAGAGCCGTCTGAACAACCAAAAGGTCGACTATTTGTTGATTCTGATTGATCATTATCTATTATATAAAATACAGAGCTACGAGTTTCGATCGGTGTAAGCATCTTCTCTTGAAACAATGGATTAACAAACTGGACCGTACCGGTGGTTCAATCAGAAAAATCTCCTACCGGAAACAAAATCATTAGACGATATTTAATAGCATGAAATTATTGAACTACAGTTAAACTATAAAATACCCTATTACTGATTTTTCCGGAACAACCTCATACGATTTTTCAATCCTTACTTGAAACTAGTATACTGGAAGAGAAACATATTGGTAGGCTAAGCCACACAAATCATATCACATATTGTCCGATAAAATTTTGGAGGATGGTGATGCGGCCCAGTCCAAGAGAGGGACCGGTGGGAGGAGAAGATGCTCCATTGCTGCTTGTGGACAGTAAGCTTCTGCTTCTCTGGTCGTCGTCGATCATGGAGGAGCGATTGGGACACAACGAATAGAGAAGATGGGGAGAGCGAGAGAGAAAGAGTCTCTGATGAAGGAATTTGTTTAGATTCCCAACATGTGGAGAATCATATTCCCTAACGCTCTGTTTGGCAACAAGAGAGGTTGCAAATTGCAGGGGTGCAAGTTGAGAGGTAAATTGCTAGGGGTGCAAATTGCTAGGGGTGTAAATGGAGGGGTAAATTGTTGTTTGGATGAAAAAGTAGGGGGTGCAAATAGAGTGAAAATTAAGTAATTATATTATTTTAAAATAGATTTTAAAATTATAAAATATTATCACAAAATAATAAAATAAATATTATTATATAATAATAAATATACTTTAATAAAAATAGTTATTGTATAATAATGCTCAAATAATAATTAATTATAATAATTGTAATAATCATTGATCGAGCGATCTCAAAACTCGAAGCTCAACTTGTAACTGGTCAGTGGTCATCCTATATAGGGTTTTCGTGTCTAGTTTAATCTTAAATTGTCAAACTTAGTCAAACACGTTCGAATTGTAAACTTTAACTATTTAGTCAAATAAACTGAGTTAACCAAACACAATTTCTCTCTATATTTTCCACAAACACTTCGTATCTCTAATTTTCAATGCAAATTCGAGTCAACCAAGAGATCTAGATTTGACTTGACGAACATTGATAAACTTGTTTCCGGAGTCAAATGGTCAACCCCAAATAATGTCTACATTAATGATATTTATAAAAAAATTGATAATATTAATTATTATATAATTATATATAACACAATTAGAAAAACAAAATTTCATAATTTCCCCCCTCCCCCTCTCTTCCTTCCTTCCCTTGCACCCCAATTTTTTTTTGTGTGTGGGGGGGGGGGGGGGGGGGGTTAAGCCGAAACAGTAAATTTGCACTCCCGTTTTGCACCCCCTACTGTTCCAAATTAACCAAACAGGTGCAAATGTGTTGGAAACTGTGTTTACCCCTCACATTTGCACCCTCCTCCCATTTACCCCTCTTCCCAAACAGAGTGTAAAATGTAGCCATGGGTGCAAATTGGAGACTCTTTTGATAAAAAGAAGGGGTCGAATCCAGGCTGAAACCCTTAGACATGCACATAGGGTCGTCTAAACAATCAAAAGGTCGACTATTTGTTGATTACGTTTCATCAGAGCTACGAGTTTCGATCGGTGTACCTAGCTATCTTCTCTTGAAATCAATGAATGAAAAATCGTACCGTATGGGCGGTTCAATCAGAAAATCCTACTATCGGAAACAAAATTGGTAGGTGATATTTAGTGGTATGAAATGGTTGAACGACGGTTGAACTATAAAATACTCTACCATTGACTTTTCCGGTACAACTTTCGACGGTATTGATTTTTCAATCCTTACTTGAAACTAGCATACCGGGGCATGGGCGGACCCAAGTGGGTGAAAGGGTTGTCAATTGACAAACCTTGGATCCAATTTGGGAAACCAAAACCACTGTAAAATTTTGTTTTAGTGATTATAGTATTCAAATGTAAGATTATTTGACAACCCTTAATGATTTTGATCTATGGTTGAATACCCTTGATTACATTTCTGGGTCCGCCACTATACCGAGGGAGAAACATATTGTTGGTAGGCTAAGAGTAAGCCACACAAATCTGTCACATATTGTTACTATGTCGTCCGATTAAAATTTTCTATCATACTCCAAATAATTTTACTCGAAGTTTTGACCAAATTACTTGAGGGTTTCTAATATCGCTCTAATTTTTACTTAAAGCGCTCTAACTTAAAAGGTAAGATTACCTCTTCACCCTTCTTATTTTTGGTTGCTAGCCTAGGATAACAAACACAATTAAACAAAGATGATCTAAATAGTAGAGTCCAAGGACAAAGATATCTATTTTTATTTTATTTTTGGGCTTTTGGCGCATTATTCATGTGTTTATATTAAAAAAATGGGATAGTGGACAGGGTAGCAAGTTGCAAGTAGATGATGTGCAGAGAATACTTCAAAATTGGAAATATTTGGATCTATTAGCAATAAGGATTATCTTTGAACGAGACCCGGATCCCGTAAAGACGATCTTGTTTGGCTGTTCCTCAATTCTCTATGATTTGTTTTCCCTATGTGGAAATTGGAGTTTTATATTAGATAAAAAATTAGGTCAGAAAACCCAATTATTGGCTCCGTCATTTATAAAATATTAGTGTTTCATCATTCAATCATCCATCTTTATAAAATTATTGGCCAGTCAGTTTTTAGAAATATGCGTGTGATAGTAGTGATGGAGCCATAAAATTGAATGTGGGTGTTAAAAATTTACGGTGAGAGAATTCAAATTGACGAGGGGCTAAAACTTACATTGTACTATATTTCCAAAAATTATTACAAAATTTACATTATTTTTAGTATTGGGAGGGATTGTACCCTCCCCGTCATCAACGTGACTCTTAGTTTAATTAATAATTCCTATTGGACGAAGAAGACAAGAGCGTAAATGTAGAAGAGGAAGATGCAAAAAGTTTATTGTGATCTACAAAATAATATTAATTTCAATATATTTACAGAGAACAAAATTGTGTAACACCTATACAATTTTCGATTTTAACTCAAAGTTTGAAATTTTCCGCATAGAATGAACGAGTTGTCGTGATTTGTTGTGATCTATAAAATTGTGGAAAGAAAAATTCACGACAAAATATACAACCATATATCCCTTACATGCATAGGATGGTAAACGATGGTAGGTAGTGGTGAAAGGTGGTTAATAAATTCATGCTAGATGTATTATCATCACTCTATATCAAGATATCTTCTACACATATTATAATACATCGAAGGGAAAAACGAGAGCTCCATTTCAAATTTCCTGCAACGAGAGTGAAAGTATGAAGGTATTTTGGTTTTCACAATTACTTTTTTTATTCATTAAAAAAACACGTACTGAGATTCGAACCATGACCATTTTAAAGAAAAGATAGGATCATAATTCATAACCAATCACACTAAGTACATTTATTGTTTCTTTTTAAATTCAAAACATATAATGGTAGGGAGGAAAAAACCCATGTTCGAGGAGCGTTTGTAGGAAGGATAGAATAGGGAATGTCAATTTTTTCTCTTTCCTCTGTTGAACGGGTCAACTTACCGTACACATGCGGATTTAAAAGGGTCCAGGAGTGCCAATTTTTTTCTTTAAACCCTTTTATTTCTCCGTGGTTATATGAAAAGGCAAAAATAATACTCATTTTTATTGCTAAAAATAAAAATTTAACAATAAACTAATGCATGGTATCTAATGGGCTAACCGCTAACCATAAAATAAAAGAGTTGAATGGGCTTGACCTACACGGGATTTGGCCATCAAGTAAAACAAATGAACATTATTGGTTTGTCATTCTAAAATAGCATAATATATATTATGCTATTATTTTATATCTTAGTGGCTAAAATATAATGTATTTTAAAGTTATTCAATGGTTCAACCTCGACCAACCCAATTAGTCCAATTTTTATTATTTCAAATATATATTATATAATTATTTGATATCATAATGATCAAATTATAGTGTATTTTATAGGGAATCGTTTGGTATTTGTTAGTAAAAAACTAAACAGAAAGATCTATTTGGTTATTTTTAACATTAAAACGATCCTAAACATTTTCAGTTCCTTCTGAATTTCTATGGTTTTATTCCCGAATAAGTGATGTGCAAATGTCGAATTGCAGTCATTTCTTTTCTTTCACTATTTTTTATTTTCAAATAGAAAGTTTAAAAGTAAAAAATAATTAGAATTTGGCATGGGTCGGTCAAACAGGCTGAATTTCAAGTTTTGGCCCGTTTTGATCAAGTCTAATTTATAATCACATGGTTCCCTGATACCCGAGAAAAATCTCAATCCAAACCAGTTTGGCAGGTGAGTCCGTGTTTAGTGTTTACCACCATTTTCTAGGGATATGACAACGACGGTTCTTATCCCAAATCGTGTTGTTCGTTCTTGATTTCCTTAGATTTTATCAAGGCCTGACAAAAACCAGAAAGCACAATGACGACAAGATGAAAGTTTTATAAAGCAAATTAATCGGCCAACGGGCCGAGTAAAAGCTAGCAACGATTGTGAGATGCTCATTTCCCAATAACCGACGGGATAGGCGATTTTTTATTCGGTTTTCTGGAATTCGGTTTCTATATAACTTACTCCACCTCATCATATTACCAGAAACAATATTGTTTCGCAAGGTAACAGGTACTTGATTTTGGTTCATAAGGCGGATTTTTGATTCGTTGCATCATTCATGTCTCTTTCCTGCTAAAATTCACTATTTTTGATTCGTTGACACCACTATGTAAATTTTTTGGGTCTGCCACTGGCCCAGTTACACGTGCACCCTCGTGTTAACTGTAAACACGTTCCTACATGGCTTTGACAAATATTAGGCTAAATTGCAAGTTTGGTCACTCGAATTGCTACAAAATTTCACGTTTGGTCACTCGAATTTGTTTATTCCATTCGTAGTCACTTAAATTAGTTGAACAGTTCAAGTTCAGTCACTCTTCGTTAACCTCCGTCAGACTCCGTTAGTGTCGTCAGTTAACTGCTGACGTGGCTAACAGAGATGCCTAATCACCCAATTTTAACCCAAGAAAAAACAGAAATTGACCCGCCACGTCAGAAAAACATGACACCTCATATAATCACAACCCAACCCACCCAACCTAAAAAATCCATTAACCCACCCAGAGATCGAACCCCTGACCCATCCACCCTTCTTCTTCCTCTATACCCTGCTTCCGCCGCCGTCGGGGGGATTTCCCCTCGATCTCCCTGCTGCAGCCCCCGCCGCCGGATCCAGATTCGCGACCGATTCCTTGCCCGGGGCTTCGTCTCCCACAAACCCGACCCCGACTTTCACGGGTTGCCCCGCAAACCCGATGTGCCCACCCATCAATTTGAACACCAGGTAATATTCGTCGACGATTGCAACTAGAGAGATGGATAAAATTATGACGGCGATTGCGACTAGAGAGATTGATAAACTTACGAGGAAGACCTTCGGCGCGGTGCCTAATTTCTTCGCCGGCTTGCTCGGCCATGGAGAAACGGGGAGAAGGCGGAGATCCAGCGGTGGGGGTTCTTCTTCCCCTTTGGCGAAGCTTCACCAAAGAATGTACTGCGCGCTGGTGACGGTGCTCGTCGATGATAATTGAGCTCCAAAGGGATTCGCTGCCCATGTTGGTGGAATTCAAAATACTGTAAATAGTGAAGCAGCAGCTGGATGACAATTGCGCTCCAGAGGGAAGTACTCTTCAATTTTTAAGCCTTGTCTTGACTAATGTCATTTTACTGCCTACGACAGCCTTACCTGCCGTACTTCTCCCAATCCTTTTTGTTTTTCCTGGAATCTGGTTGGGCAGTAGCAGTAGCAGTCATGGTCCTGGTAATGGTCAATGTCGAGCAGTGAATATCAGAACAATATCAAATCCCTCCTCTCCCGACGTACATCGATTCGTTGAGGTAGGTGGAGAGATCAGAAGGAGTGGAGATCAGGGTGTTGAGGTCGAGCCCGGCGTGGTTGTCGTCAATGTCCTGAAACTCAGGGAATCGGTGGAGGAATTGGGGTTGAATTTGAAGGCCTGCCGTTTGTGGAATTTGAGGCTAATTTTCTCGAGAGTGAGGGATGAAGAAGAAGTTGAAGGTCAATAAGTGGTCAGGGTTCGATTTCTGGGTGGGTTAATGGTTTTTTTTAGGTTGGGTGGGGTGGGTTGTGTTTATATGAGGTGTCATATTTTTCTGACGTGGCGGGTCAATTTCTGTTTTTTCTTGGGTTAAAATTGGGTGGCTAGACATCTCTGTTGGCCACGTCAGCAGTTAACTGACGGCACTAACGGAGTCTGACGGAGGTTAACGGAAAGTGACCGAACTTGGACTGTTCAACTAATTTAAGTGACTACGAATGGAATAAACGAATTTGAGTGACCAAACGTAAAATTTTGTAGCAATTCGAGTGACCAAACTTGCAATTTAGCCACAAATATTATGATGAAAGCCACTCACCTTTTAAAAAAAAAATGTCTATCTACTGTTCCGGAAAGAAAAACGCTAAAGACCAAATAATTAATTACCCAGACTGTAACTGTAGTCTCTAAACAGATTTCCCCAAAGGTTCAGATATCAAAAGTCTATAAATGGAGACGTATACAACGTTCCCAAAACAGGATCCAGTTCCAGTCTATATAAATAGGAAGAAGAAAGCTCTATATATATATGCACACGCATAGTCATGGACAACACGAGCGAGCTCCTCCAAGCTCAGAGTCACGTATGGCACCACACCTTCAACTTCGTCACCTCCATGTCCATAAAATGCGCCATCCAGCTGGGCCTTCCGGAAGCCGTCCAGGCCCACAGCGGGCCCATCTCCCTCCCGGACCTCGTCTCCTCCATGGGCCTCCCTCCGGCCAAAGCCCCATACCTCCGCCGCCTGCTCCGCCTCGTGGCCAACTCCGGCTTCCTCTCCCTCCACAAACAAAACGACGACGACGTTGAAAGATACTCCCTCACTCCCGCCGGCCGCCTCCTCCTCCGCCACAACCCCTTCAACGCCGGCGCGCTTCTCCTGGTGGTCCTCGATCCGGTCCTCGCCGAGCCGTTCCACCATATGAGCGCGTGGTTTCGACGCGAGGAGGGAGATGGCGACGTCGTCGATACGACGCCGTTTTCCGCAACCCGCGGCGGCAAGATGGTGTGGGAGTACGTGGCGAGCGACCCGGAGTTTTCGAATCTGTTCAATGACGCCATGGCGAGGGACAGCGGCTTGATTGCTGAGCTGGTTGTGAAGGAAGGTAAATCGGCGTTTGACGGCGTCGTATCCCTTGTCGACGTGGCTGGTGGGACCGGGAATATGGCAAAGGCGATTGCTGAGGCGTTCCCGGAGATGACGTGTACTGTGCTGGATCTGCCGCACGTTTTGTCGGGGCTGGAAGACGGCGGTAACGTGAAGTATGTTGCCGGTGACATGTTTGAGTCCATCCCCGCTGCCGATGCCGTTTTGCTTAAGGTACTTTTGCCAAAGGAAGGTGTAAGCGGTCATGTTCCGAAATCGAGATAATAGTTCAAATGGACTTTTAAGTATAATAAAATTCTTACGAACATATCATGGTTATTTAAAATGTATTGCCTTTTTAGTCTGGTTTAAAATAAAACTATCTGTTAGCTCTCTAATTTTTGTGGTCTCCACGATATTTTTTTTCCCCAGTTGTTGTCATAACGAATTCATTAAAACTTTTTTTTTCGTGCTATTTTTAAACAGATAGGAATTTTAGCTCACAAACGGGACTTTAACAATCATTATATGTGTTTCGTGCAGATATACATGAGAATATTAATTAATGTAATTATATTATATGCTTCTTTTTTTTTCTTTAGAATTATGATTCGAGAACTAATTATCTTACTCTTGGGATGTTTGAATATGGAAAAAAACAGTGGATTATGCACGACTGGAGCGACGAGAACTGCGTGAAAATTCTGAAGAAGTGCAGGACGGCGGTGACCAGCGACGGGAAAGCTGGGAAGGTGATAATCATAGACATGGTGGTTGGGAACCAAAGTTTGGACGAGAAGTTGGTGGGAATACAGTATGCATTCGACATTGAAATGATGGTTTGCATATCTGGGAAGGAGAGGAACGAGGAAGAGTGGGCGAAGCTTTTCAGTGATGCTGGATTCAGTAGCTACCATATCAATCCGATTCTTGGCACACGAGCTCTCATTCAGGTTTATCCTTGAGGGAGAAGTTCACTTATGGTCATGTTGCCAATTAAGATTTTTTTTTTTTTTTTTTTTGGTATTTCGTGGAAATAAATGTTGGTTTGTGGGCATAATGTTTATGCTGGCTAAGTTAATTGTCGCAACATCGACAAAAAAAATATCTGGTGTATGATGAAGGTTTTTGTCAGGTTCAAGTCAGCAAAATAAAAAAATTAAATTGGTTTAAGGATTGAGATAAGGGGAGTCAAGTAGGAATTAAATAAACACAATTGATGCAGGTGACTCATTCCCTCCCCTTCCATGTTAATCTTAATAATGTTATATACTTATGTTGATTTTAATTTTTTTCTTGGTAAAATTTAGGTACAGTGTTGGTAGAAGTATTTTTCTCAAATATTTTTTGAATCAAATTTGCCCTCCTACTCTAGTCTCTATGCGCACTACCAATCTTGTCATTCTGTTACAAGTTTCATTAAAATCCTATTATATGTCGTCGAACCATATTTGGGACAATCGAAAATGTCAAATTTATTTACCCCTCCGTATGTCATATCTTATTCGCCTGCAACTCCCAACAGCCAGTAGCCAGAATCCCATCCTCAATCTGGCCCACTTTCTCTTTCTCCGATCCTACAAAAATTAAACACGCAAAATCTTTCGTCTATCATATAAGAAGCTCGAAGACCGACATTTGAAGTCCAACCAAAACATGGAAGTCCCGAATTTATTGAGTAATTAAACTAAATCATCAACAATTAGAACCCGTATTTGTCGATAATATCCATATTTCAAAGTATACGAATCCCAATTGAAATGAAAAGAGTGGGAAACCATATTCGGAAGGTAAAAGAATTGCACATTGGCTTTAGGGATAACTTTGGTTTTCTCATGCACTTCGGTCCTTAATCAATTGAGCGAAAACAAAGACAGGGATAAAAAAAACTCGTAGTTTTCCCATTAAAGTGTGAATCAGTTCGTTTAAACCGGTCTAATTACAACTATACTCTGATTGCATCCGATTCGGTCTGGTTACTGGTCACAACTCACGACGAGGTTATGAAAAACTGATTAAAACTGCCCATAACATAATCCCGAGTCGCTTACAAAACGCGTGCCAAAAGGGATAAATGACCATGCTAGCAAGATAATTAATCAACTGCAAAAAGTCACAACAACAACACAATTTTTTTTTTTAAATGCGTTGCTTAATCTTTCCGCCATTGCCGAAATCAGAAGAAAAGTCAACGAGAGCAGGTAAACCAGTAAACCACTCTGCTGAAAGGCCGATCGCCTGCTCTGCTCGCCTACTTTTATAGCACCATTCCATTCCTTGTTCCTCCTGCAATTCAAACCACCTTCTAGTTTGGCTTTTGCTTCCCCGTTTCCCCCTTTTCCCCTCTCGCCATCATGTCCACCCAAAGCAACTCCAGCAGCAGATACTTGACCCACGAACTCGTAATCCAGATCTTGCTGAGGCTGCCCACCGCGTCTTCTCTCGCCCGATTCCGCTGCGTCTCCAGATCATGGCGCTCCCTCCTCTCCGATCCCGAATTCATCCGCAATTTCCTCTTCCACCACAGTTCCAAGGACGGGACTCGCCTCAGGATCATGATCAAGCGCCTCTGCTACGACCGGTCGGTTTACTCCCTCCACCGCTTCGACACGCTCCGCCACATCTCCACCGCCGCAGCCGCCGAAGAGGAGGAAGAATTGCCCACCGCTCCCTACAAGGTTCGTTGGCCCAACGGTTCTTCACAATTGGACATTGTCGGCCACGCGAACGGGATCTTCTGCATAGCCGATGGGAACAGCGACGGTGCCTCGGATATCATACTGTGGAATCCGGAGACCTCGGAGACGAGAGTTGTGCCTGTTTCACCCTTTGCTCATATGAGCGGGTTCGTTGTCTGGGGCCAGCAAGAGCAGATTGGGTTTGGTTTCGACCCCGAATCGAACGACTACAAAGTCGTTCGAACTCTGCAGTTCACTCAGGGCGGTAATGATAATGATGATGATGACGACGATGGTGATGGTAATTATTCACAGGACGAGGAGGAGGAGGAGGTGGAAGAGGACGAGTCGTCGCTGGAATTGAGTGAGGTCTTCAGCCTAAGGCATGGTTCGTGGAGGAAACTCCAAGGTGGGTTCACCCCTGGGCTGCTCTACAGCATTCCTGAGTGTCATGAAGGAAGATACTACTGGTGGTGGGATGAAGGCCCCGACGGCTGCTCGACTTTCGTTTCGTTCGATATCAGAAGTGAAGTGTTTGAGACTGTGGAAGTGGCCAATCCGGTGGGAATGTCGTCGGATTTCTCCATCCGATCCGTCTCCTTGGTGAAAGGATCGGTCGTGGCTGTATTTTCGGATATGGAGACAGTTGATGAACCCAATTCGTTGGAGGTATGGGCGCTGTTAAACTTTGCAGGAGAAGGATGGATCAAGTTGTACAGCATTGCGAGCACTCTACTGATGAATTGCGTCCATCCGGTGGGGATATGGAGAAACGGGAGGTGTTTCCTGCAGAGGTATGAAGATGGAGAGCTCATCGTCTTTGATCCCGAAATCGGAAGTATTGTTACTACTGATGTTCAGCTGCAGGGAGAATGGCAGTTTTTTCAAATCGTTCCTTATGCTCCATCTCGAATTTCGCTGTCGGAGTTGGCCTGAGCTGAGATGCACCTTTTTCCTCTTTCTGTACTCTCCCACTCTCATGTTGTTGAATAAGAAAGAACGATGTAGAAGAGGTTTTCAAGTATAATAACAGACTGAAATGGCATGGCACAAAGGAATATTAGTAGCTTAAAGCCAACATTGGCCAATGCATGAAAGAATCAACTAGAGTTGCTAGTCTACGAGACATAAAACAAGGAAAACAACATGAAGGAAGTTTAGTCGCTTAAAGCCTCCAGAAAAGCGTTCAAGATCATGATTCCAGAGAATACGACCTCTGCTTCGACTCTCATACAATCACAGTACTGTGTCACCTCTTTCCAGAACTCTGGACGATTCCTGCAGCTCAAATAAGGTGAAGCCCATCAATGACAATCCTGCGAAGTAGTGGGGCATTGGCTAGCACAAGCCTCACCAGGTCCAGCTCCACCTGTGAGCCATGGCTTCCGTCAATGATCAACTCCTCAAGACGCTGAAAGCAACAACCGGTCGATCCAGTAAGTTCCCCTGCTTCCAACAAACTACCCAGGCTGTCGATCACATTTTCCAGTGGTGGAGCTCGTTGTATACCATCAATCTACAGCAAGCATTTTGTTAAACGAACAACCTCAGGGTTTAGAGCCATACAGAGTGACACTGAACCAGATCGAATTCGTTAGTACACAACAATAACATCAACGAAAAAACAAAACTAACCTGGATGGTGAGTGTTTTCAAGTTGGGAGAGCTCATGATCAGGCAAAGGAGAACACGAGCCTCGCGCAAGCTATGCAATACTATATTATCCATTTCCAGGACTTCCAAGTGCTGAAGAGGAGTAGGAAGCCTTTTGGGAACATGGTCACCTGCAGCAAGTAACTAGAGTGGAGAAGAGCACCAAAAATACATGAGTATTGAGCAGATGGAGAGAAACAAAACAATGCCGAGTAGGGGAGGAGTATAGCTAGACGTTACTTGCAGGAATTCAATGCCAAGTTTCAGCTCTTGGAGTGCAGGGAGGGAAGCAAATACATCGACTATATCAACACTGTCTTGCTGATCATCGTACAACTTATTGGACAAGTAATCTCTTTCGTCTAGAATGGACACCAGCGAAAGAAGCGGGGTATGCTTGAACCAAATGCTCCGCAAGATGATCCGAAAACACAGCACTTTGAGACGAGGAGCATCGATTCCAAGAGGAGAGCCTAGCCCACAACAATCTATTATCCTCAAATCTTCTAGCAGCGGGCACTTGGTAACAAAACCAAGGAAGAAATCCTCGTCCAACATTATGTTATTCAGTTCGAGATGGGTGAGCTTGTTGAAGCCCACAAACCCAGGAGGTGGTCTAAATTCACAGCTCTGCAATTTCAGGGTACTGAGTTCAATAGCAGCAAACAAGGAAGGGAAATTCCTGAGGTCATAAACATACCGCCCTGATTCATCGAGTATTCGAAGCGTGAAATCCCGGAGCACTTTGTTGTTGGCAAGATAAAGAATGAAGTGATCGATCTCGTCACATGGTCTTAATCCAGGGATTGCAAGCACAAACTTGGTTGTGGGATTGCTATCATGAAGAAGCACGGCTTCGTATATCTTGTTCATCAGGTTATGCACATTTGATTCGGATTCGGACCAACGGGGTCGAGCAAAATCAGCATCGAATACAAGTTGAGGAACATTTCTCGAGCAGTACCTCCATTGCGTTGACAGCGTAGCCGCTTTCGCTGCGTCTTTTAGGGGCAAGAACGCGACAATGTGATCTGCCAAGACCGCAGGGAGATTACTGATTCTGTCAGTACTACATGATTCGCTGAGACCCTTCATCCTGCACCAGAATTATGAATCAAAACGAGCTATTCATTACCAGATCAGAGAGACAAAACTAGTTATCAGCAAGTTCATCGGATGTCACG
This sequence comes from Linum tenue, assembly GCA_946122785.1. NCBI lineage: Eukaryota > Viridiplantae > Streptophyta > Magnoliopsida > Malpighiales > Linaceae > Linum > Linum tenue. The sequence continues at coordinate 40,733,224 of CAMGYJ010000010.1, forward strand.
GAAAAAGTAAGAAAGGAAAAATGATGAATGAGAAAGTTGCAGACCTGTGAGGCCTGCGGCCAAGCTGCAGAAGCCAGAAAGCACCCCCGGTTCCAGAATCGGCAAGGGACAGGCAAGGCCGGTGTACGGAACTGTCTCAGTGATAAAAAAAAATGGCAGAATATTGTTTGTTGTTGATATGATTCCGATTTCCTCCGTTATGATCTTTTCTGTTCTTTGTATCGTTTCTGATACTCCTGTTAACTGATTGTGGTTATCCGTTGCTAAACCGAATCCCCTTGTTGTGGTGATGTAGCAGGGTTTTATTTTTAACATAAAAAACGAAAATCCTTGTCATGGAAACCAGACAGGTCTTGCCGGCCGGTCAGTAGAACCGCCATCTGATTGATGGAGTGGGTCAATTCATCTAGCAGTGAACCATGCGGTTTGTTAGGGGTCCGATGCTGAACCGTCGAAACCGCTTCAGTCTAAGTGGTTCAAAACCAGCAACCTCAAACATTAGAGCTCTGAGAACTTAGCAGGAACAAGAAACTAATTACTATATGGAATGTTATAGCCACTATGGAGAATTTGTAATGTACAACCATAGCGCTTCAACTCCGAAAACTACTGAAGGTAGGAACCATCTATGAAACTATCAGACATGCAATCAAGTAGAACATAACTCCACTTTGACCCTAGCTAACTAAACCTAGTAGCCTCCCTTCCCCTTCCTGGCCCAACTATTACAGAACCAAAAATTGTTTGCTGAGAAGGGCTTCCAGATCGGACTCGGACCGTAGGCTCGATCAGGGCACCTCTCCTTGATCATAATCAAAAAAGTTTCAGACCAGCTCCTCCACTCTTGTTTTTCTTTCACATCTGAATTGTACTAACAACTAGGCAGTTACTAAAAGCTTTGGGAAGCCATCTTCTATGTTCTCATACTCGCCATTCCAAGCATACAGTAACTTTGCCTTCTTGGAACCCCATTTACAGTACGAGACTCCCGTCATGAACTTGTGAGATTCATCGAAATTCATAGTCTTCGAAGTTGTAATAACAATCTCGTGAAGTAGTGGGGCACTAGCTAGCACAAGATTCACTAAGTCCAACTCGACTTGTGATCCATGGATTCCGTGTAAGGTAAACTCTTCCAGACTCTGAAAACAACTCCCGGATCCTTGAAGGTCCTCTGCTTCCAACAGACTCTTCAGGCTGTCAATCACATTTTCCTGGGGAATTCGTTCTCCATCATCAATCTACAAGAGGCATTTGTCAAAGAACAATCTCAGTGTACATACGCGGTATCGGAATATTTCAGTTCATCACACCAACAAAAACGAGACTAACTAACCTGAATGGTGAGTGTTTTCAAGTTGGGGGAACTCATGATCAGGCAAACGAGAACACGTGCCTCGGGCAAACTATGCAATACCAGATTATCCATTTCCAGGACTTCCAAGTGTTGAAGAGGAGTAGGAAGCCTCTTCGGGACATGATTGCCTGCAGCAAGTAACTGGAATACAGAACACCAAACACACAAGCATTCAGAAATAGAAACAACATAATTCCAAGTCAGAGAAGAGAACAGAAAAACTTACCAGCAGGAACTCAATGCCAATTCTCAACTGTTGAAGTGCAGGAATGGAAGAAACAAATACATCGACTATATTAATACTGTCCTGCTGAAACCTGTACATTCTATTGGACAAGTAGTCAGGGTAATCTTGAATGGACACCAGCGAAAGAACCGGGGTATACTTGAAGCGAATGGTCCACAAGATGATGCGTAAACAAAGCACTTTGAGACGAGGGGCCTCAATGTCAGGGCTATCTCTAAAACCCAGACAATCTATCATCCTCAATTCTTCAAGCAACGGGCACTTGCGAAGGAAACCAACAAAGAAATCCTCTTCCACTATCACGTTTACCAATTCGAGACAGGTGAGCTTGCTAAATCCTACAAACCCAGAAGGCGATAACAATTCGCAATTTTCCAGCTTCAGGGTATCGAGTTCAAGAGCAGCAAAGAGGGAAGCGAAGTTCCTGGTCTCATACACATAATCGAATCTATCAAATTCATCGAGAATCCGAAGGGTGATGTCCTGGATGCCTTTGTTGGCAAGGTAAAGAATCAAGTGATCGATCTCGTCGCCAGGCTTCAATCCAGGAACCGCAAGCACAAACTTGGTTGAAGGCTCGTTGTTGTGGAGAAGCACGGCTTTGTAAATCTTCATCACCAGAGCATTCACATTCGATGCAGTTTCGGCCCAACGGGTTCGGGCAAAATCAGCATCGAATACAAGTTGAGGCAGATTCCTCCAACGATACCTCCATTGCCTTGACCAGGTAGCCGTTTTTGCTGCTTCTTTTAAGGGCAACAGCATGAGGATTCGCTCGGCCAAGTAAGCAGGAAGGTTGCTAATCCTGTCGTTGTTACTACTAGACTCGCAAATAGGGTTCATTCTGTACGGGGGGAAATCCGAGCAAGTAAAGTTGATCACAGTCACAATTAGTCCATCAACAGTCGAGATTAACAAATAATTACGAGAAAGCAATTGAGGAGAGAAGGTTTCGGACCTGTAAGGATGAACTAAGCTCCGTATGTGCTGGAGAGGGATTTCAGGAAGTGCGCGCGGCGGAGGTTGGCGGTGAACGGAGGTTCCACGGGCGGCAGACGGAGCTGCCCAGGGCGACAATAGCTCTGGCAAATCGGCGGTCGAAACGGGCAGCGGTATGAGAGGCTCGCGAAGGCAACGGCGGTGGAAATTTTCAGGCCAGCGACAAACTAGGACTGATGGGGTTTGAGTAGATGACACAAATGACCTCTAAGCAATTTATTAGGCAGATTCTGTGAAAGCTGAATTAAGGGGTAAATTGAAAGTTTGGTCACTAGATTATAATTTTTTTTTCATGTTTGTCACTAAATTTTTTTAATTATAACGGCAGTCACTAACTTTACATTTTTTTTTTATTAATGACTAATCTCTGTCTAATTCTGTTATCTTTATTCTATATGACAGTTAATGTCATAATTATAAGGGTTAATACCTTGTTATGGCCTGAACTATGACCATGTAATCAACTTTGGCCAGTGGTTTGAGAAATTAACATCCTGGCCCGATCTATGCAGCATATTGACAAAATTGGCCTGGAGCGTGGTTTGACCGTTTGTTTGGACGGTCAACACCGTTGACCGTTAGTCAACTGTCCAGATCACTGCCATGTCAACAAAAAAAATTACAATTTCATTTTTCTTTTTATTTCATTTACAAAAATTGAATAATTAAAAAAAAAACAAAATCCAAAAATTTTGGCCCACCCATCCCCACCTTATCCCCTCACCTTCTTTCCTTTTCGATCAAACCCAACCCTATTTCATCTTCTTCCTCCTTCTTCCCCGACGAGCCGCCGCCTCCATTCTCTCCGACGAAAACAAATCCCTTCTTCCCCGACGACCCGCCGCCTCCATATCCGAAACAGATTTTTGGGCATCATCCTCTTCCCCTACTCGAACAAATATCCCCGAGTAAACAGAGCAAAACTAGAGTAAACAGAGGAAAGAAAGCATTTCACATATGAATGGTGATAGAGAAAGAACTCAGAAAGCCAATATCATCGAAATGTACCAGAGATAAGAGAACAAACGAGCAGTAAAGCAAAATAGCAAACTAACTTCCATTCAAGGGAGTGGAATCGCAAAAGAAGTGAAGGACGAAACTTGACCACGAGTCCACGACCCATATAGAAGCAAGTGACAATGGCAGTACAAACTGCGGGGGCGAAGAAAAAATGAAGGCGAAAAAGGGAACAGAGCTCGATTCACTTATGTTTGGTACGTAACGCAAGGGAAGGATTACCTGAACAATGGGGGCGAAAGGTTTTCAATTCCAGAACTCAAGGAGCGGGATGATTGGGAGTGAAGCAAATTACATAAAGGCCAAAGGACAGCGATTAGCTTACATCAGAGATATGAGTGGACGGAAGAAAAAGCGATGGGAGAGAGATCATATCACATCGGGATCAAGCAAAATTGGAATTGGTTGGTTCGGCAGACGGCAGGGAAGAAGAAACAGAGCAAGTCACAAGAGGAGTGGAATCGCAAATTGCCATGGCCTTCACTCTGGAAGCAATTTTTTTCTCTGTATTGCAATCCTCTTTGAACTGAAGCATCACAAAGGGATTTGTTTTCGTCGGAGGGAATGGAGGCGGCGGCTCGTCGTGGAAGAAGGAGGAAGAAGATGGAATAGGGTTGGGTTTGATCGAAAAGGAAAGAAGGTGAGGGGATAAGGTGGGGATGGGTGGGCCAAAATTTTTGGAATTTTTTTTTTTTTAATTATTCAATTTTTGTAAATGAAATAAAAAGAAAAATGAAATTGTAATTTTTTTTTGTTGACATGGCAGTGACCTGGACAGTTGACTAACGGTCAACGGTGTTGACCGTCCAAACAAACGGTCAAACCACGCTCCAGGCCAATTTTGTCAATATGCTACATAGATCGGGCCAGGATGTTAATTTCTCAAACCGCTGGCCAAAGTTGATTACATGGTCATAGTTCAGGCCATAACAAGGTATTAACCCTAGTTATAACTATTTGAGTCGTCACACAATGCATTGTCACAATGTCATTTGACATGCTAATCGAAAGTGAGCTTGTTGGAGTGCTAGTCTTCGAAGAAGAGGATAGTATTTGCGGAGTGCATCGTGCGTGGAGGTGACGATAAGGAGGAGGAGGAATATGAAAGCACAGAACAAAGACATTGTGGTTGCTCCGGTTGAGGAAAGACCAACGAAGAAGATTTGGTTATTGCTCCTTTTTAGCTTTTTGACTCTTTTCAATGGTTATTGGAAGGCATTTGGTACTAGATTTTAGTATTCTAGATACTTGAAGGGGATATCCCCTGCAGCAATGAACTAGAGACAACCAACCAACCAAACACACCCTGACTAAAGAGCCGAGGAAATCCAGGCTTAGAAATGAAACAATATAACAAAAAAATAGACAACTTCATACTTTTAGGAACTCAAAGCTGACATATACAACTGCTGGAGCGCTGTAAGAGAAGCAAATACAGCGATCATGTCTTTAGCCTTTGAATTCATTCAATTTGAAATCATGTCTTTAGCCTTGTTGAATTCATTCAATTTGCAACCACCAGGCTGCAACTGAATCGAAACAACCGAAAGAAGCGGAGTTCGCGAGAAGCTGATGTCCTCTACATACCCACTGTTATAAAGAAAAGAAACACTCTTAGAGGACGAACTTGGTTATCGGCCCATCATGAACCAGCAAAGCTTTGAAGATGTTCATCATCAACTGCACTTATGAGCCACACTTATGTGACGCAATTACAGCAACACAATTAACATTGCCAAATAATCACCATAAGAAAACTTTAATCTCTATCGATAAGATTTGTATCATAGGTCTACATATTAACACTTTGCAGCAGAAGCATTAAAATCTTCCTTTTGGACACCATGTTGAAACTTCCAGTAATGCAGCATCCGGTTCATCATAAACTTTGGTCCTTGTACTAGCACAAGCTTGCTGCAACTTTATATCTCTTGGGAACTTCAAAGGATGACAAAACTAGTCCTATCACTACAATAATTGAATTTGCTCCTAAATTACTGCTGCCCCTATGTTAAAGAACTGAAGATCTTCACATCTATACATGCCTTAAATAAAACTTGGAGTAATCATTAATCACAGGAAAGAAATTGCAAACAATCTGTGCTAAGTAACTAAAGCCTAAGACTATACAATTGAAGGTCTTCCGACCACCGTGACAGTGGGCATGACAAGTAACTAAAACCTATACCCAGAAGTGCAGAGCTCTTATGATCCAAAACAACGTATCAGGAATATATCACCTCTGCCTGGGTTGAAGCGCGCTTATATCGTACCACCTCCTCCAAAAATTTGAGGCGGTCTTCGCAACCCAATTGATCTGAAGCCTTAATAACAAGCTTTTGAAGCTGATGGGAAGTTTCAAACACAAACCTAACGAGTTCCAGCTCCGGCTGTGAGCCTGGACTGTTCTGAATGTAGACCTCCCGAAGACAGCTAATTTCTGAGTCTTCTTCACAGCACTCCTTTTCAATCGACATTGGTTCACAAAAGGCTGCCCTCTCCCCAGCTTTCATCTCCATGAAAATTTCAGATCAAAAGATGAATTTAAGTCAGTGCCAAAACAAGACAAAGCAAACTCAAAACTTCACGCGGTGCAATTTCCTTTTTGAGTTATAATACCTGAAGATCGAGTCTGTGCAATCTCAAGGAACTTCTGATTAGACAGAATATTACAGACGTCTCTAGCGGACCACCATAATGACCTCTGTATATTCCAAGGACTCGTAGATGGAGGGGACTAGGAAGCTTGACAGGGACATGATCGCTTGCAGCCAGGACCTACAAGGGATGATTAAAAACACACACAGCAGCAGCATTATGAATTGGTAGAGAAACAAATTGGCTTTGAGTGAAATAAATTGGGCCACAAAAAGGTGGGGGAAGAAGAAAAAAACTTACTTTCAAGAACTGGAAGTTAACAAGTAGCTGCTCAAGTGCTGGGAGAGAAGCAAATAAAGCTACCATATCAAGCTTCTTCCCCATATTAACATCAGCTTCACCATATGGCAGGATTGACACTTCTGAAAGAATTGGAGTACACTTGAACATAATGTTCACTGGATACCCAATAAAGAGAAAGACTTTGAGACATGGGGCTACAAGCTCAATCTCAGAAGCACCAGCACAGTACCAAAGGTACAAATCTTCGAGCAGGGGACATGCTGGCAGGAAGTTATGAAAGAAATCAGGGGGCAAAGTTACTGTATATAGTTGAAGAATCTTAAGGCAACTAAACCCTGCAAACCAAGACGGTGTAACAATTTTACCACCCTCCAGTATCAGTGAACTCAATTGAACAGCAGAAAACAAAGAAGAATGAATCCTGCGATCAGATGGATAATCCCCGCTCTCTTCGCCAAAGAGAAGCTCAAGTTTCTTGACGCCTTTGTTTGCAAGGTGGTGAACTATGTGGTCAATCTCATCGCAGGGGCTCAATCCAGGAATTGCAAGCACAAATTTGGCAATCGGACCATCATGAAGCAATAGCGCTTTGTAAATATCCATCAGTATCTTTTTCGCCTTTAACTTTGATCCGCCTCGTTCAGTGATTCGAGCGAAACTATCATCAAACACAAGTCGCGGAATGTTCCTCCAAAGAATGCTCCATTTTCTCGACAACATGGCTGTCTTCGCCGCGTCTTTTATGGGCAGGAACTTGAGAATCCGTTCTATTACATGGTCAGGAAGCATGCCGAGTCTATCAGCCATGCGAAGCTGCTTCAACTGACCTATATACCAGGAAAAAAGATCAACAATACGGAATCATCCAGAGACCACAACCTAGCTAGTGATCAATAGATCTACATCACATAATGACCCAGAACACCATGGATTAATTGAACTTTTGGAAGCTAGCTAAACAATGTTCGCTAATTTTGTTTGTGCGACAGTAAGTCAGTATAGGGTATTGCTCATTACTTATGATGGTTTAGGGTTCGATCCATGGATAATAAAGTTTCAAACTTTATTGATTCTGAATGCCATCTAGCCTATTAAACCATCAACATATCGTATAGAAAGAGTTACCAGAACCACCCAGAGACATGAAAATGTCCTGTATCTGAGTGCTTCTTCCGCCCCAAACAACCTCTGTACAGCGAGAACGGGAAAACCCAAGATTAAATTTCGGCCACAGAAGCTTTTTGCCTCCAATTTCATGGGAATTCCCCTGGAAACCAAGGGATAAGTAACATGATTGAGTTACAAGCAGCTGGAGAAGGCGAAATAAACTATTATGAAAGAAGAAGAAAAATGGAATTTGAACCTTTGAGGAGAGTAAGAGAGCTAGTCGGTAGCTTGGAGCATTCGATCGAATATGCCAGGGTTGTGATTACAAGTGATCGAGTATTAATCGGTGGTCGGAAAACACTTGCCGGCTAGTTGCTCGATCTGCAGTTTTCTCCGATGCGGAGAGGAACCCTAATTAACATCTCTGTTCTTGAAACATGGAAGAAGGCGGAGAAAAGGGCGGCAAAATGATAACCCACCGAGTCCGGGAAGGGAAAATACTAGCCCAAGTCTCTAAATATGTTGTCCTACATTAAATTGGTCACAATATTGTTGGTGATTTCGAAAATCGTCAGTTTTAATTTAAATTTAGCTGATTCGTGTTTAAATTTTTAGTTTAGTTTTAAATTGGTCCCATAGGCCATAGTATTGGGTGCCTTAAAGAAAAACAATATTATTTTTTTGTTATGAAATAAACAAAAAGATGAAAACACCTTCAATGAAGATGTAATTTGGTTCAATGCAGTTAATGAGATGGTTAATATAATTTTTTTTTTTTACAATCGTCTGAATTTAAATAAAACTATTTGGACCTAAATCAATAGAGTTTACCTAAATTGAACCCAATTCAAATCCTAGCTCATCAAACCCAAAACCAATAAAGTGCATATGGTTGGTTGGTTTGTTTGATTGATTTAAGTGGGATCTAAATTTTTTTTTTTTTTATGGATTTATAATAACCCAATGTTTTACATGATAAAAAGTGGGTATTAAATTTGTGAAGTCGATGGTTATGAATTTTGTTTTATTTTGGATTGCAAATTTGTGTGACAATCCTACGGATTTTCAGATTTCATGCATACTGTTGTCAAATAGTAATGAAATGATCTCAATGTATAAGCTCGGTAACAAAAAGATTATAGATGTTCAAGTAGTAATGAAATAGTCACATAAGTATACTAAAGATCAAATATCAGTCTTCCTATCAATGTCATAATTTTTTAAGGTTAAAAAATATATCAATCTTGGAATTTGAACCATGATCTATTTATGATCAATATAATAATTAAGATGAAATAACCTTCTACTCTTTTTGAATCCGCATGTATCTTTTTTGTTTCAATTCGGATTTCAAAATAATTCGCACAACAAAATTATATTTTACAAAATGATAGTATACATTTTGATAAATTTTGGAGGAAAAAAAAACATTTTGGAACGTTACTCCATGGTATATCTCCGTAATAGTATACTATAATTTATGTATCATCACATGGTATAAGACGCCCCGCTCGATCAAATGACATGATTTCCCCCCAAATAAAATATACTCAAATGAATGTTTCTCATAATTAATTAAATTATTTTATGCAAAAAATGGAAACCCAAATTATAACAAAAGATTAAACAGAAGAAGAAAAAACTCTTAATAGGAAGAGTGATCATAATGTGCTAGTTATCATGTTCAGTATAATAAACCCTAAACATAATGAACAGACGAAAATCCTCTCTTTCCCGATCCCTAATAAATCCATGCACCGCTGATCTTAATTAACCAGCTATATATAATCAACCTCGATGGTTAGGCACAGAAGAACGACTTCGTGCGGCATAATGAGAATCGAGTTGGTGTACGAGGTTGGCCGTCAGGATTTTGTTGGCGGCCTCGCTGGGATGGATGCTGTCGAAGAAAACATACTTCGCCGACAAATCTCCGCACGTTGGCGTCAACGGCGTGCAGAGGAACGCACCTTCCAGTAGCCCGCTGCCGCAGCACCCTCTCTTCGCTTCCACAAACCCTGTACACGTCATTCGCCAATGGATTTTTTTTTATTTTATTTATACATTGATCATTCATCATCATTTTCTTCTACGTAAGTACGTATTTATATTGCATGCATGCATGCATGTGATTTAGGGTTTTACGTACGTACCGTATCTCTGGGGCTGGCTGACCATGTCGAGGATCGGATCGAAAACATCTGCGTAGGCGATTACGCTGTCGGGAAGTGAAGCTTCCAATCTGTGGAGCAGCGTTTTGAGCTTTTCGTTGTAGGCTCGGGAGTCGGCGTTTTGGGATTGGATGCACTGTCTGGCTTCCAGCGGGAGGAACTGTAGAGCTGCGGACATTTGAATCGGCAGGCACCCGATCGGTGGAAGCCCTGCTATGAACAGTGTTCGGCCTCCCGCAGCATACACGTCCTGTAAAAATTGTAATGGTTAAGAAATAATTACCAAATCATTTTAATCTCAATATACGAAGACCTTAGGATTTGTAGCTAATCGTCTAATCTTTAAAAAAGATAACTCGATCGTAACAAAATCGCAGTGACAAAACATTTCGCTTAAGTCCTAAGCAGACAATTAGACGTTCGTATCGCCTATGTATAGATTAGCGTGATGTGTGAATAATTAAAGTGGGATGTTCTTAAACGTGGTGTCAGACCAAGGATTAAGGAAAAAATTGAGCTAATCTTTCAAAATGACTTCTCTAATCAACCCAACCCTCTGTCCTACTCTACATCATCGTAGATCTAGGAAATCATGACATATTTTGCTTGTTGTTGAGAGTTATCTAATCTACTAAACATTTGAAATTGAACTAAAAGTATAAAAAAACAAGTTATAAAAGTGTAATTTAAACTAAAATCACTATTTTTGCTTAGAACGTCTAGACACCTTTCCTAGCCGTCGCTTATGATTGGTAGACACTAGGCAGAGTCCCAACGCTTACCTAGTGATGTTTTGCAACCTGTTTATTTTTTTTAAAAAAAAGTGATAGTTGGATCGGAAACCATAATAAGAGTTTTACCTTAACGAATTTCTCCACTCTTTGCAGCAAAAAATCCTGATAACCGCTCATGTTGAACTGCAACCTCCTGGTGGGCAAATTATAATAATTGTCCGAAAAATCATTCGTCCCGGCGCTAACAAGTATCAACGCCCCGCCGACCGTCTCCTCCGCCACGTCGTCGCCGAAATCCCTCCTCAGCCGGACAACATACTCCTCGAACATCTCGACCTGCCTTCCCATCGAAACGGAGAAAGTCAGCTCCGGCGTCTGCTCGTCGTACCCGCTACCGGAGGAAGCGAACGCGACTCCGGTCCGGAGCTCGCCGGCGGGGAGTTGAGGGTCGAGGTACGGCGGGACCGCCGGCTTGATCGCCAGGCGGCTGGCGATCAGGTCGGGGATGAGCCTCCCGTCGGAGAACCTTCCGGTGGGGGTCTCGGAAGGGAAGTTCTCGCCGTAGGGGAGGTGGTCGGCTTTGAAGACGGCGGTGGTGATGTAGTTGTTGTTGCCCGTGTCGACGGTTGAGTCGCCGAAGATGATGGCCGCGGTGAATTTGGGGAGGTGGGTTGGTGGCGGCGGTGGTGGTCTTGCGGCGGCTGGGGTGGCGGTGATCACGAGGATGGTGATGAGTGCCACGGCGGCCGCCGTGATACGGCCGGGTAAGGGGAACGCCGGCGGCGGCATGTTTGTGTGGTACGTATTGGCTAGTAATTTGGTATTTGTTTTGTTTGTGTGTTGGAAGTATATATGTTTTAGGGTTTTATGTTGCATTTATTATTTGTACAAAAAAAAAATTAGATAGGTTGAGATTCGTGGGATTATAGGGAACGTGGTGTGTGTGTCATGAAGTGTTTTGGGTTTAGAATACAACAAATTATCAAATTCTGAATCTATCTGTATAATGATCTCTCAGGTTCGATTGTTTAGTGAAAACAGCGCTAATTTCTGGATAGTTTAGACAAATTAATACGAATTGTTTTTAAATTGTTATGTAGTGGGTCTCCATTAGTCTAGGTAGGTAGCAGTACGGATCACAATAATTATAACCAAAAAATAAAAAAGAAGATAACCTTTAGCGACGGCCATCAATAGCAACACCATCATACGTACTAAGGAGTAGGGGTGGGAATAATTATAACCAATAATATTATTAAAAACTATTCTTTATCCTCCACTTTTGAAGTATATGGTCAGACTATAGTGCAGTTCGAAAATATGATGAATATTCTATATTATAAGAAACAACATTTTTTCATGTAAAAATAGGATGCGGGTCAGACGGGTGACCCGCAATTCACCCACCACCCACCCACATAAGTGCGGGTGGGAGATTTATCAATTCGCAATCCACTCACATGAATCACCCACTGCATGCGGGTCGAATTATTTGTGGGTGGATTGATATCAATCTGCGGATTAAACACCCACGTGCCCACCCCTACTAAGGAGTAAGGATGACATGTTTGTTAGTTTACAATAACAGAGCAGAATATAATGTTATTAATTGTTTGACAAAAGAAAAGACAAAATAAGACACGAATTTATGAATAGAATAATGGTGGTTAAGTAAGTTAGATGTAGATATATGAGTGTGGTACGGGATGGATTCTCGTCACAACCAAGTGTAATTTGGGTATTGCAAAAGAATATTTAATTAATTAATTTTTTTACTAAGGAAATAGAAATCCTATTAAAAACAATTTTAATTTAAATCCTACATAAAAAAACATTTGTCTCTCTCTATCTCTTTCTTTTACTGATTTCCATTAGGGGTGTTCAAATGGTTACTATGGTAATAACCAAACCAATTAATCCTAAATTTCATTAACCATGGAATAAAATGTCTTAACAAAACCGTCTAATTTAACAGGAAAACCAAATTAACCAAACCAAAGTTTAATTGGTTTGGTTAATCGGATTAACCAAGTAACATAACATTACATGAAAACAATTATCATGTTAATGAATAAAACATAACCATATGTTATTACTATCATAAACTATCATTATGTTAATGAATAAAACTTAACCATATGTTATTACTATCATAAACTATCATTATATATAAGCAATAATAATCCCTATTAAGCTAAGCAATTAGTCTCACAGTAAGACTAATCATTCATGATTATCATCATCATTCGAGTTAATACATCATTCATCATCTCTACACCTAACATAAATATTAAATACATACCAATACCACTCATCAGGAAGTTAAAGCTCTCCTACAAAACACTTAAACTATACATAATTTGGGGTGGCTGTCATGGTATTGTATGTAATCCTAAAGTCTAGTAGCTGTCCAAAATGTTTTGGTTTAGTAAATAGGCAGGCTCATTTAATTTTTGACCCATAATGTTTTGGTTTGTTGTGCACATGGAAATAAAATAGGGAATCACGAAAGTTTGTTTTGGTTGGTTGCATACTTGCATGGAAGTATAAATAATTTTGTATATTAGGTGTATCATTAATTGGTTAATTGGTTTCATTGGTTAGCAGTGTTGAAACCAAACCAAACCACTTAAACTAAATAAGCTAAATTGTATAACCAAACCAAACCAATTATCCAAATTAACTGGATGCTACCGATTAATATGGAAACCATGGTAACCAATCCGTTTGAACACCCTAATTTCCATCTTAGAGATATGAGTGGGTGATATAGTAGACTATCTAAATACTTTGGTATGGGCCTGCAAGAATTTGAGCCCAATAAGACCATCGTCCCTTTTCATCCACGGACACAAGTGAACCATTCCAGTTCAAACCTCACGAGATTCAAGTAAATTTTTGGTTGAAAACATTTCGACTTTGGCTAGCTAGTAATCAGAATACTGTAGTAACGAAGCCACAATATTGCCTTACAGAAAATAAGACTTAGCCTAGACGCGAATACGCGAGACTTGGCTTCAACTTCTGATTGGCAAACACTACAACACTTGCCCTTTAGCTGGATACATATATGCAGATAATGCAGTGGCCAAATGAACATTGTTTCCTATGTTTAAAACTACAAATGCAAACTCCACAATCAGCTGAATAGTGATAGGCAAGCAAAAAACAGTCACAAGGCCTGCACAACAACAAGGTGCCATCAAAAGTACTTTCCATTGCACAACATATAAGAGAGATTACATATATTGATCAAGAAAAAATGGCTACTGAAACTAGGGTGGGATCACTTGATTTTGATTTGTGCTTTGCTGGAGGCCCGCTGAAACTCATTCAACGCTTTTAGAGTCCGAATCTGTTCACTAGGTAGTGAATTTGCTGAGAACGTTATCTCCATCTTGTCAAGCGCGGGTGAAGCGGATAGTAACCATCGGAGGAAACACATTTCGGATATTAAACCCTGCAACTGATTCAATTCAACTTTCTCCAGCCTACTTGGTTTGTACGTCCTGCTTTCACACAGCAGCTGTATGAGTCTCACCTCGACGTCTACACACGGGCTTGGCTTTATCACGGTCTGCAATTCCGAATCAAAGAATACTAGTAAGCAGCAAAAAACTGCCTTTATTTTCCCACTATTCTGGGTAGCTTACATTCCCAATGAAATCCTCAAGCCAGAATACTACATCCAGCAAAATTCAGTATGTTTTTTTTTTCTTCTGTGAACATCAGTAGTTAACGCGCACAAAATAGAGAAAGAGAGGGACACACACAAACAAAGAGAGGAGTTGAAGATCTTACATCGATGATGAGTTCTTGCAAGTTAGGGGAGTGTTCCATTAACAAAAGACAAGCCAAGACATCCCTCAGATTGCTGCAACACATTTCACCCATCCTGAGTTGCTTAAGCATCATTAGCTTTGCTAATGGTTGAGCCATCATCTTTGAAGCTGGCAAATCCTGTAATGCCCAATGAGTTAGTTAATGCAAGAAACAGTTGTGCCAACTCAAAACATCGAAGAATATGGGTCAAGACAGCAGTAGTATATTTACCTTGAACAGCCCCATTGTTATAGATAGCCGCTCAACTGCTGGACAACCACCGCATAATTTAGTGCAATTAGAGGGATCATCTGTGCCCATAGGATGAGCAACAAAGCTTGCAGTCTGATAGATGGTCACATCTTTGAGAAGTGGAGCCTCCTTGACCCGCAGAGAGCTGAAGCTCCCCGCACAATGGAAACGGCTGAGGCTGGGTGCTTCAATCAGTATGTCGAGACGGTTGAATGCACTGCCACAATCTACCATAATCAAAACCGACAGCAATGGGCATCTAACGACGAGAGAAACCCCAGCAACATCCGGGAACTTGGTTGATCTAAGATCAAGACAAGTAAGCACGCTGAATTGATCGAACGAAATTTGAGAGGATGTGAACCCGCAGGCAAACAACTTCAACTTCTTGAGCTGCCTGAATGAGAAGAGACGACTAGGCAGCTTGTAACCATCGATCTCAATGCACAACCTCTCGATACATTTCTCGTGCAAGGAAAGCAAGATCTGATCAACAAGAGCAGGGTAGCTGCTCAGTTGAGGGATAGAAAGAGAGAACTCCTTCAAGGGTCCCTTGTGGTAACAGAGAACTCTAAACACATCCAGCACGAGTCTGTTGATCCTATTAGGATCGACCACATAAACCCCCTCATGCTGAGCAGATGTCTCGAAAACTGGAAATGACGTCCAGAAACGGTCATCGAATATGAGTGATGGACGATTCACCCATTTGTTCCTCCAGGCAGTTGACAAGATACTGGTCTTAACTGCTTCTCGTAATGGAATAAAGGTCAAGATGTGCTCAATTATACTCTGCGGCAGAGAACTGATTCTATCGCCATCATTGCCACTATCACGCCTACAGACATTTTTGTTCTCTGGACCAGGAACATCCTACGGGCAACACATAAGGCATGGAATCATATAAAAACATACAGCACAGCGAAGACCATGGATCCCTAGGGTTTCTTTTCGGCAGAAAAGCAAATCATATCAATTCTCAAGATCATTGAAATCCCAAGACCACAATAGGGGAAAGAAAGAGCGACTCACCATAGTCGTCAATGGCTCTCTTCTTGTAAACTTTCTGTTGAATATTGGTGCAGTCGCTTCGTTACTGCCACTCCCCGTCCCGGCTGAACTCTAAGACCATCACAATGGAGTTCTAAAATGTCAAAAAGTGGTAAAATCCTCCTTGGAATTATAAAAGTCCCAAAAAGTAAATAAGAAAATATAATTCCCAAAAAGTAAATAAAAAAACGTTTAATTTGGAGCGAGATTTGGCCAAGACAAGAAGGTTCTAGACTAGTGGGACCCGTAGAGAGCAGAGCAAGCCGAGCAACACACCGAGGAGGCGTCTGGGGCGCACGCTCAGGTGTGATTGGTTGCCTTCCCACGAGCGAGTGTCGTACACGCTCCCTTCTCACAGTCTTTCCGTGTATGCGGGCAGGTGTTCGCCTTTTAGTTCAGATTGTCATACATTCATCAGAATAGTTTGAAATTTAGATAGGTGAAACATGATAAATGTTGATTACAAATTTGTAAATACTGATCTTATATTAGTAAGAATTAGGTGAGTTAAATGTAATAACCATAATTAAACAATTTCGATAATTTTCCGTTTAAGAAATTAGATAAAAAAAGGTTGTACAAAAGAAGTGAGTTAAGATTAAAAATACATTAGGTTAATTTTTGGTCATGTACTATGTTCAAGTACAATGCTTCCGGTTATGAACAACTACGTTCAGGATTGTTTTGTTAACTTCAAATAGTTAATTTTCCCAGTAAATGGTTTGTTCTGCTTTTATTGGGTCATTTTTATTTACCACACCAATTGATTTGAGACTCAATTCAACTAAATGTGGTGGATTTGGTATGAATGTATTATTTGGTTGTACTGAAATGATGATGCACTGTGGCAATCATTGATTGTGGAATATAAGACTTCATTGATTTTGGAATTTTGGAATGATCACCTGGAATAAGGTGGTATCCTTCAACCTCTCCAGTCTCCACTGTGAAACCCGTTTGCTCCTGCTCGAGTTTGAAAGTGGCAGTCTTGCAAGCTGTCATGGTTGAGCCTTGCATATAAAAACTGTAAATCATGAACGAAAGAGCACTCAGTTCCAGTCTTCAATGATAATACCTCTAATCATAAGAAAGAAAACAAGAGTGACCTGGGCATGCGCACACTCTCCAAGACATTTGGAACATATTATGCACAAGTCAATCCAACAGAAAAGACAGCACAGAAATGGCTTCAAATTCCTTGAAGAAGAATGAGGGAGCATGTTCATTTATCAAGGTGATACTATGATTTGAACATGTCAATCATTTACAGAACAAGTTCGAGACCTCAAAGTACTCTATGCATCAAGTATTTTAAGAAGAACAATGGCTACTGAAAACCAGGGTGGCTATATTATGATTTGAGCTTTGCTGGAGGCCCGCTGAAACCCATTCAGATCCCTCAGAGTCTGAACCTGGTCGGCAGGTAGTGAATTAGGAGAAAACTTGATCTCCATCTTGTGAAGCTCAGGTGAAGCAGCTAATAACCATTGAATGCAACACATCTCTGTCCTTACACCCTGCAACTGATTGATCTCCACTTTCAACAGCTTGCTTGCTTTGTGTTTATTGAGTCCACACACCCTCTGTATGGCAGATATCAGGTTGAGATCTATGTACTGGGTTGCCATTGCCTTGGTCTGGAATTCCAAGCAAAGAATAACAGTAAGAAGGCAGTTGCTTTTTTTTCTTCTTCGCATTCTCTAACAAAAGCTAGACACAGGGTAGCTTACAATCAAGTTAAAATCCACTAGCCAAAAGTTACATCCTCAATCAAGGATCAAAGGTGGAAACCACCCAATTATTGTAAACTTATCTAGTTCAGCAAAATTCAACTTGTTTTTCTTTCTGTGGACTTCAGTATTTAACGCACACAACACATACAGAGAGAGGGGCTGAGAATCTCACAGTGATGATGAGGTTTCGCAAGTTTGGGGCAAGTATGATTAAGAGCATACTACACCAGACATCCCTCGGACAGCTGAGACACACATCACCCAACCTTAGTTCCCTTAGCATCATTAACATAAATATTTGACCCGGTTGAGTAATAAGATTTTGAGTTGCCAAGTCCTGCAATTCCCAAGCAAGATAATGTAAGAAATAGCTCCAGTTACTCAAAACATCCAAGATGATAATAGTAGTATATTTACCCTGAAGAGCTCAAGCGCTATACATAGTTGCTCTAGTGCTGGACAACCACCACATAATTTCATGAAATTAGTGGGTTCATCTTTGCTCTTAGAAGGATCAACTAACCTTGCAGTCTGATGGACAATAACATCTTTGAGATGGGGAGCATACTTGACACACACAGAGCTGAAGTTCCCCACGCAATGGAAATAGCTAAGGCTGGGTGCTTCACTCAGTATATCAAGATAGGTGCCATTAGCGGTGTCACAAGCTATCAGAGTGAAAGTTAAAAGCAATGGGCATCTGATGATGAAAGAAACCCGCGCAGCATTTGGGAATTTGATCCATCTAAGATCAAGGCTAGTAAGCATTCTGAATTCCTCGAACGAAATTTGAGAGGAAGTGAACGCGCAGGCATACAGACGCAACTTCTTGAGCTGCCTGAATGAGAAGAGACAACGAGGAACCTTGTATTCATTGATCCAAATGAATAAGCTCTCAATAAATTTATCGTATAAGGAAAGCAAAATCTGATCAACATAAGCCGGGAAGGTACTCAGTTGAGGGATAGAAAGAGAGAACTCCTTCAAGGGTCCCCTATGGTGGCAGAGAACTGTGAACACATTCAACATCAGTTTTTCGATGGTAATAGGATAGACCCCATTACTACCGACATACTTATTAGCAGCCACCTCAACTGGGTATGGTTTCCAGAACTGGTCATCGAATACAACCGATGGACGATTCACCCATGTGCGCCTCCAGGCAGTTGACAGGACACTGGTCTTGGCCGCTTCTCGTAATGGAAGAAAGGTCAAGATGTGCTCAATCAGATTGTTTGGCAGAGAACTGATTTTATCTCCATCATCGCCACTTCCTTCTCTGCAAATAGTTTTATTCCTGGGACCAGGAACATCCTATGGACAGCAGAAGACAAGGGAATCGTATCAAACATCAGCCACACTGGAAATACCACAAGAGGGTAAGGAAACCAGAAATAGCCTGCATAACTAGGGTTTTAGCTAAATGCTTTTGAGTCTTTTTGAAATGACAAATCCCCAATACCAAGCACAATCAATAGAGTAAAAGAGTGACTAATAAAGAATCAAGCTTTGGATCCGATGATGGGAATTTCATGAACAAAGTTATCGCTGCAAGGGTTCCCCTCATCTTTCCTCGACATGGGTCATTAGGGAAACTGATTATGTTGAGTTCCGATGAAAAGGATTAAGATTCCGACGATAGATTGGTAAAGAAAACCAAGAAGACCGACTCACCATCGTTCTCAAAGACTCTCCGGTTGGATGTTGTTACTTCCCGCTAGTCGCCGTGCCTGCTGAACTATACGCATTGGTGATCAGAGCCTCGGAGTCGGAAGCCTTTCCGTTTCCGTTTCATAATACGAACCGTTAAAAATGCAGTATTGGTCCCAGTATTTACAAACTTCTCATATTCGCCATTGATATTGTTTCTAATTTCTATAACAAAATAACAAAAAAAAATTGGAAGTACAAAATAACCATTGACTTTACGTGTTTTTTTTTTACAATGATAACCAACTTTTATTCCACCAATCGAAATAAAACAGGAAACCCGGTTACAATTTTAAAGAAGATAAGAGAAATGAGGTCAAGAATATTAATCCAATCATCCGGTAGCGATGCTCTCGCTTTTGATTGTGCAACCCAATCTGCTCTTGCGTTGAGTGCCCTGTGCACCTCCTTGATTCGAATGAGAGGGTTTGTCCAAAGGATAGAGTTAATCGAACCGATCCACGCTGCACACCTCCACGGCCATCGAGATTGATCATGATTCAACACTTTAACCAGAACCTGACAATCTAGTTGGACTGTACACTCGGAACCATATTCTTTAGTTAATTTCACTCCTTCCAGAAGGGCCTTAGTTTCTGCTTCAATCGGGGTGGAACAAAGAATATCCTCAGCTCGCCCATCATACACTTGTCCATGGTGGTTAACAACCACAACACCATTTGTCGTCGGCCGGGAGTCGCTAATGAACGACCCATCACAGTGAATCACCAAAGAATGATTATTTGGCTGTGGATTCATATGAGACTGGGTTTAGGGATGACAATTTCGACCTGACCCGTTTTACCCGACCTGTTTGACATGTTTTGGGGCGGGTCCGACCCGCCCCGTAGGCGGGGCGGGGCGGGCATGGGTAGTTTCATCGACCCGACCTGCCCTGACCCGCCCCATTCTCGACCCGTTCTTGTCTAAATTACATGAAATCTTAGTCAAATTACTTTGAATTTTCCTTTTATTGCATCATATTTTAGCTATAATAAAGTTGTAAATTAGTGAAAACCTCAATTTCTCCAATAATTTAACTACAATTGTCATAATATTGTTTGTTTTCTTAGTTTTATAATAAAAATAACGAATATTTCTAATATTTTTCATATAAATTGCATACCCATTGGGTCGACCTGCCCCGACCCTCGACCCGTGATCAATTACCCGACCTGGACCCGCCCTGCCACGGGGCGGGTCTGGGTACCAAGAAACCCGCCCCGGACCTGCCCCATTGCCATTCCTGTCTGGGTTCCCCTAAGTTGAGAGGGAAGGGAAGGCATGGGAGGTGGGGACCTCGGGCAAGAATTCCATTCATTGAGCTCTTTATAAGTTTGCTGGCACACATTCGGAGGCCATGGTAATATGTTCTTGAAGGAGCATTCGTTCCTAGCCTTCCAAATATTTCATCAAAGTAACACAACATGGATCAAAGAGCTATGATGAACAACATCTTTGAGAGAATAGAACCAATCTAGGAAGAGGGTTCCCTGAGGATGTAACGGGAGAGATGAGAAAAGAGCATTCCATGCTACATTGGCATGAGGGCAATGGAATAGGCAATGACTGATGCACTCAACGGGGTTTTGGCACACTTGACAGGTCGAATTAGGAGCACATTTCCGCTGAAGAAGTCTCTCTTTCGTTGCTAACCCATTCCTAGAGCACCTCCAAATAAAGAATTTCAGCTTCGAGGGAAGGTGAAGGCTCCAAATCCACTTCCTAACTTTCATCATTCCTGCTTGGTTGAGGATTGGTGTTAGCTCTGTGAATTGTATGGTAAGCAGACTTCACTGTGAATCTTTACTCTTCAGTGAAATTCCATGCCCAAAAGTCGTCTGCTCCTTCTTCCCCAATAAGAATCCTCATAATTGCTTCAAGTTTTGAGCAAGAAACATGACCCTGGATAACATCCTGTGTCTTCACCTGAGCCAATCACTCTAACCGGTCCCATACAAATAACTTTTCTTGCCTCCCAGAGACCGGCCCAAATCCAGGATGCTTTGCTTCCCCTTTTTTGCATTAAGAAAATAACCTCTTGGGAAGTACAGACCCTTAAGGAGACGGCTCCAAAGGGAATCAGGGGACGTGAGAAGGCGTCACACCTCCTTAGCCAGCAGGGCAATGTTAAAATCGTTGAAACTCCTGAATCTCAAGCCTCCCTCTGACTTAGGCATACATAGAATCTCCTTCCTACACCAATGAACGAGAATGGATTCTCTCCGTAGTACTTTACGTGTTCGATTCATCAAATTGTTATTGTTCATTCATTTTTTACGTGATACTAACTCTCAAGTTTGGTTAATTAAATAATATATCAATTAAAAGTTAATAAGAAACTAAAATTTAATGTATTTTTACAACTTTCCAACTCATCAGACCACGAATTCCAGTTGTATATTAGATAAGCATGGGTAAATGCCACATTTGGTCACTGAGATTAATAAATCATGTAATGTTTAGTCACTAGAAAAAAATAATATTAATTTTGGTCACTCGAATTACTGAAATATGTCACATTTAGTCACCCTTCGTTAATTTCCGTCCAACTCCTTAAATGTGACATGTTTTGGTAATTCGAGTGACATTCATAAAAAAAGAGTAATTCGAATAACCGGAGTTGGACGAAGGCTAACGGGAGAGTGACTAAATGTGACATGTTTTAGTAATTCGAGTGACCAAAATTGATATTAATTTTTCTAATGACTAAACATAACACGATTTAGTAATCTCAGTGACCAAATGTGGTATTTACCCGATAAACATGAAAGAAAGGAAGTTGTATAGTCAATGAAAACAATACAATTTGACAAGGTTCTATGGGTTTGAAGTGAACGTTTCAGTTTCCGGCTTGCTTGACCCTTCCCCTATGTTTGGCAAAATAGGGGTGCAAGTTGAGGTGCAAAGTGAAGGTGATGCAAATTGGAAGAGGGTGTAAGTGGAGGGGTAAATTGTTGTTTGAAATAATAAAGTAGGGAGTGCAAATAAGCTGAAAAGTAAATAAGTTATATTATTATAAAATTAATTTATTAAAATTGTAGAATATTATCACAAAATATTCATAATAAATAAATATTAAATAAAAAAATACAAATTTATATATTAATCATATATTAATAAAAATTTATTAAGATGGGAGTGCTCAAACAATAATTATTTATAAAAAAATAGTAAATAATATTATTAGGCCCATAAAAATCATCATTGGTCAAACAATATCGAGGATAATGAGTAGACTCGAACCCTAATTAGTGGCCAAGACATAAACTAGCTCATATCCCCCCACGACCATTGATTTTTCGACATTGTGGTATCAAATCGAATCTATAAGTTTCAACTATTAACCAGGCAAATTGAGTCAACAATTGGAGCCAATTTGACAAAAATATCCTAAACTCAATGACACATTCGGAGTAAACCCAAAAGTAAATAATGGGTAGTTATCATAAATGGTCACAAATCTATTTACTTTGTACAAAACGGTCACAATCCTTTAATTTTGCACGCTTCGGTAATAAAAGTTTGAACGAATAACGAAATGGTAAATCCGTCCAATTCCGTTCCAAATTCCGTCCTAGATCGCCCCGTCAGCATGACACGTCAGTGTAAATATTAATTAAAAAATAATTAATCGGCCGATTAACCCGAAAGTCCAACCGGTCGGAACAAACCCTTTACCCATCACCCCATTGGCCCCTGAACGCGATCCTTAATTTCCCCGGCCAAATCTCGGCTAAACCCTCGCGCTCCAATCTCTCGCCGCAGTCGTTGATTTCCTTCAGACGACACTGCGGGGTGTCGGTACGAGCCTCCACCTCAAGCTTAGGCAACAATAACTCTTACGAGAGCAAGAATGGCACAAAGGCATTGGAGTTGAAGGTGGGGGATGAAGCTGTTCCCGTTGCCTGCGATGTGCTCTATAATGATTGGGATCCAGAGTGTTCGCTTCCAACTAGGGATTTGAACGAGTTCAATTCTCTTTTATTTGCTATTATATTTCCGTTGGAGAGGGGAGGAGATGGCGGCGATGGGGAGGCAGTGCTGGAGTCGCCGGAATCGATGGCGGAACCAATGGGGTGGGTATAAAATTAGGGTTTTCAGTTGGGTTATCAGTTCAATTGGGTTTGCTCATTTATTTTTTATTAATATTTTAAATGATGGGGCGTGCTGACTAGACAAAAGTAACGATTTTTTGGATGGAGATGGACGGATTTACCATTTCGTTATTCGCTTAAACCTTTATTACCGAAACGTGCAAAATTAAAGGTTTGTGACCATTTTATACAAAATGAATAGTTTTGTGACCATTTATGATAATTACCCAGTAAATAATAATTATTATTTAATCGTCGTTAATGGTTATTCTTACTACCATAATATATTAATAATAACAATTATTATTATATAATTACATGACATTCTTAATATTTTTATCTAATACCCCTCTCCTTCTCTTTCTCTCTCCATTTGCACTCCAAATTAGGGGTTGATGGAAATAGTGAACTTACCCCCAATTGCACCCTTCGGCCCTCAACACTATTCCTAATTATCAAAATGGGGATAAATGCATTGGAAAATGGCAAAATGCACTTACCCCAAACTTGCACCTCTCTCCCATTTACCCTACATCCCAAACATAGTGTTCATGTCTTTTTTTTTTTTTTTTAAGTTTTCTTTTTTCAATATTTAGGAAGTAGTTAAAACTTAAAAGTTAAACACAACTTTAGAATGAATGCTAATTTTGGCGGCAGTCTGAGGAAGATGTAAGTAAGTGAGTTTGTTTTTACATAAACTTAAATTTGGGGAAAATATTGAGAAAAGAAAAGTGGAAACAAACACACCAAAAAAAAAAATTATTAGTAATTAATTAGTAAATTTTAACTCACTCACACAAATACATTTTTTCCCTTTGAATCACAAAGACATTTTTGTGTCACTCTATGAGCAAATAGTTTCATTATTCGAGAAATCATGATAATAAAAAACATAGGTGAGTGGGAATAGTACCAATCTTCCAACAATGTAAAGCTATCTTGAAGTTAACATCAACGGGACCTATAATGATTGATGAGTCATCCTCAACTACAACCTCATGTATGTAATATCTACCTAGGAGCACCAATTCCTCATGAGCAGCAAAGTTGAGGTGGTTGAATGGGTCAGAGATGCCATGATTCTCCATGTTATGCGCCAAATTGACGACATACATGATGAGCAAAATGAATTGTCGATGGAAAGAAGTCGAGATCGGACTTACAAAATCTTTTTTTTCCTTCTATTTTCTCATCTGCTAGCTTATTGTAAGAAAACAATTTCCTATAAAAAAAACCCTAGCTCAATTACCAGAGCTAGCTTTTTTTTAGAATCGTTAGTCTAAATACGTCTTAAGTTTGACATCTAATTATACTAATACTGTGTTACTGAATAGTAAGAGAGGAAAAAACATAGAAATGAAATAAAAATCTTACAAAAGCCAATACAATCGTTTCTGTCTAGAATATATGATTTTTACAACCTCGAATTTAAGAATCCACTACTTGTATGAATCCACATTCTTATGACTTATGAGATTCCATAAATTGCAATTTATGTTATTTTTTGGAGAAGATATACAAAAAGCTTTATTTTTTTATTTTATAATTTTGCTGGTCCGGCTTGACCATTTTGTCGTCTACACTCTACATCGTCACTCTGCTTCTCTGTTACTATAAACCCTAACAACCATCGAACTCGTCTCCTTCCTCTCCCTCTTCCATTACCCATTGGAAGAAAAAGGCTGACCTACGAACAAGGAAGAAAAGGGTCGCCATTGATCCTCCGACAATGAACTCCACGCTCACCACTTCCTTCCTCAATTTCAAAGTACCTTCTTCTTCCTCCTCCTTCAATTCAACTTCCCAACTCCCCCATCGTCTCAATTCCACCAGGCTCGCCCACCCGCAACCTTCTTCCATTCCCACCATTACAGCATGCCTACCAAACCCACACCCACCCTTAATCATCCAGCGCCTCAAAACCCTGGCCAAAACCGCCGTCTTGATCGCCGCCTCTGCTTCCGCCGCCGCCCATTTCACCGTTCTCCACCCGGCCAAAGCCGAACCCCCTGCAGCAGCCGAAGCTACTCTAGCTGAAGAAACCCCGGCCACCATCGAAGAGCAACTGGAGCCACAGAACCCAGCTGCTGTGGAGCTGAAGGATGAGGACTCTTCTTCTTCTTCCTCCTTCGCCTCTCCTTTGTCCGAGTTTCTCGTGGGTAACACCGAAGCCGTCGAGTCTCTGAAGTCACTGCTGCAGCAGAAGCTCGAGAGCCGGGAAGACGAGGAGGCGCTCAAGATCCTGACCCGTCTCGTCGCCGCCCAGCCCGCGGCGGTGGAGTGGAAGTTCCTGATGGCGAGGTTGTACAACGAGATGGGTCAGTCCCAGAATGCCCGCAAGGTGTTCGAGGAAATTCTCGCTGTGAATCCTCTGTCGTTCGAGGCTCTTTTCGAGAATGCGCTGCTCATGGACAAGTGCGGGGAACGGGAGGCGGTGATTGCGAGGCTGGAGAATGCTCTGCAGATAGCGGAAGAGGAGAACAAGGTGAAGGAAGCTCGAGACGTGAGGCTGATAATGGCGCAGATACAGTTCCTGCAGAAGAACGTAGAGGAGGCGATGAGGATTTACCAGGAGCTGTCGAAGGAGGATCCCAAGGATTTCCGGCCGTATTTCTGCAGGGGAATGATTTACAGCCTGCTGGATAAGGACGTGGAGGCGAAGCAGCAGTTCGCCAAGTATCGAGAGCTCTCGCCGAAGAAGTTTGAGGTGGATGGATACTTGAGGACTCCATTGTCGAGAATGAAGGTTTTTGGGCCGAGTGATGAGAACTGAGCTCCTGTTATATGGGAGGAAAAGGGCGGGAATAACAATGGAGAGAGTTGAATTCCTCCATAAGAGGTCGATCAAGGAAACCACATTTGGGTAGAGTTCGTTCCTCTTTTGCTTCTTCTTTCTAGTTTATCCATAAAAAAAATTTAACCTGATTTTGTGCAACCGATTACAGACTACAGATAATGTGTTTGAAAGCTAAGAAATAAAAGGGAACAGAGATCTCAATCAGTTGCTGTTTTGAGGCAGCCATTGATTGATTGACATAGAATCTCTGTCTGGAATTGTAGACCGACCATGTACCAGCTTACATTAATGTGGTTGAGACTGCTTAGCAATTGCTTATTTTCTCTGTGTATTTTACCATTCTTGTTCCTCCGACGCCTGGTGTAATTCCTTATTCCTCGTCGATTTTCTATCAATGGCCGATCTACATGTTTCAGACATGGCGATTCTCACTTCCAGAGGGCTCAAACTGAGATCTCTTCATATCTTTGAGTATCTTTGATGCTGCCCACTTCTTTAAACTGTTGCTTGCTGGTGGGTGACCTGATCAGGTCAGGATCATCACGAGATGTCTTCATGATGCGTATTTTGACCTTCCAAGTCCATGGAAGGCTGACAATGTCGCTCTTACACCATCTCGTTCTTGACACTCGCACCAGCCTCCAGAGTACAAAATGCACTTTAGCAACTGACATTGTGCGATGAATGAACCGCTTGCAATGTACCTGATAAAACCAAATAGAACCTCCATAAGATTTTCTTAACTTGATGTCGAATATTATCACAATCATGATCGCAATGATACTGCTACCACAATCTCAATGAGCTTTGGTTCTTAGAATCTGAGGCAAAAGGATCTATAAAAAAATTATGATGCCCCTTTTACAAACTCGATTCACAATTGGTTCTTAGAATCTGAGGCAAAAGGATCTATAGAAAAATTATGATGCCCCTTTTACAAACTCGATTCACAATTGTCGTGCCACGTGAAAACTTATTGAATTCCCTTTCATTTGCATTTGCTAATGGAAAGCATAGTTGATGAACCTAAGACATTTTTGCATTCATTAAAAGAAGGGGGGGGGGGGGGGGGGGGGGGGGAACAGCAGTTTCATCAAAAGCATATCACAGCTTTTACCTGCACTCTTACAGGCTGGCTTGTGTCCCTGGAGTTTCTCTAGAGGAAACAAAATTCTCCCGAAGTTGAACTGGCAACTGTTGCTCCAAACCTAATGCAAAAAGGGCATCCATATGTTAAGAGAGGGAGTCATCTGTATTAGAGGGTAGAACAAGGATGCAACATGAAACAAATGTTTTGCATCAGGCACGAACCAAATTCAAATGGTCGCACTTTCTCAAACTGCTCAAGAGAGATAACTACACAAGTGATCATTCGTTCTACAGAAGACCTAGCAACTCTGCAATACGATATAGTCCTGAGGAGCAACAACAGTTATCATACTAGTATATAAGAATGCAATAGATGTCCAACACCCATTCAATTTAGGTACTTCATAGCCGCTATCACCTAAGTTTTTGCACTGAAATGCTGAAAAATGGGAAATCGTTAATGTTGGCAGATGGAGGGACACAGTGGAGTGAGAAACAAATACTATTCTTAAGAGAGAACAAAGATATGCTCGGGAGACCTCGAAAGACATTTGTCGAACTAGATTTTGTCACCTGAATGAGTGAGCAAGTAGGAACTATAATATAACAAAACATGGAGTAAAACACGGCTAAAGTACAGATCATACTCATATATTCTTTCTTCCTCGAAAACTTTGGCTTCTCCTCTTCTGATTTAGTGCAAACCGCCTTGCCATGGCAGGATTATAGAACTTCCTCATGTGCTCAGAGAGTTTGTGGATGGCTTTTAGATTACCAGTCACTGAAAGCTGCATCAGGAAGGAGTCGAACTGCCGATAAGGTAGCTTCATCCCCTTATCAACAATCTCTTCTACAAGACAACAGGCATCCTCCATCTTATTGCAATGGAAGAGCCCATCAATCATCACACTATAGGTATCGACATCTCTTTCACACCCTCTTTTCTCCATTTCATCCCAAGTCTCACAAGCACCATCATAATCATCCATCTTAAAAAACATCGAGATCAGCATATTATACGTCTGAACACTAGGCAAACACCCTGCCTCAGACATTTGCCCATACAGCCTGAGTGCTGCATCAGCTTCTTTGTTCTTGCAAAGCACATTCAGGAAACAATTGTAAGTAACTATATCAGGAGGATAACCTTTGTCTCCCATCTCTTTCAAGAACCGGTATGCTTCATCCGTCTTGCCAGCTGTATACATTCCTTCAATCATTTCTGTGTAAGTTGGGACGTCCGGAAGGCAACCACTTGCAGTCATATGCTCTATAATTTTCGAGCACTCATCCATTCTATCATTCTGAACTAGAGCTACAATCATTATAGCATAAGTCTTTGCAGTAGGAGAAGAAAGTGTCGAACCTTTGGTTCTCATGAACTCAAATAGATCAGCAGCCTCATCCACCATGCCGGCTCTACAGAATGAATCGATAGCAGTATTATAGGTAAAATTATCAGGCGGGAGACCGAGCTCGATCATTTCATCGAGAACCTTCATTGCTCTAGTCGGGTTCCTAACTCTGCACCACCCAAAGAACAAGATGTTATACGTATTGCTATCTGGCTTAACCTTATTCTTCAACTTTTGAAACAAAGCTTCAGCATCCTCAACCAGACAGCTCTTGCACAAAGCATCCAGAAGCAAGTTGAACGCATTGATCTCCGGCTGAGTCTTCACCCGAATCCTCTTCTTCTTGGCGAATTTCTGAACATGGGTCAGGTACTTCAGCGTGTAATCTCTCAAAATCTTCAACAGAACCTCCGTGGGAACACTCTTCCTGTTGCTCCTCTTCATGTAATCAAGCATATCGCACACAATCCGAAACTGCTTCACTTTGTAATTGGTGCTCGACAAAATGTCCATCATTTCGTTGTAAGCACAGGCCTCGTGCGCATAATCTTCCTGCCGCCCTGCCCACGTGAAGAATCTGAATGCCGTCTTTTCATCGTAACGAAGCCTGTGAAGAACCTCGAGGACCAAATCAGTAGTGAGTTGTATACCAAGCAGATCAAGTGCTTCCTCCATGTGAAGATTCTGCTTGGGCTGTAATGACTCGGAGGTTCCCACTATAGTTTCGCACAGTCTTTCCCTCTGGAGCTCAATAAGGTCATTGCGCCTCCTAGTAGGACTAAGGGTTTGCTCTGACACAACAGCCATTTGAGTACAGTAGAAACGCCAATCATTCTTGGAGGGAAAGCTGGGCGCACGGAAATCAGTGCTTGGCAGAGTACGGGGAACTGAAGGAGAAATACTTGCGAAGATGGGATTGGAACCACAGAATGTTCGAAAAGCTGATAAAGAGTTACGGAATCTTCGCATCATGAAACCCCTAGAATTGTATTGGCGACGACGAGTTCGACATGGACGAATCTTACGGCTGGTTGAACATGAGCCTACTTCCGAGAATCGGAGATGAAAGAAATGCTAAGAAAGCACAAATACCAGCCGGCGGCGCAAGGCTGGAAGTCTGGAACGGCGGGTGAAAGGTGGACTGGGTAGTGGGTACAGAGGAAGCTGAGAAGCGATGAGCGAGGATGCCAATTGCCAAACACTCTGCTTTCGACTCAATTACAGATTGGCAACGTAAATGATGAAGACATTTAGAACTGAAAGCGTAAATCATCAACAATATCAGAGTGGCGCAGCGGAAGCGTGGTGGGCCCATAACCCACAGGTCCCTGGATCGAAACCAGGCTCTGATAACTTTTTCTTTGTTTTTGCTGTTTATTTATGCTCAGTCTTCCAACCAACGATGCAATGATTGCAACCTGCTGCACCCTCTACTTCTTCAGAACTCCATCTTGCTAGCCTACTGGTGAATCATTGGTGAAAGTTCTCCACAATCGTTCTCTGGTATTGTCTCCATCAACTGCAGACAACGAGACTTCTTCAAAAAACGGAACAATCATATACAACTTCTGAGCTCCTTTTCACTAGTAGCAAACCCAAAGGCCACAATGAAACATATTGTGGAAAACAATGACGAGGGAAGGCAAATGGTACTATATTAGCTGTTCAAGTTCTTCATGAGCTATCACAGAAAGTTGTGACAGAAGCCCTAGATTAACACACTATTACAGAAGGGCACTTTTCAGCTTCATCAGGTCGATTCTCCACAGCACAAATGGAGTATCAGTACTAACTTTTCACAAATTTTGCTAACAACTGAGCGTGTAGCCAAATTACAAACACCACCAGGTACTTGCTGTCGCGATTAAGGCAGCAGCAGCAGTAGTAGTAGACTGTCTCAAGTCAGTTTGGTCTTCTTGGATTTCTCTGCAACCTCGTCCTCTGCTTCCTCCTCCGAGCTTTCGTCCTCGTCCTCAACCAACTCATCAGGAACATCAGCAGGAACGTTATGCTTGGTGATGAATTCCTTCAGTATCCTCATGCTTTCTTCTTTCATGGCAACCAGTTCCTCGGAGATGGCAGCACCTTCCCCTTTCGTGGCTGCCACCGAATGCGTCTCGGAGCCAAGTCTGAATGTGGCCTTCACACGGATCCCAATTCCATTACCACCATCAACCTCCATTTTCTCTCGCACACTCTCTGCAAAATCAGGTGCCACATTCATTCATAATACATCAAAGAGTTAAAAAATTTCTTCTTCCCACCGTTGATTTGCCATTAAAAACCAGAAGAACTGAATCAATTCGAATTCATTCAGTTTATAGCTCTCTAGTCGATTATTCTTTTTGGCGGCAGTCAGCAGTAATAGACAAACACAGCAGGGAGCAAGAGCAACATTGGATATTCAGTTATTCACATCTACGACTTTGTTTGTGTGGGGAAATAACTAATAAGGAGGAGATTTACCTCGGATGGGAAGCGGCGGAGAAGTGAGGGTTTCTAAGGCGGCGCAACCGCGCCGGAAGGAGATTGAATCGGCGGAGGAAGGAGGGAGAGCGGCGGCGGCGGCGGCGAGGCTAGGGTGTGCGAGAGTGCAGCAGTATTGATGGAAGAAGAGGATGGGCGGAAGGGCCTGCTTACTAGAGATCGGGTTTTGGGCTTTTTTGGTGGAAGAGACGATTGGGCCCAAACAAAAAACAAGCCCATAATTCCCTAACAAAATAGGTAGAACAGAATCGATTCCAGCTCGAGAAGGAAAAGGAGATTCTTACAGAACACATACTTCTTACTGTTCTTCCTTTTTAGGGGATGTCCAGACCGCATATTTAATCGTCTCCTCCAACCTTCTCTCTGTCACGCTCGCTATTCTTTACATATGAATAGTTCATGCTGGAGCCCTGTATGTCGATTCTTGACATATAGCAGAAGAACAGAGCAACCTGAGAAGCTCTGCAGCAGCATGTCTAGGCAGGAAATGGATCTGATCGCCCCTGTGTGTGACGACAGAATCACCATCCTTCCCGCAGATGTGATACAGCGGATTCTGATGTTCTTACCACTCAAAGCTGCTGCCAGAACGGCCTTGCTGTCGACTCAGTGGAGGAGCCACTGGAGACGCATGCCTCAGCTCG
Organism: Linum tenue; assembly: GCA_946122785.1. Lineage (NCBI taxonomy): Eukaryota > Viridiplantae > Streptophyta > Magnoliopsida > Malpighiales > Linaceae > Linum > Linum tenue. The sequence continues at coordinate 40,764,793 of CAMGYJ010000010.1, forward strand.
TGTTTTGCAACGATTTCACGATTGCTGCCAATAATGATGTGCTGATGATAAAAAAATTGATGTCTAACATCTGCAGGGTTCTGCTGCTTCACGATGGGCCGATTGAAAAGTTTGCACTTGCTGTTCCTGGATTAAGATCGGCACTTTGCGAGAGCGAGATCGATCAAATCATCCTCCATCTTCCCAACAGAGATCTCAAGACATTCGAGCTCGGGTTCTATGTTCGTGACAATCAGGTCATGTACAAGTTACATTCCGCCTTGTTCTCTTGTCATCAACTGAACGCGCTGGATCTTTGTTACTGCGAGTTCAGACAACCATCATGGTTTGTGGGTTTTGGCAAGCTCAACATTCTTCACATGCGCCAAGTAATCCTGCCCACTGATTTCTTTGAGAATTTCCTTGGCAAGTGCCCCAACCTTCAAACTCTGCTGGTGGGCGATTGTGTTGGTCCAAGTAATATTGAAGTCGTGGCTCCCCGTCTCCAAATATTCACCTTCTATGGGTATTTGCTGCAAATCTGCTTCAAGCATGCTCCACTTCTGCAGTCACTTGTAATTGATCTCCATGTCCGCGGACAAGGAGTCGAGAAGCCTGTTGTTGACACTGCAGCTTTATTTGCTTCCCTCCCAGCACTCCAACAATTTGGACTCGACTTTCAACTCCTACAGGTAAGAGTATTTTGGCATATTCTTGCTTGTTAATTTTCCCACTTCGTTATCAAAACCTCTGTCTCATAAATTCTTTCTGGTCATTAGTGAAAGGAATTGGAAGATTTGATATTTGTGAGAAAACTGACTTGATTCTCATTGATGATTCTGTGATCTAATATACAGCCTTTTGAGAGACAAACCAGGAACACGTACAACAGAATTGACATACACTTCCCACAAAGATAGCAACAGAATAGTAGTGGGAAAAAGGAGAAATAATAAAAATTATTTATCTCTAATACGCCCCCGCAAGACGGAGGCGGTATCAACGACTCCGATCTTGGACCGCAAAAGGAAGAATCGAGCGGCAGGTAGCGGTTTGGTGAGAACGTCGGCAAGCTGGTGAGCAGTGGGAATGTAGCGGACAGTCAGACGACCAGATTGAACAAGTTGGCGAACAAAGTGGTAGTCCAAGGCCAAATGCTTCATTCTGGAATGGAAAATGGGATTGGAACAAAAATATGTAGCACCAAGGTTGTCAGAGTATAGAGTGGGGGACGAACGCAGAGGTTGATGAAGCTCAGCAAGCAGATTTTGCAGCCATTCTATTTCGGCAGCGGCATGGGCGATGGCCCTATACTCAGCCTCAGTACTGGAACGGGCTACAGTGCGTTGCTTCTGAGAGCGCCAGGAAACCAGAGTAGAGCCAAGATAGAGAACATAGGCCGAGGTAGAGGACCGATCATCCAAGTTGCCAGCCCAATCTGAGTCAGCAAATGCAGATAGTACTAGTGGTTGCGGTTGACGATGAATATGAAGCCCATGGGTAAGAGTGCCCGCAACATAGCGAAGTAAACGCTTGACGCACTGCCAATGATGCACAGTAGGAGAGTGCATGAATTGAGATAACCGGTTGACCGAGAAAGCAATGTCAGGCCTTGTGTAGACCAGATATTGGAGAGCGCCGAGAACCTGTCGATAGCGAGTAGCATCGGTTGGGGCGCTGCCATCGGAGAGAGAAAGAGAGACTGTGGAAGCCATAGGTGTTGGAGCAGAGGCAGCATCAAGCATATGAAAGCGCTGCAGAATATCCTTCATGTACTTATGCTGTGAAAGAATATAACCAGAGGCAGTGGGTAGAACCTCAATTCCCAGGAAGTAACTGACATTGCCCAGTGATTTTAAGGAAAAACGCTGAGAGAGAGCAGCCTGGAAGTCGGATAGGAGAGGAGCATTATTCCCTGTGAGCAGCAGATCATCCACATAGACCAAAAAATAGAGAAGAGCACCATCGCGATTATAGACAAAGAGAGATGAATCAGAGTGAGTTTTAGTGAACCCATACTCCAGGAGAAACGCACTGAGTGCTGTGTACCAAGCGCGAGGTGCTTGCCGGAGACCATAAATGGCACGTTTAAGGCGGCAGACGTGATGCGGACGATCAGGATCCACAAAGCCGGGGGGCTGAACCATGTATACCTCATCGGTCAATGGGCCTTGAAGAAAGGCATTGTTGACGTCGAAGTGAGCAATAGACCAGTTGTGAGATAAAGCAAGAGTGAGGACAGTGCGTACTGTGACCGGTTTAACCACGGGGCTAAATGTGTCTGTGAAGTCGATACCAGGCCGTTGATTAAAACCTTTGGCAACCAAACGAGTTTTGAAGCGAGCAATGGAGCCGTCAGGTTCATGCTTGACTCGATATACCCATCGATTCCCCAAAACATTATAATGGGGGAGCCTGGGAACGAGATCCCATGTTTCATTCGCGAGGAGCGCTTGATTTTCCGCGGTTAAGGCAGCTGACCACTCAGGGTATTGAAGAGCTTCGGCAACAGAGGCCGGCTCAAGTGGCGGTAGAGAATATGGCATAGTGGGCTGGGGAGACCGTGAGGAGCAACCTGCAGCAACATGAAATAAACGTTTGGGCTTGAAAATCCCATGTTGGGCCCGTGTTATCATAGAGTGAGACCTGTGAGGAGGAGGCGGCTGGACTGGCGGAGGTGGGGGCCCAGCGGGTGGCGTCGCGGGCTCGGAGGGCGGCCCAGAATCCGGGAATGGGCCAGAGGAAGTTGAAGAAGACCCGGCGCTAGAGGGAGCCGCTGAAGAAGGGTTGCTGGGCCCAGAGGAGAGTGGGCTGGTGTGTGTAGAGTTGGGCCTAGGTACCTGCAGATTAGTAATTGTGGGACTAGAGTCCAATAACCATGTAGCAGGCGAGGGAGGAGGAATAGAAACAGGAGAAGTGTAGCCAGGGAAATTTGTCTCAATAAAACGAACATGCCTGGACAAAAAAAGACGATTAGTGAGGGGATCAAAACAACGATAGGCACTTCGCTGCGGGCAATAACCCAAGAAAAGACAAGAGCGGGACCGAGGTTCAAGTTTTGTGGTGGAGTACGGACGAAGCCAAGGATAACACAAGCAACCAAAAATACGAAGTTTATGATAATTGGGAGCTTGGTTAAAGAGTAAAGTATATGGAATTTGGCCACGGAGAGCAGAGGAGGGCATGCGATTAATAAGATAAACCGCAGTCGAGAAAGCGAATGACCAAAAAATTGAAGGAAGTTTAGCATGATGGAGTAGGGTGATACCAGTTTCAACAATATGACGATGCTTGCGTTCGGCTAAACCATTGTGCTCAGGAGTGTGAGGTGGAGTGAGTAAATGAGTAATACCATTAGCCCCTAATGTGGAACATAACTTGTGAAACTCACCACCACCATCGGTATAGATCTGACGAATGGTGGTAGAAAAATAATTTTCAACCATAGTGCGAAAATCAAGAAATACTTGAAGAACATCAGATTTTCGACGAAGGGGATAATACCATGTATAACGAGTGTAGTGATCAACAATAATAAGATAATAATGGTAATTATCAATGGATGCAACAGAGGCGGGGCCCCAAACGTCAGTATAAAGGAGATCAAAAGGCCGAGTGCTCGAAAGAGAAGAAACACCAAAAGGAAGTTTATGAGATTTATTAGAAAGACAAGCATCACAATGAGTAATCGAGGAAGACGAGGAAACTGGAAGGGATTGAGAACGCAGGAGACTTCGAAGTGACTGCTCAGAGGGATGACCAAGACGAGAGTGACACGAATCAGCAGAGGTACGAGTGGTGACAAGAGCCATACGAATTGGCGCAGCCTCCGGCGGCAACTCATACACATCACCGCGGTTTTCCCCTTTCAACAGCAGCGCCCCCGTGCGAAGGTCCTTCACAACAAAATAAGAGGCAAAAAATTCCACGGACACTGGGTTAGTACGACATAATTGGGCTACAGAAATAAGATGCTTTTTGATGGCCGGAACATGTAGCACATCTTGCAAAGAAAGAGAAGCAGAACCAGCAGAAAGGTGAGAAGAGCCAATATGGCTAATCCGCAAACCTGAGCCATTGCCAATGATGATCTCGTCTGGGCCGGTATAGTCCGAATATAAGGATAAATTACCGAGATCGGCTGTAACATGATGAGAAGCGGCCGAATCCATTAACCAGGGATTGTGAGAGGCCGGATTATTGCTGGGTGATGGTAGCAAAGGCGGCCCAGTGTTAGTAAAATGGACCTGTGGATTATGGGCCTGGCGGGCCGGAAGAGGGGCCTGCCGTGCTGGTGGAAATAATTGAAAGCACTGGCGCACAGAGTGCCCAGGCTTTTGACAGTACTGACAAATGGTGCGGGCCCGACGTGGAGGAGGGCTGGGCAGATCAGCATGGGAGAAGGCCTGCGGATATGGGCCTGAAGCCCGTTGATGAGTAGAATTAAACCCGCGGGGAGGAAGGGCATCGGAATAGGGTTGCTGCGGCGGCGTAAATCGTTGCTGACGAGAATAAGATTGGCCGCCATGTCTCTGTCCCTGGGTGAAAAATGCAGTCGGAACAGAGGAGACCACCTGTGCTTTCAAATCCGCTTCAAACTCGACCAACGAGTCAACGAGATCTTCAAGAGTAAGACCAGGCCCTCTTGCACGAACAGCTGCAGAAAATGGCTTGTATTCATCACCCAAGCCGCGAAGACAGTGCACAACAAGATCGATGTCCTTGACGGGATCGCCGATGAGTGCAAGTTCAGCTGCGGTGGTCTTGAGATCGTTGACAAAGGTAAGAATATCACGATCTCCCTTGACAATCTTCCCAATTTTGCCCTTCAGATGAATGACGCGCGATTGTGCGTGGCTAGCATAGAGTTTCTCCAGAACAAGCCAGGCATCACGAGCGGTAGCGGCGGTGGAAACAAAAGAATAAATTGATTCTTCAATTGAGCAGCGCATAGCATGAAGTATAAGTTTATCTTGCCTAAACCAATGGTGATAGGCTGGATTTGGTGCAGAAGCGGCATCAATGGTGATTGACTTCGGCGGAGCAGCTTTTGTACCATCAATGAAGCCGACCAAATCGAGACCCATGAGGAGAGTCTCTAGCTGTGACCTCCAGGAAGCGAAGTTCGTCGGAGTGAGTTTTAGAGGAAGTTGCGCCGCTGGGTTAAAGGTGATGATTTGGGTCTCTGAACTTGTGACCCTGTCTTGCGGATCAGAGGTTGTGGAGTCACCTGCCATGATGACAGCAAGCAGAGGAAAGAAGAAGGTGAATGAAGAGAATTGGAACGAGGAAAGAATCGGATCAATCTAGCTGATCGTTGCTAGAGCTCTGATACCATGAAAGGAATTGGAAGATTTGATATTTGTGAGAAAACTGACTTGATTCTCATTGATGATTCTGTGATCTAATATACAGCCTTTTGAGAGACAAACCAGGAACACGTACAACAGAATTGACATACACTTCCCACAAAGATAGCAACAGAATAGTAGTGGGAAAAAGGAGAAATAATAAAAATTATTTATCTCTAATAATTAGTACTTTGCTCCAGGGAATCATGTGAGTGCCCCCATTAGGCTTCCTGCTCCACTTCACCGGATACAATCCGTCAACATAAGCCGTGTTGATTTGGGTAGCTGGGAGAAGGTGTTTGCTTTTGCTTGTCTGATCATGAGTTTCCCCAACTTGCTTTACCTCAGAATTCAGGTTTGTTTTTGTGCTTACATATTAATTTGGCCGTATAAATTCTCCCTAGCTCCTAGCTGGCTAAGCCTCTGATCTAAATTAACTGGATTCTTTGATAAATGTTGTTGATGATATAGCGGGAGGCTAGCCAACAAAATCATGCAGTAACGAACATCGGGCGCATGCTGCTGGCCGTGGGCGGCCATCGCCGTGGACTGGGTTTTTGTTTGCAGAACCTCAGGGTGTTGGACATTCAGAACTGTCTTGCTACGCGGAGTGAGCGAGACGTAGTGAGATGGGTGCTAGCCATCGCTCCGCTACTGGAGAGGGTTCAGCTTACATCTTTGCAGACACTTGGCTTCCAAACAAGATTCGAATTCATGAAGGAAGTGCTGATGTATCCGCGTGCATCTAGGAAAGCAGTAGTGTTATATAACTGACGATGACAGATGATGAGTGCAGTTATATTATGTTATGTTACAGTCTAACTAGCTGGCAGATATTACATTGGTTGTAGTAATGTGGGTGGCATAGATAGTCACTATTTGGGTTAATATATTTGTATGACCTGAACTTTGACCAAAATAAACATCATGGTTAATCTTTTTCGATCTATAACATCCTGGCCCAAACTATACATCAAAATAACTAAATTGGTCAAACCCGACGTTTGATCGTTAACTTGGACGGTCAAACGTGTTAACTAATGGTCAACGCGCCACATCACCGCCCAGTCAGCTGGGACCGTTTATAATTGTTTATGTTTTGGTTAAGTTTTGTACTAAGTGCAAATGTTTGTGATTGTTTATGCAAATTACCTTAAGATTTGGGTGTTGAGCTCTCTTATCCGGTCTTTACCCAGCTTTCGATCCGGTCCCGAACGATTTTTTTTACCTCAAATCTAAACCCAAAGATTGAATTGTTTACTGTCCGGTCCCGGTCCGATCTCGATCCGGATTATTCGATTCGATTTCGCGTAAAACCTTGAGTAAGCATGTGACTCCGTATATATTTGAACTTGTTAACTTAATTATTCAATTTATTACCTCTCTTTCTCATTTATGAAGTATTTTTTTTATTTTCTTACGAAGAGTTCAATTTTTATGTTTCTAACCTTCGAATAATATGCAATAATTAAGGGAGTTGCTAAAGGTCGCCCTTAGAATTGCTAAAGGTCGCCCTAAAAAAGTTTAAAGTTACAATTATAACCCCCTATCTTCTTTACCTTCCCTTTATCAAACAAACACCACTTGAACTAAAAAAACACTATCCAAGGAGAGAAAAATCCATCATCGTCATTTTGAAGCCGATATCGTCGATAGGACGTCTGAATCATGAGTAGTGACTCCGACGAGGTAAATACATTAACTGAAAAACCAAAAAAAAAAAAAAAAAGGGAACCGCGGTCAAATTGCGGTTGGACCATGGCTGGACCGCAAATGACCTGCGGTTGGACCATGGCTGGACCGCAAATGACCTGCGGTTGGACCATGGCTGGACCGCAAATCACCTGCGGTTCAGCCATGGTCCAACCGCAGGTCACTTGCGGTCCAGCCATGGTCCAACCGCAGGTCATTTGCGGTCCAGCCATGGTCCAACCGCAGTTTGACCGCGGTCAGCCATCGGTTCAACCGCGCGTTGACCGCGGTTGACCGCGGTTGACCGTCGGTGTAACCGCGGTTTGACTGCGGTCGGCACTAGTTGTTTTTTTTTTTTTACCTTCTTCTTCTCCGGCGACGGCGAGCGCGCGAGAGGTAAAGGGCACGACTTCTTCTTCTCCGGCGGGCAAGGAGACTTCTTCTTCTCTGGCGGCGAGCGCGCGACAGGTAAAGGGTCGTCTGTGCGTCGGTGGACCAGGAGGCAGAGCAGGTCGCCGGCGACGGGAGCGACACGGCGGCAACGACGGGAGCAGGAGGCCGGCGACAGGAACAGCAGAGGGGGAGGGGTTCGCCGGCGGCGACTCGGAGAGGGTGGAAGGTTTGTGGATTCGTCTGCTGCCGAGGGAAAGGTAAAGGGTTGTTTGGTTGTCCTATTTTTTCAATTTTCATTAAGGGTATATAGGTAATATGACATTTAAGTTAGGGCGACGTTTAGCAATTCTTAGGGCGACATTTAGCGATTCAGATAATTAATCGACCTCCTCCACCTGACCACCTTGTACGTACCTCTAGATTAAAAGAATGATACGAGTTTGAAATGTAGTTTGTGTTGATATAATTTCGGAATAGATACATGTACAAATAGGAATGAAAACAAAATATGAACTGACGGGTATCCTACCTGATTCAATTTGGTTAACGCGAGTAAAATTCTTGTTGACGGGATTCAGACCGGGTTTGGATTTAAACCCAATACACTATTGTCCGGGTTGGGTTGGGTTTGGGGATACCCGCCCACACTTATTTTGTCGCCCTACTCTTCCCAAACCCAACCTTAATTCTAATTTTCCCCATCTAGCTCTCCCCAAACCCTACCCTAATTTTATTTCTTACCAAAGTAATGTTTCCTTTTTTCCCAAAAGAAGTGTGAGGGATAAATTAATAATTTAAGTTGAACACACCATGTTTGTGGTTTGCTGCTCTCTCATAAACAAAAAGGGGGAATGAACGAAAAACAAAGAATTGTGTGCTTTTATTAGTGTAATTGTGATTTGTTTGAATTTTCTATACTAGTATTTTATGTATCGATAATTTGTATGGAGAAATTGATGTTTGACTTTTATTTTGATAGGAACTTGTTAAGTAAAATTTTTACCACAAAAATCCACGGGTATCTACGAACCCACGGATACTGTCACGGACCAACTCTTGGCCGTGCGGCACTTAGCTCTCAAGTCTCGTTACAGCGCTAAGTCATCCTTGCTCGTATTCACTCAAACTCACAAGTGTTGAAGAAAACTCTATAGATGGAAATCTCTCTATTTCTGGATGAATGAAAAGTGGTGGAGAGGGCTGCTTATATAGGCATCCTCTCCACTAAGTACAATGTACATGGCCGTCATAAATGAACGAACCTAGATAGTCCCCCCATACATGAACTAGCCCCATACATGAATGTAATAAATGATATACATGAATAAAGATAGAAAAAGGGGGATGCATGTATATTGGTGCATGAATCGGAAGATGCATGCATGTACTTGCATCGTTCTAGAATGCTCTAGAATCTTCCGCGTAACATTCTCCCCCACTCAATCTCGCGACGCCCTCGTCGCGGACTCCGCATGAAATGCCTCGATCAAGTCTTTGTGACGCCATAGCGAAAGCTCCTTCTCCCATGTGATGTCGCTTTCTGGCCGCCCCTTCCACTTGACAAGATATTCCGCGTAGCTTGGGTGAACACCACGCCTAGGCACAACACGATGAGCCAAGATCTCCTCCACTTCGTGCTCATGCGTTGTGGTGACGAGTGTTGGTGCTCTCGTCGACTCCTTCCGCGCTCCATCTTCCTTGTCTTCATGATATGCCTTCAATTGACTCACATGGAAGACGGGGTGAATCTCCAAGTGCGATGGCAGCTCAACTTTGTATGCCACCATGCCAATCCGCTTCAAGATCGGATATGGCCCTTCATATCGTCGCAGCAGCCCCTTGTGCACATTTTTTAGGTGCTTGAATCAATGAGGGAAGAACTTCACCATCACCAAGTCTCCCTCCTCGAATTCCAAGTGACGCCGCTTCTTATCCGCCCACTTCTTCATCTTCTTAGTTGCTCGAGCGAGATAAGACTTAGCCAACTCCATCTTCTCGTGCCACCCTCGTGCAAACTTGTAGGCAGATGGGCTATTGCCCTTGTACCCCGTAGTCACCGTATTAGGTGTCAACGGCTGCTGGCCAGTCGCCAACTCGAACGGGCTCATGCTCGTGGCTTCACTTCGGTGTAAGTTGTAGGAGAATTGGGCTACATCCAAGAGCTTCACCCAATCCTTCTGGTTGGCACTCACATAATGCCTCAAGTAAACCTCCACCAAAGCATTGACCCGCTCGGTTTGCCCATCCGTTTGAGGATGAAAGCTCGTGGAGAAGTTCAGATCGGAGCCCATCATCTTGAACAACTCCCTCCAAAATTTGCCGGTGAAGCGGCCATCTCTATCGCTGACGATGCTAACCGGGATGCCCCAATACTTCACAACATGCTTGAAAAACAAGCGGGCTGCATCCTCGGCCGTCATGTCTTTAGGCCACCGCGATGAAGACGCCATACTTCGAAAATCTGTCGACGACGACCATGATGGAACCACACCCTTCGACTTTGGGAAGGCCGATGATGAAATCCATGCTAACGCTTTCCCAAGGCCGTTGTGGAGTGGGTAATGGCTCCAACAAGCCCGCCGGACTCCGCTGCTCCACCTTATCTTGCTGGCAAACAAGACAAGTCTTGACGTAGAGTTCCACGTCGTCCTTCATACGAGGCCAATAGTAAGCCTCCTCGATGAGAGCTTGTGTGCGCTCAATGCCGGGATGACCAGCCCACTTGGAGTCGTGGCACTCCTTCATGATCTCCCTTCGTAGGTTGTCCCACCGCGGCACGAACACTCGCTCCCCCTTAGTCACGATGAGTCCGCCTTTCATCCAAAATCGCCGAGTCTTCCCTTGCTTGATGTACTCGACCACGGTTTTGGCGAAGGGGTCGTGGCTAAGGCCTTCTTCAATCCTCTCCTTCAAGGGGAATTGCGGCTGGCTGATGGCGGCAAGTGCGCTCTTTCGGCTAAGAGCGTCGGCAACAAAGTTTGTTTTCCCCGGCTTGTACTCCAGCACAAAGTCGAACTCCGCGAGGAAGTCTTGCCACCTTGCTTGCTTGGGCGCGAGCTTCTTCTGTGTGAGGAAGTAACTCGTCGCCACATTGTCTGTCTTTACAACGAAATTCGACCCAAGCAAGTAATGCCTCCACGTTCTCAAACAATGGACCACTGCCGTCATCTCCTTCTCTTGCACCGCATATCTCCTCTTGGCCTCATTGAGCTTGCGGCTCTCAAAAGCAATTGGGTGCCCTTCTTGCATCAACACCCCACCGATTGCAAAATCGGAAGCATCTGTTTGCACTTCGTACGCCTTGGTTGGACCGGGAAGTGCTAGCACCGGCTCCTTCGTCACCGCATCCTTCAAGGCTTCAAATGCTTCGCGGCACCGATCCGACCATTCCCAAGCCTTGTTCTTCTTTAGAAGATCCGTCAAGGGTGCTGCAAGAGCGGAGTATCCCTTGATGAATCTCCTATAATAGTTGGCCAGGCCGAGGAATGATCGCAACTCGGTGACCCTCGTCGGTGGCTCCCATCCTTGTATCGCCTCTACCTTGGCCTCGTCCATCTTTAGCTTGCCTCCGCCGATGATGTGTTGCTGTACACCACGATGTCATCCAAATACACCACCACGAAGCGATCCAAGAACGGCTCGAAAACTTGGTTCATCAAGGTGCAAAAAGTAGCAGGACCGTTGGTTAGTCCAAAAGGCATAACAAGGAACTCGTATGAGCCATACCTCGTGACGCAAGCGGTCTACGCCTCGTCCCCCTCGGCGATCCTCACTTGGTAGTACCCTGAGCGAAGGTCGAGCTTCGTGAACCACTTTGCTTCTCCGAGTTGATCAAACAAGTCGCTAATATTGGGGATTGGCCACTTGTTCTTCACCGTGAGCTTGTTAATAGCTCGATAATCGATGCACATCCGCAAAGAACCATCCTTCTTCTTCTGGAACAAAATGGGTGCTCCATAGGGTGATTTCGAGGATTGGATGAAGCCAGCATCCAACAACTCCTTGAGTTGCTTCCTCAATTCCTCCAACTCGGGAGGGGCCATGCGATAAGGTGCTCGTGCTGGTGGCGTCGCCCCTTGCTCAAGCTCGATCTTGTGATCGACTTCTCTTCTTGGCGGGAGCTTCTTTGGTAGTTCCTTTGGCATCACATCCACGAACTCCTCCAACACGCCCTCAATGAGAGGTGTTGACGCCACCGAGCCTCCTTCTTCCTTCGCTCGCAAAGTGACAAGGAACGTGGGTTCGTTCCTCTTCATTCCCTTCACCAACTGCATGGCCGATAATGCTCTCTTCGGCCCTTCTTCGCGCAACATCTTCACCGCGCAAAACTTGTCTCCCTTGTCAAGGCAAAGAGTGTTGGAACTCATTGCCATCACCGCGCCCTCCTTCTCCATGAAATTGACGCCAAGAATGACCGGATGATCATCCATGGTGATGACGCTGAAGTCGGCAACACCTTCCCATTCTTCGATTTTCAATGGCACGTTCTTAGCAACGCCATGGATGGGTATTGCCTCCGAGTTGACGGTCTTGAGCGATCCTTGCCTCTTCTCGTAAGCGATCCCCAAGCGCTCCGCCTCCTCCACTCGAAGGAAGTTGTCGGTCGCACCGGTGTCAACCAATGCTTTTGACTCGCCTCCCTCGAATTGGGTGATTACAAAGAATCTCCCCTTGCTAACTTCGTTGGCGCTGGACTTCGCCGCGCCTAGTCTCCGCATGGAGCCTATCTTCCCTTCGTCTTCACTAGCATTCTCCTTGGTCTCCCCTTCTTGTTTCTCCAAGGCTGCTAGCTTGCTCTTCTTTGGGCAGTCTCGCACCTTATGTGGACCGTTGCAAAGGAAACAAGACATGGGTTTGTCAAAGTTACCAGATCTTGCTCCCTTGCTCGAGCCTCCATGTTGGTACGAGCCTTTCCCCTCTTTGGAGTGCTGCCGATGATCTCCCCCCTTGCTCTTCGAGTTCTTCGACTCGTTCGGCCGCTCACTCTTCTTGTATTCCGTGAGAGCCTCTGCCGTTGCCAAGGCAGTAGCAAGATCTTGCACTCCACGCCTCTCGAGCTCCAACTTCGCCCAAGGTTGCAATCCGAAAAGGAAGTTAAACAAAGCCTCCTTATCCGGCAGATCGGGGATCTCGAGTAGTAATTCCGAGAACTCCTTGACATAGTCACGAATTCCACCGGTGTGGGTGAGTCGTCGAAACTTTGCACGAGCCTCCATTTTGACATTCTCCGGGTAGAATTGTCTCTTGATTTCCCGACGGAAATCCTCCCACGTGTCCATCGCACATGTGCCTCTCTCTATATCACCTTGCTTCCTTCTCCACCAAACCATGGCCGTGTCGACCAAGTAAAGGGAAGCAGTACGCACCATGACTTCATCATCATTGATGCCCGAAGCCTTGAAATACTGTTCTAGGCTCTAGAGGAAATTCTCTAATTCCCTCGCGTTCCTCGACCCACCGAAGTTCTTTGGCCTTGGAACATCTACTCGTGGTGTAGATTGAGTCGTGGCAGGCCCGTTAGCCACGACTCTTTTGACGAGATTGAGCTCTCCTCGAAGCTCGTCAAATTCTTCCTTTGCTTCGTCTAGTTGACCTCGAACTGTCTCCCTCAAGGAGTCGATGGCGTTGGTGATGATGGTCACAAACTCGTCTCTGAATGCTTCTAACCCCACCTCCAAGCCTGACATTCGAGTGCCCATGCCTAGCATGTCGTCCTTCGAAGTCTGCACCTCTCCGCTGACTTGATCGAATTTCGACTCCATGTCCTCGAACAAGGTTGTATGCTTGGCAATCTTCGTCTCTGCTCTCTTGAGCCTCTCCTCGATCGCCACCAAAGGCTCTCGAGTTGATCTATCACGATTCTTCTTGGCATTTGGATCCTTCTTCTCCTCACGACCGCGATGTTCCTCATTGTTGAGAACTTCGCTTCCGGATCCAGCCATCTCCTCGAGGTTCTTTCTCACTTGATGAGCTACGACCTTGGCTCTGATACCACTTGTCACGGACCAACTCTTGGCCGTGCGGCACTTAGCTCTCAAGTCTCGTTAGAGCGCTAAGTCAGCCTTGCTCGTATTCACTCAAACTCACAAGTGTTGAAGAAAACTCTATAGATGGAAATCTCTCTATTTCTGGATGAATGAAAAGTGGTGGAGAGGGCTGCTTATATAGGCATCCTCTCCACTAAGTACAATGAAACATGGTCGTCATAAATGAACGAACCTAGATAGTCCCCCCATACATGAACTAGCCCCATACATGAATGTAATAAATGAGATACATGAATAAAGATAGAAAAAGGGGGATGCATGTACATTGGTGCATGAATCGGAAGATGCATGCATGTACTTGCATCGTTCTAGAATGCTCTAGAATCTTCCGCGTAACAATACCCAGCGGATTGAGTTGGGTTTGATTTTTCCAAACCAAATAAATTTTACCCCAATTTTTTTATTGATAAACTCATTGATTAGAGTATAGGTTTGGTAAAAACCCGACCCATTATCATCCCTATATACAGATTACAGATTCATCTACGAAGCTAACTGAGATAAGAGATAATTACAAGGCTGATTTTTTTTTGAATAAATTAAATCAAATAATTATTTTTTTATTCATACATATTTCACACATCTTGGAAACCTAATTGACCACCGTAATAAACTACGAACTTTTAACGTTACTTTCCATGCAATTCACGTTTGTAGTATATACGTCTCTAACACATTAAAAAAAGAACTATCCACAGAGCTCTTCCTGCACCAATTCCTCGAACCTCTCCATCGCCGGAACCGGCAGACCAACGAGCACATTGAAGCTCCCTTTCTCCGTCGGATGCCTCAAAAACACGATCGTGCGTTCACTCTCCACCGGCTCGCTCAAAAACGGCTCCCCCCACCCAAAATCCGTCGTAGAGAACGACAAGCCCGACCACTGCGACACCGTGATCACGCCGTATCCATCAAACCGCCTCTGATCTCCCGTCTTCGTCGCCGCCGCCTCGAGGTAATCGATCGTCGACCTCAAAACCTTGTCGTTCACGCTTCGAACCGCCTCCTGGATTCTCGCCACGGCGTAGGAAAGCGGCTTCTTGACCAGCTTCCCCGCCAGGCTGTGCGCCGGGGCGAACTTTATCGCGTTCCCAAAATACCCTTTCGGCAACGGCGGCGAGAATTTCCCACGTGTGTTGACCACCAAGAGGATTCTCGTCAGCTGATTTGGATTCATTTCGAGGGCGCGAGTTCGGGCTCGCCACACGAAGGCGGCGAGGGCTTCGAAGGTGGAGCAGGGTTTGATTGGACTGGTGGATTCGTGGGTTGTTTTCGATTTTGCCGTTTGGATCATTTGTGGGGTGAATTTGATGTATTTGGAGACGGTGTCGTCTTTGTTGTTGATTGTGGTGGTGGAGGGAGAGGGAGAGGATTTGTCTTCGATGGGGATGAATTCCGGGTGGAGGAACTCGATTTTCGGCGGGATTCGAGCTTCGAGGATTGTCCTGTTGATGAACGGCGGGACGGACAACGGCAGTCCTCGGGCCGTTTCGGCCCAGGAGACGATGAATTCGACAGCGGCCTGGCCGTCGACGAGTACGTGATTGAAGGAGATTCCCAGCACGAATCCTCCACATTTGAACTTGGTCACCTGATGTTTAAGAAAAGAGAACCAAAATTAATATTGTGGTCATACAGTGGCGGGATAGCATTTCAAACCATTCATGTCCTGTTTTTCATAACGTAAATATATAAGTATCTAATAAAAGAATTATTTAATAAAAAAGAATTACATCCAAATAATTCATTCATAAATTAAAAATAATCGATTATACAATCATACTTTCCAGAAACAACTACGAAGGAATTTCATACTGTGAAAGAAACGCAAAAACATTCGTTGTCTACACTATTATATAAGTCTGTTTCAATGTATCTTACTAAATAAGTATTAGTAAACTGGTCGCCAAATCGACTTAGAAACTTAATATAACTCAAAACTGAAAAATGCTCTTTTTACACTTGCAGTTGTAATTGGTAGATCAAAACTAGTGGGATTGTTGTTGTTGCTAGACAATTTTAGGGTTATTGGGGAAAAGATCGAATAGGCATAAGGAAAAAAGAGACCCGGCTAGGTCTTTATTACAATTGGAATTTCGTTTATAGTATAATAAAATTAATTTTATGTCAATTTTGTACAAGTAATGAGTTGTGTTGTAGTGACAAAGTACTCTAATACTACCTATAAGTGTTGTGTTCCATTACCGATATAAATATATATGATGTATTTTTGTTCCACCGAAAGTATAGTACGGAGAGAAAGTTATGTGACGGAGAGGAGACCAAAATTTGTGTACCTGAGCCATTAGAGGGATCTCGAATTTGTTCCTCGCGCCAGGAACATCATATAGAACCAGCTTGCCACGTGTGGCCTTATCCGGCTTCGAGAAGTCCACGTCATCCAGCGCACAATCCGCCTCGGCCTCCACGAACACAACCCCCTCGCCGGTGCAGCTCACCGCGAGCCTTCCTTCCGGCGAGGCGACAAGCCGGCCGGCGAGAGGGTAGTAGTGAACGAGAACCTTGCTCAACGCGTTCCTGATCACCTCTGCGGCGGATGGACCGCCGGACTTGAAGCAGTAGAGTGTGCGGGTGAGAACCTTGGACAGGTCGCCGTCGACGTTGGAGAGGAAGTAGACGCTTCCTTTATTTTTCTCAGCCGCCGGCGAGACCAAAGTTGGTTTCCCTTTCTTGACTTGGAAGGACTTACGTGGGTTTTGTTTCCCGTTGTGAACTTTCCCGACCATTTAGATTTATTTTTTGCTTGGGGATTTTGGTTTAGGAGTTGTGTTGATTGGTATTTAGTTATACGATGTAATGTTTGTTGATGACCTTGATTGTGGCCGTGGTTTGGAAATATATAGGGAAATATTACTTTGATAATGGAGGGATTCAATAACAATATAACCTCATTGTTTTCAATGCGTGTTTTGACAATTATTTTCATTTTATTATATCATATGCTAAGATTACTATGGTCCATTAGGTTTGACCACTAGTCTAAGTTTGAGTAGTTGCAATATTAAACTTTAGAGCGGGGAGAATCTGCAACTCATCGGTCGATTTCGAAAAAGAGTATTGATAACTTGATATCTTACCGTCGTATTAGTTTTCAAATTTGCTCAACACACATTGACACATATACATATGCTATAATTATCCCAAAGTCAAATATTAAGTGAGGTTGTATTTCTTCTCCTAAATTAAACGTAAATGCACCTCTAAATCTAAGCGTACGACGAATGACAATACAAATTTTATTTATGTTCATATTATAATTATCAAAGACAAAATATTAAGAGAGGTTGTATTTCTTATCCTAAACTATATGCATTCGTACCTCTAAATGTAAGAGTATGAAAAATGACGATACGAATTTAGTCAGTGTGGTATTGAATTAAATGATCTGATAGCTATAGACTACACCAAAGCAAATTAGTTGGAAATATAAATTGGTTTTTTCTTCCCAGCTATTGGTTATGAATGATAAATTGAGAATTTATTTATAGTAATGGTAAAGGATCCAAAAATGTAAGGACAGAAACCAGTATATTTGGATCAAAAGAGGTAATTAATTTATTTGTTTATGTAATGCTTTTGACTTTACGATATCAAAAGTGGTCCGGCCACCACATACTAATTTACCAAGGTTTTGGTGTTTGTCCAAAACCCAAAATGCAGTGTAATAGCTCGTTGGCTAATAAGATAAAACCGAGGGCTTCGCCAACGATAGCTGAAAAGATATTAAGTCATCGTTTCCTTATATGGCTTTAAAGAATGGTCACTAATCACTAGAGGTGGCAATTGGATCGGATTCGTGGATTGGATTGGTGGATCCATGGATCAAATGGATTGGTGGATTCATGGATTGGATCAAATGGATTGGTGGATTGATCCATGAATCCAAATGACATTCAAG
Source organism: Linum tenue (assembly GCA_946122785.1). Taxonomy (NCBI): domain Eukaryota; kingdom Viridiplantae; phylum Streptophyta; class Magnoliopsida; order Malpighiales; family Linaceae; genus Linum; species Linum tenue. The sequence goes on from CAMGYJ010000010.1 coordinate 40,782,174, forward strand.
GCTTGGACCAAAATGTAAATTTTGAAAAGTTTAGGTACTAAAATGTCGTAATGAAAATTTTTAGGTACCAAAATGTAATTTTTCAGTGATATTTTTCGTATAAAAATATAAATTTTAGGTACCAAAATGTAAAATATAAAAAATATAGGTACCAAATCGTAATTTGCCATTTGGATCCATGGATTGATCCATGAATCCACCAATCCAATTGGATTTGGATCAAATGGATTGGATTTAAATGAATTGGATTAGGTGGATAATTTGGTGGATGGATTGGATTGGATTCATGGATTTGGATCCTAATTGCCACCTCTACTAATCACCCAATAAGAGCTCATCTTACAAACATATTCCACAATGGATCAGTGCCACTCAACAACTAATAGATTTTAACCTAAACATCTCAAATTCGGATTTATTATATGATATTAGAATGGAGAGATGAAGAGAAGAAACGGACAATGACCAGCAACCATAGATCGCTTAACTCAGAGGCGATCAACTCATGATCGCTTTTGTTAGAAGCGATTTACTTTTGACCGCGTTTGTCATAAACGATTAATGGATAGATCAGTTTTGTCTCAAGCGATTTGCTCAAAACATGTGTTTTTTAAGAATTTTTATAAAAACCTACTGTTTTTGGGAAATTTTTTTAAGAACTAGTGTAATTAGGGGGCAAATCCGGTATCTCATAGCATCACATAAATATAATATATCATACTACATCATAATAATTGGCTTCATAGCGTCGAGACAACGAATATCCAAACCACATTAAGCTAGAACATTACATTAAAAAAAAACCCACCTGAGAACATTAGGCTAATGACCCGGGTGCTGCATTACTACAACTCTGTCATTTTGATTTATATATAACCATGGCTTCTTTAGAAAGACGCTTATATTTCATTATCTCCTTCATGAACTCGACAATCTTTCCAGAGCTTAACTTACGCAACGGCGGAATGTGAATCCTCTCGAGTACTGGAGCGGTGGCTAACACGAACTTCACGAGGTCGAGCTCGACCTGCGTACCAAGGCATTTCTCGATTCTGAACACTCTAAGCTTCTGCAGAAAACAATCACCGGATCCATGGCGGTACTCCGCTTCCAACAGGCTTCCTATGCTTGTTGTCGTCGCATCCCTATTTGCGGCGGGCTGACTTGGCTTGCTTCTGCGCAGCTACACGCGCATTTGTCATGTACTCAAGTTAGGCCAAAGACCATGATTGCCCATATATATATATAGAACTTCTCAGTAGCCGGCAACAGAAACTAACCTTAATTGTTAGCTCACGCAAGTTGGGGGAACTGATGATCAGACAAACAAAAAAACGCGCTGTCTCCAAGCTTCTAAAGTCAAGATCCCAGGTATGGAGGCGTTTTAACCGGTGAAGAGGAGCAGGAAGCCTACTGGGGACATCACTAACACCTACAGCAATGTTCTAATTCAGAGACAAATCCAAATGAGTACCAGAAAGAAACCGAAATAATGGGGAAAAGGTTATATAAGTGGGAGAACAGACAAACAAACTTACTTGTGGGAGTCCAAAGTCGACATTAAATTCTTTGAGTGCTGGGAGAGAAGCAAGCAAAGCTACCATATCTGCAGTCTTCTCGAAGTTCCAGCATAATCTAAGACTAACTAAAAGAGGAGTACACTTAAAGCATATTTTCTGTGGATCCCTATACGAGAAACGGAACCATACCAGACGTGGAGCCACGATTTCAAGATTACTCGGACCATCACAATCCGTAACCCTCAACCTTTTAAGCATCGGGCACTTGAGAAGGAAATTCTCACAGAAATCAGAGGGCAGCGTTACACTCATCAACACGAGAGACATAAGCTTACCAAAACCCACAAACCACGATGGTTGTCCAAGTTCGCAATGCCTAAGTCTCAGCATGTTCAGTTGAAGACAAGTAAACAAGGAAGAATGTAACTTGTACTTCTGACCATCACCAGCAGCACAGGGAAGCGCGAACTCCTCGAGATGTCTTTGAGAAAGATAGAGAACGATTTCATCAATCGCATTCCCGTAGCATGACCTTAATCCGGGAAACGCAATCACAAACTTCTTTATTGGACCGTCATGGAGCAGCAGAGCTTTGAAAATGTTGAACATTGTCTTGTTCATCATGGAAGTTGATGGAGATCCACCCGGTCCAACGGGGAAGCTACCATCAAACACAAGTTCGGGGATACTTCTCCATTGATGCCTCCACTTTGTTGACAATATACTAGTTTTGGCAGCGTCTTTGATGGGTAACAACACCAGAACCCGATTTAGCACGTCCACGGGAAGGTTGGTAATTCTATCGGCTCTCGTTTCACGCACCCGCGCCATCCTTTCACTGCCTATCTATATTCTTAACAAAAATGCAAACAATTAACTCCTAACCAACTGGTGATACCATGAACTATCGACATCCCTAGCTTCTCAATTCTGCAAGTAGTACATAAGAGTGGGAAATTACCTTTTCTACAAAGGGTTATCTGCAAAACCCGAAAGGTTGAAACTTGAAACCGCCAACGCCCTGAACCTTTTTCCGGTGTTTCTTTACTGTTGATTAGCTAGGGCGTGAGCTAGAACGGGCTGGAGGAAGACGTTTCGGCGGTCGATTTTCGGGTTGATGAAACCTTGCTGTCTCCCGCCATCTGCAGAGTAGGGATTGCGATGTTGACGAAGAACGGAGGAAAGGAGAGAGGGGAAGGGAGGAAGACTAAAAGTCGATGGTTTGGAGCTTGGACGATGTTCTGGGCCTGTGTTGGGGGATGTTACGGGCCTGAGCCCATTTTATTCAATACAGATCAAAGGGAAAATATGAACCAGGTGCCTCGCTCGGGTTCTTCTAGTGGGCCGATCTCAGTCCAGTGGTAGTGGTAATGTCTAATATCTTTCTTACTGTATGGGCCGATCTCAGTCAGTGGGAGCGCATCCGGCCTCCGGCGTCGAATCGATCATCTTCTCCGGCCGCCAGACCAGTCTCCGATATATCCACCGACGACCCTACCAGCTCCGGCTGCCAATCATCCAATCGGATCAGATTCCGAATCCGGCGAAGTGGGCTATTGTCGGAAATTGTAAATAAGTTTTTTTTTAATCTTCAATGGGTGGATTGCCGAGGGAGAGAATGGGGAAGAAATTCGAGTCACTTGCGAGGTCATGTGGTGTCGTCATAATTTCCCTTCTCTTTGGCGCCTCCATCGTCCATAAAATCTTCAAGCCTGATCTTGTATCCACTCCTCTCCCTTCCTAATTGCTTTTAGGTACTAAGCTTTGCCTTTAGTACGTATGTGCTTCCAAGCCTGTTTGATGAAATTCATGAGAGACTGAGGCTTTCATGATTTTGCATGGAGACAGAGTTTGCCTCAAGTGGAAAAGCAATCGACTTTTCTCTCCAGGTGCACTTGAACTGAAAAACCTTTCTATCTATGATTACTTGTTTGTTAGATTCTGTCTTCAATTTTCCCCTACTCTGCTGACTCGTCTCTGTCCGGTTTCTGGTTTAGTATAAAGGACCAGGAGGATGGTTTTGCTGATGAAAGTGGCCAGCTTCCTTTTAGACGCACACCACTTTGGAGCTTTGAAGCCAACGAATGTGCGTTGTTTTTGCACGAGACATTTGCTCCAGCAAGCTGCTGATTCCTTTGACTATGACAAATTTTTGCAACGTTGCATCCTGCGAGGAGCTAGAAAGCATGGCCTTTTGGCTCACTCTCATATGGTAACAAATGGGTTTGTCTCAAATCCTCATTTAAACACCAAATTAATCATCTTCTATGCAAAGATTGGTGATTCCAGAGCTGGTCGTAAAGTGTTTGATAGAATGACTGTAAGGAATGTCGTGTGCTGGACAGCTCAGATATCAGGTTATGGAAAAAATGAGTGTCATGAAGATGCTCTGCTGTTGTTTTCAGAAATGCATAGAGTGGGGGTCAAGGCCAATCAGTTTACTTATGCTAGCGTGTTAAGGGCGTCTTCTCGTTTGCTATGTTTCAAGAGAGGGTTGCAAATACATAGTTGTGTACAGAAGAGTAGGTTTGTCAGCAATTTGTTTGTGCAAAGTGCATTGATTGATTTGCATTCTAAGTGTGGAAGGATGGAAGATGCTTGTTATTTGTTCGAGACAATGCTTGACAGAGATTTGGTTTCTTGGAATGCAATGATTGGTGGATATTCTGTTCAGGGTCTTGGTGATGATTCTTTTCGACTGTTTCGTGTCATGATGGCAGAAGGTATGAATGCTATATTTGCCAGTGATTTTGTTGCAATCGTGTTGCTTACTATTTTATATAAATGTATGGCCTTCCACTCCAGTCAGCTGGTTTTTGCTTAGTGTATGTAGCCAAATCTAACCTATTATACTGACTTGTCATTCAATAGGTTTGTTACCTGATTGCTTCACTTTGGGGAGTCTTTTTAAGGTTTCTGGAAGAACTAGTGATTTCCTCAAAGTCAGTCAGGTACATGGATTCGTTGAGAAACTAGGTTTTGAAGGACACCGTGATTTGATTGGATCAATTATCGATGCATATGCAAGATGTGGGGGTCTAGAGAGTGCTAATTGCTTGTACAAGACTATGGAAGTGAAAGATTTAACATCTTGTACTGCGTTGATGAATGGATTCGCTCGAAACAACTATAGAACAGAGGCTATGAATCTATTCAAAGAGATGTGTAGGATGCAGCATATGAAAATGGATGATGTCATGCTATGCTCGGTGCTCAATATGTGTGCTAATGCAGCATCATTAACAATAGGTAGACAGCTTCATGCCTTTGCTATTAAAAATAAACCCAGTTATGATGTGGCTGTAGGAAATTCTCTCATTGATATGTATGCAAAGTCGGGAGAAATTGAAGATGCAGACCGCGCTTTTGGTGAGATGAAGGAGAAAAATGTCATTTCATGGACATCGCTGATTAGTGGGTATGGAAAACATGGATATGGAAGCAAGGCAATTTCATTGTGTAAGGAGATGGAAGATGAAGGTTTAGCGCCGAACGACATTACTTTTTTGTCTGGTCTCTTTGCTTGCAGTCATTCTGGATTAAATAAGGAAGCATCAGAATTCTTTAATAGTATGATCAACAGACACAATATCCTACCGCGAGCTGAGCACTACTCTTGTATGGTTGATCTCTTTGCCCGTGTAGGGCAGTTGGAAGAAGCATACAGTATAATTTGTAGGAACAATATTACACCGAATGCCTCCTTGTGGGGTGCCATTCTCGGGGGATGCTTATCATATGGTAACGTCGTCCTTGCTGAGACTGCAGCAATGCATCTCATCAATCTGAATCCTGACATTTCAGTCAATTATACAGTTTTGGGGAATATATATGCTACAGCTGGCCTATGGCACAAGAATTGCAAGATCAGAAACTTGATGACCCATAGAAAGTTGAAGAAGACTCCAGGCTACAGCAGTGTAGATTCTCCAAGGAGCATTTACCTTACATAACCAAGTTGAGGAGGGAAGCCTGGATGCTGCTGTCAAAACCTGTTTGTTACTCTTATGGAAATAGTAAGTAAGCCAGTTAGATACAAGTATTCTTGATCATGTGATATACACTAAGTCTAGTCTAATGCATTTGACTTCTTTCTTATGTGTACATTTTACTGAGGTCCCTTGCGTGTATTGTTCTTTTATTTGTCTTCTTTGTTTGAAGGTTCTTGTATGTTGAACGGGCAACTTCCACGGAAACAAAGAGGAGATTTCAGAAATGTGTTCCGGAAAGTGGGAATGCCATATTTTTGTGGTGGTTAATATCTTGCTTGATTTCCCAAGTTAGTTCTTATGTTATTCAAAGAACTATAGGTTTCTCGAGCTGAGTCAGTGGCAGGCTGAGGCATCAGGGGTTAGTTGTTGGCATCAGGTGGAGGAGCTCCTTGGGCTCCAGGGTGACGTTAGGGCACCTAAGCCACATGTGGAGGATGCATGGTGCCTATGTATGGAGTGATGCTTGATGTGCTTTTGTGGTCGGGTGGGTGAGATGTTCTAGAAAGCGTCTCATTAAGGAGCTCTCACATGACCTCAATCAACTATATAGCCAAAGCTGCAATGGCCCCCGAGGATGCGATCGGCACCAGGACCAAAAAATTTGGCCAAGCACCCTGTGGTTGTTTGGCCATCAGGTCTGGTCTTCAGGTACACATGGGTTACTGAGAATTATATGCAGTATGTTAAGTAGAAGCTCTTCAACCGGATTTCAGCTCTGCTTTAGAGGTTCTCGCCACTCAGGTAATCTAATTTCTAGGAGCAATCATTTACTTTTCAGTAAGATGTTTGAATGAAGCTTATTTGCTTTTGATATGTCCACTTGTATTGAGCTGATTGATGTTAAATGTAATGGCCCTCAAAGATGCTATGCTAGAAGGGTGTTCACAATAGGTGAAATAATGACATTTGCCTGCATCTCTAGACGTGAGTAAAGATGAAGGAGTTGACATATTCTAAAGTCTAAACCAGAAGTAAGTTCTTTTATCCTGTTTAACTACTAATCTTTATCAATCTAAATAAAAGTGTCTAAAGAAATGCTTTCAGTCATCTTTAATTCGTTGAAATCTCAACTTGGGGAGCATATGGTCATCGTGTATGCTCACTCTATTTGAACAGATGAATCCTTAAAGACTTTATTATATACATTAGGCCGGTGCTCAGCATATTCTATGATTTTTACTTAGGTGTAAATGTGTTTTTTTAGTGGAATTGAACGTAAACAAAGTGGATCGGAGATTTGCTGATCTAATTTAGGGTTTGTTAGAAGAATGAATTTTATGTCCGTGAATCGTAAACTCTCAACTGCTGATGTTGTGTGGGATTTACTAACATATAGGCTAATGTCGGGATTCTGTGTTATTCTTCACTGTACATAAGTTTCATGACTTTATTTTTTTAATATCCTGGATTATTATTTACCTATTTCTTGACCTTTCTGCACATTTATCTCACACTTCCTCTGAAGAAAGTGATGATACAACTCATCTTTTTTCCTTCAGGTTCTTCCGTAACTAATTCTTGTCTTTGCTTCCTACTTTTCCTGTAACAAAGGCTTTAGGTGAGTGTTACGGCTAAGTGCTTTAATTTTATGTTTGTTAAATTGAGATATCAAGAGAAGAAATATGATGGTGATACAATGCTATTTTATGATCTTTTCTTTGGTACTCATTATCTGAAAAATGCATGGAGAAGCCAAAAATCTACTTACATTTTACTCTACAGTATGGCAATGAAATAGAACTAGATCTGTAAGCTTGGTTAGGATTGATCTTTTCCAACAATAGCATGTTCAGATTATCACTCCCAAGTTTGGTTGGTATGTTGTGATGTCTTTAGTGTTTAGGCATTATTGTTTTATGTTCATGCACCGTAGAGAATGTTTAGGCCTCATCTCTGTCTCGCAGAAAGGGTCTCATGATGCAATGTGGAATATGATGTTGCAGGATGCATTGGGTCGCCGTGAGGAGACGTCGTGGATAGTGGGGAGGGTATGAAACTATGAATGATCCGTACATGATTGACATATTGGCGTTGCGATCAATTGCTTGGCGTGGTACATTGGGGTTGTGGATTGGTGCAGATACTCGGCAACGATCAACCCGCCATTGAGAAGGCGAAGAGTTGGGATGCACGAGCTGGTGCTGTCTTGAACTTTGTGGTTTCTCAGCAATTTGAGCTACTTGGATGAGTTCGATTTCACTAAACCAGTTATAGGTGGACAGCTCCTCCGTCCCTAGTGATGAAGAAAAAGACTAGAGGACTGAATTGAGTCATGATGAGGTATTCCCACAGAACTTGTTCGCCTGTCGACAGTGAGCAAACGCAGCTCAAAGACACGATCTCAGATAGGCAGATGCTTGTATATAACGGTATCCTACGAACCAATGGAAGCAGCCGGTGCAGCTAGTTTGTTGATTAGTCATCAGAAATACCAACCAACCAAATCATGGTTCTGCATTACTACGACCCGTGTCAAAACTGCATCTAAAGTGAAGAGTAATTGCGCAATGAAATGATGGGAGGATTCCACTATGGACTCAGCTTTTTCTCCCAGACGTACAACCACCCACCCCACTAGCCAGGCCAGCCATCCCGCTGTTCTTGCGTTCATACATGGTGGTACATTAGTGACAAGTGAACTCTTCTTTAAATAAGCTATAGGTGGATTTGGATTCGTAAATTTATGTTATTTGTTGAATGACATGATTATATATATATATTTGGCTATTCGCAAAAACAATATTTAGTTCGGTGCATTTTATATCGAAAAATTGTGCCAGAACAGCGAAAAAGAACATGTTGCGTGAGTCTCATTTTTATGAAGTTTCCAAATACTATTTATTGTATGTGTATAATTGCACTCAAATACATCAAAAAAGTGTCGAACGAAAAACAATGTATTTGTTAAACTGCATTCAATTGTAAATTTCACCCTACCAACATTCAACCAACCGACTTCACACTTCAAAAGCCAAATAGCTACTCTTAAGGAACTCATAAACCCTACAAGAGCTCCAGGATCTCTCCAAAGCAAATACGAAATCACTCAAATATGGTAAGCCTGCGTGGGTGAGATGATGGTGATGTCGGTAATCTATACCAAAAGACTAATTAATTAGCAGGAACCATAATTGCTGTTACGAGTTCACACTTCAGTGAGTGATCCTTCCACTACTATATATATACACCCACCCTCCCAACTAGCTAAGCACACACAGTTCTGCACTACTACTACTCCATTACCTAATCTCTTCACTTCAGAAGAAATCACACCATTCAAATTACTGCTTACTTACATATTGATCATGGCCGCCGCTAGAGCGAATTGGCTTGCTGCCGCTGCCATACTCTCCCTTCTGTTCCTTTCCAACGCTGACACGATGATCAATGTTGAAGCGGCAGGACGTCGAGGTGGTGGCAGAGGCGGCAGTGCCTGCGGGAAGACACCAATAGGGGCTGCAGCGGCGAGCCTGAGCCCGTGCTTGAGCGCTGCTCGGAACGCCAGAGCAGCTGTGCCGCCGGCGTGCTGCTCCAAAGTCGGCGGGCTGATCAAGGCGGCTCCCAAGTGCCTTTGCGCCGTGCTGCTGTCCCCCTTGGCCAAGCAGGCTGGAATCAATCCTGGGGTCGCCATCACCATCCCCAAACGCTGCAACATTCGCAACCGCCCGGCTGGGAAGAAGTGTGGAGGTAATGCTAAGAAATTTCATAACTTTGGTGTGACAAATTTGTTAAAAATTAAAGCTTGACGGCTGACTGATTAACATTGTGACCATTTCTGTACAGGATTCACCCTCCCATGAGCTTAGCACAGCTGGGTTCCGGGGGCTGCCTTGCGTGGGAAGTAATCTCAGTTCCATTATTTCAGAACTGCCGGCAGGCATTGCTAGTTGCTTGCTGTAGAAGGAAAAAGAGTGTCAAATAAAGGGTTGCCCTTGTATTATGAGCCAATGTTTAGTATTTATTTCCCTATTTTCTGAGTTATCTTATCCACCATCTGCCTGTTAAACCAATCTTTGGTCTCTGTATCTCCTCAGTTATGTCAGCTAATAATGATGATCTTCGCTAATCTCTGACAACATTACAGAAAAATCTTCCATTTATATCATCACAGGCGCCACTATACAACCATTTCTGTACAGTGTACACTATAAGATGCTAGCTACTGAGCTACAACAGGGATTCTGAAGTGAAAAGGATACTAAATCAAAAGGGTATACTCTACTCAAGTAGCTTGAAAGCTCTCCTTCAACCATTTTGACTGCAACTCGAGCCCAGCGTCTCTCAATGCATTCAAAGCCGTTGCATAAAGCCTCGCATCCAATCCCGTCCCAACTGACTCCATGTCTCTCAACAGCTTCATCATCTCCTCTATCGAACTCATCTTTGAGAATACCCCCACCATTATCCCTCCCATCTTCCTATCCACACCATCGCCATTCATCACCTTCCTGTACTCTTCGAAAAACTCAACACACTTGTCGAAGTCCTTTGCCTTGTTGTATGCGCTCACGAGGCTAGTATAACTGACCTTGTCGGGACCTACTCCCCTCCTCTTGATCTCGCTCCATATCTTCTCCACCTGCTTCACATTCATCGCCCTACCGTGCATCTCAAGCAAGCAATTGTACACCCATATGTTGGGCTTGCACTTCCTCTCCTTCATTTCCCCCAACAGCCGCATTGCATCCGTAACTCTACCCATCTTCCCGTACATCGCGATCACGGTGGAGTACGCCACAAGGCACCTGTCGAAACCCTTCTCGCGCATCTCTGCAAACACCTTCTCTGCTGTGCGATAGTTTGCCACACGGTAGTATGCATTGATCGCTGATGCATAGGTCACCTGTCCTGGCTCATGCCCTTTGGTTATCATCTCCTCGTACACTTTGATTGCAGCAGAAAAGCCTCTCCTTTTGGCGAAACCGTTCAGTACCGTACAGAACACACAATCGGTAACCTTGACGTTTGCATCGTGGCTCATGGCACTGACAACATCGAGAGTCTTTTCCACCTGACCTCGCTCGATATACATCGAGATGAGCTTCGAGAATGCCTCTGGGTCTTGCAATGCGTTCTTCTCTATCGCTTCGTGAAATAGCTCTTCCGCTTCTCGAGCTTGATTGGAGTCAGCAAATGACCAGATTAACGATGAGTAGATTTTGGGATCCTCGACAAGCAAACCATCTTCCTTGTTATTCCTTCTCAAGTAACCGAGAGCTTCAGAAGCTCTACCTGATTTGGCTAGTGATTCAGTCAATACTCTGTACATTTTGGTCACAACTTCTAGTTTTGGGTCAAGCTCTTCAGATTCAAACTCGTCAAACAGGGCAACTACGTTTTCTGCATTGCCCAATTTCTGGTGTGCCTTCATTGCCTGGTAATAGCAGCCAGAACTCAAACCGATTTCAGAAGATTTCATTTTACCATGCAATCGAATCACACTGCCGTACATATGCAACTTGTTGTAACCTTTCATAGCGGAATTGAAAGCTAAAACAGAGACTTTAGGGTGGGATTGGAAAATCACGAGGAATCGGTCAGAAATTCTGAATTTCCTAGCTCGGATGCAATTCTCGACCAATGTAGAGCAAGTGTAAGCGTCGGGGAGAGTATCGTACCTCCTGAAATCGTCTGAAAGCAACAGAAGCAAACGATCCCAGTTCTTGGTTCGAACCAGATACTTCACCAGAAGCTTTACGACGGACTTCTCTGGCTTGAACTGTGGGTTTTCCTTGGCTTTCCTGTAGTGGTCACAAGCCAAGGCTTCGGTTCTGGGATCGTGAAGCAACCCACGAAGGAATGCGTTGAGATTCTCTGCATCTGAAGCCGGGTAGGGCTGCTGCTGGAGGTTGTAGTCTCTTTGAAGCCGGAAGTGGTTGCCACGGAAATTTGGGGGTGCTTCTTCTTTCTCTTCTGCTGCCAGAACTGGAGCAGATGGGAAGCAGGAAGATTTGATATGGAAGTTGGAGTTTGGGCGGAAAGAGAAGCTGTTGCGCTTGGTGCATGGTGGGAAGCTTTTGGGTTTGGTGGAGCACGTGATGTGCGAAGGTGAAGATGAAGAAGAAGCTACCAGTGACCAGTCAGGAGAACAGGGGATCGCCATTGAAAAGGGGACTCAAGGTTGATGGGGAGAGATGATTTGAGAAGAACCAGAAGAAAGAGCGAAGAATAAAGAGGAATGGAATGGCGGGGAAATTGGGTGGGCGTGGGGAATTCTGAATCATGAGTTGTTGTTAGCTTTGATTCTTAGTTTCTGGGTTTGAAGTTTTCTGGACAGTGACAGAGTCAATAGGGAGGGAGTGGGGTTGGGGATTAAGTGGTGGAGAAAGCTTGGAGGGAGCAGAAATCCTTGATGGAAATGGATTTTGGGGCAGGCTAGTGGATTCTGTGAACCACTCAGACAGTGGCACGTGGATAGTTGGGAGACATAGGGAGACATTCTGCCATCAATTGTGCCACGTCTGCCAATTCCAAATATATATAGTCAAAATTGACAAACCATTTTAACCATGCACTCAAAATAGTCAAAATATATACAGAGAACTATGCATTCAATTTCATCCTGTCAATTACACTCTAACTCTATCACAATTCATACATGCTCAGGGAAAACACTGAATTTTCTCCATCAAGATTCAAGTACAAATGACACCATACTATGCACAAGGAAGAAGCAGTTACCTACAAACAATCTATTCCTACTCCTAGTTAAAGCTTCTCCTCAAGAAATCAGCTCAAAGCCCTCTCCTATAGTGTCATGTTTCTTTCTCTGTTACCCTCAGGCCTCATCCAACATCAGAAAGGACTACTCTCGAGTGTAAAGGGTGGACGAAAACATGAAAAACCTACTCACCTGTGTTTGGGTTTCTTTTCAGATCAGCACTCTGCCACAGAAAGAACCTAAAACAACGTCGCCATGATCCAGCCTCATTTCTTCTCTTTTCCTCACCAGCTGAATAAACAGCTAAGCCCTTTACCACCTTGGATACTAGATGCATTCTCCTCGGTCGAGTCTGTCTCACTGTCTTTGCCAGATGCCTCTTCGTCTGAACTGCAATCGCTTGGAAGGAGTTGAATCCGGTCAGCATTGTTGATCAGCCAACTGGCCACTTCAGGAGATGATGCCCATTCTCTCATTGCTTCCTTTGTTGACTCCCTGGTGAACTCATCCCATTCTTCCTTTGTGAACTTCTTTCTCTTTGCTGTTTTATGGAAGGTTGAGTAATAATCCTGATCCATCACAGTGCTGCCATGCTGCGCTGGAGCAGCAGATGATGATGTCACCAAACCTGTTAAAACAAACAACAGGAGAAGTTACACGAAAAAACATTATACACACCTTGGTTCCATAGTACCAGTAGCTGCAGAAAATGTGTATACCTTTGACTGGGGAGTTCATCCAAGCACCTGGCATTCTCCCTCCAGGACTCATTTTAGCTGTTGCTGTGGCTGATCTGCTGTAGAATTCAGCCCGGCTCTGCTTTCCTACAGCCCTCCCTGACTTGTACCTGCACAAAATTAGAAAGACGTGTCACTAGATTATAAAATGGGAAGACGGTAGGAAGTACATAAACTTTTTTGGGGGAACTTACCTAGGTTGCCTCATCCACTTTATGATAAGGGAGCATATGGTGTACGTTAAGACCACAGCAAGCAATGCTAATGGAGGATCAGGTGTGCTCTGTAAACCAACAAAACATTATCTAATTTCATTCTTCTCATTTTCACATTCAGGGAGTACTGAGGCTTCACCATAGCATGTCAAATAAATATCAAAGTTCTGAAGAAACTAGGCATAATAAGAAAGATACGAATGCGATACCTGGAAGATAAAGGTGGTTGCAATCGCCCGAATAGCCCATTTAACAAACTCTGCTACACCACGGTCCACACTTCCATCTTTTGCAACAACAAACTTTCTAACCATCCAATACCCTAATCCTGCTCCGGCAAGCACAATGCCTACTAATACAAATATGTAGACCTGCAAATAAGATAAGGCCACATCAGGAGGGATGATTTTCCATTCATACAAAAAAAAACTACCCGACATGAGCCATCAAACATGCATGTATATTTAACACAGTGGTTTCTATTATTATATCTATGTTTAGAAAATCATGAAATACATAAAGTCAAGTCCTAGAAATATGACAATACATAAGATCATTAAGATGTGATCTTCCTAGAATTCATCAAACAATGTTATTCAAATTGTGGGCAAGGAAAATGAAGTTTTGGACTCACCGGATTGTGCATCTCCTCATCAAGCCCAAAATTAAGAAGAATAGAATTGATGAGCTCAGATATGTGATGCAAAATGAAGGTGCCAACCCCAAGCTGTAACCAAAAATTGAGGAGTGAGACCTTTACCCAATAGCAGATAAAGAGAAAAGAAGAGGTCAAGTCCACTCACCACTGAGCCATATATTGAGAGATAGAGGACACTTTTCCTTCCAGTCGGCAGTAATTTCATACCCTGAAGATTAGACAGTAAGTGTTATTTATGGAATAAGAAAACTAGGAGGATGAAACCAGAAAATGGAATCGTACGGACCAAGTTAAGTCACATCATCTCAAATTGTCTGCCATCTAGTTACCATTCAAAATGATTCGATAAATAGAACATCCCAAACATAAGCCAACCTATAATCATCTAGATAAGAGTTTGGAAGTTTCTGTATAACAAAACAAACCAAATCATGCACTGATCTTAATCACATGATATAGAGACAACAAACCCTGTTCGGGAGCTAGCGTTTGGAGGGTAAAATGGATAACCACCGAAAACCAACTAAGCATATCATAATGGACTTGAAAAACTCTTGGGAACAAGTAACTTCACCCTTTTTCTTAGACCATCAAATAAAAGCTAAAGAATAATCCAAGGTAACACACAGTTACACAGAATTAGACAGTGAGGAGTTTCATGAAGATTTGTACCAGATAATTGAGATTACAGCATACCTGAAATAGAAGAATGATGATGACAAGAAAAATGCCAATAGCCATTGATGTGCTATAGTAGAACGGAACCCAGCTGCTGACTATTGGTGCAAGCAATAGCAATATGAATCCCACTGCCAGACACAAGAGGCGCCACCTTTGTGATTCTGCACAGTCAAAAGAAGAGTGATGATAATAAAGGATATCTAAGAAGACAAGGAGTTGAACAAGGACCAATAAGATGACAAAGCGAAATATTACCTTCTTTAAGCTGGACAGTGATACCGCCACCAGATATTCCTCCAGTGGTCTTCACATCAATATATCTCTCCTGATAAGGAGACATGACTGAACTCCATTGAGCATTTTGAAAAGTTTTCCACTCTTCTTTCTCACAATCACACCGTCCAAGTGAAGCATTCCTGAACAGTCCTTAAAAATCAGATTAAAACAGCAAAAGTGCAAAACTGCAACTGAAGGTTTCCTTAATGTCAGATATATATTCACTTACCGGTGGAAACAAACATGAATCCTTCGATGAAGTCTTTCGGAAATAACAGGAAAGGGTACGAGTGTAACCCTGAGAGCGCTAGAATAGCTAGCAAGTTTCAGTCTTGATTGACCAGAAATTTTAACTCGTTCACAGAACAATGCTTCTTTTGGATCGCGGCCAGGTGAATGTCCATACTGAGAGCTAAAATGGATCCGTCTTGGGTTTCCTAGATCAACACCTGCAAGCAAATTGTACGTTAGTTTTCATAATGGCAACTAAGGCATCAAAGAAAGGTTTCTCGGAGGATCGTGTCTAAGCCTTTTGCCCTTGACGATTACAGTGTACTGCCACAACTAGCATAGAGTACGAGACAATCTTTCTCAATGCACTTCCACAAAGGGAAACCTAAACCGCAATCCCCTAACATTATTCTCTCCAACAAGTGTATACAATCATTTGCATTGTACTTTGCCCTACAAAAATCCTCGGCATATCACCTTAATTGAAAAGATGGATGAAATTAAAAGCTAAGACGCAGGGAATTTACAGATGAGAATACTTAACAGCCAAACCAACCCCTTCAGCTCCCCCAATTTCTCCGAAGCCAATAGTAACAACCATAACCACCAAGAAGCAAAAAGCGGAGATATCAAAAGGGAGCGGGAAGCGAGTTCTTGGAAACCAAAGCAACAAAGAGCTAGAAAACCCACCGCATTTGGGTTGTGCGAAGAGAGTAGATTGACAGAAACCCATTGTACCTTCCAATGTGGCCATTTCGTAGGCTGCTGCATGAGATAGGACGAAGATGGAAGACAAGAGAAGAAGAAGGGCACATAGCGGCAGTGGAAGCGAAGCGGCCATCTTCGCCCAGATGGTGTCTCTTCCTCTTCTTTCCCTGAGAGTGAGTAGAGTACTCAAGAATCCACAAAAGAGATATAAGGAGGCAGAAAGCGCGGTGCCCAACACGCCGGGAAGAGGCGGCAACTCTCCCTGCGTACTAATGCCGAATTGCCGATTCAATTTTTCCGTCGGTCTTCCCCGATTTTTAAATTTTTTTTTAAATTTTTTTTTTCCATAGAAATCTTGGTAGATTTACAAGGCAAGGATAAGGGTAGCCACAATAACCGTCACACTCACTTATCAAAAGACATATAAAACAAATAAGAGAAGTCGAATAACAATGAAGGTAATCCAGGAAAGCGTAGGGCATGTTGCGCCACTAAATGGGCAGCCCGATTCGCATCTCGAGGAGTAAATTGTAAAACAACTTTTGGCAATTGGAATAGTAATGCATGAACCTCCGAATAAATTGCGCCAGCACGTGCATCCGATAAATTACCCGAAACCAGCTTGTCAATGACCACTTGGGCATCTCCCGTAAGTAAAACATCCCGATCATGCCAATGCCACCGTTGCAGCAAATATAGTGTCTCTCGTATAGCGAGCAACTCAACCAAGCCAGGATCCGACACTCCTCGAATAAAAGAACCAAAAGCAAATGTCGAAACAACTCCTGTAAGACCGACAATACCAATGGCACCAGAGTGATGGGGAGAAGTTGCTCCATCAACTGCCAAACGAAGGCCTTGAAAAGCACCAGTAATAACTGTCGATGAAGCCTTATTGCATGACGACGAAAGAGGTTGAGGAGCCGGAGAGACAATGGCAAGACGGTTGGAGTAGCGATGGGAAAGGAATTGACGACGGAGAACAGGGACGGTGAATTGGGCATAAGGAGAGAACACAACATTATTACGCCCTTTCCAAAGACGCCAACAGAGAAGAAGCCAATCAGAGATGATATCCGGGGCAGCATGGCATAATAAACTTCGCCACAACAGAGCGAAATGGTAAGAAGGATCAAAACCCAGCGGTAGCGAAAGGCCAATTGCATCACGAAGACGAATAGCCACAGGACAACGAATAAACAGATGTTCAAGAGACTCTCCTTCATCAGATTCGCAAATTGGACAAAAGGATGGAACATCAAGACCATGTCGCTGTAAATCCTCTCGAACCGGTAGAATCCGAAGTAGCATTCTCCAAAGGAAAAACTTGAGCTTTGGCATAACCGGTAAGGACCAAACTTTTGGCCACAAAGAAGGATCAAGAGGGGAGGACGAGTCAACCGACCGAGATGAATGAGGAGCAGAAAGAGCATTAATTTGGAGACCAAGATGATAGGCCGACTTAACGGAAAAAACGCCATTGGTGGTGTAATGCCAAACAAACTTATCCGGAGACAAAGTGCGGGGAAGGGGAATGGCAAGGATGCTCTGAACAGAAGATGAATCAAAAAAATCAAGTAAACGAGTCTCACGCCAAGTTGAGGTGGTAGGAGAAATAAAGTGAGAAACAAACAAAGGAGAAACCTGTACAGAAGGAAGACAAGTAGGACGGAAATCGGGTAAAGTAGGTACCCAAGGATCAGTGAATGCATCAATGGAATCACCAGAGTGAACTCCCAACGTAACCCATGAACAAGTAAATCACGACCATGCAGAAGAGACTGCCAAGCCCAATACGGAGTGGAGCCAGTAGTGGCTGAAAGAAAAGTTCCATGAACAAAATACCGACCCTTCAACACACGAGCAACAAGCGAATCAGGAGAATGAAGAATACGCCAACACTGTTTTGCCAATAAAGTTTGATTGAATGTAGAGAAATCCCGAAAGCCTAGCCCCCCAGCGGCCTTTGATAAGCATAACTTTTTCCACGAAATCCAAGGTAGACGACGTTCAGTGCCTTGCTGTCCCCACCAAAACCGAGCAATCATGCGATTAAGATTACGACACAACTCCTTTGGGAGGCGGAAGCAAGACATGGCATAAACAGGTAAAGCTGAAACAACAGCCTTAATCAACGTTTCCAATCCGGCCAAAGAGAGACAACGACGCTTCCACCCTTGAAGACGTTTGGCCAACGCCTCCTCAATATAACGAAAAGTGTCACGCTTAGAGCGACGAATGAGAGAAGGGAGCCCCAAATAACGATCACGAACACCAATGGCTCCCACCTGGAGTAAGGCTTCAAAAGAGGAGGCTTCATCCGTTAACGTATTTTTAGAGAAAACCACCGCCGATTTGGAGAAATTAACCCGTTGCCCACTCATATGCTCAAATCGGTGAAGAAGGTGTAGGAGGAAATGACAATCCCTTGGCGAAGCACGGAGAAATAAGAAAGCATCATCCACGAAGAACAAGTGTGAAAGAACTGGGCAATGGTGATTAAAGCGCACACTTTGAGATCACCCCTTGAAATAGCCTGGGAGATCAGAGCAGAAAACCCTTCAGTGCAAAGCGCCAAAAGTAGAGGCGAGAGAGGGTCCCCTTGCCTCAAACCTTGAGAAGGAGTGAAATAGCCATACGCACTACCATTCAGCATAACAGAGATAGACGTCGTTGAAAGACAATTTCGGATAAAGCCAAGATTTTCCAGTACTCGAAACAAATAAGACCATTCAATCCGATCGTAGACCTTTTCCATATCAAGTTTGAGAGCCATAAAACGCTCCCGGCCAGTACGCTTATTCTGAAGATAAGTCATAACCTTCTGACTGATCAACACATTATCGATAATGGACCGCTCTTTGACAAACCCATTCTGGTAAGAAGATATAATTTGAGGCAAGATTGCTCCAAGGCGGGTAGCTAAAAGCTTGGAAATGATCTTATAGAACACCTGACAGAGACCAATTGGTCGAAGGTGCGCACAAGAACTGGCGTTTGGATTTTTGGGAATCAACGTTAGCCAGGTATGATTAAAAGATTGCAAGATATGCCTAGTACGAAAGAAAGAGTGCACAACTTGGATGACCGAAGTCCCTACTATATCCCCAGTAATGATGAAAGAAAAGACCAGTGAATCCATCCGAGCCCGGGGCTTTGGTGGAGCCGATTTGGAAAACGGTTTGCTTAATTTCCTGTGTCGTAAACGGGGCCAGAAGCATGTTATTCATGGTAGAATCAACCGTGGATGAAGATGATCAAATGCCTGTACCACATCCCCCGGATCGATTTCAGAAGTGAACATCGATTTATAATGATCCACCGCAACCTGCCCCTTTGATAGGGAGTGGAACTAGCTAATTAAAACGAGCAGTAAAATAAAAAAAACAGAAAATCAAGGGATTAGGCAATGTTTGGATCCGTGGTCCGGGTCCTATTACATCTCCGGATCTCTTATAAATTTTAATAAAATTTAACAAATCACATCAAAGTGATAAATTCATCAATTCCTACCCGCAATTTCACCGTACAATGATAAAGACCAAATAAACACCCCCATATTATTAGGTTCAAAAGGTTCCTTATTCGTCAAGACATACAATACACTAAAATCAATAGAGTTCGATAGAATAGATTTCGAAAACTTATGAACTCTATGTTTATTGTTAATCATCTGTAATGCAATTGTAGTTGTAAATTCAATGAAATGAAAAGGAAAAGGAAAAGGAAAATGATGCGTTCCTTCTAGTTTCTCCTAAAACTAACTTTTTGAAAACATTTAGTGGAAATAAACATAGAGGTGATATTTGAAATTTCGTAGCAACAATAGACGTGTCTTAGTAACTATATGAGATGGATTAGTGCCATTTGTTCAATAAATTTACAGGCCTTTATAATCATCAAAAGTGGCTGTAGTTTAGTGGTTAGAATATCACGTTGTGGCCGTGATGACCTGGGCTCGAATCCCAGCAGCCACACATGGATTTTTTTTATGATCCCCATATTCCCATACTGAGAATTCTACGAGATATGCAGAGGGGGGAACTGGAAGCCTGCACAACTCATGGCAAGAGTTCAAAGCGTACTTTCTGCTTTTACAGTTTTACTTAAACATTAAGGACAATTTATGGTTGTAAACTGATCTCGCAGAACTGAGTTTAAAAGCCACCTTATTCTACAAATGTTTTTAGTAATTCTCTTGATTAAGGCTTCATTGTTTTGGCATAGTGTGTTTTGTTAAGCAGAAGTCCAAAAATACATGAGCTGTGCTGCCCTTGGACTTCAGTGACTTATTGAATATGTCAAGCTCCAGTGATTGTCCACTATCCACAAGTTCCAGTGGTTCATTCCATTGGGTCATCGAATCCATCAATCGGGTTACCGCGGGTTGACAACCTTCAATAAGGTGAGATAGTTCGTGGACATGGTGGAGTCATCGTCTCATATTCGTAGGTCGCATTCATCGGCTAAACTCTTTTCCTTTCGCTAGTGAAAGTGACTATACATTCTGCTGTGGGTAACCTTAAACAGTAAGCCATGGATTAAACTAAGTACCCATTGTGCAATGGGCATTAATAAAGATGAGAGACCCATCATTCTAATTTCGTCAAATGCAGGTTGCTAGGAGCATAGGAATTTGCAGAAATTGAAATAAAAACAAAAACAATGCACATGCAACCTGGTTAAGTGCAAGCAGCTCAACCTTGCTAGTTGCATACCTCTGAGATATGAGTAACAGTTAACTTTGCCAAAACCAAAAGCTCTGCATATGATACCAATACCATCAAATGCACAGAGGTAAACAAGTATATCAAGACAGAAAGAACCATAGGCTTTATTAACATTGTTCGACTTCATCATTCCAACAGCAAGAAACCGACAGAGAATCACTGTTCAAATGACCACCACGGCCAACACAGTACTCGAAGATGAACCAAAAGGAAAAAACTTAAACTGAGGTGTCATTAGGCTACACCATTCTTTCAAGACCAGAAACTTAAAACATCTTCAAAGTTCAAACATAATCAAACACCAACAACCTTTGACGCATCACAAGAGACAGAAGACCCTTTAAAAGCCACCACGGAGACGCAGGACAAGGTGGAGGGTAGACTCCTTCTGGATGTTGTAATCCGCCAGTGTCCTCCCATCTTCCAATTGCTTCCCAGCAAAGATGAGCCTCTGCTGGTCTGGCGGAATACCCTCCTTGTCCTGGATCTTGGCCTTCACATTGTCGATGGTATCACTGCTCTCCACCTCCAAGGTAATCGTCTTCCCGGTCAGGGTCTTCACGAAAATCTGCATCCCTCCCCTCAGACGCAGGACCAAGTGAAGGGTCGACTCCTTCTGGATATTGTAATCCGCCAGAGTTCTTCCGTCCTCAAGCTGCTTCCCGGCAAAGATGAGCCTCTGCTGGTCTGGAGGGATTCCCTCCTTATCCTGGATCTTGGCCTTGACATTGTCAATGGTGTCCGAGCTCTCGACCTCGAGGGTAATGGTCTTGCCAGTCAAGGTCTTCACGAAGATTTGCATACCTCCCCTGAGACGGAGGACAAGATGGAGGGTTGATTCCTTCTGTATGTTGTAGTCGGCCAAAGTCCTTCCATCTTCTAGCTGCTTCCCGGCGAAGATAAGCCTCTGCTGGTCAGGAGGGATCCCTTCCTTGTCCTGGATCTTAGCCTTGACATTATCGATGGTGTCCGAGCTCTCAACCTCGAGGGTGATGGTCTTGCCGGTCAAGGTCTTCACGAAGATCTGCATCCCACCTCTGAGACGGAGGACCAAGTGAAGTGTAGACTCCTTCTGTATGTTGTAATCGGCCAAGGTCCTGCCGTCCTCCAGCTGCTTGCCGGCGAAGATCAACCTCTGCTGATCCGGTGGGATGCCCTCTTTGTCCTGGATCTTAGCCTTGACGTTATCGATCGTGTCGGAGCTCTCGACCTCCAAAGTAATCGTCTTTCCCGTCAAAGTCTTGACGAAAATCTGCATGCCTCCACGGAGACGGAGAACCAGGTGAAGGGTCGACTCCTTCTGGATGTTGTAATCGGCCAAGGTCCTGCCGTCCTCGAGTTGCTTGCCGGCGAAGATCAGCCTCTGCTGATCCGGGGGAATCCCCTCCTTGTCCTGGATCTTAGCCTTGACGTTGTCGATAGTGTCGCTGCTCTCGACCTCGAGAGTGATCGTCTTTCCGGTGAGAGTCTTGACAAAGATCTGCATCTGTAAATCGCAACGACGAAATTCAACAACCAGAAGAGATCGTCTAAACCCTAATTAACTACCAAAACTAAGCCCCAATCTATATCGGAGACGGAGAGATTAAAATTGACGAATCAGAAGATCCAATTAATGGAGAAAGGGAAACGTAACTCCCAAAATCAAACAACCCAAGAACTGATCGAACTAAGGAACGAGAAGAAAAAAACCCAAATCCTGAGTTCAATACATACAAAACCAGAACAGGATGACGAAGAACGGAAGGAGGGGGCAATCG
Source organism: Linum tenue (assembly GCA_946122785.1). Taxonomy (NCBI): domain Eukaryota; kingdom Viridiplantae; phylum Streptophyta; class Magnoliopsida; order Malpighiales; family Linaceae; genus Linum; species Linum tenue. The sequence continues at coordinate 40,804,343 of CAMGYJ010000010.1, forward strand.
AATTCAGATATTACCTTGAGAAGCTGCGGGCAGAAAGCACGGAATCGAAGTTTTGATCGGGAAGAGCTGTGGATGAATTGAGAATTTGTGAGAGGAAAAGGTAGAATTGGGAATCAATTTATAGAACGGGAATTGGCCGACTCAGTTACGGATAACCAATAAAAAAATCGAGACGGGTCTGGAATGACGTGTTTGTTGACGTTTATTTCGCGGTAGTTGACACGGCAAGTGTTTGGTTGCCGTCCGTCTCCGTCCCCGTCTCGAATTTTCCTTTTAATAATCAGCCTATTATTGTGTTCTAAAAAGGATTCACCAAAAATAAAAATAAAAGTTATAAAATCAGCCGGTGAGATTTAGGCATGTAGCATATTTTAGGTATAATAATGAAAAAAATCATGTACGAGTTGTAATCAATCTATAATTAAAACATAAAAAATTGTATTTGTTTAGTGGTTTAATTAGCACAAATGATCAAATACGATTTCAATGCCAAGAAAGTAGTGCACATGTCCCAAATGCTTGAGCGAGAAGCGATCCGAGAGCTTGGATTGAAAGGCAGACAAGAATGCGGCATTGTTGCCGGTTAGGAGCAAGTCATCAACGTACATGAGAAAGTAAACCAGAACGCCGTCATGCGAGTAAACAAAGAGAGAGGCATCAGAGGCGGTTTTGACGAAGCCACACGAGAGCAAGAAAGAACTCAGCGCCTCATACCAAGCGCGAGGAGCTTGACGAAGGCCATAGATGGCACGTCGTAGTCGACAAACATGATGTGGAAACTTCGGATCCCGGAAACCTGGCGGCTGGGACATGTAAACCTCCTCTTGAAGAGGACCCTGAAGGAACGCATTATTAACATCGTACTGAAAAATAGGCCAATGCGAAGACAAAGCCAAGGTGAACACCGTACGAACTGTGACTGGTTTCAGAACCGGACTGAAAGTCTCGTGATAATCCACACCAGCCCGCTGATGAAAACCTTTCGCAACAAGCCGACATTTGTGACGTTCAATAGAGCCATCCGGTAACCACTTGACCTTATACACCCAGCGCGAACCGATGACATTATAGTGAGGTAGCCTGGGAACAAGATCCCACGTGTAGTTGGCCAAAAGAGCATTGTGTTCAGTGTGAAGAGCATTGCGCCATACATCATAACGCATGGCCTCCTTGACAGAGCTCGGTTCAAGAGGAGGAGCATCCTGCGAGAAAACAACATTAACATACTTCTTGTTAGGCTTAACAATGTTGTTCTTAGCTCGTGTTGTCATGGGATGGCAAGGAGCAGGAGCCGGCGAAGAAGCGGGCGGCGACGAGCTGGGCGAGGGTGATGCCGAGGTGGATGTTGAAGTAGATGCTGACGGATCCAAGGAAGGAGAGCTAGAGGGAGGCGTACCAGACCGCGGAACAGGTGACAAGGGCTGCATGGAAGGAGCTGAATCACGTGGCCTGCATGGGAGGAATGAAACAGGAGGAGACATAGAGGCAAGCCAAGTCATGGAGGTGGACTCGGCAGAATGTGGTGGAGACATAGATGAAACACCTGGGAACTTAGATTCCAGAAACAGTACATGACGCGAAAGAAACACACGACCGGACTGAGGATCAAGACAACGATATGCGCTTTGTTGGTGGGAGTAACCAAGAAAAACACAAGGACGAGAACGAGGCTCAAGCTTGTTAGAGCTATAGGGACGCAACCAAGGGTAACAGAGACAGCCAAAGACACGAAGTTTGGAGTAATTAGGAGCTTCATTGAACAGGACAGTGAAAGGTATTTGACCACGAAGTGACGATGATGGTAGACGGTTAATAAGATAGACAGCTGTAGTGAAGGCATACGACCAATAGGACAACGGAAGATTAGCTTGATGGAGCAGAGTAATACCGGTTTCAACGATATGTCGATGTTTGCGTTCGGAGAGCCCGTTATGCTCAGGAGTATATGGAGGGGTGAGTAGATGCGTAATACCATGAGCCAAGAGATCAGATTTAAGTTTTTGAAACTCACCCCCACCATCGGTATAGAATCTGCGAATAGAGGTCTGGAAGTAATTTTCAACTAGCTTTTTAAAAGCAAGAAAAACAGACAAGACATCAGATTTGAATTTGAGAGGGTAAATCCATGTGTAGCGAGTAAAATGATCAACAATAACAAGATAATAAGAGTAGCCATCGACAGAACATACTGGAGCAGGCCCCCAAACATCGGAAAACAAGAGATCAAAGGGACGACTACTAGACAGACTGGAATCCCCAAAAGGAAGTTTATGACTCTTATTAGACAAACATGAGTTACAATGAGAGACCGAACGACCCGTATGAGGGAGAGAATGAACCCGAAGAAGACGCAACAAGGACTTGGAAGACGGATGACCTAAACGACGATGCCAAGCATCAGGAGAGTGGCGAGTGGTGACAAGGGCGACGCGAACAGCTCCAGAACCACCAGGAAGTTCATAAGTATCACCTTTGTTCCTTCCGGTCAGCAGGGACGCCCCCGTTCTTAGATCCTTCACATGAAATGAATCAGCAAAAAATTCAACAGACACAGGATTAGTACGACACAGTTTAGCAACAGATATCAGTCGTTGCTTAATAGACGGAACACATAGCACATCCCGTAGACTTAGACATTGATTAGTAGCAGGAAGAGAAGAAGAACCGATATGAGTGATCCGCAAACCTGAACCATCACCAAGGTAAATTTCATCGGGGCCATTATAGTCAGAGTAAAGCGACAAGTTGCCAAGATTGTTTGTCACATGATGAGTGGCCGCGGAGTCCATGAGCCAAGGGCCTGGAGACGAAGTAGGAGGAGCCGAGGGAGGATGCTGCGTATAGTTGGCCTGCGGTGGTCTCTTGTGAGGGAAGAGCTGAAAACAGGTTTTGGCGTTATGCCCGGGCTTGTCACAGTATTGACAGTAGACACGAGGACGACCGCGAGGAGATTCATCATCACCGCGAGCAGAAAAGGAGTCCCAAGAAGGTTGGGAAGCAGACGAGAATGAGGAGGCGGGGCTTGGATGGGAGGGCGAGCCACGACCAGCGCCCCGTCCAGCAGTACCACCGCGACGCCCGCGCCCACGGCCGCGTTGAGAAGTAAAGGCGGTGGCAGGGGACTCAAGAGACGGACGAGTAGCCCGGAGATCAGCTTCTAGAGCCTGCAGCCGATCAACCAAATCCTCGAGCTTTGGAGGGACATCACGAGCCCTAATCCCAGCAGAAAATTCAGCGTAGTCGGAACCAAGACCACGCAAACAAACCGTGACAAGTTCTTCGTCACGAATAACTTCGCCAGCGAGAGCAAGTTCAGAGGCACGGGAGCGAAGGGCTTGAATATATGTAGCCACATCGCGATCGCCTTTCTTCTCAGCAAGAAGCCGATCACGGAGAGTCATCACGCGAGAGTAGGAAGTTCCGGCATAGAGATTCTGAAGAGTAGTCCAGGCCGCGCGAGACGTCTCCGCAGACGAGATAAAGGGACAGATTTCAGCGGTAACAGAGGCAAAGATGCCATTGAGTAGAAGCTTATCCTGGCGAAACCAGTGAGTGTAGGCTGGGTTTCGCTGGGGAACATTGTTCACAGTAAGAGTCTCCGCCGGTGGAGGAGTGGAGCCATCCAAGTAGCCGACGAGATCGAGACCATAGAGCAAGGAAAAGAGCTGCGCACGCCAGGACGGGAAGTTGGTTGAGGTGAGCTTGAGGGGCAACGAAGCAGCTGGATTGAACGTGACCAGCTGCGGTGGATCAACGGCGGCGGAAGGCGTAGCAGACGTGGTTGACGACTCGTCGCTCATGTCGACGAAAACTGGCTGAAGACAAGAAGAAAACTAGCTAGGGTATGGAAACGCCTGCTCTGATACCATGAAAGGTATGAACCGTGTGTTGTATTGCATTAACAAGGGGTATATATATACCCAGGATTACAGCAGGTACAATTGTAGAATACTACTAGGACTAGGAGAATGAACAACGATTAATACAAGGACAAGGACTACAAGTGAGACTAGAACTAGGAATTCTTCCTTATAAGGGTGTCACTAACATTTATATTAACAGAATAAAAATTTACTTGTGTGTTTGAGGCCTAACTATCCCTCTTACTCTGTAAGCCAACTGCATTTCATGCAACTTTGCCATGTTTGCTTCTCCAATTCACTTAAAAAGATGCTACACATTATGAGTGTCACAAACTTTAGAATGAACATACCAGTAACATGCATAATATAATGCGCTCAACTAAACAAACCCATACCGATCCCTAGTGCCTGAACACGTTCCATAGCACACTAGTCGCATCCGTCTTGATTCAATGATTTGTGATTAACGATCAAGTGTCTCTCTTACTTACAATCTAACTACAGTTCATGCAACTTTGCCTATTTTGATTCTCCTTTATGTCCCCCTCCATTATCACTTACTAAACTATAACATGCATGTTGAGACATGGTTGCCTTATAATGCTAAGTTAACCTTCACTTGAATACCAAAACACAAAAAAACAAGGCTCTAAAAAAAGGCTCTACACTTTGGGGGTTTTCAAAACTTGACTTGTGCTAATAACCTTTATGAGGTGGCATTCTCCCTCATCTAGGATGGCAATGGGACGGGATGGGTCGGATTTTGCCAAACTCAAAACCAAACTCATGGAGTTTATCCGTTAAAAAAATCCGAGATAAAACCCAATGAGTTTGGAAAACTCAAACCCAACCCAACCCGTTGGGTATCCGCGAGTTCATGGGTACTCATGGGTTTTTGTGGTAAAAAAAATTTAATGACAAGTTCCTATCAAAATAAAAGTCAAACATCAATTTCTCCATAAAAATTATCCATACATAAAACACGAGTTTAGAAAATTCAAACAAATCACAAATTATCCATACAAATTGTAAATTAGATTGGGAGAAATTAGAATTAAAGTAGGGTTTGGAGAGAGTAGGCGACGAAATAAGTGTGGGCGGGTACCCATGGGTTGGGTTTCCCTAAACCCAACCCGGTAAATTGTTACGGGTTTAAACCCGAACCCGGCCCAAAATCCGTCAACATGGGTTTTACACGCGTTAACCGGGTTGGGTCGGGTAGGCTACTTATGGGTTCGGATTTTGTTGTCATCCCTACCCTCGTCCAATCTCATGACATCATTATTGCGATATTGGGTTTGTGCTTCTTGTTTAGTTGAAACCTAATGTGTCATAAACCAGTTGATTCCAATAACTCGAGCTGTTGGAGGAAGGTTATGTTGGATCTTATACAAGCCCATGTATGGTGCTTAACCACTTTCTTACACGCCCCCTCAAATGAAAGCCGACTCATGGGTTTGAAGTATGCACATGCCCACCATATCATGTGCTTGAAAGACAACGATTAATATTGGGGGTCGTGAGGACTTGAACACGTGACCTCACGGACAAACCAGTTCTGATACCATGTCATAAACCTGTTGATCCCAATAACTCGAGTTGTTGGAAGAAGATTATACTGTATCTTATACAAATCCATGTATGATGCTTAACCTCCTTTGAAAATTGCTCGTTTTTATTCCCCCACGAGCCAACTTATTGCACCGAGTCACCAACACAACTCATTATTTCCAAATAATAGTAATACGACTTCTCTTCATATCATATACTTCTCACGAACCATTGTTATCAACCTTTTGTTATTGATAATCACACCAAAACGATAAATAATTTTTTCTATTTTGCAAGTGCCTCACCATAAAAGCGAACAAAATTGTACAAAACCAAAATATCTAATTATGGATTCACGTTGAGAATTGAGATGCTACTACCATCCAACTAAAATATCTGGCTTGTTTCATTTCTACCTCCCAGAACCGGGCCTTCTGTAGATTGATATTATGTATTACTAGCACCGGGCCCGGCCCCTTGGCCGGGAAAGTCTAGACAAAAAATATGTTCATATAACATGCTTACAATATAATAGGAAGATACGACATATCACTGAAAAAAGAAATATAATTGTTCAAAGAAGAAAAGAAAAACATACAAAATAATAGGTTTTCAATACTTAAAAATGGCAAATAGTTCAAGATTAGAGTTGTTTTTCCTAAAACATACATAATGAACCCTCAGAAGGAAAGAAAAAGATTGGTCTCTAACAGATTTTAGGAATGAGATCATTTGTAACCCTAATTAATGTCTAACAGATACACCCATATTATTCCTCTTCATAGAAAGTAGAATAAGGATCAGCTGGTTTGGAAGCATGCTAGTCGTAGTCCCCGAAGATGCCTAGAAAATAGTCCGGGTTCTCAAGAGAGCTTCAAACTTAAGGCTGAGTGCAACTAATTTTGAATTACATATGTTTGTCTTTGTCAGTGTTGCTGATACTTTCACTGACTACTTTGATTGGTAAGTTGACCATAAATAATAGGGATATACCTTATTTTGACCTTGAAGTTTGTCGTAAAAGCCAAACTTGACATGAACTTGCAAATAAGACAGTTTTTCAAAATTTTGAAAGAAATGGACAAATTTGGACTGAAATTTATGTTGTTCGCTAATATTAAAAGTTAAAAATTTCTTCATCCATTCAACATACAATGCTCAGGTGGTTGCGATTGCGATGTGGCTTCCATGTCATAGGGATGATACCTTATTTTGGCATGAACTTGATGTAAAAGACAATTTTGGCTCGAATTTTCAAATAAGATAGGTTTGTTTGCACTTTGAAAGAAATGAACAAATTTGGTCCGAAATTTGGGTTGACCTTTAATATTGACAGTTGTGATAGAGAGGTTTCGGTTGCGATGTGGCTTCCAAGTCATTTATTTATAAAGTCTAAAAAAGTGAATTTTTCAGAAGAAAAAAAGACCACAAAATAGGACCCTTAGTATATCCTAATATTTTCATATTTACTTGCATAAATCATATTAAAAGGAAAAAGAAATTGATTCAGGCCCCCAAAAATCCCAAAGCACGAAACTATCTCTCTTTGTACCCCTCTCATCAATATTAACGGCAACCTAAATTTTGGGTCAAAGTTATTCATTTCTTTGAAAATTCGTACAAACCTGTCTTATTTGAAAGTGTAGGGCAAAATAGCATATTATACCTATGACGTGAAAGTCACACCACAGTCACCTTAACATTGTATGTTGAGTCATAAAAAAAAGAAATGTTTGACCCTCAATATTAATAACCGACCCAAATTTCGGGTCAAATTTGTTAATTTCTTTCAAATTCGGACAAAACTATCTTATTTGAATGTTCATGCCAAAATTGTTATTTACATCAAAGTTCAACACAAAATAGGATATTATCCCTAAATAATATAGGAGTACTAAAAATATTGGACTAATGAAGTTCAAAATGTTTCAAACAACATACAACCCTGATAAAACTGCAGTCCAACCAACTAACATTTAGAACAAATGACTTTCCAGCAGGATAACACAACTATAAGTATGGGTGGTTCTATCATATTTTGATTAAGAAAATGACATAAGGAAATGATATATAGACCTTGAATGATATACTCTGAGTATGAAAATGATGTCTAGTGGCCGGAGCTAGGGACATGGTACTATACCTTAAGCCCTTACAGATTAAAATCTAGGTCTTAATTCTATGAAGCTCATATACTAAGATCAATTTTATTAGAAACAATAATCGAAGGTCGTGTTTCATCAAAATACATCAAAAAAATTATGTGCATAATCTTAGTGTTTAGGGCAAGGATTGAAAACCCTTAACGTACCGGGGGTTCGACTAAACCAGTAGGCACTATGTAGTGTTGTGAAACGACTGAATCACGGTTAACCACAGTTTTCGCATAAAATACCCTCCTGCCGACTTTTTCGGTACAACCTCTGATGAGGTTTTATAATCCTTGGTTTAGGATCTATGATTTAAATAGTTAAGACCTAGAGTTCACTCGTCAAGGGTTAGAATATAGTGTCTCGTCTCGAAATCAGGTTAATTCAAAGTCTAGATTGCCATTTCTTACCAAGGGTATGAGTTACCTTTTGATTTTACTCAAAATATGATAGAAAACACTACACACACACATACTGGTATACTACAGGAGTATAGTATACTGGTATACTCCAAGAGTATAGTATACTCCACATGATCTAGACATTAGATGTACTTTGTTGAGCTCCAATCAATCTCAATGGTCAATTATAATTTTCCATTAAATTAAACTTTGGGTTTGAGTTTAGAGAATCGGGGCCTGTGGTTTATCCATTAGAGGTTAGGGTAGAGTATCATACCCCAAACTCGGTTAAAAATCATGGTCTAGATAGAGATATCTCACGAAGAGTACCTGAAGTATAATATACTCCAGGAGTACACCAGTCTGACCCATATATATGTGGTTGTGTGTGCACATATATATTTAATATTGTAATTTGATATGCAATATTCGAATAAATGATATTTGGATTGCGGTTTTAAGATTATCCTCCATTTATAAGATAGACTACCATTATTATTGAAGTCAAAATAAAATAATAATAAATGATAATCAAAGATTCAACACTAAAAATGCTTAAGAAAGACAAAGTGGGGTAGCTAACTGTGCTGAAAAAGTCATTTGATTTTCAGAATTTTGCCTCTTGTATGTTTTTTTTATAAATAAATGCAACTAATTTGTTTAGTCTTATTGGTTATGACTCTTGTCCTTGTTAGAAGAGACCCGGGTTCAAATCTTGACACTGATATTTTTTTCAAATAAAAAAATAAACAATTGCAATGACGAAAGTACCCTTCCTACTTTCACTCTCGTTGCAGAAAATTTGAAATGGAAGAAAGTTGAGTCATGAATCTCCATCATATATCTTATAGATTAAAAGATCCAGCCCAGCCCAGCCCAAGAATCAGAACGATCTCTTTCTCTTCCCTTGCCACTTGCTTCGTTTGAGGTGGTGCAGTTGCAGGGGAAGAGGTTCGGGTTGGGAAGTTGGCAGCTGTTTAGATCGGAGCGAGGTTCGGAGATTGGTACAGTTGTTCTATGCGCCCGCGCGCAAAGCTCAGCTACGGCTTCACAAATCTCAGGTCTGGTCCTCTATATCTTCCCCATTTCTCTACCCGATTCGATTCAAATCCAAACTCCCTCCAGTCCTCGTACTCTCATAGCCTCCATTTCATCACTCCAACATGGCCACCGGCGAAGTAACTCTAATCCCTCCGCGCCTCTCTTCTTTTCCTCCTCTTTCTGCTTGTAGGGTTACCGGAAGAAGGCGAGGAGATGCGCCATGGTTGAGCTGTTCCCCGATTCTGAATAGCATTGATGTCGGAAGAAATGGGGAGTAGGGTTCCGGTGCAGCACTATAACTTGAGATCGCCACCTACGGCCAATTCATTCATCGGAAGCTCTCTTCATGACCTCAACACCGTCGATTCTCGACCGCCGGCTAGTATCGTAGGCATAGCCGAAGCCGATCCTCACCCTTCTTCCTCTGATACTGGCCTCAACGGCGACCACGAGTCTCCTGGCCCTGCTGTTGTACGTCCCTCTCCCTTTGTTTCAATCTCACTGTTAAAGTTATGGGTATCTTGGTTTTACCTTTTTCACTATCCTTTGCCAACTCTGAGCTTCTCTGTTTCCGCTGTTATGTTAGGACTGCATCCATGAGTCTTACAGAAACTCTCTACCACTTCATGGTATTGGAACCGAAGAGGACCGCTCTAGCGTCGAGAATAGTGGGTCTTCAAGGGTTCCATACAATTTGTTAAACATCGAAGGTATGCATTCTAATTTCTAAGTGGACGATATGGATTCACTGTTTGTATTTGGGTTCAGTGAACTCATTTGGCGGGGGTGGCTTCTCTATGCAGATGTTTCACCTATTGAATCTGCAAGGTCTAGACTTTTGCAAATTGTTGTGGATTACTTCATTAGCGATCACTTGATTGAGGTGACGGATAATGGCAGTAGTGACTATTCTGGTCATCCTGGGCAAGATAATTTGAGCAAAAGGAAGTCTGGAGATGTTAGATACGAAGGGGATCCGAGGTTTGCTTTGCCCTTGATGTATGTGGCCAATCTGTATGAGATGCTAGTGAATGATGTAAATATAAGACTGGCTTCCTCGAATTCTATTCGTGATAAGACCATTGGAATAGCTCTTGAAGCAGCTGGTGGTTTGTACCGAAAATTGGCCAAAAAATTCCCCAAGAAAGGTACGGATGTTTCTTCTTTTGTGGTCACAAGTGGATTGCATAACTGAACTAGTTGTGTACATTAGAATTGCTCGCCACTCATTTTGGCTTCAAATATGACAAGTATGTTTGATCTTATCTGACTTGCTGATTTAGATAATAGATTTTTATATACATAGGTGTATTACATTGAGGTCTTTCAAGTACTTGGTGTTTCTTTTTCCTGTTTTGTTTAGGTTCTTGTTTGTTTAAAAGAAGAGAACTGGCAACTTCTGTGGAGACAAGAACAAGATTTCCAGAGTTAGTGATCCAAGAAGAGAAAAGAGTGCGTTTTGTGGTGGTGAATGGTTTGGATATAGTTGAGAAGCCGACGAATCTGCCCAGGGAAGATGCAGAGTGGTGAGCAATGACAACATATTCTCAATTTTTGTTTCATTTGAACAATTATTTGGTAGAACAAGGGGAACATGTAAGATTATCATGGAAAGATATGCAGCTGAACCGGAACATTAGTATGCAATTGACAGTTTTCTATGTTTCCTTGTTTGGAACTAAGAATAGCAAGATTAATAATATGCATCCTTTTAAGAATCATTTAGCTTCCTGGTACAACTTGTTTATTGGATTAGACAAGTGAGACATACATCATTGCTCTTTTGAGATATGCACCCTTTTCACATATGTTCAATTGACCAGCTCTTATATCCTCTCTTTCTCTTTCTTGTTGGGAGTATTTTCATTTCAAGTTTGGTTAATCATGCATGACTTTATTGGAATTGTTCCGAGTACTCTTGTTTATGTGATTTCATCACTGACTCTTTATTGCTGTTTCCTAAATATATATGTACCATTTTCTGTAGGGCATGTTTATACTATCTAGTTATTTGGTCATTCTTTGCAAATCCATGGGTCGTAATAGTTAAGATGATGCCATAAAATGCAATAAATTGTATCTCTATTGTCTAATAGCGAACTTATGACAATTGTGTACTGTGGTTTTCTTCGAATTGTTTATTATATGCCTGAACTCGTTGTTCATATTAAAAGGTTCAAGAGACTTACTGGTCGGAGTGACGTTGCTGTATCTGCCCAAGACTACAAATACTACTCTCCAAGGCACAAGTACAGACGTATTGTATCTAATGTTCCTGGATTACCGGTAAGTTTTAGTTTCTTTTGGTTTCAGATTCAGTTTTGCCAGTCTAGATTGGCGAGAACTGTAACGAGTACTTGACAAAGGGAAAGTGAATTTGGGTTTCAAGCATGTTCAAGTTGGAATGTGTTAGTTAGAATCACTCCGTAGTTTTCATATATTAACAAAAGGCCTAGTTATTCTGTTCTAGGAGTTTTATAAACGTCATATATTTGTAGTGAAGATGATTATCTTTTGTGACATAGTTAAGCCACAATGGGATGCTAATTAGTAATTTCTGTTGTTATATGAATGTTCTCTGATTACAGGCTTTAATTAATTGTCAGATAGGTTAATTAAACTTGATTGTGACTCGATACTTCCACAGGCGATCCATGGGACAGACAGTTCATCTGCAATGTCTGCTGATCAAGGATTTCGCTCAGTAAGTGCTGATTAGAGGTCTTTTAAATATGATAAAGCGATAGATTATATATTCTTCTGTTTTTTGCTCCACTTCGTGATATTATCCCCTGAGTACTGTAGCATAACAGCTATGAGAATCAAACTTAATTAGCATGAACTTGTTGTTAAACTACATAAACCACCAAAATACAGCTTCAATTTAATCGTTATGTTGTTTGACGGAACTTGCTCAAGTGCGTCAAACTTATGGCAAGGTTTACAAAGTTGGGGGGTATAGCTTACATGAATAAATTGAGAATTGAATTAGGGATTGGGATCTAGTTATATTGTAATATACGTGTGATCATTGTTGATGTTACCAAAGAATGATTGATTCAACTGGTTGTCATTTGGTTAGTTAACCTAAAGTGGGGACTTGGGGGTCGTGCCTTTTCTCTTTCTTTTGTGGTTTTCTGAAACTATCTTTTGGCAGTCACATGGCCATGAGCAGACTCCTCCAAAGCATAATGCACAGCCGTTGCCAAACCAGCCACATTTTCATCCAGTTCTTCAAGCCCATCAGAGCCAACATACTCCACACTTCTCCCAAAGCCATCAATGTGGACCTCCTGCTCACATGCCAGAGATGACACATGCACACCAGTCGCCTACCATTTCTCAACACATGTCTTATTTACAACCCCTTGCAGGAAGCCATCTCACAGGGCGTTTGCATTTAATGGTGAGAGCTATTGTGATTGAATATATTGACTGCATAGGAACTAGGGTTCAGACACTAGAAATGAACCTTGATTCTTTGAAAATCAAATGCCGGTATGCCAATCAGTTCTAGGTCTTGCAGAGAGATCCTATTGCACTTTCGCATTGGGTAAACTCATCCCTGGTAACACCAAAAAAAGACTCATCCCTATCCAGTATGTTTTGACTGAAAATACTAAGTGAAAATCCTAGTAAGTTTGTGACATGGAGAGATCAAGTAGCATACCAACATATCCAGCTGTTTCTGTATTTGTTGTTTCTTTCAGTGTCTTGGTTAGTATGGTGTTTGATTGCCTCATTTCTATAACAAGGAGGCCTAGTAGTAAGTTCTATCTTGTAGGGATGGCTAGCTGACTTGATTTTGCCAACTCTTGCAGCCGACTAGCCCTGCGAAGTTCTGCGATGAATGTGGTGCTCCTTATTTGAGAGAAACTTCAAAGTTCTGCTCTGAATGTGGCACAAAGAGGCTGGGAGCATGAGCCAGCGATGCGGTCTGTACGTGGAATCGGATTCCTCCCATGTAAATTATTCTAGCGGTTAAGGCTGTTGTAGTCATTCATTGTCTAGTATATTGGTTAGTTGGATGAAGCGAGAGAGAGAGAGAGCGCGAGGGTTGTGGCTTAGTGACTTTTACCTTTTGTCGAAGCCGGTTCGGGCTTGATATTAGGTCGATGATTCTCTTGTCTTCAGCCTTTTGTGCTCTGAACTCAATTACTCTGTAGTCTAAGAGGTTGACTGAAACCGAAGTTCTAAGATGCCAAGAAATAAATTTATTTGTGAATCATTTCTGCAAGGTTTGGAATCTTGACTACCAGGAAGGGTTTTCCGGTGTACATCATAACATCGGTCCATGTTAGACAAGTCAGAGATGTTCTTATGCACAATTTAACTTGGAATAGTATAATGCGTTGATCGCAAATGATAGAGATTTATTATTCTAGTCGCTTATCCATGATTATATTTATATATATGAAATCGTAGTTGACGAGAAGGATTAGCACACAAGTTATGAATTGAGACTCTTCATACAAGAAAAATATGAGTACAATCCTTTTATTCTGTGTCTGGGCTGAGGTGCTACCCTGCTAAGAGTGAGGTTTACTATGGGGATGTGATTCCTAGTGTTCAGGCTCAGATTTCTTCTAGAACTGGGTTTGCCATAGGGCATCTTCCTGTGAGATACCTGGGGATTCCTCTCATTGCAGGGAAACTCAACAACACTGATTGTCAAGCTCTGGTGGAAAAGATCACCGCTAGAATAAGAGGCTGGAAGGTTAGGACTCTGTCATATGCTGGTAAGCTGCAGCTCATATCAGCTGTTATTTCTAGCATTACCCAGTACTGGATGGGAATCATCCAACTCCCAGTCAAGGTGATTAAAATGATTGAGAAAGCCTGTTTTGACTTCCTATGGAATTCAGAGGAGGAGGGGAAAAAAGCTAAGGTTCTATGGCAGGTGGTAGCTAGACCTAAAAAGGAGGGGAGATTAGGGTTCAAAGACCTCAGGAGCTGGAATATGGCATGCCTTGTCAGGCATCTCTGGGCCATCTCTTCAAACTCCTCTTCTCTGTGGGCCAGCTGGGTCAGACACTACCAAACCTCATACACTTCCATCTGGGAGGTACCTGATTCCATCCCCTGCTCCTGGGCCTGGAGGAAGGTTTTAAAGATCAGAGGCAAGGTGGCTCAGCATCTTACAGTCAGGTCTGCTAAAGTCTACTGGAATGATTGTGCAATGGAGAAGTTCTCAGTGAAAAAGGTTTGGGAGACACTTAGGGTGAAGCATGAGAAAGTTGGCTGGTATTCTCTAATCTGGAAGTCACTAGGAACTCCTAGAGATAAGATGCTTGTCTGGTTGGTTGTTCTGAACAGATTATCTACCCTTGATAAGATCCAGAGATGGAATAGCTCTGTGATCAATGTCTGCCCCCTATGCACTACTATGGCAGAGTCAAGGGATCATCTTTTCTTTGAATGTCCCTATTCCCAGTGTGTTTTGTAGGATGTGTTTGCAGGAAGGAATATGGTGGGAGCTAGCTGGGAGGGTTCACTGGCTACTGCCACATCTCTATTCCGACCTAAGGGCCCCCATTCTGATCGTGGTAGGCTTCTTTGGGTGATGGTGGTGGCTGAACTCTGGAGAGAAAGGTGCAGAAGAGTTATGGCGGGAGCGGTATTGTCAGAAAACCAGCTCCTTTTGAAGCTACAAAAGTTGTTGCGCCTGCTTAGAGGCGGTTATCCTCAAGTCGAGCCTGCACTTTCGGAGGAGTATGTAAATAGTATAGTGTAGGTAGTTGGTCTAGTTATTTGTGTTCTGTTTTGGACTCTTCTGGTGATTTTGTTACTCTTTGTATTCGGTTTTGGGTTCCAGTTAGAGGGGTTTTATCATTAGAATCCCTCTTCCTTGATGAATAAAAGCTGCTTATTTATAAAATAAAATAAAAATTTGAGTACAATCTAGTCTTTCTCTAGAAATATTGAACTACCTTTGTTACCGATGACAGGATTTTCCAAAATAAAAGCCTTTTTCTGTGTTTCTGAATTGTGATAGCCATAAAGCCCACTTTTCTCAAATATGGAATCTATCGGCCCAATTGATCTCGCCTCTCAGTTTCAGCTTACCCCTTCGTCCCGCGAACGAGCCAGCGCATCATCGTCACACCATGCCTACCTGCTTAAACCCTACTACTGCTATTCTTCACAATCCCTTCGGCTCGTTGGTTACTACAGAAACACCAGATGAAGCTTCCCCTCGCTCTCTAGCAGTGGCGTAGCCAGGATTTTGAGTAAGGGGGTGCCAATTTAAAAAAATTAAAATGACTATCAATTTTTTATAGTGACCCACGACGGGTTTTTATATTTTGAAAAGTCTGTAAAATACATTCGTTTACTTCTTGAATAAGCATGTAATTATGAGGTTTTTTAATTTAATTTACTTATTATTTGTAAACGGTAAATTATATATATGCAATAGAACGTATTATTGTATCATGTAAGTAATTGTTGTTTAGTGGAAGATGTCAAAGCTAATAGTAAGGGGGTTCCATGTTCAAATCCTAGCTATAGCATAAACTAATACCCCTATTTTTTAATGTTCTAGCCCCGACCCAAGGGTGTGCCACGGCACACCCTTCTAACACTGTGTCTCCGCCCCTGCTCTCTAGATACCTTCAAATGAACCTCTTCGTCTTCCGGGCGCTTCTCACTCTTCTCCTATTAGCAATGCTATTTTCGCTCCGCAGTCTATTCCACGTCCGCCTTCGGAGCAGCGACCCTCCCTGGTTCACCTCTCACCCTCTGCTTCTCAACAGCTACAATCATATTCGTTTTGTAGGCCCTCATTCGCCCAATGTGTCTTCAATCTCCTGCCCGTGTAATTGGGTCACTGGGTTTCTCTGTATCCTAAGATTGCCGTTTGCCACTGGGACAATCTCTACAAACTCTGATGTTGTCATCGGAGAGCTGGACAGGGATTCAATGAGTAAAATTGTTCAGCAAGGCTGTTGGGATGATCCCAGAATCGTAGGCCTCGTTGGCTCTTCTTCCTCTTTGGCTCCGTTATGGGTTTCCAGGGTTCTGTTGGTGTTACGGCATGACCCGCGATTGGCATTGAAATTCTTCAGCTGGGCGAAAACCCTCATTGGGTTTCGCCACACAACGGAATCCTACTGTTTGTTGGTGCACATTTTGTTCTACGGTAGAATGTATTTCGATGCCAGTGGCATTCTTAAGGAGTTGATCTTAGCAGGCAGGAGTTTGCCAGGTTTTGATGTGTTTGAAGTTTTGTGGTCGACGAGGAATGTTTGTGTCTCAGGGTGTGGAGTTTTGGATGCGCTTTTTAGTGTGTATATAGAACTAGGGATGCTTGATAAAGCTTATCATTGCTTTTCGAGGATGAGAAGTTGTAGAGTGTTGCCTAAAGCACGATCGTGCAATGCACTTCTGCATAGGCTAGCAAAGGAGGGGAAGAAGGAGGATGGTGCTATAAGGAACTTCTTTCGGAATATGGTTAGTGCTGGAATTTCTCCCTCTGTGTTTACTTACAACATCATGATAGACCATATGTGCAAAGAAGGGGATACTGAAGCTGCTAAAAGTTTGTTTGAGGAAATGAAGCACAAGGGTTTGATGCCGGATGTTGTAACTTACAATTCGCTTATTGATGGATATGGGAAATTAGGCTTTTTGGAGAATTCAGTGGGATTATTTAAGGAAATGGAGCAAGCAGGTTGTGAACCTGATGTAGTGACCTACAATGCATTGATTAATTGTTTTTGTAAATTCAATAGGATGGCTAGAGCTTTTCGGTTTTTCTCTGAGATGAAGCATAATGGAGTCAGACCTAATGTCATAACTTACAGCACACTGGTTGATGCATTGTGCAAGGAAGGAATGATGCAACAGGCCATTAAATTTTTTATAGACATGAAACGCCTCGGTTATTCTCCCAATGAGTACACTTATACTTCTCTTATTGATGCAAATTGTAAAGCTGGAAATTTGAATGAAGCATTGAAGCTGGCCAACGAGATGCTCTGGACAATAAGTTCTGAATTGAACATTGTTACATACACAGCTTTATTAGATGGCCTTTGTAAAGGAGGGAGGATTACAGAAGCAGAAGAACTTATCACTGGGATGCTGAAAGCTGCAGTAGCTCCTAACCTGAAAACTTACACTGCTCTTGCTCATGGATATATTAAAGTTAAGAGCAAGGAAGATTATATTGAATTTTTGAAGCAAATAAAGATGAAAGGATTTCAGCCTGATTTGATGCTTTATGGGACCATCATCTGGGGGCTTTGCACTGAAAGGAAGTTTGAAGAATGCAAGCTTGTTATGCTTGAGATGAAACAGAGAGGTATAAGTGCAAACCCTGTCATATACACAACACTCGTTGATGCTTATTTCAAAGCTGGAATGACCGCGGAGGCACTCAATCTGGTGCGGGAAATGTGGGACTCGGGTGTTGAGGTTACAGTTGTAACTTTTTGTGTATTAATTGACGGGCTGTGCAAGAAGGGTATGGTTCAAGAGGCAATTGATTACTTTACTACAATGCCCGAGTACGGTCTGCAACCTAATGTAGCAGTCTACACTGCCTTGATGGACGGTCTTTGTAAAAATAATTTCATAGAAGCATCTGTGACTTTGTTTAATGAAATGCAGGAGAAACATATGATTCCCGATAAGACAGCATACACTACTCTAATAGATGGGTATCTGAAGCATGGTAGCTTGCAAGAAGCATTAAATACAAGAAACAAGATGGTCGAGCTAGGTTTGCAGCTTGATCTTCATGCCTACACTTCGTTGGTTTCAGGTTGTGCTAGATGTGGCCATCTACAGCAAGCTAGGATATTTCTTACTGAAATGATTGATAATGACATTTTTCCAGACCGGATGCTTTGTGATAGCCTACTAAAGAAGTATTATGAGCAAGGCCTTACTGCCGAAGCGATTGAATTGCAAAATGATTTGGCGAAGAAGGGTCTGATAAATGGCAGTTACGACTGTGTTCTTCCTAAAGTCTGAGATGGGACTTATTCTCACATCAAGATTCAAGACACTGAAAAACACTTGAATAGAATGGATACTGATTAGGTCCTTCAGGAAAAGAACCGATTGATACATGAAAGTGTGGTTGTCAGATGACTGACTTACTCGCCCATTGTGCTTTTCCCGGATCAACAACTTCCGAAGTACTTTGCAGTAAGTCTTACTCTCATTTTTCTGCTCTTTTTATTTGTTGATGTCCGTTTCATACTGCCCACTGTAACTTCGTGAAGCTGAACCAAACTTGCAATTGACTGACTGTGCATTCTTGCTCCATTGTATTTGTCATCATATAGCCCACTTGCAATTCTTGCTGCAAAGCATTTACGCAAGTGCTGGATTCAATGTGCTCCAAGAAGCAAAGCACTTCATTGGCAAGTCACAAAAGTGAATATGATTGAATCTCCAGAGCTGAATGTGTATTCCTGAAATGGTTCGTGAGTTGACTACTGCCATGATTACAGTTCACTCTACTTCATTATTTTCTTAGCTGATAATGTGGCGTTAGGTCGCCAAACTACTGGAAGGCTGTTCTGCTACCCTGTCCCTTAACCTTGACAAAAGGCCGCTTCAGCAGGATTTGGTGTATTTTGAAGACATGGTGCACAAGCTTCTGGATTGCATACTTTTGCCGGCTTCGTTACTGCTTTTATCTTCACAGGTTCTTTTCTTCTCCCTGTTTCATTCTCTAGCTTTTGCCTTAGCTTTTTCTCAACAATAAAGAACAAGCACTGGCTCACTGTAGAAGGATGTGGAGAAGGATCGACTTCCTGCACACCGTGCTTGAATTGGGTTACAATTTCGTCTTCACGGTAAATCATTCGCATCCGGCTCCCTCCATTTCTGTTTATAATTTTCTGTAGCTAAGCCAATTGTGTGTAATGAATGCTTTCAACATCCAGGATACAGATATAATGTGGTTTAGGGATCCATTTCCACGGTTTTATCCAGATGCGGACTTCCAGATTGCGTGTGATCACTATTCAGGGGATAGTGTTGGTTTAGGAAACATAGTCAATGGAGGGTTTAGTTATGTGAAGGCTAATAATCGTTCCATAAGAGTTATACAAGTTCTGGCACTCGTCGCGTGACACTTACCATGATCAAGATGTGCTGAATTTTATCAAGAAAGATGAGTATGTCAAGGACCTTGGGTTGAAGATGAGATTCCTGGACACGGCTTATTTCGGTGGACTTTGTGAGCGGAGCATACTCATCAACTAGGTATTTCTAGCTATTTTCTTTTTGTTTCTTCAACAGTTTATCTGCTTACTGCATTTTCGATAGTAGTGTCGTCTTCGTCCTGTTTTGCTTCTTCCTTCCTGTTGCGTGATTCTTAGTTAGCACTGGAACTAGAAAGAATACTACAACTCTCTATTAATTACTTCAATTTCCGTTTTGCATCCTCTTTCTAACTTTGCCAAACTTCCCTCTTCCAAAAAGTTAGCACGGTAAGCTTTAAAGGGGTTTTCGGCCATCGATTTTTGCTTGTTGTTGCTGCCTGCTGTTTGTGTTTCTTAGTCGAATTTGTGTTTCTTTTCGGCCAGCGATGTCGGGCTGGAGTAAGATCCGCGAAAAGCTTCCTCGATTCGTGGAAGACACGCTGGATGGCAGCTATCGCGAGGTCCTGATTGACGGCTTGTTAGTGCTGACCTACAGTGGTCTTGTCACTCAGCTCTTCAAAGGCGATTCGGCAACGAAGGAGGATCTTGCCTCGGCTGTGGAGAAAATCACCGACAAGGTCTCCGACGAGAGGTAGATTCTCAATTGCAATAACCTGCTTTAGTGGTTTGCTTGTTCATTTAGTGGTTTGCTTCTTCATCTGGTGTGTGTTCATTTGGGTGCTTGTTGTGTCTTGATGGGCTGCTTGTTTGTCCTTGTTTAATGGCTTCTAATATGTGTTTCTGCTTTCAGCGGGAGTTTACAGACTGAGATAAAGGAAGTGAAGGTGTGCGCTCGCGAGCTGAAGGTGAACGCTCAGGATCTGAAGGTGCAGATCAATGAAATATAGACGTGGGCTAAGAAGGTCGAGCTGGAGAGGACCAAGAGCGACCTGAACGAGGAGACCAACCAGATTGGCCAGGTGAAGGAGAGTGGCAACGATCAGCTGAAAGAGGGTGGTAACAATGGAGATTAATGAGGGATTTCACGTGGCAAAGCTTTTGTTCGTCTTGGATTGTGTCATGGTATTGGATGTTACTAGATACTGCTTTTTTTGGGTTGGTTATGATGGAGATTGCAAATGTTTTTAAGCTGAAGTCAAATGGAGACGAACTTGAATGACTTCAGCTTAAAAACATTTGCAATCTCCACCATAACCAACCCAAAAAAAGCAGCATCTAGTAACATCCAATACCATGACACAATCCAAGACGAACAGAAGCTTTGCCACGTGAAATCCCTCATTAATCTCCATTGTTACCACCCTCTTTCAGCTGATCGTTGCCACTCTACTTCACATGGCCAATCTGGCTTGTCTCCTCGTTCAGGTCGCTCTTGGTCCTCTCCAGCTCGACCTTCTTAGCCCACGTCTGTATTTCATTGATCTGCACCTTCAGATCCTGAGCGTTCACCTTCAGCTCGCGAGCGCACACCTTCACTTCCTTTATCTCAGTCTGTAAACTCCCGCTGAAAGCAGAAACACACATTAGAAGCCATTAAACAAGGACAAACAAGCAGCCCATCAAGACACAACAAGCACCCAAAATGAACACACACCAGATGAACAAGCAAACCACTAAATGAACAAGCAAACCACTAAAGCAGGTTATTGCGATTGAGAATCTACCTCTCGTCGGAGACCTTGTCGGTGATTTTCTCCACAGCCGAGGCAAGTGCTGAAGGAAGCTCACATATTCCTCTGCTCAAGCAACTCAACGGGCAAATGAATGAATTTAGGAAAGCTTGTTAATGTCACTGGTCAAGTTATTCGAAGAGATTTGAAAAGAAATCAAATTAGCACAACCTACCTTTTCTGCTCACAAGCCAGGAATGGAAGTCCATCAAAGAGACGTTGGGAAGCCAGAGTATAAGGAGACTCAAAGGCTGGAGCTGTGCTGTACCTTTTTCAAGCAAAACAAGAAAGAAAGGGCTGTGAATTTGCTAGTGATCTTGTTAAGAAAAAGAGAGTTAATCCGAGTGGTTGCTTAGCTAACTAGGTGTATTGAGTCTCGAGTTCTGAGCAGGGATACAGCCTGGTTAGGGAGAATTGCCAGCTTAGGCTGAGAGTTCTTTGTTATAAGTGTCGTTGTAACAGAGAACTTGGAAGAACCAAATCAGTAGTGAAACGTTGAAGGTCTCAAGAAGAGAACCTTCAACCGTGGATTAGTCGGAACAGGGATACTTATTCTCCCTGTCCCGGATACCACGTAAAAATTGCCTGTGTGTTCATTCCTTTCAGTTTTCTGATTTGCTTAATTGTTTTGCTGCTTGCTGAAGAGTGATTGACACAGGGAAGACGAACAGGAGCAGAGTCAGGAAGGAAGAAGCCTTCTCTGCTTCGCTGCTACGTTAAGTCTGAAATCAAAGAATTGGGCTCACAAAATAATTCGTCTGGGCCGAGAACTTCATTCATAATAAACAGGCCCATTATCTGTTTTCGGTTGATTTTTTAGATTTACATTCTTGGTTTCATGCATTCGAGTTTCACATCCATTTCAATTAACTCAAGAATTCTTTTAGGATTCCTCCTTGCAGAATCGAAGAACCCGATCTTCCTCTAGGTCTCGCGCTCGACCTCCACCTACACGTGGTATCAGAGCCCGGCTCCGAAATCAAGGCTTGAAATCCTTCGGAGAAGATGAGTTCGAGCTCTGCGACGGGTATGGGGATCTACATGGCCGATGGTTTCTCACAAACACGACCGCCTCGATTTGAAGGAGTACACTATGGGTACTGGAGAAATAGAATGTAGTTATTCATCTGCTCCACTGATCCAGATCTCTGGGATATCGTAATGGACGGGCCTTTAGAAGTCAAGGAAGCTCGAGGGAAGTGGACTGAAGACGACAAGAAAAATTTCCAGTTGAACTCGAAGGCAACCAACCTAATGTACTGCGCATTAGGCCCTGAAGAATACCACAGGGTCACGGGATGCAAGACAACCAAGGAGATTTGGGATAAGCTGCAGATCGCTCATGAAGGAACATCTCATGTCAAGATTTCCAGAATCAACAGTCTTAAACAGGACTTTGAATCCTTTGTCATGAAGCCCGAGGAATCGATCAAGGAGATGAATGATCGATTCACTACAATCGTCAACAGTTTGAGAAACTTGGAAGTCGAATATCCAAGTGCTGATCTCGTGCGAAAAGTACTCTGGGCATTACCAAAACGATGGACTCCAAAGGTCACGGCAATTGAGGAGTCAAAAGATCTTACCAGACTCAGTTTGGATGAGCTGATAGGTTCGCTGATAACTCATGAAGAAAAGCTGAGAAGAGAAGAGATAGATGAGCCAAAGAAAGAAAAGCGGAGCATAGCACTTAAAGTCTCATCATTTGGAGAAGACTTGGATGGGTTAGAAGACATGGAAGATGACGAGCTGGCATTGCTAAGCAAGCAAGTTGCCAGACTATTAAAGATGCGCAGAGACAAAAGGAAAGGAAACTCACCTAGCAAGATAGAAGACAACAGAGATCAAAAGGAGAGAAATCGGTTTGGGTACAGAAGTAGAAGAGAAGGAAGCAACGAGAAAGGTCAACCACAACCAAATTGCTACAAGTGTGGGAGATCAAGACACATAAAAGCTGATTGTCCCCTGACAAAAAAGGCTTTTGCTGCTACCTGGAGTGGTAGTGAAGAAGATGAAGAGGAAGTATGCAGACAAGAGGCATACATGGCCATTGGTGAAGAATCAGAGGACGATGACATCAATCAGGTAAAGTCCTATTACTCGGTTTCCTTTTGTGAAGATGATCAAATGTTAGACACAATACGAGACATTCAACAAGAGTTTGCTAACGTAAAACAAAAACACATCAAAATAAAAGCTGAATTCGAAACTCTTCTGTTCAACTATGAAACTCTTAAAAATGAAAAACAGAAGGTTGAAGATGACTTAAAAAATGTCCTAGATAAGAATGCAACCCTCGAGACTAAACTTGCTGCCTCTGAAGACAAAGTAAAATTCTTAGAAAGAAACAAATCCGGAGCTAGGAATCTAAATCTTAAGTATGGAAATAAGAAAACAATGGAATGTTATTACTGTCACAAGCTTGGGCATCGTATAAGTAACTGCAGAAAGTTAATAGCTAAAGAGATCAAGTCCAAACAGGTCTCAAACCATGGTCATAAGCAAGAAGGACGTATACATAAAAACTATCAAACCTTTAGGGA
Organism: Linum tenue; assembly: GCA_946122785.1. Taxonomy (NCBI): domain Eukaryota; kingdom Viridiplantae; phylum Streptophyta; class Magnoliopsida; order Malpighiales; family Linaceae; genus Linum; species Linum tenue. The sequence goes on from CAMGYJ010000010.1 coordinate 40,827,686, forward strand.
ATTCAAGTTAGTTTGGAGACCTAAAAATAAGTGATCCACTTTCTTTTGCAGACCTGTCTCCAAGTGGGCATGGAAGGCAGTGTTTGGGTTCTTGACAGTGGATGCTCACATCACATGACTGGGGATAAAACGCTATTCACTGATCTCACACTTAGAAAGAAAGGTAAGGTATTTTTTGGTGATAACTACAGTACTGAAATTCTAGGTAAAGGAACCATAGGTAATTCACCCTCTATAAGTAATGTTATGTTAGTGAAAGACTTAAAACATAACCTACTGTCTATAAGCCAATTGTGTAAAAATGAAAACAAAGTCATCTTTGAACCAAATGGATGCACAGTTGAAAACATCTTGACTAAGAAAATTCTGTTTACTGGTAAGAGAAGAGGAAAACTATTTATTGTCGATTTAAATGACAAAAAGACCTTTAATGAATCCTGCCTGATATCATGTTACAAGGATGACCAACTAGAATGGCATCGAAGGCTTGGTCACATTAGTGTAGGGATCTTATCTAAACTAGTCAATTTGGAATTAGTCAGAGGTGTCCCAAATATTCATAGTAAAAAGGAATTTTTCTGCGAGGCTTGTACAAAAGGAAAACATGCTCGAACCTCCTTCAAATCTAAACAAATTCTCTCAACCAACAGACCTCTTGAGCTTTTACATCTGGATCTTTTTGGTCCAAGTAACATTAAGAGCTTAGGAGGGAAATATTATGCCTTTGTCATCGTTGATGACTACTCTAGATTCACTTGGGTATTATTCCTCTCTAGTAAAGATGAAGCTCTTCTAAAATTCAAAAACTTTGTAAAACAAGTTGAAAATGAAAAACAGTCCAAGATAATTAATATACGAAGTGATCATGGTGGAGAATTTGAATCTGAAAAATTTGAAGACTTCTGTAACTCACTTGGAATCCTTCACAATTTCTCAGCTCCTAGAACTCCTCAACAAAACGGTGTAGTTGAGAGAAAGAATAGAACCCTTATTGAAATTGGAAGAACCATGCTGAATGATTATGGAGTTTCAAAGAAATTCTGGGCTGAAGCCATCAACACAGAATGTTATGTGGTAAACAGGGCTCTAATTCGCTCAAAACTTAATAAAACTCCTTATGAGCTTTGGAAAAATCGAAAACCAAACCTGGGATACTTTCATCCCTTTGGCTGTAAGTGTTATATCCTAAATACCAAGGATTTGCTAGGAACATTTGATTCCAAGTCAGATGAATCAATTTTCCTTGGTTATTCCACAAACAGTAGGGCTTATAGGGTGTTTAATAAGAGGACTCTCAAGGTAGAAGAGTCCATTAATGTTATATTTGATGAGTCTGTGAGTAAGAATGCAGAGACTATAGAGGATGATGATGATTTTGGACTCGGTAGTAATCTAATCAAGGTCTCAGAAGCAACAAGTACAAAGATACAACCTAATGATGAGGAAACAGTAGTGGACAGACCAGAAGCACCTCCACATATACAGAAGAGGCATCCCTCTTCTCAGATCATTGGTGACTTGAATACAGGTATGGTTACACGCTCCAAGTCTTATCCAGAACATACTGCTTTTATTTCTCAAATTCTTCCTAGAAATATAAAGGAAGCACTTGAAGATGAATTCTGGACAGCTGCTATGCATGAGAAAATGAATCAGTTTGAAAGAACCAGAGTTTGGGATCTAGTTCCCAAACCTGAAAACGGAACTATAATTGGAACTAAATGGGTATATAAGAATAAAACTGATGAAGTTGACATAATAATGAAAAATAAAGCTAGATTAGTAGCTCAAGGGTACAATCAAGAAGAGGGGATAGATTTTGAAGAGACTTTTGCACCTGTTGCTAGATTAGAAGCCATAAGGCTACTATGTGCTTTTGCAGCAGCAAAAGGTTTCAAACTATTTCAGATGGATGTCAAAAGTGCCTTTTTAAATGGAGATCTAAAAGAGGAAGTATATGTATCTCAACCTCCTGGTTTTGAAAATCCAGAACACCCAGACTATGTTTACAAACTCAACAAAACTTTATATGGTCTTAAACAGGCTCCTAGAGGCTGGTATGATAAATTGAGTCAATTCCTTTTAGATGATGGATTCCACAGAGGGAAGGTAGAAAAAACTCTGTTTATTAAAAACTCAGGAGGTCACACTCTGTTAGTGCAAGTCTATGTAGATGATATTATCTTTGGGTCTACTTGTCCTAACCTGTGTTCTGCCTTTGAAAACAGTATGAAGAGTGCTTTTGAAATGAGTCTTATGGGTGAACTAAACTTCTTTCTTGGGTTGCAAGTTAAACAAACCTTTTCAGGCACCTTTATAAATCAAAGCAAATATCTTCATAACATGCTCAAACGTTTTAACTACGAGAATCTTAAATCAGCTTCTACACCCATGGGATCCACCTCTAAACTTTCTAAAGATGAATCTGGGACTGACATAGATAGTAAGCTGTATAGAGGAATGATAGGTTCTCTCTTATACTTAACAACTAGTCGTCCAGATATAATGTACAACGTGTGTGTTTGTGCACGCTTTCAGAGTCAGCCTAAAAATAGTCACTTGTCTGCTGTTAAAAGAATCTTTCGATATCTGGCTGGTACCCCTGACTTAGGTCTGTGGTATTCCAGACATTCCAGTTTAAATCTCAATAGTTACACAGACTCAGACTATGCAGGTTGTATAGTTGATCGTAAAAGCACCTCTGGTGCTTGTCATTTTCTTGGATCCTCCCTCATTTCTTGGTTCAGCAAAAAACAGAACTCTGTCGTCCTCTCTACTGCAGAAGCAGAGTATGTGGCAGCTGGTTTCTGCTGTACTCAAGTCCTCTGGCTCAAGTATCAATTACTTGATTATGGAATTACTCTAGGATCTTTACCTATCTTCTGTGACAATACCAGTGCTATAAACATGTCAAAGAACCCTGTCCAACATTCTCGAACAAAGCACATTGAAGTTCAATATCATTTTATTCGAGATTTAGTCCAAGATGGTAAGATACATCTTGATTTCATTAGGACTGACTGTCAATGGGCCGATATCTTTACTAAACCCTTGCCAGTAGACCAGTTTCTTCACATCAGGCGTGAATTAGGGATCTTTTCTCCCCAAGATCTGGGTAATCTCTAGGAGCATCATTACTTGCCTCTTCTCATTCCTAATTGATACTCCTTCCTTATTTCACTTGCTTATGGATACTGGCCTCTCTGGAACTTACCTTGTCTAGTTTCTTCTTCTCTATAAGTACCTCAGATCTCTTAGTCCTTCAGTCACTCACCACTTCTCTTTCGAAATACATCTTTTCATCTCCTCATAAAAAATGGTCAACAATGCTCAACTTCATCATGCTGTTACCTTCTCCAACAAGGTATTCCGCAAAGACAAGGAATATCCTAGGTATCTGCGTCGATTCCGCGATCGTGCCATTAATCCATCCTTCACCATCCAACCCTCTGCTTTTTCTCGATATGACATGGACATCCCTACACTGATACGTAATCTGGGATGGGAATCCTTGTTCGAAGATCAGCGTTATACCTACTGTCCAGAAGCTGTGAGATTGTTTTATGTCAATCTCAAACGTGGGACAGGGCCAGATCTCTATTCCTTCAAGACTACTGTTGGTAACTTCGAGATCACTGTCACTGCAGACTTGTTGGCCAGTGAACTTGGGCTGCCCCATGATGGACTTAAGGCTGGTGATGATGGTCAGTTCCATGACTATCATTTTGACTACTGTCATGTCATGGACACTCTTGTTCATGACATTGGTCGCTTCTTCCCAAATCAGCACTCTGCTGGACGTTTACCTGATGACCTGCGAGTGTTGCATTTCTTCATCACGAGGATCCTCCTCCCTAGATCTCTATCCAGTGCTACTCTGCTTCACACTTCCGATATTTGGATCCTTCATCATGCCAGGACTGGTCAACGTATAAGCTACGCCTCTCTGGTCTTCTGTCATCTAGTCAAGTACGGTGATGACAACTATGATGGGCGGTTGCCTCTAGCACCCCTCATCACTCAGCTGCTCAGGAAGTTAGGCGTCGACCTCCGCGATAAGGTCACCCTCTGTAATGTTCATGATGATCTAAAGGCCCAACATGTCCTAGCTCGCCTGGATGCCAGTGTTGGCCCCCGTAAGCCTGTCACTGGCTCAGGGGGAGAAGCTGCTACCTTAGCCAAGGCCTTAGTTGCTGCGGCAGAGGTTGTAATCGATCGAGAACTCTCTGGCTTCTCTAATGAACTGAAAGGGAAGCGCAAGATACCTGTAACTACTCTAGCCTCTTTATCCACTCGACTGAAGCTACTCAAGGATGGAGGGGGTATAAGTAGCTCAGGTATCAGAGAGGAGGATGAAGCTGTTGAAGAACCTGAAGACTATGCTGACGTTTCTGACTATGACTCTCCACCTCACTATCCATTTTAATAAGACTCTTGAAGTCTACCTAGGTTCTAGTCCAGAGTCTAAACGAATGTTAGCTAGAACAAAAGCAGCACTAGCTGCCCCCTTATTGTCTTTCAGTTTTCTTAATGAATAAAGTCCTGAATGGAATTGGAATTTGATTTCTGCTTGAAAGAATGGGATTTGAATAATATCTTCGAGAACAGGCTGCACCTACGTGTTTGCTTAGTTGTGTGCAGGCATTAGAGACAGGAAGCAGCAGGAACGAGCCATTGACAAGCTTAGGGGGAGCATGTTGAAGGAAGCTCACATATTCCTCTGCTCAAGCAACTCAACGGGCAAATGAATGAATTTAGGAAAGCTTGTTAATGTCACTGGTCAAGTTATTCGAAGAGATTTGAAAAGAAATCAAATTAGCACAACCTACCTTTTCTGCTCACAAGCCAGGAATGGAAGTCCATCAAAGAGACGTTGGGAAGCCAGAGTATAAGGAGACTCAAAGGCTGGAGCTGTGCTGTACCTTTTTCAAGCAAAACAAGAAAGAAAGGGCTGTGAATTTGCTAGTGATCTTGTTAAGAAAAAGAGAGTTAATCCGAGTGGTTGCTTAGCTAACTAGGTGTATTGAGTCTCGAGTTCTGAGCAGGGATACAGCCTGGTTAGGGAGAATTGCCAGCTTAGGCTGAGAGTTCTTTGTTATAAGTGTCGTTGTAACAGAGAACTTGGAAGAACCAAATCAGTAGTGAAACGTTGAAGGTCTCAAGAAGAGAACCTTCAGCCGCGGATTAGTCGGAACAGGGATACTTATTCTCCCTGTCCCGGATACCACGTAAAAATTGCCTGTGTGTTCATTCCTTTCAGTTTTCTGATTTGCATAATTGTTTTGCTGCTTGCTGAAGAGTGATTGACACAGGGAAGACGAACAGGAGCAGAGTCAGGAAGGAAGAAGCCTTCTCAGCTTCGCTGCTGCGTTAAGTCTGAAATCAAAGAATTGGGCTCACAAAATAATTCGTCTGGGCCGAGAACTTAATTCATAATAAACAGGCCCATTATCTGTTTTCGGTTGATTTTTTAGATTTACATTCTTGGTTTCATGCATTCGAGTTTCACATCCATTTCAATTAACTCAAGAATTCTTTTAGGATTCCTCCTTGCAGAATCGAAGAACCCGATCTTCCTCTAGGTCTCGCGCTCGACCTCCACCTACAGCAAGATCCTCCTTCGTTGCCGAATCGCCTTTGAAGAGCTGAGTGACAAAACCACTGTAGGTCAGCACTAACGAGCCGTCAATCAGGACCTCGCGATAGCGGCCATCCAGCGTGTCTTTCACGAATCGAGGAAGCTTTTCGTGGATCTTACTCCAGCCCGACATCGCTGGCCGAAAAGAAACACAAATTCGACTAAGAAACACAAACAGCAGGCAGCAGCAACAAGCAAAAATCGATGGCCGAAAACCCCTTTAAAGCTTACCGTGCTAACTTTTTGGAAGAGGGAAGTTTGGCAAAGTTAGAAAGAGGATGCAAAACGGAAATTGAAGTAATTAATCGAGAGTTGTAGTATTCTTTCTAGTTCCAGTGCTAACTAAGAATCACGCAACAGGAAGGAAGAAGCAAAACAGGACGAAGACGACACTACTATAGAAAATGCAGTAAGCAGATGAACTGTTGAAGAAACAAAAAGAAAATAGCTAGAAATACCTACTTGATGAGTATGCGGAGCTGCTTCCCTGTCTCCAAAAGTTGCGATGAACACCGGCAGAGAGGACCTTCTTGGCGTCTGCTTTTCTCCTAGAAGGTTTAGCTAAGTATTGCAATTTGCAGATCTGAAGGAGAATGTTTGTCTTATATTGGTGAAATCGTTTGCTCCTTTCTCTCTCACCTCTCTAACAAAGCAAGCTAACAGAATTTCCCACAACCCCAACCCCTATAATCCACCTGTCCCTCTACCTTTTGATATTCACAAATGATATAATATAATGGACTAATTCTGATATGCAATAACTTTAGTATAATGAGTCATATAGGAAATGGATAAGCTATGTGTACGGATATTTTATTTCAATTTTAAATTAATGTTACGTCATGTCAATAGCTCTGTTTTGAGAATCATATCGAATGCTGAATCGAAGGAGTTGACCATTTGTTAATTAACATGTGCTAGGAAAACTATTGTCACACATGTAAAAAAATTGTGTTCTTTAAAAATTTATGAAGCTTATTTGATATTGTTTCTGAGAACGCTCATAACCCGAAATGACCCAAAACTCGACCCGAAACCCGATGGGTTGGGTCAATATTTGACCCGAAATCAGCAAACCCAACATGACCCGACCCGTGAAGACCCGTAACCCGAGATTCCCAACCTGAAATTACCCAACCCGACCCAATTGCCAGGTCTATCTTCCACCATGCAACGGCCTGCTTTGCTTCTCCTTCTAAGCGTTCCACGCATTGTTTTTTGTCCCCGATAACCACTCACTGAGCTCCTCCATTTCTTCTTCCTCGATCGCTCATAATCATCTTCTCCTTCTTCGATGTTACATCACACTCCTCTTTCTACGATTCCTAACACCAGAGTAAACGAACAACCCCTTTATCTTAAAGGCGCCGACTAGGAGAAAACTTGTCATTAGCAAAATAAGTTTAGTGTTGGTATGGTCAGTGGCGTAGCCAGGATTTTGAGTAAGGGGGTGCCAATTTAAAAAAATTAAAATGACTATCAATTTTTTATAGTGACCCACGACGGGTTTTCATATTTTGAAAAGTCTGTAAAATACATTCGTTTACTTCTTGAATAAGCATGCAATTATGAGGTTTCTTAATTTAATTTACTTATTATTTGTAAACGGTAAATTATATATATGCAATAGAACGTATTATTGTATCATGTAAGTAATTGTTGTTTAGTGGAAGATGTCAAAGCTAATAGTAAGGGGGTTCCATATTCAAATCCTAACTATAGCATAAACTAATACCCCTATTTTTTAATGTTCTAGCCCCGACCCAAGGGTGTGCCACGGCACACCCTTCTAACACTGTGTCTCCGCCCCTGGGTATGGTTGCGTGTGTGAGAAATTGAGTTGACAAAGCCCTTCACAGGCAGCTTGATTAACTTACTATGCTCAATGTGGGGATTGACTTTGTGATGGCAGCATTTGATAATAAGCATTCAAGACTAATGAGTTGATTGAGATTATAAGAAGAAAAACTTAAATGTTATACAGATTATGCAAAGTCGGGATGAATAGGAAGTTAGCATAGTAAGGGCTAAGATCTGGTGACTAAGGGGGGTCCCCTTAGTCACATGGCTAAGTGAATCTCCACCCTTGCACCTCATTAAAATCCAAGGGCTCTTATTAATCCAATTTAATGAAGGGTAATGTAGTAATTGCATGTTTATTTTTAACTTATAATTATAAAAGAAATTAAAAAAAACCAGCGCCGGCCGGCTGGCCGTCCCCGTCGCCTCCCGCCTCCGTCCGATAATTGCGCGGCCTTTCCCTGGACAATTGGGCGCCATTATTTCCACCCAGAGAGTTCCTGTACGCCATTATGCTATTATTCACACAGAGAGAGAGAGAGAGAGAGAGAGATTTTCTGGTCGGAATTTTTTTTTCCGGCCACCATCGTCGCCGGAGAAGAATTTTCCGGCGACAGCGCTTTGTGATGTTTGTTGACATATTTTGTAATGTTTGTACGCTTTGTTATTTTGTAATGTTTGTAAACTTTGTTATTTTTGTCAACCATGTTTGTAATGTTTTTTATGTCTAAAAAACACCCGGGTTGACTTTGGGAAGGAGCCCCTCTATATAGGGATGGAGCCTCCAAAGTCAACCCGGGTGTTTTTTTCCCGTTCGTATGGATTGTCGGTCTAGTTTGTCATTTTTGTCCACCATGTTCGTACTGTTTGTATGTCTAAAAAACACCCGGGTTGACTTTGGGAAGGAGCCCCTCTATATAGGGATGAAGCCTCCAAAGTCAACCCGGTTGTTTTTTCTTTTTGTATGGTTTGTATTGTTTGTCGGTCTAGTTTGTATTGTTTGTACAGTTCATACGTTTGTAATGTTTGTAAATCTGTTTGTATGTTTTGTCGCTCTAGTTTGTACTGTTCGTATGTTTGTATGGTTTGTACTGATTGTAAATCTGGTTTGTATACTTCGTAATTTTCCATAATACCCAAACTACCCCTGTCATTAATTAAATAGCCCTTCCCACTTTTTAACCATTGGATTGAAGTGTCCAGATCTAAGGGCTGGGAGGGGCTTAGTCAAGTGACTAAGCACCCCCTTAGTCACTGGATCCGCTCTCGCATAGTAAAGCTGTGCAAAAGCCAAAAGGTTGTAGAAGAAAGGAAAAAACATCAAGACTAACGTCTAAATAATCTCGCATAAATTCTGAGTCCCGACAAGTTACACTAGGTTCTTCTTCTCAAATGGCTTGGCGATCAAGGAAGACCATTCAACGGTCACATCAGCAAGCGATCAACTCAGCATCAACAGGCTGGAATGGAGAGCTTTCCTTAGATGGCGATTCACCAATCAGAAGCATTCGATGAAAAGAAGCTTATCATTCCTAAGGTGATTCTGAATCTGGTGAACAAGGAAAGAACGCTCAAGTGTGACAGTCAAAATGTTAAGATTATAAAAGGGGCTCTTGGGTAGATAGAATTGGTGAACTTTTCCGGGAAATCAACACTACGAAGAGAGCAAAGCTTATCTGTTGTGGGTAGTTTGATAGGAAAAGGGTTCAAGCCATCGGGGAGATAGCTTGGGTCCAGTATTGGGGAAATACTGAGGTTTTGATCCACGGGGAGTTGATCAAAAGGATTAGAATCTGTTCGATTGGCTGGGGAGATTGATCGGGTGTTAAACTGTACACAACGAGCTTCAATTCATATCCTTGGTGGAGGGTTAATGTCATATTTGGTCACTGTGATTACTAAATTTTGTCATGTTTAGTCACTAGAAAAATTTAATATCAAATTTGGTCACTCTAATTACTAAAACATATCATGTTTAGTCACTCTCCGTCCAACTCCGTTAGTGGAGTCCGTTATGTGCTTATGGGGTTAATGGGAGCGCCCAGTCAACACCGTTTTGGCCCAAAAATGGTCAAGACCTGCCATGTCATACACCCAACCCAAACCATTAACCCGACATAGAACCAAACCCTAGCCCACCTAACCAAACCCTCTATCTTATTTATATGACTCTCTATCCACAAGAAGCCTTCAATCTTACATTCACGCTCACATCCCTTTGTTTTCTTCTTGTTCTGTAGTGTCCATTTATCCCTTTTCTACTTTTTTTTTTTGACAAAAGATAGATAATTATATTGATTCAGACCAAGAAAAGTTACACCCTGGAAAACAGCCAGGTCTGATAATCAAAGACAGGACTCATAGCCGGGGACAAAGAAAGGGCCTTTCTAGCCACCGAATGGGCTACCCTATTGCTACCCCGACCTACAAATCGAACCAAAAACTCTGACTGGGCCCTAAAATAATGCACCACTTCAGCAAGAACCGCTCCAGCCTGAGTGTCTCTAGCATCTCCCTGATTGACCTTATCAATGATCACCTTGGCATCACCTTCAAAGACAACGTTTGTAAATCCAAGCTCTAGACACCAGAAAATCGCTGCACGAAGCACCAGTAACTCCACCACCATGGGGTTATCGATCACGGGAATGTGCACCCCTTTAATCAACAGGATCTCACGAGAGGGAGTCAAAAGTACAATCCCTCCAGCTGAATGAGACCCTCTCTTCGTAGCACCATCCCACATACACACCATTCTACCAACCCCCACTGGAGGTAGCAGAGCAGACCCCGGTATAACCGTACCCTGCGTACTGCCTACCGGCGGCAAACTCATCCATTCCTCAACTTGCTGGTGGAACTGTCGCATTAAAGCGGGGATATCAAACTGTTTGCCCTCAAAGACCACCCAATTCCGAGACCGCCAGATCCTCCACAGGACGGCAACGACTGCCATGAATAGCGCGGGATGGTGAACCAAGGCAAGCAACTTCTTAAGAAAGAGTGGAAAGGTCTGCCGGGGCACCCCTTCGCCCAGGTACTCCAAACCCGAATAGTCCCACAGTGCACGAGCGACCGGGCAATAGAGAAATAAATGCTCCATTGTCTCCGAACTAGCCCAACACACCGGGCAACGCGGGTGCACCGGGACCTTCTTCTCAATAAGTGCCTCAGTGGTTGGGAGTGCCCGGCTAAAGATCTGCCAGAGAAAAACCTTTAACTTAGGGGGAATCTTAGCATCCCACACCCGGATCCAACTCCCCTTATCCATCCAACTTGCCAGGGACTGCCAACTACCCTTCCTCCTATCCAGGGACATCGCAAGGTGGTAAGCCGATTTGACAGTAAAAACCCCGTCCTTCGTACCATGCCAGATCAATTTATCCTCCATATTCTGCCGAGGCAGAGGGATTCCCTTAATTGCTCGACAAGTAACCGGATCAAACCACTGATTCAGTTTAGTATCATTCCACCTCCCCTCCCCTGGCCAAATAACCTCAGCCACCCTCGGGCCACCTTCAACTGGCAAAATCTGCGGGTTATAGCGCAAGTCTTCCAATGGAACACGCGGTATCCAATTAGACTGAAGGAGGGAGGCAGATCTACCATTCCCAATCTGCCACCGGAGGCCTTCTTCCAACAGCTGGCGCCCAAACAAAATGCTTTGCCAACCCCAGGACGGCCGAGATCGGGCTTTGGCTTGCAGAAACGATCCATTGGGGAAGTACTTGCCTTTATACACTTGGGCTAAAAGGGACTGAGGCTCAGAAAAGATACGCCAACCAATTTTAGCCAACAGGGCTTGGTTAAAATGCTCAAATCGACGGAACCCCATCCCCCCCTCGTGTTTACTTCTACACATATTCCTCCAGGACACCCAACGCACCTTTGAGTTACCGCCCTCAGCTCCCCACCAGAACCTGGCAACATGCTTATCCAGTAAACGACACAGGGACAGAGGCAATTTGAAACAGGACATTACATGCAATGACAATGCCATAGCGATTGACTTAATCAAAGTCTCTTTGGCTGCCCACGAGAGCGTCCTCTGTTTCCACCCCTGAAGCCGTTCAAGCAATTTCTCCTCCAGGTAGCGGAAAGTTGCCATTTTCGACCGTGCGATAAGCGTAGGCAATCCCAAATATTTATCGTGGACTCCTACCGCCCCCACCCCCAAAATAGTGGCCAAAAACTCCTGATCTGGTTGAGCAATATTCTTGCTAAAGCAGACTGCCGATTTATCCAGATTCACACGCTGGCCACTGAGTTCCTCATACTCATTCAGTACCTCAATCAGATTCTCACATTCTTGCAAAGATCCACGCAGGAATAAATAAGAATCATCCGCAAAGAAAAGATGGGAAATCCGAGGAGCACGCGGAGCCACCTTCACCCCTGCCAAACGCTTCTCCGAAACTGCTTTACGGAGAAGTGCCGCGAATCCCTCAGTGCAGAGCACAAATAAGAGTGGGGAAAGCGGATCACCCTGCCGTAGGCCCCGGGAAGGACTGAAATAACCTGAGGGGGTCCCATTCATTAGAACTGAGAAAGAGGCAGATCGAAGACACTCATAAATCCATCCTTGCCAGACCGAGCTAAAACCCATCTTATCCAACACCGAAAGAAGAAACGGCCATTCGACTCTATCATAGGCCTTTTCCATGTCAACCTTTAGAGCCATATACCCTTTCTTCCCTCGCGTTTTAATTTTAAGATAATGCATTAACTCATGTCCAAGGAGGATATTGTCAATTATCTGCCTCTCCCGAATGAAGGCATTCTGACCATCCGAAATGATAAGCGGTAAGAGGGAGGAGAGCCTCTCAGCCATGATCTTGGTTATAATCTTGTAAACAAATTGGCACAGGCTAATTGGGCGTAACTGCTTCACATGTTCCACATTATCTACCTTGGGAATCAGCGTTAGCCAGGTATGATTAAAGCTTTTGAGCATTCTACTCGTTTCAAAAAACGAGCACACAGCCTCAATCACTGACTCTCCAACAATATCCCAGAAGGCCTTAAAGAATTTGCCCGTGAAGCCATCAGAACTAGGAGCTTGCGTCGAGCCCATCCTGTAAACTGTTCTTCTGACTTCACTTGGCAAAACTTCAGCCGTCAGGCTAGCATTCATCTCTGGTGTGACACTGCGAGGGATCGGCAAAGCCGCCACCCTCTCAGCCACATCTGGAATCGTAGTCTCTGAGGTAAATAGATTCTGGTAGAACTCTGTGGCAATGGATGCCTTATCTTTTTCCTCTGTTACCCATTCACCTTCGGTGTTATGTAACCCTGCCACAAAATTCCTCTTTCGCCTAGTACGCGTCACCGTATGAAAATATGAGGAATTCTGATCACCTTTCTGGAGCCATCGTACCCTTGATTTCTGCTGCCAATAGCTTTCTTCTGCCTCCCATTGGCGTGACAGCTCTCTTTCCAGGATACGGATCGAATCCCAATCAATTGGGTAAATTGCTCGGATACGCTCAATTTCCCCTTGGAGAGTTTTGATATTGCGGAGGGAATTCGTGGTTCCTGCCCTACTCCAGTCATAGAGAAGATGTCTCAACTTTTTAAGGCGCTCCCATAGCCGAAACATAGGGGTACCTTGAATATTCTCCTGCCATACATACTGTACCATGGCCCTTACCTCCGGATTATCCGCCCAGCGGGCGTCAAAGCGGAAGAGGGGTCTGGAATTCCGAACATATGGCTTATCAGAGAGGAGCAAGGCGCGATGATCAGAGCCCTGGTCCGTGAAGTGCTTAACCAGGGTCTCGGGCAAATTATCAATCCATGACTGGGAGCACAACGCTCTATCCAGCCTCTCACGAATACACGCAGCCCCCATACGCTTATTTGTCCAGGTGAACTGGTCACCCTGATATCCTGGGTCATGGAGCCCCAAATCCTGGACAAACTCCCGAAGGCTCAGCGAATGAGCGGCATTCCAAGCATTCCCCCCATCTTTCTCGCCCTCATGAAGGGTCGCATTAAAATCACCCATGACAACATAGGGAAGAACAATCTCATTACAAATCTCCTGCAAGTGGGCCAATTGAACCGCCCTAGTTGCCAGGTCACAACTAATGTAAACCGAAACCACAACATAAGAAAAATTGACTTCATTAATCTGCGTGCAAATACAAAAATTGGAATGAAAGAACACCGAGGCAACAACCCCGGGGGACCAAGCTACCACTAACCCTCCCGATGCATCAACAGCATCAACAAAAAAACAATGAGAATTCTGAAAACCCAAACCCCGCATACGACGGGCAACTACTTTCCGGCTCGATCGTGTTTCTGAGAAGAACACAAGATCCGGTTTATTCGAATGCAATAAACCCAAAGCAGTTTGGAATGTGAGGGATGGTCCAATTCCTCTCACATTCCAGGCGAGAAGCCTCATTTAACTGGTTGGGGCCACTCCAGGCTGGCTTCCTCCACCTTTTCCAGATCATCCTTCTCCTCCACAAACTGTCTCTTAGGGGTTGGATTTTCTTCATCTAGCACCCCATCCAGCTCGTCAAACTGACGCTTCTTTGCCCCCGTCTCCAATTCTGGCATATTAGTCCCATACTCCTCAATGTGGATGCCTTGAGCATTCACCATCCATGATGGTTGCTCCGCCCCATCTTCCTGCATCTTACTCCCCCCAACACCAGTCGCCTCCGCATCTTCCATTACTAATCCCTGCTCAAAAGCTTTGACCACCTGACTGACTTTAGTGGAGCGAGCTAGGCGCTTCAGTTTCCCGACGCGCACAGGGGATCGGCGCCGAATTTCAAGGCACACTTATGTTTTTTTTGGATATCCAGCAGTTCTAAGGACGAGCTGAATTGATGGCAATCTAGGTAGGAGGTTCTTCGCTTTAGACTAGCTTACAACTAGGGGTGAAAATCGGTACCGTATTGGTATCCCAATACCAAATACCGAAATCTCGAATATCGAATTACACCCTAAAATCAATCTCAATCACAATCTCTAAATAATTTCGGTATCCCAAGCCCTAAATATTTTGGTATTCCAATCGAACTTCGGTATCCCAATCGGTATTATCCAACACGAAATTAATTACATTTATCATTAATAATTAAATATATAAATGAGATTTCATTTTTTAATTGAGGGCAAAGAGACTAAGCAAAGAGTCTTGAGTTTGCCTAGAGCTAGGATATGAATAAGGAGAATGGAGGAGAGGTGACATCCCAAATTCTTGTCATTGGTAATCTTTAATTTGACGAATTGGAGGCTAAGAGACGACTAATACTAGTGTTTGCTTTTTAATGTTATGAAAATAACAAGATATTAGATGAGGTACAAGAGTGATTTAAACTGAAAAGTCAAAATTGAGTTGGATGGGGGCTTCTAAATTGTGAAAGAGTAAGGAATGACCAAAGGTTGTGTATTATATTTCATTAATTTTCAATTTTTGGTATTTTTTGATATTTTGGTATATACTGATCCCAATCTCGTAATCCCGGATACCAAATAGCACTCCAATATGAATCCCAATCCCAATCCCTAAAAAATAAACCGATATTCAATAATACCAAATAGTGATAAATTCAGTACGGTATTCGGTATATCCCAAATACCGGAACCAAACTTCCAATCCTACTTACCACCATAAAAATCAAAGAAACCACTTACATTTACCGTCGGAGATAAGAGAGAAGGGACTGACGCCGATGCGCAATGGGGGAAACTGACGCTGGCGTAATGGGGGAATCGATTTAGGGTTTCGTCCACTACTGTCGGTGCGCGATGGGGAAACTGGTGTCGACGCGCGATAGGGAAAGCAGACAAAGAGCGACGAATGTGGATTTGAGGGTTTCGCTGTCTGCTGCGATAGGGGAAACTGACGGCGGTGAGCGACGAAGAAAAAGAAAATAATGCGACTTCGAAGGAGGAACCGGGGTCAAGGGGGTAGCGTGGAGCTCTTCATCTCTCCTAGAGTTCGATCGAAAATGGTTGAACCTAGAGGAAGGAGCAGAGCTTCGCGAGGAAGGAGAAAGGCTTTTGGTTTGAAAATGACCACTAACCCGATGGATTTTCCAATTTTGTTTTGTTAGGTGGGCTATGGTTTGGTTCTGGGTCGGGTTGGATTAATGGTTTGAGTTGGGTGTATGGAATGTCGGGTTTACTAACGTGGCGGGTCGGGTTTCCTGATATTGTGGATTGTTATTTGGTGGGATAAATTAAGTATGAAATCTTGATAGTTTGACCGATTCATATAGTTATAAAATAATTTCACAATATGAAACATGAGACAACATATGTAATTTTTTTACGGCACCCCCTTGAATAACATCTTGGCTACGCCAATGCATGGACATGGACTTGCCCCCTGCCCACACTTAGCCAAATTTTCATGCTTGTCACAAGCATGTGTGGCTTGGACTAGTTTTAGCTTCTTATACATGCCCACTACTCCATTATTCATGGTGGGTGACATGCCTACTTGCTCATACTTAGCTAAATTTTCAAGACTACGATAATTCTTTTTGGCTTTCCCACTCTTTCCTTGTTGAACTTGCCCCCGGGTCCAGTGTTTGGGAATGGTTGTATGCTCTCTTGTCCAGTCTTAGCCATATTTTTACGCTTACAAAAGCCATGGGTGGCTTGGACCTGCTGTGTCTTCCAAGACGTGCCCCCTACTTCATACTTCATAAGGGGTGACATGCGCCCATGTCCAGACTTAGCCAAACTAGCATGTTTATCACAAACATGTGTGGCTTGGACTTCATATGGCTTCTTAGACATGCTTTGTCCATACTTAGCCAAATTTTTAAATCTACAATAACTTTTTATGGCTTTCTCACGTAGTGACTTGTTAGATATGCCCTCATGTCCACTCGAAGTGGTTGGAGGCATGCCCCCTCCCCCTTTCCAGACTTAGCCAAATTAGTATGCTTAGCACAAGTATGTGTTGCTTGTGATTGATATAGCCTCTTAGACACCGCATGCCCCCCAGACAGACATTTCGGGTTCAGCTTGTGGGAAGTTAGACTTTCATGCCGCCCTTGTCGAGCTCTATGCGTTTTGAGTCCATCAGAATCGCCTCCTTGCCTACTCAATAGGGGTGGCATTGGGGGTGGGCAAGCAGGTGGTGGTACTTGGTCCACGTTGAATGGATCTTCACCATCTCGTTCATTGACAGGTGTCTCATCTGATCTTGTCTCGAGAACGAGTGGTTGAACATCACCTTGTACATGAAAGACCCCATCACTGGTGTTCAAAGTGAAGGTGGACCTCTCACCACAACTCTCACGTTGAGGGGGTGGTTAAGTTGCCACTAGAGATAGCAAGTTCTCTGGTCGTGGCTGGGTATTCCCGCCACCGGAGGGAGAAAGATTTGTACCCCGAGTAGCATTGATTGGTGGCGAATCTATACCATTTTTTGGTAAAGACATTTCTTGTACCACTGGTTCTATAAAAAAAATCTTACACTCATCCAAACTATTTTGATTTTTTAGGATCGCTTCAAACAATTGATCAAAACATCTATCCAAAGTGTAACTAAGACGTTCGAATGATTCATTAAGAGAAGCAAGTCTGAGGCTTGTCTGTTGTGAACCTCGAACAAGTCCATTCAAACCCTCCTCTATGACTTGGCAGTTCTCCACCACCATCTTGGGGTTCTCCTCCACTATCAAGTGGGGTGACATGGAACTGGTGGTTACATTGGCAGAAGGTGTCGGTGGCAGAAAGAACCCAATCATGCCATTATTTCCGACAACACTTTTAGTTGCTCTCTTGCTTCATCACAAACCCAGGTGTGGATTTTTTATTATCGGATATGAATTTGGAGTTGGAAGGAAATATATGTCATCTAGAATTGGTAGAAATTGAAGGTATATAAAAACATCAAGAGAATAACGAAAAGATTATGCCTCAAAATCTCAAATATGGAAGAACACGAAAAAATTATGCTTACTGTATAAATTAGGGTTAATATTTTTGTATGGCCTGAACTTTGACCAAAATAAACATCCTGGCCAATCTTTTCGATCTATAACATCTTGGCCCGAATTATACACCAAAATAAACAATTTGGCCATATCCGACTTTTGACCGTTAACTTCGACGGTCAAACGCGTTGACCGTTAGTCAACGCGCCATGTCACTGCCAAGTCAGCATAAAATATTTAAAATAATTCACAATTTCCACACATTCCCTAATTTTAAATTATTAAAATTAAAAAAATCATCTAATACCTTAGTTAAACCAAAAAACGAAAAACGAAAAAAATAAATATTTATCGGATATTCTGACTTGGCAGTGACGTGGCAGTGATGTGGTGCGTTGACCGTTAGTCAACGCGTTTGATCGTCCAAGTTAACGGTCAAACATCGGGTTTGGCCAAATTATTTATTTTGGTGTATAGTTCGGGCCAGGATGTTATAGATCGAAAAAATTGGCCAGGATGTTTATTTTGGTCAAAGTTCAAGCCATACAAAAATATTAACCCTATAAATTATTATGATTTGGTGTATAGGATTGTTTGAATAATAAATGAGAGTTGTTAAGTGTTAGATACTAATGCACGGACAAAAGTTAACAAAGAAGGAATATATGCGAGAAAGAAGGAATATATGCACTGACAAAAGTTATTATGATTTGGTGTATAGGCTTTTGGGGAGGTCCATCTTATACATTACTGTGATGGTTAACCAATGTGAACTTATGGGTAGAGAAGTTCTTTTATCTGGCAAACCATATTTGGATGTCAAGTTGGGTTGCACATTACATATTTCAGATGTAGTTTCAAGGTTGACTCATAGTTTGGTGGAAAATTTCCCACTGTACACATGTTTTTAAAAAAAAAATTCTCAAAATACACACGTTATGAAAATATTTCCCAATCTACGCATGTTTGGGCCTTCACCGCGTCAGACTAAGGCGGTGATTGGATCACCGCGTTAAAGAAGAGCGGTGATTGCATCACCGCGTTAGAGGAAAACGATGATTGCATCACCGCTGTAGAGGAGGGCGGTGATTGCATCAGCAGTGCATCACCGCTCTAGAGAAAGGCGGTGAAGGCCTGACCTTCGTCAAATCTTTAAAAAAATGTAACTTTGTGCTCGGTTATCCGATCGTGGTGAAATTTTTTTTGATTCCGCATAATTTTCGAGATCTTGCAAAAATTATTGTATTAAACAATAACATCAATATTTGTCAATTATTGTAAAAAAAAATTACACTCAATAGCATCCTTATAATCTAAGCAACATTACCCAATTCCTAAAAAGCGTAACTTCCTTTGAAGTAGCCAAATTAGTAACTTGATTAAATTATGAGGTTGGAAATGTGGCATTTTAATGAACTAAATGATACTAATAATTTGTTGGGAAGAAGATAGAAATCAGGAGGAAGAGAGTCCAGGTCTGGTGGGTGGGGTTGAAAATGTCTCAATCAATTGCATGGACTGTGTGTTGCTACGCATAGATTTTGTTACTCTAATGTGGTGGTGTTAGAAACGGAACAACAACAAGATGAGGATACCGAATCTGGAGCTGAGTCGCGGACTAGGTCGCTTTCTTTAAGACGTTCGCGGCACTGCTCTCGATGCGCACGGCAGACTATCAACCGGTCGTCTCCAGGATAAAACAGCTCCTCTGACTACTCGCGGTTTTGTGCGAAAACCTGAGTTCTCTGAACACTCTCTCTTTTGTGTTTATGCTCGTTGTGATGTGTTTAGAGGGGCTGGGGAGGCGGCTATTTATAGGAGCCGAACCCCTAGGAATATACCCTCTTGCTTGGGGAATAAGTCGGATTAATTAAGGAAGATAAATACTTCCTTAATTAAAACCGTCGGTTAGGATAAATCCTGCGGAGATTATCCTTCGAATATACCTTTTCAATCGATTATCCTTTGGAATATTCCTTAGAATAACCGATTAATAATTAATTATTAAATAATTAATTTCGTTCGGAATTTCTCCAAAAAATATGTATATAGTCTCAAGCCATCCATCCAACCAACCGACCGGTCGGTCGGACGGCGCGCGCGCGTGTGTGGTGGTCCGTTAGGTCCTCCCTCTCCCACAAAAGTGGGTCACCCCAAGGGGCATGCCCTTAGGAGAGAGGCTCCTATCTTTATACTCATTTCACCAAGTAAAACTACCAATGTGGTAGTTTTTTCCACTTGAGACTCTATAGCTTTCAAAGCTATTCATACACATTTCCAACAGGTGGTACATGGTGGCTCTCCCTCCCGCGGACTTTTTTCAGAAATACCACTGTTTAAAAAAAAATTCCAAAAATACCATCCAATCCTAAAAAATTCTAAAATTACTATTCTTTTTCGAAACCGCCACCCCACCCTGCAGTTTACTAGAAAACCGCTGGGTGGGGGCGCGGTTTTCTATGCAAACCGCTCGGCTAAGGGGCGGTTATAAAAACCGCTGGGAGGGGCGGCGGTTTTGGGCCAAACCGCCACCCCACCCAGCGGTTTGGTAAAAAAAAAAAAAAATTCGATCAACTCCTAACTTCGGCCGAAACTTCAAACGAACGTAACTTTGCACTCGGGTATCCCATTGTAGCGATTTTTTTTTCAGTTCGCATAACTTTTCAAGATCTACAACTTTTACTAGGATTAAATTTTCAAAACAGGAATTAGTTGTGGATATACGGGACCTTGGGAATAACTTTACCTTTACTTTTCACAAATCCATGTACATTTCAAAATTATGATTATCTTAAAAGTTGGAGATCTTGAAAAGTTATGCGGAATCAAAAAAAAATTCATGACGTTCGGATTTTGGAGCACAAAGTTATGGCCGCCCAAAGTTTGACGAAATAAAAAAAAGCTCGTTCGGAGTAGCAAATGACGTTTTTTCGAGACGAAGGCGGGACATTGCAAGATCTCAAAAATTTATTCGGATTAAAAAAAAATCGCTACGATCGGATACCCGAGTGCAAAGTTACGTTCGTTTGAAGTTTCGACCGAAGTTAGGAGTTGACCGAAAAGAAAAAAAAATTGGACCAAACCGCTGGGTGAGGTGGCGGTTTGGCCCACAACCGCCGCCCCAGCCAACGGTTTTTATAACCGCCCCTTAGCCCATCGGTTTGCATAGAAAACTGTGCCCCCGCCCAGCGGTTTTCGTGTAAACCGCAGGGTGGGGTGGCAATTTTTGAAAAAATGTGATATTTTTGGAATTTTTTAGGGTTGGGTGATATTTTTGGATTTTTTTTTAATAGTGGTACTTTTGAATTTTTTCCCCCTCCCGCCATTGTGCTGTCAGTAGTCAGCCCATGCATTACAATTTACAGTTACCATATTCTTGCTGTTTAGGTATAGCTTCCCCCTTATTAGGTATATGTAACTATAACTAACCAAAACACTCTTCAAATTTTTGCACTTAACAACATACATGAAGGACAGTATTAATACAAGGTGGTGAGCTAGCTGGCAAACTAGTTGTTTGTGGGTTATTGTGATAATAGTTTGGCTATGTCAAGAACCAGTTGATTCCAATAACTCGAGTTGTTGAGCGAAGATTATGATGGATCTTATACCACTCTCTAACACGCCCCCTCAAATGAAAGCCAACTCATGAAATTGAAGTTTGCACAGACGATCACTATACCGTGTGCTTTAATCAACTGTTAATATCTGGGGTCGTGGAGATTCGAACACACGACCACTTGGTCAAACCAGCTCTGATACCATGTCAAGAACCCGCTGATTCCAATAACTCGAGTTGTTGAGAGAAGATTATGTTGGATCTTATATCACTCTCTAACAGGCTATAGACAATCATGTGATTAGTGAATGAATCATTTCAACACTACAAAAAAGAGGAGGTTTGGGGACGACTTTTGTCGTCCCCGAAAATAGGCAAAATCGTCCCCATATTTTTTGGGGACCATTTAGTCGTCCCCAATATTTCGTCCCTTATACGCTTGTCCTCTATTTTTTTGGGGACGACAAAATATAGGTCGTCCCCGATACTAGGGACGACAGCCATCCCCGCAACTCAAAAGTTGGCATCCATTTATTTTACATGAAAGACGACATGTCGTCCCTATAACCATTATTTCGATGACAATAAGTCGTCCCCTCAACATTTTTTTAAGGACAAAATGATGTCCCCTATAATTCATTTCGTGATCGTGTTGTGTCTATCGGAGAACCATATATCGTCCCCTTTTCTTTTTCATAGGGTCTAAATGTCGTTCCCATCAATCTAAAATTAGAGTCAACAAATCGTCCCCGAAAATTTATATATTTGAGGACAACAACTGGTCCCTTATACTGTATTTTTGGAAACAACTTTTAGGCACGACTAATGGTCTCTGATCTTACTAGTTGGGGATACAAATTAGAAATATGTCGGGACGATTAGTTATCCCTGTCCCTATGAGGCGATCGAGTCTGAATAATATCTCAATTGTTATCTCATTCCTTATGTAAAAAAAAATGTACACCTGATAGAATACAATATGGACAATGTATACAAAGTCTTGGAAAGACGCAAAATCAAAATGACGAATGCTACTCTTGCCAGACCTCCGGTAGCTAGCTGCCATTAGTTACCATTGCTTCACTTGAACCGTGCTTTATTTTTCCCTCTGCGTGCCTAATCATCGTCATCACCGGTGCCTAGTCAAGAAGAGAATAAAAAAAGTATGAAACTCAAGAAAGGATAGATCCAACAAAAGCTTACGAACACATTCACCCCGTTGCAAAACAAAACTCATAATATGCTAAACTATATCAAAATTTCAAACAAAACTTAAAAGAAATAGATTGAATCTGTACCGGTTAATACAAAGTAGAAGGGAATGCCGACGACGCTACAATATGGGTAAGAGCATCACCAACTTGGATTGTGAAGAAGAGAGGGAAATAAGAAGCGGCGATAAAAATAAATAAGGGAAAGGGATTGGTCTAACCCCGGCAGCCGACTCTATTGAAAGAGAAAATAAAAAGGAAGAATGCGGAAGTCTACCGGCAGAGTGAAATGCAAATATGTAACGGAGGTAGGGTTTTGTAAGTTAATAGATGGTGAGGATTTAGTTAAACGAATTTAATGGTTGAGATGAGATGGAAGGTTCTCGGATTAGGGGTTAAAAGTTTTTCTGGGATTAAGGTTTGGGCCTAATTGACCTGCGAAACGTAAGCTCAAAGATAATCATAAGAAAAAAAAAACTACTCATTTATTTTAGTTACTCTTTCTAGAGGAATTTTACAATATTTAAAGTATTGGTACTTTGTTTTTGTTTTTATAGTACAACTTGAAGTAGTAACTTTATATTATTGTATAACTTTACAACTTAAAATTGTATCAAAAAATAAATGTCAAATTCTCTCATGGTACAACTTCAATTTGTACATTTAACGTTATTATAAAACTTCAAATTATACTTTAAATCACCAATACTTTAAAACATAATAGAAAGTGCTCCTCTTTCTATTATTCTTTTATTTTCCTCTTCTTTACTTTAATTTTCTCCCTTGTATGCCGTCATTTTCCATATCACCATCAAATCACCAACCAACAATTTAGAGATCGATAAGAATAATAATCATAGTAATGATTATAACGATTATGAACTTTACTATGGTGATTTACAAGTCATCTTAACTCGCAGAAATCTGTCAATCACTTTTAACAAGCGATCGATCATGTTTAATAATAGTTGACTAGATGCATGAACTCTAGTGAAATCGTCATATTTAATTACATACACTCAATACTAATATGCTTAATTTCTCGTAAGAGAGTTGACCTAAGTACAAACATTGGAGTATAAATAACAAGTTTCTCGGGTGATTGTTCTCCCACAATCTTCTCCCACAATCATAATCGATCGATTGGTTGTCGTAAGCGATGGAACGATTACCGAAAGTGTTAGACTGCTTGACATAAGAGGTCGACCAGTTGTCCAAAGCGATAGATGACTTGACATAAACAATTGACCGATTTACTAAAATGATAAACCGCTTTCTCCAAATTATGATGAATTGAAAGTATCATAGGCATTACCATAAATCTAAGAATAAAAATAACACACAACATAAGATTAGAACTATGCACCATTGGCATGAATTCCCAAGGAAAGATTATAACTAATTCTACCATCAGAGCTCATAAAGCAAACAAGAAATTCTAAAAATGAGTTTGTTAGAGAATTCACTAAAATCCCGTACCCAACTTGTGCGCCGGTTATCTCTTAAGGAAAGAATCCACAGAATCAATTTATTTTTTAACTTGAAATCCACCACAATCTTCCCCTTCGCCCAAACTAGTTATTTTAGGGACAACTAACAAAATTCTAAATTAACGAAATATTGATTATTAGTTTTATGGGGACAGTTTTACAAGCTTGTCCCTTATATCACTTAGATTTATAATTCCGGGGTCAAAATATAACAGTCGTCCTTTATACTTGTCCCTAATGCTTCCCAATTTTGTAGTGCAAGTAAAGAAATACCGGAACAAGGCAGAAACGGCAAGTGGGTGGGGGTAGACAGTCGACGACATTCTATCATGGTCGAACAAGAACAAGGACCAAATGGAATCCAATCCTAAGGACCAACTCTCGTGACTCCCTCCCCTTTGCCAGCCTAATATTATTCCCATCCTCGCATACATATTACTACCATCATTGCCTTCCTCCTTTCTTTTCTTAAAAATTCTTAAATAGAATACCAGAGAAAATTGATATATAAAGACAAGGGAAACAACACAAAATCTCGCCACTCCATCTCGTGGACCCATCTTACCATGCAAAACTACTCTATCTTTGTCAGTCACAGTGTTACTTACACCGTCACCCCCAACCAGTAAAAAAGCAAAAGAACAACACTACTCTAACGCATATATGTGAAAAAGGTTAAAAAGAGAATTATTACAGCAACGAGCTAGCTAGCTTTTTCCGAATTTTTCGACGTACCTCGAGTCCTTTTTGCGCCAACATGGTGATCATCATCGTCGTCGTCATCATCATCATACTGCTTTTCCAATTCCCTAGTAGTAGTAGTAGTAAGTGGTGTGCATGGTTGACTTTCATGATTTCATTGAAAGCTAGGGTTTCCCCCGAAAGACGAGTGACTCCCCATGCTGTTATTATTGTTCCTCTCCGAATCCAACGACGAGCTTCTCTCCAACGCCGCCCCTATTTGCTGCTGCTGCTGCGAGATAGTGTTGGTAGTGGTGGCGATGCCTCTGACCGCCGCCGCCACGTGTCCAACTCCCAGGAAATCCCTCGTCAGCTTCTTGTTGTTACTACTACCACTACCGTTATTGTTATTGTTGTTGCCGTTGGCGGCGGCGGTGAAGGAGTTCATGAGGTCGTGGAGATTGTTGCTGCTGCCGTTGTCCGTGTCCACGTCGCCGAAGAACGACCCGCCGAAGGTCCCGAGACTCGGTTGCTTTTCGCCGGACGATGATTTTTGGTGGTTGTTGTTGGGGCCGGCGGCGAAGGCGCTTCTGAGAAGCGACGCGCTGGTGGTGGCATTTGGGTTGGAGCTGGTGGTGGACCCCATCTGCGCCGCCTTCTGGAGCAGCGCCGTCGCCGACATGTGAGCCACCATGTTGTTCATCTGCTGCTGGTGGACGGAGGAGCTGAAGAGGGGGACGCTGCCGCCGGTGGACGATCCCATCATCATCTGGTGCTGATGATCGCCGCCGCCGCCGCCGCCGACGCCGCCGTGGTTGTTATTATTGGCGAAGAGAGTCATCATGTTGTTGTTGGTGGTGGTGGTGCCGTCGAACCCTAGGCTGAAGAGCTGGTTGGCGGCTGCGCCGCCCGCGTTGTTGGGATCCGACGAAAACTGTTGCATTAGGGCATGGTGGAATGGCTGGTGGTGGTCGGAGGTGTCTTGTTGTGGCATGAAGAAAGCGGCGGAGGAAGGTGACAAGTGGGGCTGGTTTCGGAACTGCTGCGAGGTGGCTGTCGTCGTCGAAGGAGGGAGGAGGTGGTCGAACTGTCCGGGGCCGGTGGTGGATCCGCCGAGGCGGAGGATGTCGGCTGCGGCGGATGAATGAGCGGTGGAGGAGGAAATGTCTAGGGTCGTGTTGTTGGCGAGGCCGGCTGCTGCGCCTCCGGCGCCGGTGAAGAGGTGGGAGGCGAGGGAGGGTGGAGGGTTTCTGGCGCTTTCCTGAGCCAGTGCGTCGCAGAATGCTCTGTGGGTGATGAAACTGTCCCGCCTGCATGCATTCCACAAATTATTACCATGGTAATTAATTAAATATAAAATAGTAAGTACTATTAGTATATATTTAAAATACAGGTGTTGAAGTCAAGGGATAGCCAGAAAATAGGGGATGACTAGCTAACGGGGAAAAAAGGAAAGAGAAAAAAGAGGTGACATGTGAGTACTGAGGTGTCCTTCTTCAGTGTAACATATACATATATGTCTGTAGGCTGTAGCAAAGATATAAACATGAGGAATCCAAATAATAGGTTAAAAGAAACACAGCATGCAGCTATATATAATATATATGTGATTCTACATAATTATTATGTGATTCTACATAATTTCCTTTTTGAAACATTGGGTTGGACAGTCACGGGACGCCAAAAAAATTAATATTTTTCTCGGGATTATTAATTAATTAACTTGGACCGCAGAGAACACGCACGCAGTGAAATTAAGTGTAATGCAAATAAATATGGAGACAAAAAAAACATTTTTTAGGGAGAAGAATTAATTATTGGAATCAAACTGAGGGAGAATTCTGTGCAAACTCAAAAACGACAAACGTGCGCTAACAAATCATCATTCAGGCCGGCCTAGCTGGCTAGATAATTAATTAAGATATATATTAAACCGGGGACATGAAAGGTGGTAAGTTGTAACTAGAGATGATTAGTATTAGTACGACAATAATGCTTGATTACCCATAGGAAAAAATAAAAAGGAATAAAAATGGTAATAGTGTGCGAAATTTAATGAAGATGGCAATGAATGAAGTGCGGGTGGAAGGTGGGAAATTAATGGAAGTAGTATATAGTAATAGTAGCGGAGTGATGGAAATGTGAGATGCCAAAATAGGAAGTGAGAGTTCAATAAATGCAACAAGAGAATGTATTGTATTCCAACATGATGAAAGTGAATCAATCAAACCCATAAATTCATGCTTCAATTTTTATTCAAAAGGTTGAAGAGCTCGCAGCTAGCAAATTGAATGCAATGATGGTGGTGATGATGATGCCTAGGTAAAAAATAGAGAGCAAAGCTTTCTGGTGAGGGACTCTAGCTTTGTTGCCCAAACTGGCATTTTACTATTGTGCAACAATCATATTCATAGAGAGGGAGAGAGAGAGAGAGGAGCTAGAGCAGGCAGGAGGAGCTTATCACGAAAAGGAGCAGCTGCAACATCTCAGGCCTGAACACAAGCAGCCAACCCGCTTCCTTACAAACATGGCAAAACAACAATTCCCCCTCCTCTTCTCCTCTCTTACTCCCAGCCCCCACCCCCAAACAACTAAACCCTGCCTGCCTCCTTGCTTGCACTTGGCAGGCAATGTCTTAGCTAGCAACACGTGAATAGAGAGAAGAGGAGAGAGAGAGGGAGAGAGAGATAGTCATTGTGTTACGAGTATGTGACATGGGGGGTCTTCTATTTGTATTATTATTATTACTAATAGGGAGTAGGGATCAATTAGGAGACATAAGCTTGTAGGATTAGTGAGTCTTTATTAGTTGAGTAACGCCCAAGTTAAAGGTTGCCGAGTATAATTAGGATTAGTTTAGGGTTATCGTCTATATATATATGTATCCACGACGTTAGTTCGATTATCATGAATGAAGAAGAAATCCTTTCAGTTTATCAGTTTATCGTTTGTTCTTTAGTTATCTCTGTAACCTTGCTAGCTCAATCGAGAGACATTCATGGCGTTGTTTTCGAGGGTTCACCATATAGTATACCACCCTCAATTTCAAGACCCAATATCCATACTTTTCCATTGTTTGGACATGTTATTACGTGTGCATTATCATTAGGGGTGGCTATACGGTCCGGTCCGGTTAAATTGGTCCAAATTGATCCGGTCCAGTCCGGTTTTTTTGAAAATATAAGGACCAAAGATTGGATTGGATACAGTCCGGTCTTGATCCGGTCCGGTCTTGACCCGGTCAGGTCCCAATCCGGTCTTGATTTTATTTTGAGATTGTGGGAATTTGAGTGGCCTAAGGCCTAAAAGGGTGAGGAGTTGGTTAAGTTTTGTACTAAGTGCAAAGGTTTGTGACCGTTTATGCAAATTACCCTTAAGTTTTGGGTGTTAAGCTCTCTTATCCGGTCTTTATCCGGTTTTTTACCTCAAATCTAAGCCCAAACATTGAATTGGATTGTTTACTATCCGGTCCCGGTCCGGTCTCCGTCCGGGTTATACGGTCCGGTTTCCGGTTTTTCATCCGGTCCCGGTCCAAATAGCCAGCCCTAATTATCATGCTTGTTACTACAATTTATAGCTTTCTAAACAACTTTTCATCGTTTGAGGCGGCCGGCAGAGACTTTTTTTTCTGTCTTGGGTTATGGGTTTGTTGAAAACTTTGAAAGTGAGAGACCCACACACTCTTTTTCTACACACAAGAACAAACCCAAAAAAAAAAAAAATGACGAGCATGGCAGTTTTGCCATGGCTGGCTGCTTCACGTGCCTCGCTTTACTCCCATATAGCTCTCTCTCTCTCATTCTCTCTTTACTTGAAACCGTTTCGAATAACACACTCACTCACCCTTGCTTTGACTCTCTACTCTCTCTACTTCCACCTGTCCACTTAGCCACATCATAACGTAACTCATACCCACAGAAGAAGAACAAGAGAGAAAAAAAAAACAATAAATAATATAAATTCTAGCCCCTCGAAGGAATCTTATGTGCCAGAAGAGAAAGAAAAAAAAAAAAAAAAAACGAAACAAGTATGAAGTAAGCATACGAAAAACAAAACAACACAACAACAAACACACCCACGGTGTATAACAGTACCCACCTGCACCACTACTCATGCCCCCCCCCCCCGATTATCTAATCCAAATCGCGCGCGATTCATTGGGAGAAGGTTTAATAATGAATTTCGCGAATTAAAAAGAAAGTTGTGATATATCGTGTGTACCTGGAGAAGAGGGTGCCACAGTCGCATCGGTACTCCCTGGTTCCACAGGTCTTCGAGTGCGCCTTCCAGTCTGACTGGACGGCGTACCTCTTGGCGCACTTGTCGCACTTCCACTTCTTCTCGCCGTGCTTCCTCGAGTAGTGCTTCTTGATCCCCGTGAGGTCCCCCAGCGCCCTCGAAGCCTCGTGGTGGACGCACGTCGGCTCCGGGCACAGGTACACCTTGCGCTTCACGACTTCGTTTTTGTTCTTCTGCTTGAGCTTCCACGGCAGGTTGTGGCCTCTCCTGTGGAGCTGCAGGTTCTGCTCGCGCTGGAAGCCCTTGTTGCATACCTCGCAGATGAACCGGTTGGTCGCCATTAGGGTTTTTGGCGACAGCGCGATCACCTCCGCGTCTGGATCTATCCGCGGGGTGGCAGAAACCAAAACACGCAACCAAACAAGAAGAGGAAGGAGGGGGAGAGGGAGGGGGGGAAAAAAGGAGAAACAGAAACAAGAAATTAAACCCACTGTTAGAAACAACCAAATGCTAAGAAACAAACAAAGCAATTGACCCGAAATTGTGTTGACACAGAAACAGACGCCACAGATAATCACACCATGCCACTACTCCCACTATGGAACATAGCTAAAGTTTGGAATTTGGTGCCAATTCAACAACTAAACAAAGAGGTCAAAACATTTTGTTTCGATGACTCGTATGAATAGATGAGTTATTGTTTTGTTCATTTGCTGAATTTTGGAACAACATTAGCTTTGTAGATTGTCCTGATCACCGTGTCAAACCAGTTGGTTCCATTAACTCGTGATTGTGCCATTTTTTTCTCTGAATTTCACGAGAAGAAAAAGAGATTATGATTTTTTTGGGTGCTGTTGTAAATAGTGGCTGTAAGGTAATTGAGGGTAGATCTTGTTCTCTCTTTCTTCTTTCTTTTTGTATCTCTCATTTGAGGACGCAAAAGAAAAAGGATTCAATTTTAACAAAGAATTGGATGAAGATATAGAAGCAAAGCAAGGTAGGTAGCCAATAGGAGGTACTTGCTTGGATTTCCAGGCTGGTTGCGCTTCCTCTTGAGCTGAGGAGGGCCAGAACCGGCGGCTGAGCTTGCGGCAGACAGCGGCGGAGGCGGCTGCTGCTGTGCTCCGGCGGTGGTGAGCTGAGAATTACTCAAAAGGGAAGATGAATGCTGGAGAAGTTGGTGGTGGTGGTGGTGGAGATGGAGATGTGGATTATGATGATGATGCAATCCTCCCAGTCCAACTCCAACCGCGGCCGCGGATTGTTGCTTCATCATCTGCTCATCCACTTCCTCCCTGCCCATCCCAAAGAATGGAACCGATGATGATGAAGAGGTCGTCATCTCTCACTTATTCTTCTTCTCCTTCTTGTGCTGCTTCTTCTTCTTCTTTGGGTTAATTATTCCTTAAGAAGCAAAGGCAGAAGGAAGAATTGTTGAGAGGAGTAGTAGCTGTTGTTGCTGTGCTGTAATTCACCTCACATGCAAAATTTTGGCTCAGAGTGAAGATGGATGATTGAGGAGAAGGAAAGGGGAAAGAGAGGGAGCACAGACTGTGATTTGGTTTTTTCTTGTGTAAGGGGGTGGAGTGCTTCTGAGTTATTAACAACCCTAGAAATGGAGAAAGTGGAAAGGGGGAGAAAGAGATAAGATTGAAACAGGGAAGGAGGAGGGTAGGGTGTGAGAGAGAGGGAGAGAGCAAAACAGAAAGGGGGGAAAAAGCTCTGAGCCATAGGCTGTCTCTCTGTATATATATGGAGAGAGAGAGAGAGAGAGGGGGGAAGAATGAAGATGGTGAAATTGATGAGAAGTACTGGCCATCTACTCTCTCTATCTATCTATGAACAAGTTATGGTAAAAGGGTTTATATGCAATGCAAGTGCTTGCTTTTATTTATCCTAGCTAGCTAACAAACTTTTTTACCATCTTCTTTTGAGAATTTTTTTGTCTTATTCTTTTATTATGATTTTGAATTTGAATTGACAGAACTATATATGCCGTTTCTCGAACTATGAGGAAAATCTCAATATTACATTAACAATATAACAACCGAAGTCGCTGAAGCATTAATTTCATTCCAAAGATTCTCGCATTCAAAATCAGGTCTCATCCATATCAGACTGAATTTATGTATGTGGTTGTCCTTACGCGGTTACGCCCTATTAGGCTATTACCACACACAAGAAAACTCATTTGAAGATACTTGATCATGGATAGACTAATTAATACCCGTATTTAAATATTGTTACGAACTTCCTGGATTACTAATAGTGTCAATACGATATAATGATGAACTAGGGTGTTAAAGTCAGTTTTGGTTATTCGATTGAAGAGAATTCAAAATGTCTAAAAAGGTTTGTAAGAAAATCGAATCTTATTTGAATAGTTTAAAAAAAAATTATATGCTGATTGGATTGGATTCGGTTCAGTTAAATTTGATAAGCTACTAAGAATCACCAATAATAACCAAAAACAAAACCATCCAGCAAAAATCCAATTTATTTTCATTTAGTTTTTAGTTCTATCGAATTGTAATCGAACTACTAATTAAGGTCGTCCTTTACTATTATGATTAGCCAAAATAATTAGCAATTGTTACAAGGGAAAATTTTGTTGACGGTCTTCGATTTAACGATCGAACGGAACTGTTAGCTTTACCATCCCTACCATAAACCCTATATATTTATCTACCCTAAATAACCCTAAACTTAATCTGTTTCTACTTTCTTGGGAAACAATGTGATCTCTTTTGCTCCCACTCCCACTCTCTCTGAGTGGTTAAAAACAGATGCAAATGATTTTAGGGTTTTAGGTTTTTGTGCGTGTTTTGGGGATTGGGACTAGCAAAGCAGACTTTAGTTTTAAAGGTATGGTTTGGTGTCATGCACAGGTAATAACACCACCACCTCCTCTATCTCATACATCACTCAGTTTTATTCCTGCTTCCCAAATCCATCTGTTTTCTTGCGGTTTCCTCTGTTTTTATTTCTTTTTGGTTTTTTCTATTCTTTTTGGGGTTCACGGTATGGCTTAGGAAGAAGATGAAGGAAAAGAAAAGAGGAAGGAAAAGAGGAAGGAAGAAAGGCGGAGAGTGATGGACCCCACAAGAACAAGTCGGTGGACCCAATCCCCTACAGCCGCATCACGACAGTGAATGGTGCGCGCGCGCTCTCTCTCTCTCTATATATAAAAATCGGGACTAGTCTTTTTTTTTTTTTTTTTTGCTAATTAATTCTAATTCTATTGCCTACGTGCGAACAAAGTTGCCACCATCACTCACAGGTCCCTCACTCTTTCCCGGTGGACCTCACACGTCACACCCTTCCCTTCCTACTTTTCCAATTTTTATTTACATTTCGCCTCTATTTTTTAAAATCAATTTTAATTTTTTTTTTAAAACTATAGTGAAAATTCGAAATTCCTAAAGAGTCGGTTCATATTGTTACGAGAACATTATGATTGATACGTTTTAAAACAGAATAGTTGTTGATCTTCGGTTAATGAATACTTGTTCGGTATGATAATAATGTGGTACAATGTGATTAATAAATGTCAAACTTAATGATAGTGAACTGATACGGACAAGTGTAACTCTGTGTTGGTTGAATTCCAGTGTAACTTGTAGCGTATCAATATATTTAGTACCTTTTTTTTGTACAAATGATATGATTTGTAACTTAGCTTTAGCTAGAGTTCGGTTTCTATCTTTTGTGACCTGAATGATAAATATTTTTTACAGGGCGTGTCTATGATGTACCACAGTTTTTGTGTGTGTAAAACACGCCTTTTATCACAATGCTACAGTCAACATCACCAGTGTCTGTTAAATTTTGCTCACATAGTTTAGAATTTACAACTACTACATTCATTTCTACTCATGAAGTTGTCACTATAAATTATCACTCGATAAATTTGAAAAGTTGTAACGAGTAAATAGATGATTCGCCTAAATTCATACATTTCTTCTTCAAATGTTATACCACAAGTTTGAGAAGAATCAAATAAATGTATATTTTATTTTATTTTTTTATTCAAAATGTGATAAAGAAAAGTATATATCTTTCTCAAATTGAAAAGTTGAAAAGTAAAAAAAATTCAAACCAGAACCAACAAATTTCAATAAAAGGAGCAACCCCCTACTCCTGTAATTAATTAATGGAATGAGACAAAGATAGAGAAAGGGTCAAGCAAGGTCTAGGTGAGGTGGGTATTAATTCTCTCTACTTCTACATCTACATCTTCTCTCCCTTGTTGTTGCATGCATCACTGAATTCCAGGTGTAAAGTGGCAACAATTATTATTAATGTAACTGAGGATTCTGATCATATCATCATAAGAGAATGTTAATACTTAATACCATTTGTTTATTCATGCCTGTACCCCACCCTTACTAATTAATTAATTGTTTAATTAATCAAGAAACCCACCTGTGAGTGGATTTTGTGTGCTCTGCTTTTCCCTTTCTTTTCATTTCCCTTGAAGGAAAAGGAAGGGGGGAGGGTGGGATGAATCGGGCATAACCGGAAATGGATGATGAAGGTGGGGGGAAATTTGTACAGGAAAGGGGCCGGCGGGTGAAAAAAAAGAAGGACGTGACGGTAGGGAGAGACCGGCAAAAAGGAAACCACCCTTTTGCTGCCGTGCGTTGGGTTTGCATGCAAATTTTCCATATTTTAAGAAAAGAGGAGAGGAAGAAATGGAGGTGAATGAATGAATGAGTAGTCTTTGTTGTTGCAATGCTGGATTGTTGGTGGTGAAGGTGGTGGGGGAAACGAAAGAAAAAACCTCAATTCTCAACCCCCCAGCTCGCCGGCTGCCTCTCTCTCTTTCAAGGTTGTCAACCCGCGGGTTGATCCGGACCCGATCGAACTAGTGAGTTAAGGGTTAACGGGTCATCCGTTTTAGTCTGTTTTGACCCGAAAATATGAAAAGAGTCATTATATTGTACTTATCCTGATAAATTATATCAAATCTCATCTAACATATGAGTAATAACACATAACATTACACCAAAAATAACATGGCGTCCTTAGGTCCAACATATAGTGAAAATTCACACACACTTATATAACATAAGTATTCAAATGTTCAACTAAGAATTCCAAAAATTGAGTTAGGTGAAAAGAAAAATCGATAAATAGGCGCATTTCGCAAACCAAATAAAAAAAAAGACACAATTTGACCTTCAACCCGGTACCTTGTAACGATCGGCCTGACTGATACATGCGACCCGTTTTTTTCACTGGATCAAAATCAAAGTAGATCCACCCGCTGGTTGACAACCATGCTCTCCCCACATTCCGGTCCATCTACGTGACTATGTCTGTCTCTCTCTCTCTCTTCGGCCCCTATCGCATTCACGTCAGGATTTTGTCTTAGCGCAAAACCCACGGGATGCGGGGATGGGATGAAATTTCGGAAAAGAGAATCTTTATTATTATCCAAGGTTGTCAAACCGGTTTATGCCAGTGTGCCGGTTTAGCAAGTGGAATGGTTTAACCGGTGGCACATACCGGTTTGTGCCGGTTCATGCCGGTCATTATTACAAATAAAATTATAAATACTCATATTTAAACATGACATTTAACGTCAATACCTAAATATTTATACTTGAATCCAACAAATAACATCAATATTTAACTTTTATACTCATAAAATAAATAATAAAATAATTTTTATCAATTAAATTCTCTAAAATAAGGTCATTTTACTTAGAAATTCGTATATCGATCATGCCGGTCATACCGGTGGTGTCACGCCGGTTTTATGACCGGTACCGGTTGAACCCGGTACAACCGGTGGCACGCCGGCCGGCGTGACAACCATGTTATTATCCCTTTTACAAGGCAAGGAAACCAACCGATTAGGAAGGGTAGCTTAGCTTGCTTACCTTAACTAGTTATTGATACACATATTGAACGCCCAGGTTCAGATTGCAAATGATGAACAAGTGTATCGTCTCCCACTAACCTTAGTAAACAGCTCTCCCTATTATCTATCATTCATCTACTTACTTATTCCTTAATAAACAGCTCTCCCTGTTATCTATCATTCATGTAGTTACTTAATCCATTCTCTACTAATGGACATAATTATTCACCGGGTCGTCTAGATACCGCATATGCATTAGTTATTTCGGTCGAAATAAGTAACTATGAGTTGTTTGAGCCGAAATAATTAGTTTGGCAAACATAAGGTGGGTTGTGGTATTTTTGGCCCGTGACAATTGAAATGATATGCATGAGTCAATTGAAATACCTCCTTTCCCCATATACATTTCAATTAACACAACCTCCCTTCTTTAAGTGGTGAAATATACCATAACTTGCAAAATATTGTATCCAAACAAGACCATTATTCTCAATTGCCACATTCCAAACTTTAATGCCTCATGAAATGCCACATACCAGAATAATACATCATTTTGATTCAAAACACCACAGAATCAAAATGATGCATCGAAATGACCTGCATTTTATGTCCAATACACTACGAGATATCAGTGTTTTGGATGCGGTCTAGGTCAATATCAAGGCTTGTCCTCGATATGTGGAAATTCAATCACTTCA
Source organism: Linum tenue (assembly GCA_946122785.1). Lineage (NCBI taxonomy): Eukaryota > Viridiplantae > Streptophyta > Magnoliopsida > Malpighiales > Linaceae > Linum > Linum tenue. Next base: position 40,862,788 of record CAMGYJ010000010.1, read on the forward strand.
ACGGTTGAGATTTCAATTGTTTTTTTCATTTTACAAACTCACGATCTAACTCTCTACGAGTCATGGCTTTTAGATTGGAGCTTCCAGAATGTGAGATGGACTGTTTTCACATCCCTTTGAGGTCCAAATACGTTACCAATGTCTCAAATCGAGCTCCGAATTATCCTTACTGCATTGTTACCTCAATTATGCATAGGCCATACCACCTAGCATAGAGATGACCAAAAACAACATACTAACACATAAATGAATAATCTAGATACATTCATATAAAAAAAAAAACTTTGATAACCTCTAATAAGTTTACTTTAGTAAATTTCAAGTAACCGATCCAACAGCTCAAGGGGGCTAAGGCGAGCACTAGAATGGAATAAGTACCAACGCCAAAATTATCTCATTCACCAATTCATGGTATTGTTATTTTAAGTTCAAGAGTTACTATTTTATTCCAACCACAGAACATCTAATTCAATTTGTAATCGATTCTTAAAACAAATAATATAAATTCAATATTATAAATATCAAATCTAGAACACATCTGATCTCCATAATAAATTAAAAATATAGCAACCTGAAAACAGAAGTCTAGAACACGGTAACTTAGAGTTTGCAGTTGATAAGTTTTATGTTGGTATGACAAATCCCTTCCTCATGGAATTATTAGCTATCCGAGATGTAGTGAATTGGTGTTTAATGCACGGTTTTCTGCATGTATGTTTTTGTGGGGACTCACAACTTGTGATTCGGCGTGTGATGGCGGGAGTTGTGGCTCATGACCTTGGGGGTGCTCTGCTTCAAGAAGTTCGCTTGCTCTGCGGCTCGTTCACGTTTATTCATTTTTATTTTCCCCCTCGAATGTTTAACAGGGTTGTCCGTTTAGTGGCAAAACAAGCCCTTTCATCGGTAGTTCGACACTCGTTTGATTACTGTCTATGACTTTTGACCCAATTGTAATCATGTATGTCTTATTTCTTGGGTTGTTGTAGTTTCATTTTGCAAGTTTGTATGCTTGGACCAATAAACAGCAACTAGGATCTGGGGTTTGGTCGCGTGGACCTATATTGTTTATCTAGGCTTTTTGTTCTGCTTTTGGAACTTGGGCTGGGTTCTCTGTTCTTTTGTTTTGTTGCAGGCGAAGCTGCTTTGGCTTTTGGCAAAATAATGGGCATTTCCCAAGCAGCAACTCATAGGAAGGATGGCTCTGCGTTTGGTGGCTGCTTATAAAGGAATTGGAATTCATGCAAAGGAAGTCGCTGTTATGGCAGCTAGCTCGAAGGGTGGTGGAGTTGTATCGTATCTTTAGTGATTTTAAGTGTGTTTTCGTCATTTTTTCTTAGAGAACTAACCGAGCTGCCCATTTAGTGGCATAAAAGGCTCTTTCATCGACAGATCGATTAGTATCGACTGTCGTTACTTTTACATTTTGTAAATAGGCAAAATACACTTGTGTAGCCAAAACTTTGACGGTTTGGCCAAATATAGCCACTTTTGGCGAAATACAAAAAATAGCCACTTTCGTCCAATTGTTTGACGGTGTTAGTTAACGTGCTGACTGGACTAACAGAAGGGCTAACGTGGCGACATTAATTTGACACATGAATTTAATTGAAAAAATAACAAAAACAAATTTGAAAAAAAGAGTTGTCCACTTGAGGTCTCTTATCCCTATAATAAAAAATGGTCCTTATCATTCTGCCTTTCTCCCTTCCCTCCCCGCACTTCCTTCCGACTCTACCTTACCCCCGATTTCTTTCCGTTCATCCTTGAGCAACCGGAAAGGAGATCTACTCCTGGCTCTGTGAGCTCATTTGCTTTGCGTATCAGGGGATAAAAAATTAGAATTATCCCCTAATATTGTCGACGGTTCAGATATGTTTCCACCGATGGCAAGCCCACAACCCCTGCCGAAAGATCGACGATTTGGAGAAGACCGACGATCACGCCCTTCCCTCAATGGCGAAGACCGATGATCTGGGCGAAGATCCGCGGCGGAGAGATCTGACGAACGGAGAGATCTGGGCTACGATTGCTTCGGGCAGCGGAGATATCTAACGAACGGAGAGATCTGGGCGACGATTGCTGAGAGATCGGGAGGCAGAGAGATCTGGGCGACTACTGCGAAAGATCGGGCGGCAGAGAAATGTGACGAACGCACACATCTCACCCAATCGGATTGGCCGTCTCCATCCTGGATGGGTATACTTGCACCGTCCTAGGAACCGAGACTCCGGCTGCGAGATCCTAAAGTCGGAGCTCACCGTCCCATGAACTGGAGAGAGCGAACTGGCCGTCAGAGGAGAGGACGACGTCCTGGACGAAATGGGAGTGGCCAATGAGGCGGCGGTGGGGGACACCGTAGGTTTTGTAGTCCTGGTCGGTGTGGGCGCGGCGGCGGATTGGGACTGCTCTAGACGGGGCTAGGGTTTGTGAATTGGGGATAAAAAAACAAAAGAGGGGATGAAGGTGGGAATAGGGGGAAATTAGAAAAAAAAAACTTTATGTTTTTTTTAGTTTCAAAATTAATAATTTTACAAAGTAGTGATGTGGAAATTATATATTGATGATTTGTCGCTGACGTGTGCGATGATTTGGCATCCTAGTCAGCCTAACGTTAAAGTAACTAACGAAGTCTCTAGCACCGTTAAAGTTTGTAACAGAAATGGCTATATTTGGCACAAAAGTTTCAAAATCCTAGCTATAAGTGGTATTTCGTCAAAAGTGGCTATAAGTGGCACAAACACGAAAGTTTTGGCTATACAAGTGTATTTTGCCTTGTAAATATATATGTCTACTATTTCATCTGACTAATGATATAAAAAAAAAGTCTTGAAAATTTGTATTCGAGTAGATTCTACATGCCAAACATTATTTGCACTTGGTGGTAGTACCTGGCCTCCTGTGAAAGGCAAGCACAAATAAATACAAGGCCAAACCAGTAGGTCTTCCACCCAAAACTCCTTATTGGTAGAAAGGCCCCATGATGATTGCCCGCAACCCACAAGCATTGGGCTCAATTGCTTTGAGAGGAAGGCCCAGGACCTGTCAAATAGCCCAGTCGCACAAAACGAGAAAAAGACCATGCCGTACACCGTACTGTCGTGGGAACCCAATAGCCACACATATATAACCAATTAAGCATATCTGGATCTAGGGGTGTACATGGATCGGGTGGTTCGGGTTTAGCCATTTTAATCACCCGACCCATGCACTACGGTTTATAAAATATCAAACCCAAACCCACCCAAAAAAATTTAAACCCTACGGTTTGTTTCTAATTGTGTTGGGTCGGGTTAGCGATATTTTTAAGTAAAAACCCAACCCAATATAAAATATATAATTATTCTACATCATAAAAATATTTTATAACTAATTAAAATTTCAAACGAATAACCGAGGTAAAAGTTATCAAAATTCACAAATGTTGTTTCAATTCTAATAAAATGTGATTTACTTCAACATATGTCTAGTTTTTTCACGATATTTGTTGAAATACGCTAAAAGTTTATAAATCATAATATGTTATTCTATTAAAATTGTACACAAGAAAAATGATTACATGAATCGTAACTATATTCAATTTATGTCTAAACTTTAAGTCGATGAATGCATCAAATTATGGAGACCATGAGAGAAAAACATGGCGAAATATCTTAATTTTCTCATAAGTATGGCTATATACGACATAAATATTTTTAGATACGAACTCATACTAATAGTTGGAACACGGGTTGAGTCGGGTTCTACGGGTTGTGTAATCCAAAATCCAAACCCAACCCAAAAGAGGCGGGTTGTACAAAATAAAACCCTCACCCAACCCAAAACCTTCATTTTAGCGATAAATACGGGTGGGTTGGGCCGAGTTGGACGGATGGGTTGGTTTGCGGGTGTGTTTGTTCACCCCTATGACTGTATCCATCCAAATGACGAAGTCAGAGCCCAATGGGCGAACCCGAACATAGAATCAGACGGCTTTTTGGTTAGTTCCAACTTCCAGGAGAGATGGATTTCCCTTTGTCTGTACCCTGATTTCAATGGATTTTAACAAGGTACAAATCCTTTGTTTTCAAGAAATTAATCCAATGAACATTCTTTGTGCTGATTCAAACTCTTAATTATTTTTTTATGGCGGGCAGCAGGATATCTGACGAGCAAAATTTGTGTACGTACTATCATCAATCGGGGCATCTTCGACGATATTATCCGATTGTACCACTAACATCCACTTCGAGATACCCAAATTACATCGTTGATCGTTGACAAAACGTAATGGAACTTGGTATGTACGTACGTGGTGACTAGTAACACGCTACAAACTATCACAATGAAAGAGAAAATACAACTAAACTAATCTAATAGCTAAAAAAAAAAGTACCAAATAACTAAGAACAACGCCATACATCTAATTAACTAATTAAGTGCCACAGAGAGAAATGGAAAGGTCCAAGCTGAGGGTAGGATTGGAGCAAGAGGAAGAACAAGATAAAGCGGCAGATGAAGAAGAAGAAGAAGCTGCTGATGATGAGAAGGCGTCGTTGCACATGCTCGTTATCGCCATCTGATGATGATCCGTTGAAGTAGTAAGGCTCGAAGAGAGACCGCCGTCAACCTCACTGCCTCCGCCGGGTAATGACAGCGACAACGACAACTCGCAGCCACTCCGACCACTGCCGCCGTTTGCTAGCTCGGCCGCGGTCTCCACTTTCATAACCTGTAACGACGATAAGTAGGAGAAAGAATATATTCGTATTAAGTTTAGAATGAAATGGTCCTTAAAGTTTAATAATTTTGTGGAAGATAAGATATCACCAATATAATAGAATGATACTATTAACTATTACTTTCACTTTTCATTTTTTTGTATCCCTGCGTTTTGGGTAAAAGAAGAAACAAGAAAGTGTTGTCATACTATTTGACCCTACCTTTTTCGAAAGGAATAAAGAGACATAAGTCAACAAATATGCTAGAGAAAAGTACAAACTAATAGTACTGTATAGTATATATCTCCTTTCTTCTACTAGAGCTTCACATTCTCACTACTTTCCTCTCTACACTCTCTGGGAAACAACAAAACAGTAAAAAAAAAAAAAAAAGATAAATCCCTTTAAAAAAAAGAGAAGTGATGAGATTACCGTCCCACTTTGATATTAGAAGTAAATAAATACGTGATGATGAGACACAAGGTACTAACGGTGGTGGTCAGAAACCAAATCTACCATCTCAGCAAAACCGATCACCAGTCCTTTCATAATAATAAATTTTTTGACTCCTCAAGGTATAAAAGAGAAGGTGGGTGAAATAGCTTTTTGTTCTGTTTCTGTACAAAAAGAAGAAAAAAAGTTGACTTGATGAGAACTGAAAAGAAAGATATTCCATGTGGCTTGATGTGGGAAGCAGGGAATGGAATAATGGAAGTAGCAAGACCATTACGAGTAGTAGTAGTAGTCTGTCAATATGCCTGAATAAATAAGAGATATGGAAAGAGGAAAAGCAAAGAAAAGAAAGAAGGGTCGTCTTCAATTAAAGCTGAAAACAACCCCAAAACTACACTCAACCAACACAGCTACAGCCCAGCAAGCTTCCTACAGAGATCCCACAGCCTAAAACTAAAAGGGTCCTGAAAAAGAACCGCAATAAGCCACAAGATGGGGGTACCCATTTTCCTACTTTCCTACTTACACCTTGTTTGACTATGACTTTAGGGATTCAATACTTACTATGAAATAAAGTTGAAGGGTATCTATATTCGTAAGAATGTAAGTTATCAATATTGTATACTACTAACTTTTCTTTATTGGAAAACAAGATAACCTGAATAATACCTAGGTTCATTGAATGAAATAATCACGACACACAATCACTCATTGAATATATTATTCGTAACGAACAATATTGTAATTTAAGCTAAAGAAGGCCCTTCTTCTCTCTCAACTCAATGTCTTCAACTTTGATCACGCGCCTCAAAAAGGTATCAATCTACAATGTATTATATACTATGTATTTCCTCACACTATATTCTCCTTAGAATTTCGCCACATGTTGTAAATGGACAAATAGATACCAAAGAGAATGTGAGCATGTGCAAGAGAGTTGAATAGATATATATACCTTGAGAAAATGAGATTCTTCCCGGTGGTGTTGGGTAGAACCGGAAAATCCAACCACGTTAGTGGGAGCATATTGAGAGAGCTGCATTTGGCCACACCGGAACCCTCCTCCTCCACCACCACCTCCATTGTGGTACTGTTGCTGATTTGAGTTGATTCCATAGTTGATATGATGATGACGATGATGGAGGTGGTGGGGGTTAAGAAGATCAAGAGATTCGTACGGAACAGTACCACAAAAGATTCCCTTCTTCTTCTTCTTCTTCTTCTTGTTGAACTCAACAATCTGATGATGATTACATGATGACCACCTCTTCCTCTTCTTCCTAATCCTTTCCCCATCCATCACAACAATGCTCCCATGGTCTCCCCCTTTCCCACCACTACTGTTCAAGCTCTCCACTTTCACCCTGCAGTTAAAAAAAAAACAGTGCAATCATTAATGGTGAAAATGAAATCACTGTTTGACCACTGGGAATTGGAACCAGAAGATAGAATTAGAATGCTGCCAAGGAAACACAGAGGAGGGTGAAAATTCATAACTGACCTTTTGGGGGTGGGGAGGAGAAGAAACTGGTAAAATTGATCACTTTTGGTTTCTTTCCCTTCCTTCACCTTCTCTTGATGATCATCTCCTTCTTCGCCTTCGCCATTAATGGGCTCCATTCCTACTGGTGAGTTGGTGGTGGAAGGCAGCTGATCAGATTCAGTCCTAATGCTTCTATACATCTGGTCATGACCAGAAAGAAACCCATTATATATAAAAGATGGAAACTTTAGAATGGGGGGAAAAAAAGGAGTGAGGGTGTAATTTTGGAGGATGCGGGAAAATTACTGAACTAACCTGAAGATGGCTCTTGACATGGGAGATGGTGAGTCCCTTCACATCCATCAACTGAAGCACCAGTTTCGGCGTCGCTTCTGAAAAGGGGAGAGCGGTTAGCAATTAGCATGATGAGAAACTGAGAGCAGAGATACGTCAAGGTGGGGTATTAACTGTGGTGGCCGCCGAGGCGGTCGATGGCGTGAAGGAAGCGGTGGTGAAGGTCGGGAGTCCACCGGAGGCGTGGCACCTTCGATCTTATGTACTGCCGCACTCCTCCTCCATTCCTTCCTCCGCTTCCACACGACGAACTACCCATTAAATAAAAAAATATTTCTTGCTTTCCCCTCTTCTTCAATGTGCTCTTTCTTTACTTAGCTTGCTCGCTCGCTGGCTAGGAAAGTAAATGGGAAAAAAGAGGGGGGGAAGGGAGAAATGGGAGATCACGAGGAGGAGGAAAAGGGAAAAAGACAGGACTGCCGAAGCTGTAATATTCTCCTCTCTCTTTCTTCTGAAACTGAAACCACCCTTTTGCTTCTTCTTCTTCTACACTCTCACTTTCTGAATTCCTGCTTTTGGACTTTTCTCTCACCCCATTCCATTCCTTTCCTTTCCTTTCTTTCCATACTTGCTTTATTGTTATGTGGTCAACCTACTGCTAATTGGTCACTTAGCTGTATGTACGTGAGGCTATTTTAAGAATTGGTCACTGTCATTATTTACAATTCACATAATGGACATCAAATCATATGGATTAGGGGTGTTAGTCGGTGCGGTTTCGGTTTAACCGCACTGAAATTTCGGTTAACCGCAACCAAAATTGTCCCAAGATCACTAACCGAAAACCGCAAACATCGGTTTCGGTTTTCCCTTGCGGTTAACCGAAACCGCAGTTTCTGGTTCACTTTCTCGGTTTTCGTTCAGAAATCTACCACCCAAAAGCGAATTTCAACCACCTTTTTTAATGATTCACCTTCAATTTTGAGTGACCTGCTTTTGTTTCAGCCTCTATAATCACACACCATAAAGTCATCTAAATCAATTGAACATAAAGCCTAAAGCAACCACACAATTCAACCACAACTCCACAACATAAAGTCTACATGCCCACAATTCAACAAGTCACAATCACAAGAAGACACAAATAACAAGTTCATTATCTCCAAATCATCAACCTAAATGATCCGAGGATCTCGCTCCAATTCATCTAGCCCATAGTCATCATTTACTCCAAGATCTTCATCTAGCCCATAGTCATCAACCTAAGGTTCACTCTATCGAGTGCAAAGGGGATTTAGAGAGGGGTGACTTTCGAGTTCTAACTCTTAAAAACATTTGAGACTCTTGATGGAGGGTTGTTTGCAATAGGTGAGAATTGGGATGTTTGGAATTGCAACTTTGATTGGTTTTGAATCTTACAACTTTTTCCCTTAGCCAAAGTAAAAAACCATGTAGTCACACTAGTAATCGGTTAGCGATTAATCACTAACCAAAATACTACTAACCGAAACCGAAATTAATAAGAAAGTAACGGTTATCGGTTAACCACTAACCGACTTTATCGGCTCGGTTATCGATTAAAACCGATAACTGACTAACCGTTTATCACCCCGATGACAGACAGTTACGAACCAGTTACTTGTATTTATAATTATATTTACCTACTAACTCAATATGTAATGTTTAGCTCTATATAATATAATTAATCAAATTACTTATATTTATAATTATATTTTAAGTCAAGTATCCTTAACATGACAGCAACATGCAACCAATCAAGGACTCTCGGTCGGTCTCAGATTTTAAACCTGGACCCGATCTGCCATGAACCAGTGTAATCATCCCGATTTGGACCATTTACCGTTCCTATTTCAATTGATCAGAATGGTCATTGCTGGCCAAGTGTCAACTTGCCATTGGATGTGTATGTGTTCTTAACGCTCTGTTTGGCAACAAGGGGTGCAAATTGCAGGAGGGTGCAAGTTGAGGGGTAAATTGCTGGGGGGTGCAAATTGTTGAGGGGTGTAAGTGGAGGAGTAAATTGTTGTTTGGATGAAAAAGTAGGGGGTGCAAATAAAGTGCAAAGTAAGTAATTATATTATTTAAAATAGATTTTAAAATTATAAAATAGATTTTAAAATTATAAAATATTATCATAAAATAATAAAATAAATATTACTATATAATAATAAATATACTTTACTAAAAATAGTTATTATATAATAATGCTCAAATAATAATTAATTATAACAATTGTAATAATCATTGATCGAGCGATCTCAAAACTCGAAGCTCAACTCGTAACTGGTCATCCTATATAGGGTTTTCGTGTCTAGTTTAATCTTAAATTGTCAAACTTAGTCAAACACGTTCGAATTTGTAAGTTTTAACTATTTAGTCAAATAAAATGAGTTAACCAAACAATTTCTCTCTATCTTTTCAACAAACACCTTGTATATCTAATTTTCAATGCAAATTCGATTCAACCAAGAGATCTAGATTTGACTTGACGAACATTTATAAACTTGTTTCCATAGTCAAATATGGTCAACCCCGAATAATGTTTACATTAATGATATTTATAAAAAGAAGAAATTGATAATATTAATTATTATATAATTATATATAACACAATTAGAAAAACAAAATTCCATAATTCCCCCCTCCCCCTCTCTTCCTTCCTTCCTTTGCACCCCAATTCGGGGGTAAGCCGAAACAGTAAATTTGCACTCTCGTTTTGCACCCCCCTACTGTTCCAAATTAACCAAACCGGTGCAAATGTGTTGGAAACTGTGTTTACCCCTCACATTTGCACCCTCCTCCCATTTACCTCTCTTCCCAAACAGAGTGTAAGAAAGTGACGACACAAAGGGTGCGTTTGTTGGAAGGAGGTAAAGTAAAGGGACCAAATGGATAATTAGCCCGGTTTTCTGGTCCGCTGGTTAGCTGATCTCCCCTGTTCTTTTACCGGCGATGTTTTTCTGGTGTTTTCAACTTTGTTTGTTATTTGTCGAGATTTGGAGGAGCATTGGGTATTGACTAGAGTAAAGACTAAAGAGGAATGATTATCTCTGCCTCTGGGTTTGGCTGGCTGCTGGCTAGTCCATTGCAATAGTCAAATAACACAACGCCCTATTAATGCAGAATTCTCGACTGCCAATTAAAATGAAATGCCCAACTTTTTTTTTGACAGTAAAATTCATCCTTTTATTCCACTTCAACTCGAGAAAACATTACAGAAGTCAAAGGAAATCAGAAATTAAGTCAAGAATACTAATCCAGTTGACCGAGAGAAAAGATCTAGCAAGAGATCGAGCAACCCAATCCGCTCGAACATTAAAATTTCTTGAAAATGCCTTGACCTTCACTTGAGGGTTCGATCGGAGGATGGAGATCATTGATCCAATCCAAGCTGATACCCGCCATGGCCAACATCGAGGATCTTGATCAAGAGCATTCACTAACACCTGGCAGTCAGACTGGACAACACATTCCGTGTCATATTCTTGAGCTAATTTTAGACCTTCCAACAGAGCTTTGGTTTCTGCTTCGAGCGGGGTGGAACAGAGGAGAGTATCAGCTCGCCCATCACAAACTTGTCCATGGTGATTAATGACCACAACACCATATGCCGCCGGCTGGGAGTCGCTTAAGAACGACCCATCACAGTGAATCACCAGATTATGATTGCTTGGCGGTGGAGAAGTGAGTGAATGGGATCCCCTGAGCTGAAGAGGAGGAGAATCGGAAGGGGGGCTCCTCGGGCAAGTTGTCCATTCGATGAACTCCTTGTAAGTACGCAAAATCACGTTCGGATACCAAGGGATCCGATTCTTGAAAACACATTCATTTCTAGCCTTCCAAATATTCCAACAAAGGAATACAACATGAGTAAGTGCCCCTGGATGGATTGAATCCTTGATGGAGAACAACCAATCGAGGAAAGAAGAAGACTGAGCCGGCAGAGGAAGGTAAGGGAAGACATTGTTCCAGGATTCCCAAGCGTGGGGGCATGAGAAAATGCAATGAAAAAGGGACTCAACGGGACCCTGGCACACTTGGCAAGTAGAGTTGGGGGAGCATTTCCTATGGAAGAGTCTTTCTTTTGTTGCAAGACCGTTTTTAGCACATCTCCAAATAAAGAACTTTAGCTTAGGGGGAATATCAAGCCTCCACATCCATTTCCACATTTCAATACTACTAATCGAATGGGCTGCATATGTCGACTTGTGGACCGCATGATATGCTGACTTGACGGTAAAATTCCCATCCTCATTAAGACTCCATGCCCAGAAATCCTTTGAGTCCTCCTCCCCAATCGGGATTCTCAAGATAGCCTCCATTTCCGAAGATGAGACATGTCCCTCGATAATGTCATTATTCCACCTTCTATCTCCTGGATCAATCCAGGTATTGACTCTTGTGTGATTTTGGGGTCCACTCTGAATGCTCGCCTTATGAAGGAAAGGAACCCAAGGGTCTTGATCAATCCATGTATCCTCCCCCGTCCCAATCACTCTGACCGCTCCCAGATCAACGACTTTTTTGGATTCCCACAAACTAGCCCAGATCCACGATGGTTTGCTACCTTTTTTTGCCGTAAGAAAGTTTCCTCTCGGGAAGTACAATCCTTTAAGCAGCCTGCTCCACAAGGACTCGGGATTGGTAAGAAGCCTCCAGGCTTGTTTTGCAAGAAGTGCTAAATTGAAGTCTCTAAAACTTCGGAATCCCAAACCACCTTCAGACTTAGGGGTACAGAGGATCTCCTTCTTACACCAGTGCAAAGAACTCTTTTCCATCGATCCTGAACAGAAAAAATTGCTGAGAAGAGTATCCATTTTCTTGGTGAGGGAAACAGGTAGAAGGAAGAGGCACATGATGAAGGATGGGATGGCCTGAATCACAGACTTGAGGAGGACTTCCTTCCCTCCGTGTGAAAGAAGAAGGCTCTTCCAAGCTTCTCCCATCTTTTCCATCCTTTGAATGAGGAAATAGAAGGTTTCTTTTTTTGAATTTCCCCATTCGGTTGGGACCCCAAGATATTTAGAATGGCAGTTGGACGGAGAAAACCCAATGTGATTGATGATGTTATTTTTCTCTTCCGCTGGAACATTTGCACTGAAGAAGACAGAAGATTTGTTGATGTTGACTTCCTGGCCAGTGATTGATCCATAATCATCTTTTGCTTTGACATTTGTACATTCCTCATCTCTCTCTCTCTACATCACGAGATGTCATGTGTGCACCACGCGGGTAAATATTTTTTTTACCGCACACACAAAAGAAAAATGGTTTACTGCATTAGGGCATAGATTAAACATGGAACCAACAATTAGTACTACGATCACCCATAAAAGTTTTATATTCGTTTCTTAAGCATATCATGATAACTACATAAATGATAAAACAGTTATGTACTTTGAAGCGTGAATTTCATTTATGAGGAAAAGAAGTCCTAAGACACAGTCTTCGAATATAAGAAAAGGGCTTCCTCAAAAGCAACCTTTCCCCAGGAGCTCACAGAGCCATATCAACAAGGTAACAAGGGAAAGGAAACCCTCAGAGCTACTTAGGGATAGGATTGAGGTCACTTAAATATTAGAAAAGCCTTTACGCAGGAGAACTAACTGCGCATACCTTTTTGGATTCTAGGAGCAAGAGGTTGGCACTTTGTTGAAAATAAGAATTCTAGCTCAGCACGCACTAACCACGTTTGTAGATCAAGACGAAATAGAATTGCCCATTAGATAGATATTTTGTAAGGGCTGGAAGGGTTGGTAAGAGCTATAGCTCCGGAAAACCCTCCTCTCCTGGGCCTAGCCTAGCCCTCTTTCTCAACTCGAGTCTTAAGTTCAGCGGCTTTCATCGTTGACGAACACCTGCGCTAATAAGACAAAGAAGTGCGTTTAAAAAAACCTTGAATGAATCAGTAACAACGGATTAGTGGAATGAGGGATCAAGAGACGGATAAGGGGGAATTTGATGTTACTGTTATCGGTGGTATCTAGATACCACCGTGGCGCGATATCTTATCGGTCGCTCCCGGAAAATGGATATCTCCAGAAAAAAATTTCACTTCAATTTTTTTTCTCTCCACTCGAATCAATCCGGGGATATGGAACGCGTGTCTAGTTCTCATTGGAAAGGAATCGACTGAATATTCTTTCTGTCTCCCGCCTGACACAGTTTGACAGGCGGTGATACCTGATTGGCTCAAAATCTATAGTTGTATAAATAATATCAAGAGAATAAGCACGCATGAAAAAGCAAGCGTCTGGTCAGATCAATCAAGAGATAGGGGTTCGTTCGGCCAAACATCTTTTTCCTAAGCTAGGACGGAGCTGTTTTAAGTGCTTTATTGGGTTAAAGATTTCCAATATAATTCGCTTTATGGAGTTTATTTGTATTAGACATTTGGTGTCAAATAACTCATTTGTCATGAAATAAAATGAATCATTCATAAATGACTCATCCACCAAATAACTTTCCTAGGTCATAAATGAATCGTAACATTGAAAAATATCTACAAATTTAGAAATATATACATTTGAAAAACACACCAAGCATACAACCATGGATGGTATTGATTATGCACACAAATTGGCAGAGATCTTTCACAAAAAATAATTTCAGCCCTCATCTCAAACTTTGCACCTTTACAACATTGCATGGAGATAGTCAGCAACATTCCATTAGTTCAATAGAAAATTCTGTCTAATCATTTCAATTTCTAATCTCACTCATCATGGATAGAAATCCCTCGACGAGAAGAAAACGTTATTATTTGAGATTTACAACACTTATCTCTTGTCTCGAACAACTGACCAGACCACTAAATGATTCATACTGTAATTCTCACCATTTTTGTAGCAAATATGCACGAGCATAAAGAACGAAGCGTGAAACATGATAACTACAGTGTTTGTCTTTTTCTCGTGAACAATACTTACTACTACTCCATACATTGCTTTCAATGCAGTAGTTCAATGAGGCTGAAACTGGAATGTACGTACGTTCCACTCATGCTGCTGTGTATTTATTTATTGCCAAAATCCAATGCTAAATAAACGAAATAAACGTAAAAAGATTAATGCAGAATGAAATGTACAAAATTCCGTAAATAAGAAAACACAGAATGAAATGAACAGGAAAGTGGCCATAAATAAATAAGGTCATTATTCCATTCCTGCATGCAGCTGGCCGGAGCAGCAGCAATAGTCGGCCCGACCATAATACTTTGGGATCTCAAATTACTATTTGATGATTCGATCTACACATTTATTCGAAATAAAGTAGCTAGGGATGGTTTTTGGATGAGGTTGTTTCGTGAATTTTTTTTATATTATGGAATTTTTTTCAAATCGTAAATGCCAGAAAACCATTAAAGATAGTAGTTCTACCGATTTCTTTAAATTGATGACAACCCCTCAAGAGAACATATGCAACATTTCTCGAAAAGTCAAAATACAGATCTCGACATTTTGGACAAAATGATGGAGGAAAACAAACCAAGGTCATCAACCCGGTTTAGCTCGTCGGCTCGATTGAGCAAGTGGGTTGAAACTTAAAAGTTCAATCGCTTTAGTCCGGTTTACCTCGGATATATGGAAAAAATATTTATATTGTTGATATATTAATAAATTATATCCAATATCATTTAACATATGGGTAAAATAACATATAACATTACATCAGAATAACAGTCCGTACTTGAATCGAGTATATAATAAAAAATTCAAACACACTCGTATAACATCAATTAATATTCAAATGTTCAGCTAAAAATTTCAAAAATAAGTTTAGGCGAAGAGAAAAAAAAACAACATAATGTGACCTCCAACCAGTGAACATTGCTATGATTCGACCCGTGGATGTGTGTGGTACGGTGCTCATTTTCCTCACCATGCCCAAATCAAAGCAGGTTGATCTGAAGGTAGACACACGGGTTGACAACCGTGGAACAGACAAAGTGATCTTACATTAGTTATTCCAAATTTCTGTAATAATCTATTCCAAATTAAACATTTGTTGATGAGGGTTGTTTATGCAATTGATGCAAGAAAGGAGGTGTGGAAGGGGAGCAAAAAAGAGAAGGGGGAATGAATGATGGGAATTCCTGCAGAAACGGAATGATTCCCATCACAGGCAAAAATTGCAGAAGGCATGCAGATGGAGGGTACAGCACCAGAAGAGGGACAATAAATGAAGAAGAAGAAGAAGAAGAAGAAGAAGAAGAAGAAGAAGAAGAAGAAGAAAGATGAAGACTCAATGCAATGCACGAGTAGATGATGATATCGAACGAAATACTAACAAGTAGAGACAAAAAAAAAAAAAAAAAAACCAGGGCAGGTCATCATCATATCTCAGGGAGATTATACATCCAACGTTATTTATAATAATTGTATATTTTTATTATTGTTTACTGTCATCTAAAACACAAACTTAACGATATTAGACAGTGAGTCATGACCACCAATAAAACAAGGGTTTAAGGTAAACGATGACTTATGAATGAGAATAATTTTTTTTAGTGGCGAACATGACATGAATTACTAATACGAGTGACCAAAATGTAGTCATGGACTAAAAAGACTTTATATTTGAGTTTTTTTCTCAAACCCAATTTATTACGAGACAAATAATGTTTGAGTAATTTTACTAACGGGGCACTCATATCCAAGTTTTTACTCTGGTTCTAAATTGGATTTGTAGTATTAAGTGTCTAAAAGAAAATAAACATTCGTTTTAATCCAAATCTCCCCCCCCCCCCCAATCTTTTGTTATGAATCAAACAGAAAGGTGGAAACCTCTACATTAAATGTGTAGATGGGTTGAAAACAGGTAATGATAAAAATAGTTTGTGTGTGTACAATTATGTGAACCTCAACAAACCCATTATTTGATACAAATTGGATTCAATTCAAACTCAACCCAAATCCTAAATCATTAAAAATTGTACATAGACCCATTTAGATCCGACCAAACACTCAATATGAGTCATATGACAATTGAGCTAACTTATTCAACGAGTCTAATATTGCCATACCTAACCAAACATGCAATTCACCTCATTTTACCATATATGATCATTCACTATTCATTTTGATAATAATTCTCTTGTTTAAGCAATTTTTTTTATTCTGTGCATGCCCCTCCCTGGCCTCAACCAGACTTGCATGATACAACGGATTGAAAATACCGTACCAGAGGTCATACCGATAAAGTCATTGGTTGGGTATTTTACACTATAAAATAGTGGTTTAACCGTGGTTCAATCGTTTCATACCGTTAAATACTGTCTATCGATTTTGCTTCCGATAGGAGGTTTTTCCGTTCGTACGTACCACCGGTACGGTAATTTTTTTTAATCCTTGATACAAACACATCACATCATCTGCTACGGAAACAACACATAATAAGTCATTAGTAGGAAGAGCAATTAAGCACACGATCTCGTAACCTCATTTCGGCAGCAGCTGCAACAGCATCAATAAATATGATCTGAAATAGCTAGCTAGCTAGGGAGGGAGATTTGGGAGAATCGTTTTGGGTATACTTAATTAATTAGCTTCTAGCTAGCATCCCTCCATCTCTTTCTTTCTTCTCATTCTTCTTTCTTTGTAACACAGAGAGAGAGAGAGAGAGAGAGAGAGAGAGAGAGAGAGAGAGAGAGAGAGAGAGAGAGAGAGAGAGAGAGAGAGAGAGAGAGAGCAGCAGCAGCAGCAGCAGAGAGCAAAGAAGGAATGAAATGAATACATTCTGGCGGGCTGCTGTGGTTACTGGTTTCTGCTTCTCATTATGCTGCTGCAGTTTGGAGTGGACCTATCAACGTACCCTATTGACTATGATGGGCAACAGCAGGCGAGAGAGCAGCAGAGAGCAAAGAAGAGGGAATTTTGCAAAAGTTGTATCCCACAGACAACAGCAGCATATAATTAATGAAGAGAAAGAAGGGCGACCAGAGCAGCAGTCAAATCGCCGAGCTACAGAAAGCATTCAAAGGCTGACGTGGCCTGCCTGTAGCTTAATTTGCCATATATTCTCAAAATTAAACACTTCTATTTATTTTAAGAGTAATGATTATTTATTAGTCAAACTTTTTTTAGATTCTTTTTTATTAATAAAACCTATCGAAATACTAGTCGTTTGGTTTTGATGATAGTTAAATCGATGCATTGTCATCAATGCATGCATAATAATATACATGTATATATATAAGAAATTGGTGTATTGTAGTTTACATCGATTGGTTTCTGTGATAGTTATTGTAGTGTTTAAACAAATTATATTACTTTTTTGGTGAAATGTCATTTGTACATACCCTTTGTTTTTAGTATAGAAAAGCAACACACATAAAAAGGTAGGGACAATAATTGGAAGAAGAAAAAAACACAACAATCTCAACAAAAACTTGAGATTTAATGAGTGATAGTTTGTGTCATATCAAACAAACCATGCATGTGTTGTTTGTTCATAAATTTAAAAAAACGATGCATTGTGGACAGGGGCGGACCTAGGTTAGGCCTACCCTTGTCAACTGACAATCATTGATGATTTTATTACATAATTGAATACCCTTGATGTAATTCATGGTCCGCCACTGTTTGTGGACATTGCATGCATTGTAACTATCCAAAACAAACTATCACCAAAATCAAACGACCCTTAAGAATTAGTCAAATGTTAACTTTCAGTTAGCAATTTTATTAGTAATATTGACTTGGCAACATGATACTGACTTGGAAGAGACACATGAAGGTCAATATTCAACAAATTTAGTATTTTAACTAAGAAAAGAATTATAAAATTATTAACGATAACGTAAAAATTGCTAATATTTTGATACATTATATAAAATTTGGCTAATTAATAATATTTTAATAGATTTGAATAATATAAAAGAATCTGAAAAAGATTTGGATAGAAAATAAACATTACCCTTATTTTAATTTTATTAATTTCCAAGGGTTGGATTCCTTTCACGATGCGCAATTTTAGTTGCGACTTCCTCAAAAGGCGGAATCGAAGACGCCTTCACCGTCCTGTGACAGCCATCTTTTCATATGTGGGATTTATGCACATTGCAATTTTTTTTTTTTTTTTTGAAAAACGGGTGCTAGGAGCGCCCTAACCCATTACATAAACTACTCGGACTTCTTGAATATTTATGCACATTGCAACTCTTTAAAGTTTAAAGACTGACTTTCGCATTTTGGGTTAAAAAATCCGGTTTATGTTTCTCCTTCCTCTTTACATTGATTAACGGGCTCGATTCCATGTTGTATGAAAAATGAATTAAATGAGTTTCGTTTTAATGTATTTCTCTTTTAATATAGATTTATCTGAATTTCAATTTGATTATAATAACTTGCTCAAATACTTTCGCTCCCTCCCAGTTGATCTCATGATTGTGCCAAGAATAGACATTTAGAATATGGAGCAGTGAGCACAACCCATTCACTCCTTAACTTTCACTGCCTTTTTTTCCACTCCTTGAGGACACCGTGAAAACGACCAACCAAAACCTCCACACAACGAACAACAGAAAAATCTCTTGCCCTAAACCTCCCACCTCGGCCAGACTTGTGGATTCGACCGAGGAGTTGAGCTTGAATTAATTAATCCGGGAAACAAAGTCGCTATTGGACCATATTTCTTTTGTCTAGCTAAGATGTGCACATTCCATCAAGAGGACGAATTTGGGCATTGCACGGGATTAGGGTTTGTGAACTCAGGGAATTGGTATAAAGGAAGCCATGGAGGTTTTTTTCATGGGGAGAGCGCAAAACGGCAAAAGTAAGAACAAACTAAAACTAGGAATATGGAATATCCAACCTAGGACGTGAAACAAGAGGAAGGACAAGTCTTTTACCTAAATATCAATAACTAAAGCATGGTTACGTTGCATTCAATATATATTACTTCATGTGCTAATCAAATACTAATTAATCACCTTCTTTTCTTTTCATGGCTTTGGCATCAACAGTTCAACACTCACTTTCACTTTCATGCATAGCTAAATTGGTTTTGAGGTCCATAATAAAGTCGGCTTATATTATGGACAGAGGTTGTGCGAACGAGCTAAGCTTTGATGAGGCTTGAACAATTTCTCGTGATCTGGAGGTACAAATTTAGCTAGGGAGAGGATAAAGCGGCAACTTCATGCATGATTGCAATAGTAACCCGCCGCGAAAACATTAATCAGTTGATTACGTACTGTTGTAAACTCCTATCTAATACTTCTGATTCGATTGCAACCCTTGCATAGAAGAATAATTTTATATGAGTAGCAGTGGAGATCATGAATTCTTTTCACAGCTAGCTTAGCTAGAATGATGTGCATAAGTCGAGGGAACGGTTTGTGTTTCAATCGCTTGTTGTTGGACATTGTAAGCTTGTTTTGGATTCAGTTTGCTCCTTCTTTTCCTCTATGTAACCAATCATTCATGGTGAAATGAAAACTATCCTTCTTAAAAAAAAGGTCGAGGGAACAGAGTAATTAATGATTGAAAATTTTGTCCATGCATGGTCCCATCAACGTAGAAATATTACCCTGTCTGATTCTAAAGAGATATTGGGGGAATTAGGTAAAAGTGTTGAATAATTGTGCGTTTTGCCTTTGTTGACCCATGAGCCACATGGGCCAACCCAAAATTACGTGCATGCACAACATACGATCAAATCTAGATAGCTAGCTAATTAACCCCCTCAATTAACCACATGGAAGTTTCCGCTTGTTGAGGGACACATAACAACATGGCCCCTTTTCTAAAACCCACTTATTACTTAAAGGAAAAAGTTGAAGGGCTTTTGATTTTGTTGCCAATCAATTCAACCATCCCTTGCCTAAACTTAGAACATTCTCCACAAATTCAAAAGTAAGGAAATTTTAATAATCCAAAGTATTGGGACTAGTTAATTAGTTGTTTTTTCGTTTCATGGTTTGAGATTTTACGATCGACAAGTCTGATGTTTGAATTCAGATGACTTGCAATGTTTATTCATGACTTAATTATATGGTAACGTGGACTGTGTATGTTTCAAATCTATGAGTTGGTTCTCATTTGAGTGAACTTGTAAGAGAGTAGAATAAAGCTCATTCTACTTGTCTCAATAAATCAAGTTATTGGAGCGAACAAATAGTTATCACTATACGAAGAAACTTTTGTCACGAGATATGAGTAATTATTTGTTTAAGCAGTGCAAAGTCAGGAATTCGAATGAGGAGGGACTAATTTGAACCGAAGTACTTGGAGAGTGAGGATTAATACCTTACCGACTATTCTATTCTCTAAATTTGTTCTTGATTTTACATGTGAATTTATTCATACTTCAAAGTTAGAAGGGGATAATGTAGCTTTTCATGACTTCAACCTAATTCCGTCATTCTGTAAAATCATAGTTTTTTTCTTTTGGTAAGAAAAATCATAGTTGTTTGGGGGCAAAAAGTTGGAGCATTTTCTTTGATGCAAGTTGGCAGCCACTGGCTTAGTTAGGCCTTGAAGAGACAAGTACCGTGAGATGGAAACGCCTAGAGAAAGAAAGTTGCAAATGTAGACCCAAATTATTAAAGGCGGCATATAAAAGGTTAGGTTTTACTTCTTGGTGAATGAGAAATGAAAAGAGGTTCTTACTTCCTACATATTGATATACACATTACACATATAGAATATGTAACATATGAATGGAATTTATCTATGAGACAAGAAAATTGTAGACTCCAAAGTTAAAAAGATGCAAGTTAGAGAATGCCTTTTAACTTGCATATATAGCTACATCGAGTTGATGTTGACCAAACTCGTAGAAAATTTACAATGGGTCATTGATCACATGCCAACAAAAACGTGTACAATATAACCAATTTTGAGCATTGTTATTATATATAAACTTGAATCCAAGTTACTGTTGTCTAAAAATTTCAGTTTTGGCACCTATTTTTTCAGTTTTACATTTATTACCATCATATAATAATAATGTCAAATCAAAATGGGTTTTCATTGTTATTGTGCTATTGGAGTAATGTGTTTCTTTTTGTTGTTGGCTCTTTCTATATATTTTATTTTAGAAAAATCTTGGCTTTATGTATAATAATATTATCATTAAAATGCACTGTGGGTAGAGATGATAACAAGTCGGAGTCAGATAATGTATGTATATTTCTCAACCCAAAATAGTTCAGATTTTACACATATCCATATCTGTATAACAGTATAAGTATCGGATAGAATATCAAACCATACACATACCTGATCGGATTTCGGGTATCCATGAATAATGTTAACAACTCTTCATATACCGACATTATATAAGTGACAAATTATAACAATAAATTACTGAAATGAAGAAACTTAGTGATAAAAATATAATTTCATGAAAATATTATATATGCATGATAAATATGTTAAGAAAGAAATGATAATTTATAAATAAAATACATATGCACGTGTATAATCAGACACTAAGCAAGTGCTAATGACAGTGGTTCACACAATCTTCTAATTTTTTTGGGTCTAACCCCAAAGGGCTAGTTTTACAATGCGAAGCTTTTAGAAAAGCGTATGTGTCACATATGTTTTGAAGCACAACCCGTGACTTTCAGAATTCTATATATTTTAACCGAGCAGATAGAGTACAAAACTCAGGTATGCCTAACTACCCTGTCTAATTCTATATTCACGACATCGTGATACGATGATACAATATACCTAACTAACCTGTAAAATTCCCTCTTATCCTAAGCAATTAGGTTATACCTTGATACTTATTCGACATTTTTGTTATATTTTAAAAGTTTGGTGTCATTTTATTACTGACCCTAATATATGTGAGCACTTTGATAATAAAAAAAACGGTTCAAAACTTCATCTCAATTCCGCAGTGGAACGCGGGCGGCATTGCCTAGTACAAATATAAATTAGGAAGTAAAACAAATGTCTAGGCGAGTATAAATTTTTGTTTGAACCTCTATATTATCACTAAAGTTAACAAATATGTTCTCTATTATTTGTAGGTCAGGGAGAGTCTTCTAGGTGAACATTAATGGTAGGGAAAATTTACCTTGAAAAATAATATGCATAAATACGAACAAGGGTTCGGTTTAGTAGTAATACAAATAGCTTTTTTATTTTAATATGGAGGTCTCGAATTTGAATCACTTAAATAGTACCTTGTCAAAAATGTAAAACTTATATCTTTCTTATAAGAAAAAAAGTAATCTGTCCAAGTTAACTCATTTGTTTTAAAGAAGTCCAAGTATAAATAGACCTCATACTCATAGCATCCATTAGCATTTTAGTTAGTGTATATCTCTATCTATCTATAAAAATATCAAAAGAGTTTGAGATTTTGACCCCTGTCATATCAGCCTTACACTATAAAAACATTCATATTGGTATTGCATTCTCAATTGCAAGATGACATGACATGCGTGTTTGCAATTGCAAAACCAATCACACTGATGTGGCATCTAATTTAAACATAATATTTAATTACATATGCAATTGCAAGTTAATTGTATTGATTTAAGTGAATGAAAGTGATTTGAGGTGGATTAAAAGAAAAGAGTTGGAAATACTTTTGCAATTGCATTGACGTGAACGCTTTTATTATGGTCAGTCCCACTAAATGACAGAACTACTTATGTTTCTTTTAAAATCCTCTGAAAGACAGCAACAGTTAACTTAGCATAACTTGGCATATTTCTCCATTTTTATTGATTTAGTACGGTGTTTAACCAGTTCAGGTATACGGATGTTAAAAATTACCAAGATAATATAATGTACATTTTCTCATGCATCCACATCAGCATTGTTTTTCACGTCACTATTATGATTTAAATTTTTTAAACTCAGCGATTAAAAATAAACAAAAATATAAATGATTATTACTAGGATTCGAACACACAACATGCAAGTTTAATGTAAAGATTCTAACCAATAAGATATTTGATTATATTCATTGAAAACTTATAAAATGAACTCCATTAGTTATGTTAATTATTAATTTATTACAATAAGATTAAGGCTATCATGTAATCAAACATGTTTATTATGTTATCTATGATTCATGATCTTTTCACTTTATCGATAGAACCGGTATATGATTATAATTTAATCGTGACTATAAATGATTAATAATGGTGGAAATAACCCGGCTAATGGCCAGGAACAAAGCTAGTTGATTAGAATGCAAAACTATTTGGAAGGTTAAAATACCTGGTGGAAGTTGAAAGGGATTGAATTGACGGGAGTGCCTTTGGTTGTCGTAAAGGAACATTTTTGTTGGACTTTAGGAAAGAAAGTGGATTTGGCAGTGGCAAAGGTTCAATGTTACAAAACCTAGCAGGCAGCTGGTCACACGACACGAGCCTTTGCCCGAAACGTTCCACACCAACACGTGTGCGTTTTTTGGTTAATGATTGTAGCCTTTTCATTAATGAATAATTAGTCACTGTGTGTGGTTGTCAATTCTAGATTGTGCGAGAAGTGACTGATTTGGCGTTTACATATCCAAGAGTCCATAAGGAAGATTAAGGCTGCTAACGAGGTTTAAAAAATCAAAGTATTAGGTAATCCCGCAGCCCAATGATGATCAAGAATTCACCGTGGTAGTTATACGTCTTTCAGCCATCCTTTTCTTCTCTTATAAGTATGTCTTAATGGCAAATACATGAACTTTCAATGAAAATTTTCTTATGTAAACCACAGAGTAATTCTTGGTAGAGAATACAGTCTACTGAAATCCGCAACAACGAAGTTATGAGACATCTATTTCAAAAGTGTTCGAAATTAGAAAAAGAAAGGAATGGTCGAGAACAAACAAGCAAGCCACAACAGTCAGATCAGTAGCCTGGAGGACTTTATTCTCAAACAAATGGTTCACAACAGAGTGAAAAAAGTAAGAGTTCTATCTTCTTTTGATTCATCGACATCATCCTTCACAACCAACTAAAACCAAAATAGAAAGATGGGCCAAATAAGGATCCTGTCAGCTACCTTCAACTTCACGTACTTGCCTGGTTAAAAGAAGAAAAAAAAACCGCAAATGAAAAAACACAACTTTATAACCAGAATCTATCAAGAATTAATCACTACTATGCGTATTATATCAACGTGCACAAGACTTATTGCTTCACTTTTGCATTCATAAAAAGCAAGAGGCAAGAAAGACTGAAGCATGCATCATAGGTCACAGAACGCTCTAAGCTCAGCTGCCAAAACATATTCTCAAGAGACATGCTATGGCAATGGATTAGAGGGGATGACACCCCTTCTAATTCATGACGGATATATAATGTGTATGTTTGACTGCGAATGCAGTAATTCTTCAACTAAAAGCAGTTGCAATTGCCAAAAAAAAAAAAAACTATAAGCAGTTGCCTTATAGAGCAAATCAAAGTTAGGGAGCCATAGGCAAAAAAGAGGGTTACTCCAGAGTTATTATTACCACCTCGATCATGAACAGCAACTGCATTTCTTCATTAAAATGCAATCAAACTTAGTGCTTTCCCAAACTTCAGGCAGTTCAGTTCCGTGACCAAGGAGAAAGATTTTGCAATGGATAATGCAAACATTTGTACTCAATGTGAATTGAAACATACTGCAAAGTTTTGTAGTAAACATTATAGAGCTACCAGCTGAGTGACAAAGAAGAAACAGGATGACGGGGAACAAATACTAAAGTTTTAAAATGTCCTTAGTTAGATCCCAAGTTTCCATTTGTTGAAGTTAGCAGCGGGCTAAGTTAAAGTGGATGCAATGTCCAGAAAGAAGAGGATGGAAATTAAGACTCTATTGATCCATCCCTAGCTAATCGAGGTCAAGGAATGGATATAGAACACGGTATACATACACATATCAAGGTGAAGCCAGTGAAAGGGTATTCGCAAAAGTCCACTTGAAAGCCATGGATAAATCGGGCAAAGAACACAGCCATAAGAAACAATAACCAAGGAAGACATTGATCCGCTGTAGTCTACATTCTAGAGTACACTGACTATGAAAACCATCCCCATAAGAGACAATAACCAAGGAAGACATTGATCCACTGTAGTCCACATTCTAGAGTACACTGACTATGAAATCCATCCAAAGTGTTTCTTGCTCAAAGTAAAATCAAGATTCAATATCTTAACGGTTGGTATAACCTAGTGGGAACACTTGGATAGAAATATAATGTTACTCGGGTTACTTAATACTCAAAATGCAAGAGTTCACAAAATTGTTTAAAACCAACGAGACATCCAAGTAAGAGACCATTATCAGTAGGCTGTAGCAGCATGTCCTACCACTGCTATCCCAGTGAGAATGGCAACACTAAGGAACGGGTTAGTTTTCTGTAGCATTGCTTTGCCGCCTGGTTCTAATTTGACGTGAGTAATTATTGAACAAAAAGCTGCTCGCTTTTATGGCAGAACAATCCTCTTGTATGGAAAAAGAAGCAGATACCTCCGCTTATCACCAGCTACCTTTATATGCTTATCCCAGACAAGTGGATCAGTCTACCCTGAAGGAAGAGGCTTAAGGTATCAATGTAAAAGACCTTGCATCCTCCTCTCAACATCCATTCCTTAGTTTACGTGGAAATGTAAGTTCAGTAAGGGTTGTCTTTCTGGAACTCAGCAAGAGGAATTGCTTTAAATCAACTCTATATTTTCTCAATTTGATCTTAACCCAACAACAATGAGGTTCTACAGCTTATGGCCTTCATATACCAAACTTGCGAAAAGCTATTGCTAAAAACCTCTGAATCTCACAAAACTACTGATAGTGAACACAAATTTCTCGACTGTCCAAACCTGATAAAAATCTGCCTAAAGGAAGCATGCAAATCCTCATGCCAGCAGTAAGTTCTTCAAACACATTCTCTACTATAACTTGTATTATAACTTGAAAAACCTAGAGGAAACTAACTCACAAGGTTCCTAAACGAGAGCCATAGTGCCATTCTCGAGCAAATTCTGAGAAGGAAATATACAATCTGACCATCGCCCAACAGAATAAAAAACTGAATCCACCATTCAGGAAAACTACCAAGTCTATCAAGAACTGAGTTTGCAAGTCACTAAACCCAAGTCTTATTAACCGAAAATTATCAACAAAAATGACTCCTCGGTGGAAACTACGAGCATTCCCAACAGAAGGACCAGACGAAACAAAGGAAAAAAGGGACCTAATACAAGATAACACGGAACTCAAGCACCACCTCGATTAAAATTCAAGCAACTTCCTGAAAAGCGCATTAGCAAATGAGAGATCTCCTAACCCGAATTGAAGGAAAAGAGGCATGAAAGAAGTTGAATTGATCGAAGAAGAATACCAGGATTGTTGGGTCTAGGCATTGGCAGTCTTGGGGATGAGGCCGATAGCAACACCTCCTTTGTTTGGCTGTTTCAACTTGGCCTCCTGTTCCCGAATCTTCTGCATCTGGAGCATCCTCTCCATCACAAGCTCGTACTCGCACTTCTCGTAAGAATGGCGCTCGTTCTCGCACTTCCAGGGCAAATAGAACTCGGCCTGGCGGCACTTGTTGAGCGGGATGAGAAGGTGGGCGCACTGGTCTCTGTACGCCATGGGGACTCTCGCTTCCACCATCTCCGCCTGCGTTGCGATCATGGGCTTCGATGATCCTGGAGCTTCCATTGCTGCGACTTTTCCACTGGAATTTGCCCTTCAATCGACGAACGAATAAACGAAAACGATGAAGAAGATGAAAAATGGGGGATTTTGATCTGTTGCCTTCTTTCCCCTTTCCTCGCTGCTGGGGACCGAAGGGGAACGATTCTGCAAGAGGGCCCAAGCCCAATGGAAACTAATCACATGGGCTCAATTAAAATGTACTTACTACTGGGCCAATTGGGGTTCAGGGCTTTCCTCCCGGATCAATAAGTCAACTGCCAAGATTCAACAAGTTTCGTTCCATGAGCTATGTGGCTCAACCAAATTACTCATTCATCCATTGCGACTTCTGAGTTAAACTTTTATGCGTTGATGGGTCTCAAATCACACATCAACAACTCGATTAACCATGCCTAATTAGCGTAGCTAGTAAAATACGGTACGGGAAAGTTACGTATAAAATACATACGGGTATTATACTTCGTCTTTTAGCTAATGTTACGTTTAATAGTACGTCAATAGTAATAAATATATTATATTAATTATTTTTATAAAAAAATAAATATGTAAAAAATGGTAAAGTTAATAATCTATTTCATTAAATACGGATATTACACGTATTATACGGGTTTTATACGTGTATAGTACGGAAGCTGTCAAATGAACGGAAACTAATGAAACGGCTTGACAATAATACGGATGCGGAAGTTTTAGGCAACTATAAACTTATCATTTCCTTCACGTGTTTAGGTCTAATTACACTTGCATATTCGTTTCCTGTGATTAGGCAACAATAAATAATTTATGAAGAAACCAAGCTACCGTTTCTTGAGAATGAAAACTGTTTAGCCGGAACGTTTGGTACATTTTAAAAATGAAACCCGAATGATGATAAACTGTTTGAAATTAAAGTAAAAAAAAGTTGAACGATGTACCTAATGAAAAATGATAAAATAAAAGTATTGAATATAAATAAAGGATAAAATCAAAAAAATTATAATAAATTTTTATGATACCCTAAAGAATAGACTGGATATATGTTTAATTTTTTAGTAACATTTTCAAATCAAATATAATTTGGTATAAATCAATTCTAAGTTTTTAAGAAATTCATTTTAAAATGACATTTTGTAAGAGATAAAATTAAAACAGAAAGTGAACGGAGATAACTTGGTAATTAAACAAATTATTTCTCGTGATTTGAACTATCAAACTGATTGAAGAATACTACATTAACCGCAAATAGTAAGTTTTGGATCCTGCCAGTTCACATCTTATCTTTGTCAAGTGAGCAGTTCTTATCTTTAATCTTAACAAGCATTGATAGGCAATAATTGTAGTAACTTTGGAGGAACAAAAATAAACCAACACTAGGGATATATAGATATTTTTTTGGGCTTTTCGGTTTCAGATGACACCGAAACAATTAAATTGGCAATTGAATGGTGAAAAGGGACATGCCAGGTTGTTAAGTAACATCAAACATGTATGCACCACAAGTTGCCTTGTTGATATTTTTCCAAGTCTCAACTCTCATGTCGATCGTGTCTATAGCAGTCTTCAATTTTATTACCGACGACAACTAATTAATTAGGACACATCAATTGACTTTCTCCATTAGTTGTATATACAAATGCGATGACGTTGATCTTTCTAATTCTTTCAAAATGGACAGAAATCTAGCTATCAACTCGTCTCCATTGGGAATTTTCACTATATCCCAAATTACATGCCTTCTTCTCCTTTCATCTTTCCCATTCAATTTCTAGTCATGATATGCTTCTCGGAATTGAACTGAGATTTAGGGGGAATGGTTAATACCCACAATCTTTCAACATTTTGTAATGTAAGAACATTATAATTTAGCATAAAATATTGAGGAGAAACCAATAAAAAATAAGGAAATTTATGTCCCAAAGACAAAGAGTATAAAAATTCCAACCTATGACTTCATGCTATTAACTAAAGTACGTACCATCAGAGTGCACTTGGTTTTGTGATGTAACTATGTGTTACGGTGATGTGACGTAGGGGGTGACGATTTTAGGGTTTTCTCGTAAAAGGAATAAAACGCTAAGAACTCTCAAAGGAAATAACTAATGAAATAGCAAATAAAGGACAAAAGCTAACTATTGGGTTCCAATCTTCTTCTCATTAAACGAACGAAACGAGTACATATTTATAGACACCAAGCCTCTACCCTTACCTATCTAGATTATGACTCCTAAACCTCTAAGGATATTATCAACAATAACCAAATCCCATACGAACAAGGAAAACAATATTAAAGACAATATAATAATAAAAGCCTAATAATATAATAATAATAAAATACTAAAGATACGCAAGCCCAGTCTACTACGAAATGCTACGATGGCTCGATCTCGTAACACTATGTAAGTGTGACCTCTAATTCATATATTCATTTAAATTTTCTCAATGCTATATCGACTTGTGAAAGATGTTTTACAAGTCGATGTTGCAATTCGTTGAAAGAGTATTTTTTATAGTGAACTTTGTGAAAACACATTTAAGTTTAAGGACTTGTTTGCTTGATTGAATTGGTGAAGGATTTGGATCCATGATGAACATTGTCAAAAATTCATTGTTTGCTTTGAGTATTTAAAGGTAACAAATCTGCGGGCCCAATGGACTTTGATGGTCCAAATTCGTGGACCCCACGGACTTGAAAATTCCACCTCTTTAAGTGAAAATTGATCATGGACTTTGAAGTCCATAATCTTTTACCAACCTACCGGGTTAATTGCATGGTTGGTCACTGACATTACAAAAAGCGTTCATGTTTGGTCACTCGAAATATTTAAATCCATTTTTGGTCACTAACTTTACAAAAACCGTTCATTTATGGTCACTCTCCGTTAGCTGCCGTTAGGGATGGCAATGGGTCGGGTCGGGGCGGATAGTGCATATCCGTTACCCTACCCAAAGTACTTCGGGTTTTACCCATACCCATACCCACATGTGAAACGGGTAGAAAATACAAACCATGCCCATACCCGTTCGGGTTTCGGGTATCCACGGTTATCCATGGATATTAATTTTTCTTCATAACTCCAACCAATATGTTAACATTCACACGTATTCTTATATTAAGTAAGAGAAAAAGTACGACAAGAATTCACTAGAATGAAGAAAATTAACTAAAACAACACAATTTCATGAAAATGTTATATTTATATGCTAAATATAAAATATGTTAGAGAAAAATAATGATTATTTCTAGACAAAATACATATGCATGTGTATAATCGGGCGGGTTCGGGTCGGATAGTGAGAAATCCATGCCCACCCATTACCCGCAATATTCGGGTTCGGGTTTTACCCGTACCCACTAAATGTCCTTGGGGTTCGGGTTTTACCCTACCCGACTAGGCCGGATTCGGGCGGATATCCACGGTTATGGATATTTTTGCCATCCCTAGCTGCCGTCCAAAACCGTTAACAGTGTCCGTTAAGTGATGACGTGGCTGACGGATTCGCCTAATCATCACCTTTTAACCTGAAAATTGACTGACCCGCCACGTCATTTAAACCCTCCATGTCATCCAAACCTAACCAAACCTCTAACCAAACCAGATCAGATTGTTTAGCCGACCCACTTCTTCTCCACCACGTCGTAACCCCACAGATCGTTCAGCCGGCCGTCGTAACCCCAATCTTCATCACCACCTGGAAAATAACAAAGAAAGAATCTCACCCAGAAATTCTGGAAGGGCAGGGCGACTTGATTCAGAAGTTTTACCGGGTGGTTTATGGTTTCTCCCCGTCACCGAAGCTACGCCGATCTCCGTCGTCGTCCCGCAAGGAGAAAAACCCTATTCGAGGAAGATTGGGGATCGCGGGGATCAGGAGGCGGCGGTGGAAGAACATAGGGTTTCAAAGAGGGCGAAACCCGTAAACGGAAATAATCTCCAGAGGGAAGAAATCTCGGAATTAATTTTTGAAAATCGGGAGAAGTTCCCTCCGTCGAGCTTGTACCGCTACAGCACCGACGGCGGTGGCGAGGAAATCAGTAGGTCGCTGTCCCAATTGATTCCGCTAGCTGCTGCCGTCGCCGTCGCGGAAGAGAAAGAAGAACGACGAGTTGCCAACAGAGAAAGGGAAAAGGAATGAGCGAAATCCCTAATTTCTAGATCCAAGAGGCTGACCCCGAGCTACCTGCCGCTGTCGCCGGAGACAAAATCGAAATCGAAATCATCGCCGCCGTCGATTCTGAACACTAGCTGCGTGTCGGTGGCGGCAGAGGAGTGCGATTTCGTGGTGGGAGCAGTAGGGATGGCAATTTCGACCTGACCCATTTTACCCGACCTGTTTGACCTGTTTTGGGGCGGGTTCGACCCGCCCCGAAGGCGGTGCGGGGCGGGCATGGGTAGTCTTTTCGACCCGACCTGCCCTGACCCGCCCCATTCTCGACCCGTTCTTGTCTAAATTACATGAAATCTTAGTCAAATTACTTTGAATTTTACTTTTATTGCATCATATTTTAGCTATAATAAACTTGTAAATTAGTGAAAACCTCAATTTCTCCAATAATTTAACTACAATTGTCATAATATTGTTTGTTTTCTTAATTTTATAATAAAAATAATGAATATTTCTAATATTTTTCAAATAAATTGCATACCCATTGGGTCGACCGGCCCCGACCCGCGACCCGTGATCAATTACCCGACCTGGACCCGCCCTGCCACGGGGCGGGTCTGGGTACCAAGAAACCCGCCCCGGACCTGCCCCATTGCCATTCCTAGGGAGCAGAGAGGAGGAGGCGGCTGAGGGTGGATCCGAGGGAGGAGAAGCTGAACAGGATGGAAGACGACTTGTACGAGGCGGATATGGCGAAGAGGTATCTGATGTTCATGGCGGAGTACGTGGAGGAGGGCGAGAGAGGGGATGAGAGGAAGGAGTTCCGCTTCAAGAGCTGCGTGGAAGCGACGTACGGCGGAGCCGTGGAGCTGCCGAAGAGGAAGGAGGATCGGGAGTCGTTGGATCGGGCCGTGAAGACCCGGTTGTATCAGAAGATCTACGTCGTAACCCCAATCTTCATCACCACCTGGAAAATAACAAAGAAAGAATCACCCAAAAATCGTGCAGCTGGCAAGACGATCTACGTCTTCGGCTGAACGATCTGTGGGGTTACGACGTGGTGGAGAAGAAGTGGGTCGGCTGAACGATCTGGTCTGGTTTGGTTAGAGGTTTGGTTAGGTTTGACTGACATGGAGGGTTTAAATGACGTGGCGGGTCGGGTCAGTCAATTTTCGGGTTAAAAGGTGATGATTAGGCGAATCCGTCAGCCACGTCACTTAACGGACACTGTTAACGGTGTTGGACGGCAGCTAACGGAGAGTGACCATAAATGAACGGTTTTTGTAAAGTTAGTGACCAAAAATGGATTTAAATATTTCGAGTGACCAAACATGAACGCTTTTTGTAATGTCAGTGACCAACCATGCAATTCCCTTGTATTTTCTTTCTCTTGATTCTCTTCTTATATCATGGAGGGCAATAAAAGTAAATTTCACTTCATACATACATATTTAATTAACAAAATCCATCATGAAATCCATGAAATAAACAATGGTATTTTTTCAAATTCATAATGAACCTAAAATCCCCATATATACATGATTTTTCAAAACCCAAACTATACCAAAACTTTCATTTTTCAAATTCACGAATCAAACAACCCCCGAGTCTCTCAACAGGTGACGAAGTCATAAATGATTTTTTTGGGTAGGATATATAGAGAATGAAAATTTTAAAATAAATATGTTATTATGCACCAGTTCATCATACTTCGATTTAATTCTATCTACGTCGATGATATATGTATGCTAGTATGCTACTATTATTAGTTGGTTGCAACTTGGAGAAGAGGGTTGGATTCAGGAACTCAGACCGGGTTGGATGGAGCGGACAGAGGAGTCAGAGGCGGCGGACTAGTGCTATTTATTAGACTGATTGGACCCGCCGCGTCCGCCTCCGTCCATGCTTTTAGGGAGAATTTTCCCATTCCCATCCGGCGAAAGTTATTAAAAAGTTGTTAAGTTGACGTAGTAAAAACTAAAAACCGTCAACACTCAACACTACTTTGGTTTGATCAATATTCCACCGGCTGCTTCGCCGGTAAGATTAAAAATCTACCGGCCGCCGCCTCAAAACCCACCCCCCGGTTTAGTCTCCCTTTTTATCTTGATATAACCGCAAATTAATCTTTACTATCTAATAAAAATATTAATTAGTATATGTCTACTTAAGTATGTGTGTGAGGTAACAGCTGGCAAATCCTAATAGAATCGGGTACCATTATAAGGATTAGTTAAATTATGATTAAACCAAACCATCAGTGATAATAAGTGAAAAATATTCAATCAATATAATCATCACTACTTAGCAAAAGAGCTTTCCAGATGTATATATGCTTTGGATCACAACACTCATTTCGAATTTTCATCATCATGCATGATGATCTTCAAAACTTGACTAAGCAGAATAGTCCTTCATCACATCTATCATACATTAATTAATATTACACGAATGTTTTAGCATAAAACCGAACAATACAATAACGTTCCCTCTTCTAAAGAACTATATCATCACGTATGACAGCAAAAAAGAAGAAATAAATCATCACGATACATTCCATCGATTCAAACATTATCTTACGGAGACTTCAGACATTTTAATTATTTGAACTCTTAGCGTATTAAAAAATTACGACGTGTTCAACATCAAATGGTAAAAGTCAAACGTAAATAAGCAAACAAAGAAACAATCGCATCAAAGGAAGACGATTTAGTTTGTTTTGGACTTTCAAAACCGATTTCCATTAATGTACATGGTGGTCGGCTGGGCTTGTTCATACGGCGGTTCGTTTTGTGGAACGGAGACATGTTCTCTTCTTGACCGGCAGGAGGCCATCTCCACCGGCCGGCCTGAGTCTCATGAAGAAGGAATATTGTAGACTCTGAGGTATAATTTTCTGTTGAAAGTCTGATATAATTCCTGCTTGCTAATGCTTGGTCTTGATTTGATTCAACTCCAAAGTTGAAAATGGAGGGTTGACGAGGAAATGGGTGGTCTTCATTCTTCAACAATGTTTGCTTTCTCTCCAAGAGAGATGAGCAAAGCAATAGCGTAAGATATAGAAGATTGGGGAACAAAACATTCTGAATTAGTTGTTAATTTATTAGATGAATTACTTTGTTAACGTATGTTTCCTTCTTTGGTAGTTTGGTTGATGTGGTCATTCTGAATTAATTGTTAATAAATTATGGATGGATTAATAAAAATGATATTCAAATATTTATTTACTCTTTCAGTAGATTTCTTTCAATGGACGAGATTGGTGAGGTGAAAGAGAGTAATGATAACTTTAAATTTATGATATAACATAATAATTAAGCGAGCAATAAAAATATCACTCAAATAAAAAAAGTACAAAGACAATCTAGATTTAAAGAACAATGAAATCACAAGTTGATTTGAGTGTGCATACGGGTGGTGGTAAAATTTGTAGCCTAAGAAATCCACATAGCATTGTCTTCCATGTGATTTTAAAGTCTGAAAAACCAAGAAAAGAAAGAGTTGATCACTTAGTGTTGAGATGTAAATACAAGCATGACAACCACATTTTAAGGATGCCAAAGGTCACATAGCCTGGTGGTAAGGGAGGAGGACTGGTGACCATAAGGTCCCAGGTTCGATCCTCACCGCCACCATGGTGTTCCCGGAGGCATCCCGCTATCACCCGGACTGCCGGCGGAGGTCCCGGGGTTTAGCCTGGCTACGGCATCACAAAATGTGGTGACAAAATGTGGTGACCGTGGAGGGTGTTCCTCGTTATCAAAAAAAAAAAACCACATTTTAACGATGAGTAGTTAAGAGTTAAAAAGACCTTCGAACCAAAACCCTTTAAGCCAAACATTCGAGACCTAATGAGCCCAATACAGACCCCGACACGTTTGCCTACTATACCAATGTTGGTTAAAACTTTCAAGTGGGACATCATTTTTCTTACTCATGACTCATGATCTCACTCACACTTTCTCTTCTTGCAAGAACTCTCTTCAAATTCTTTTCATAGAGAGGAAATCTTCTCGTTCGAGAGCCGACTCCATTATAAAGGAAGTTCTTCTTTCTCTCTTCTCACTCTCTATGTCAGTTTCATGTCATTTTACTCTTCGAAACTTTCACAGAGCTGTCCACTTCAAGGCATAAAATGCTCTTTCATCGAGAACCCGGTTGTATATATGAACGAAGCTATTTATTATTGTGATTTTG
Organism: Linum tenue; assembly: GCA_946122785.1. Taxonomy (NCBI): domain Eukaryota; kingdom Viridiplantae; phylum Streptophyta; class Magnoliopsida; order Malpighiales; family Linaceae; genus Linum; species Linum tenue. Next base: position 40,897,632 of record CAMGYJ010000010.1, read on the forward strand.
ACCAAAAGGGAAACTAAGTCCATAAAGAAATGCATTTTTCAGATAACAGACAAAGAAGATAACCACCCGAACCCGTTAATCATGGAAGGGGAATGAAGGCAGGAAGCAGGCAAGGAAGGAAGAACCCCCCTTAGCAGAAATATCAACTAGCGCAGGGCCCGGCCCGTTGGGCGGGTAAACTAAACATAAGCGGCGCATTTGACAAACGTTGGAACATGAAATCAAATGAAAACGAATTCATTTTTTTGTCAATTTAAGTTTCAAATTGTTCAGTTAAAATGTTTATACGAATATATGAAATTTAATAAGTGGGCTGTAATATTTGGAACATAATAATAAGCATCACATTGGTAAAAACCACAGGAGATAGATGGAGCAGCCAAGTAATAATCTATTCGGGGAAAGAGTTCAACATTCATAATTGGAACAACTATACAGAAATTATCTTTGAATTAAAGCACTGTTCAAGTACGTCACCCCCTCTACCAGAATAATTTGCGAAGAACCAAATCAAACTCATTGGTCTGGCCGTTGAAATCTCCAAATTCAATCATAAACTTCAATATATTCCCCCTGAGAGCAGCTAGGAGAGTCCTGAAGTCATTGGTCCATTCCTTGTCTGTAGCCTCAATGATACGGCTTGCTATCCACCGGAACTTGGTAGTCATAAACATGATAGAAGCCTCATGAGGACCAGTAGCAACAGTCAGCCTCACCATAAACTTGAGATGCACACTTGACCAAGAAACAGTAACATCCTTGACTGTTGCAGTAGTAAGGTACAAATTCCCCTGCAATATGAACCACATGAAAGCTTACATTTGGGAATGGTAAGAGGATAATTGATATTTTATTGGTCAAGTTAGAGCATTAGAGACGCAGTTACATCCAACCATGGTGTCCAGGCCAACAATTATGATATTCAATGGGAGCAAAATATGAATGTTGAAATTTTTGTAGGAGTTGACCGAGTGTACATATAAACTACCTGGTTGGTGAAATCAGTCTTATATAGATTCAGTTCCGAAATGGAACATATCTCACTTAACCATATAGCATCCTCCAACGTGTAGTCAATGGCCAGCGGGACATTTTCTATACTGTAAATAAAAAAAAATAATTCCAAAACATGAGAATAAGAATAATAAAAGAATTGATTCTATTGATCAAAGGTTAAACACTTACTTATCAAGCAGGGGGTGCACGTGAGGATAGTGCAAGTTGCAATATACTTTCGTTGCATTTGAGCCCACACAATATTCTTCCCCTAAAACCATAACATCTAAAAACTCAATTACCACTAATCTAAACTAAAAGAACAGGTTCGAAAAATAGAATGAAAACCATGTAAGAGACCTGCGAAGTGGCGAACAACAACGGAAGTGAAGACAACTACTGTTCCTGGTAAAGGATCATTAGGTGTCACAGCTTGAAATTCGTCAATTAGACCATCCCATAAGACGACATCAACTATAGGTTCCCTAAAAATTTTTAAAAAAAAAGATGCATGAATGGGCTGCATACGGTAAGCACACTTCAAATGTAACCTGTACAAAAAAACAACCAACTGACTCAATCAATCTAAGCTGCACTCCCTTTCGCCGTAAAATAGCAGCATCTTCGAATAGGACCTCTTCTTGTTCAACAGTTTCAACCTCCCCAATTAAATCTGAGCCCAAACATATCGTTAGGCACACAATATGAAAACCAAACCGGCCAAATAAAGCTTTCTTTGAATTAGAAATACCAGACAAATATTCATGATTATGGACAGCAAAGGGAAGATCATTAGCAGCCAAAAACCGAAAGCTATATGTTGGTATGTCGGCTGCATTCTGGAGTTCCTCAATCACCGTATCATTATGAAAGCGGATTCGGATAGTTGCAGGAGCAACTCTATACGTATCATCATATTCTTGGACCAAAAAGTTGCTCAAGAAATAGATCCTTCCCACGTGAAGAAGAGGAGCAAACAACTGAACATTAAGAATATCAACCAAGGCCTGCATCTCTGTTCCCTAAAAGTCACAGTAAAAAATCTTTGAGTATTTTTAGAATTGAATAGCGTACTTCCCACTCATGTAACGAATAGAAGGCTTATAAAATCAAAGTACCTGGTTGTCGAGAAACAACATGTGGATTTGGTCAAGCGTTACACCATCAGGCCTCATTGTATGCCATAAACGCAGGAGCCTGACGCGAACAGCCTGGTCATTGTCATGGAGGTTCAATTGGGCTAAATTGCGGAGAGCCATCACTGATACGGCACGCTGGAAAAGAGTCAATATTTTGGATGGCAGCAAACCTTTTCACGTGCTGGAAATGTTCTTTATATAGACTTGCAGGGAAGGAAGTTGGTTTAAGCTTGAGAATAGGTGGCATAGTGGAAGAACGTGGTGATCATGGCAGTTAATGACTTATTATTTGTATTTATAATATATTTTAATAGGAAAATGACAGGCCATATTGGCAAGCGAAAGTAGCAGTACATAGTAAGCATCGGCTTAGGAACTATTAACATTTTTTACCCTAAGACTTGTCTGGATTCTGACTAATGGTGTGAATGGTCTAATGCAGGGGTTGGTCGAATCATAAGTCTGGTTCTGCACATAGCAACCTTGATCTCGGCATGATGTGAAAATGGAAGCAGCCAATGATCCTTTCATTGATGCTAATTACCTGGTCAGAGTTGGATTAGTAATTATTAACATTTCTTTTCCTTATACTCCAAAATGAAATGGATCTTTGGTGATGTCCAAGTTGTTTAACTGTACTGGATTGAACTCTGAAATGTCATTCAATATGTTTCATTTGAAATTTGATGATGAATTTGCTGGTTTAAGAGAGTGCGGGATAAAGGGGCCCATTGTATGAGCATGTAATGGATGCTGAGATGAAAACATAGGATAGGAAAACCATGTAAGAAAGGCATGATGAAAATAAAGATGTGTGTAATTCATTATTTGTCAAAGGATGTGATAAAGCATTTCAATTTGCCAAATATTGATCGTTCACATATGCGGGTTGGAATTCAGTAGAGTTGAAGAATTTGACGTTGTATTTTTTGATATCACTTGTCTCGACCAACTCCTCAACTACTGTTTTTGCATCCAAGAGAATAGGTACGTATATTGAAATCCATCAATCCTTGTATGGCACAACGACCCATTGTCACTGTGCAACACAACAAACGGGAACAAAGGAAAACCAGTAAACAGTTTCGACAAACACCCAGCAGTCTAGCAACAAAAGGAAATTGAACTGTTCTTCTGCAGAATCAAAGTGGAACTACTAATAGGGTATTGGTTACATAACGTTCAACCCCTCAGATATCACTCTGGGTGCATCTTTCGTTTCAGTTTATTATCAGGGGTGATATCAACAGAAACGCCTTTGTCTGCCTCTTGATGTGCTGGATCTGGGATGGAAGGTTGCGATGAAGTTTGGGAGGACTCAACTCCACTGGTAATTGATGAACATGAGGCATCTTTGTGAAGAACAGAAGCTGGAGACTGAAATTAAAAAAATGGTGGAAAGTAGAAACAATTAATAGTAGGACTTTAAGAGGATTCAATGAAAGCTATTATTAATCAAGTACGAATCAGGTCATGCAAACATATGTCATAGTCATTGTACACAAAACAGTATAGTAGAGTTATAAGTCTGGAAGATCTAATGAGTAGCTCACCTGTTCTGTGGGTTCCAAGACTTTTAAGACGGTGAAATCAGCTTGTGAATCACTGTAGAGATTTAGCTTGAACTTGACATGGAATAGTTTGGTCTCACCAACTATTTGGAGTAGATCTGGAGGGGGTACCTCATTGTTCTGACCCGTCCTATTGAAAAGATCATTACCACTGACACCAAAGAAGCGTTTTGCTTCATACTCAAAGATGATAAAGGTAGCTGGCACAGAACTGCTTTCAACATCAAGCTGTATACGATATCTGGAAAGGCACGAAATGGAAATTCAGCATATTCAATGAAGTTTATAATTCAAGGATCTGATGGAATTTATCTTGGAACTCAATGATATGGTATTTACTTGGCAGCCCTTGTTGGTGTTGGCTTGTTGCATTTGACACAGTAGTATTCTCCATGTCTTTCTATGAGTTTAAGGACACAGGTTGGACAGCCCATATAACACCAAAATGGCTTGATTCCTACGACTTTGCATTCAACAGCATACACACATTCCTAGTTGTAGTCGAAGTGAATTAATATTGGCGTATAGATTAGAGAAAACACCATAATGTAAATTTAGAGAAAAACACCATAATCTAACCTCATTATCAGGGTCCAATTGAAGTTCCAGCAATTCCGATAGAGTAATATTAGGGATGAAGGGGGGTGGGGGTAATTCAACAAACACGGGCTGCTGTGGTTGCACATTCCTTTTTCAAAAGAAATAAATATGTTAATTTGACATTGGTTCAACAGTATGGTTCGGATATTCATTAGCAATTAAAAGAGAATACTTGGTTGTGAAAGCCTTTACTTCTGGGATATCAAGGTTGGGATACAACACTGTTGAACCCGAAGAATTAAAGCAAAGTTCACCTGAAAAATTAAATCGATGTTGTTCCTACTGATCAGTCACCCATATATCTCAAATGCAGCACAGTGTAAACAGATGTTGTACCTAGGAAGGGTTTGACAGAAACCGCAGTCACAACCAGTATGACTTGTTCATCATCACCAGGCTTGATCAACTTATCAAAGTCAGCTACAACTCTTCCCCACATAATAACTTTGACAACATCCCCTCTGTAAAACAACGTAGGCTTAGGTTTGACAACATAAGTAATGCCTAAGCATGGGTGTAAATGAACACCATACAATGAAGTGACCCATATAAATGTATATGATCAGAGGCTGAATAACCCATGATCTAAATTTATACTGCCTAGAAAAAGTAGAACGTTGTACCCAAGCAATCATCAATCATTCATGTAACTCCAACTTCATATTGATACAACCGTAGCAAAGATAGCTCTTACTCAATTAGTTTCAGTTGAAGCTCCTTCCGAATGGTTTTCCTAGCAAGATTCGTTGTCTTGATGGCATCCGAGTGCTGTACTACTTGCCCAACAACATCTATACAAAGAAAAGTTAATGGAAATTAGACGCAAGCAAGCACGGAAAGGAAATCAACCACTGAATAAATTGCGGTTGTAACCTGAGAGTACGACCACATCATTCAATTTAGATGCCATCTCACTTGCTTTGAGGAATTTGAATTTGAAGGCAGGAATGGAAGGGACATCGGGAACATGCTCAACAGTAGTCTTCCGGGAGAACGACATGATATATGTATTGGCAATGGGGCGATATTTCAGTTGGGTCGTGTGAAGCTCAAAGTTTTTAATGGTGTAGACCTGTTGTTCCTTCAGCAATCGTTTGAAGTGTTCTTGCAGCACTGGTGGGATATGCACCCATATATCATTCCCCTGGGGATTTATAAAGACGAAATAAGACAGTCTGGATGATATGTGACGCAACTAAAGTTAATGTTAAACACAGCCGTACCTTGGCATCCATCAAGATGAGATCGAAATGCAGGACTTTATCAGTCGTCACATTAACACCCAACCATGCCCTGGAGACGCGACAATGCCCTGACCAGAGTTGTTTCTCGGACTCAAGATCTCGGATGCCATTGAATGCCATGGTGTAGCTACCAAAGTACATAAGCACTTAGTTATAGTGTAGGAATAGGAGGTTGGTTTGATGGAGGAATGAAGTGGGAAAAAAATTCTGTGAAGAAGAAGTTACCTGGCGGGATTTAGCAAGCGTCAACTGAAATATAAAATGAGCCGAGAGATTTAGAGAAGGTATATATATGTGGATTCCAGTTGGGGCAGTTACCAATTGCCCCACGTTGGCAAGCAACAGCAACATCTTCGGAAGGTAACTGCTACACCAACGTGAACTGCTTATTCAAAGGGTGTAGAGCTGGAGATGGAAATAGGGGGGAAAATTCAAATATGTCAGTTATAAACCAATGTAAATTTCCCAAGGACCGACAACGCGCCAAAACAGAGCCAGTATAACTTACCATCCATGTTCAATGAGTACCTGGGGTTGAAAAGCAGCTCGGTTCCTTTTATTCCCCGCTGCCGCCGCAAAGAGGGCCAAAGTCGGAGCTGAGGCTTTGACTGCGTGACGTCTGATTCCAGGTGGAAACCATCTTCCAACCTGCACCCGGTTGAATTGAATTGCAATGTTCGGGGCGGATGTAGTCTGGGCAATTGGTTGCTTCTTCCAATTAGGGATATGGGGAGATGGATATTTGGGGCAGGTGTTCTGCATGGGGAAGACCGGTTAGCTAGCGCCATCCTCAGATAAGCGTTCGCTGCCGACGGGGATCCAAGCCTGTGGTCGCAATTCACTCGCCGGTGAAAGGCAATGGTAGCGCCAAGAATTGTTTGTTGTACTCTAGCCTCTAGGGTTGGAGCTCGATTCCAATGCTGCTAGGAAGCCGCCCAAAAAACCAAAAAAACCATGTGGGCCGAAACCTCCTCCACTGTTAATTAGGGGAAACGACATTCACATATGAGATCTTGTTGCGGGCTATAGATGGACCGTCATGTGTAACAGGCCCATGTGAAATATCTTTTTCGCTTGGTTATTTAGAATGAGTCCATTTATATATCTATCTACCTTAGAAAAGTATAAAGACAAAAGCACATATCCTAAACTGAACTTTTCCCTTTACACTGGCGGCAATAAAAGTTGGGAGAGTGAAATGGGCTTTGCCACATTTCTGCCAATTCATTTACCATTTGTTTTTTATTGATCAATTAAACTATAATAACAGAAAATTCTCTTTCGTTAATTTACATTTAACACACGGGAAGATTTAATTGGGATGGTGCAATACATCCATCCCAATGACGGTTTTCTCAGAGTAAAGGGTTTTTGGAACTCAAGCGATCAATATGGTGCACTTGTGCTTGAATGGTGAGTATTCATGCAAGTGAAATATACAGATCAAATTATTATGATTTTGTAAGACCTTCAAAGTTGATTTAATGTACTACCAAATGAGTCGCAGGACTATGTTGCTTAAGACGATCCCTTTCAGCAGCGGTTTGTTGGTTGGGAGGAGGAGTTGAAATTAGGTGTGTCATTTTCTCATAAACGTGAATCAATTGACAATGCATCGCTAGGGTTGGCAGATTGATAAAATAAATGGATACCATTTTGAAGTAGTGAATTTTTTAGCCAGTAAATCACTCGTATCATCGAGTAAAAAAAAAAGAAGTTAGGTTTTCATTTATTTATTATCATTTGACAAAAACATATCTGTATGGTCAGCACAAATTATTGGTTGGTATGCGTGTCAAAAGAAACAACAACAAAAAAAAAACTTGCGGATGAATAATTGTATTCTTAATGGTTTCTATTGGTTTTTCGGTTTTAACCAAACCAAAACCATTAAGTTGCTTATTGGTTTAAAACAAAACAAAAGAAACAATTAGCTTTCCAATTGGGTTGGGTTTGGTTAAAACCCAAAAAAACCCAAACCAAATGGACAGCCATAGCGACGCTTGGATCAAACAAATATAAAACCCAAAATAAAAAAAAAAATTAAAACCTCCCACCCACCCGAAGACGGTTTAACTCCCTTCTTCCTTTCCCTCCTCCATCGCTCTCACCTACCCTCCAGTCCCTCCACAGAAACCTGACCATCCACATCCCCAACCCGCCATCTTCTGCTTCTCCTGCTTCCCGCTCCCTCCGCAAACCCCGACCCTCCCACTACGCTCGCTCATTCTCCCTCGTCGAACAACCCTACCGTCGAATCACCACTCGCGCGGACTCCAACAACGGCACCGAGTCACGACGTCACTATTCACTCGCCGGCGAGAAGACCAACAGTCCAACCAAGCCATTGCATGCACTCATGTTCCAGCCCTCCCTGACTGACCGATATTAGTACCATCTCTACATCTCCAGGAGGTAAGTTCTAAAGTCTTACCGCGTAAAGACCCAGCCGAAGACGTTTCAACTCCCTACCTCCCTGACGCCTTCTTCTGCTCTGCTCACTCTCCGGCCAACAAAGCAACTGGAAACCCATTCCAGTGCATGCACTCATTTTCCAGGCCTTCTCTCTGCCTGATCAACGTTAGCCCTATCTCAGCATCTCTAAAAGGTAATTTCTAAAACCCTACCTCGGCAAAATCTCCCCTTTCCTCTCATCAAGAACTTCAACCAATTTTTCCAGACCACTCATCAATTACATTCGCTTGCTGGCCTTCAAATTAGGTTTCTCCAGATCTACTACAATCTTATCATCCAGATTTTTTTTTTTTTTAGTTCGATACTCCAAGGAAACTTTGTATGTTTGTATTGACACATTCATGTATTGGGTTGCTATTGTTTGTGTATATTCGGGTTTACATAATTAGTTGATTAGTTTTACAGCTCTAACATTTGTTGATAGAGTTGCTAATATTGCTACTAATCTAAATTATAGATTCTTTTCCATGGGAGACTTCGTTTCAAATCTGCAATATGAAGTTGCCGCAAGAATTTGGAACAATGTAGAAACGATAGATCTTATCCCTATGCAATTGGATGTTGCTAATCAGGTGAATCAGATAACATGTATTTTATCTATCCGGAATCTATATTTTATCTAAAGAATTTGCATCTAATTTGGTCTTATTTTGAACTCCTTATGTTTTGGCTTGTACCAGGGCAAGTCATACATTTTCAATGGCTGGGTCACAGAATTGAGGAGATCTTGGCATGCCGACTCCAGCATATACTTGCTTCACTTGACAATTGAAGATTTTATCACCGATCTTGAGGTCGTATTTCCATCAGCTTACTTACGGCGAGTCATGTCTGCTGTTGTTGGTCCTGATGAGATGGAAGATGTGGAGTACATTCCACTACTCAACAGGATTGGTGAGTCGCCATATAGGGTCTTGGTCACATTCGGACCTTGGAACAACGTGGAGAATCGTCTTGATCTCTTCTTGGTTAAGTTGTTCCCGATTTTAGATGACTAAGTAGCGTAGGGTATTATTAATATAATCGGATTAATGTTAGTAATGGTCCACCTCGCTCTAATTTCGAATTATCTAACCGCGTAATGGATATGTGAACGCAAATATTTTTTGAAAGGTTATTATCCTTTTGAGGTGGTCCTTCATGTAACCATATTTTGAGCATCATATAATTTTGCTCTTTGTTTACTGTCACCTTCCTTGCTATTTGGTAATTCCTTTTAAATCCATTAGGACGACATGGAATCCTGCTCCGTGACATATACAACGCAATGCACATATGGACTATGGTATGCATATGCAAAATAGTCTAGAACACACCTTACAAAATAAAGAAACGCATTTAAAAGATACTAAGCTTACCATGTGGAATATATTCAACAGTACGTCGCAAGCGCGCATTCAAGATCTCCCGTCGTCGTTTTCGATAGGATTGAGCTATCAAGCCATCAATATGCTCAACTTGTGATTGAAGGGTGAGTATTTCTGCAATTGAAATATACAAATCAAATTATCCTGATTTTGTGCCAAAGTAAACTTTAATTTAATGTACCAACAAATGAATCGCGGAACTACGTTGATTAAGACGATCCCTTTCAGCAGCGGTTTGTTGATTGGAAGGAGGTTTTGGCGGGTTGAATATAGCTCGCATGAACCCTGCAAAATACGACAGAATTAAGGCAGCGGGTATATGTTGTGTCCATTTTGAATACGTACAATAACAGTGGAACATGGAAAAAACCAAAGAAATCAAATTACATTTGCCCTTTGAATTCCGACGGTTGGGAGCACTGGTTTGCACTGAAGAGCTTCCACCAGGTTGTTGATTTCCGGACATTATCTTGATTGCAATCACACTTAAGCATGAACCAGCAAGCTCTAATTGATCAAAAATAAAGGTTTACTTAGCGGTTTGTTGATTGGAAGGAGGTTTTGGCGGGTTGAATATAGCTCGCACAGTTTTATTTAAATGTGAATTCACCAGCAGTCTTTGGGCCGACTACGTCAAGGGGGAAGAGTTTGGGCCGGATACTTCAGGGGGCAACAGTCCGGTCCGACTATATAATAAACTGGCCCGGTCCACCGGCAGAATGTGTTGGAGGTGAAACGCACAGTTTTATTTAAATGTGAATTCACCAGCAGTCTTTGGGCCGACTACGTCAAGGGGGAATAGTTTGGGTCGGATACTTCAGGGGGCAACAGCCCGGTCCGACTATATAATAAACTGGCCCGGTCCACCGGCAGAATGTGTTGGAGGTGAAACGCACAGTTTTATTTAAATGTGAATTGCCTAAAGTGCCCTTCCGACAAACCCTCTGCGGGCTGGAAATTTGAATCCCTGCAAACTAAACACTTGTTTTGGCTTCATATCTACACAATAAATAAAAGCCAAATGAGAAAACTTGAAGCCCCATTTCGAATTTCCTGCATCCAGAGTGAAAGTAGGAAGGATATTTTGGTCTTCACAATTACTTTTTTTTTATTCATTAAAAAGACACTTACTAGGATTCGAACCATGACCATTTTAAAGAAAATCAAAGATCATAACCAATCACACTAAGTACATTTGTTGTATCTTTTTAAATTAAAAACATATAATCGTAGAGAGGAAAAAACTCTTCCCCCATTTCAAATTCCCTGCTCCAGGAGCGTTTGTAGGAAGGGTAGAATAGGGAGTGCCAATATTTTTCTTTTTCCTCTGTGGAACGGGTCAACTTACCGTACACATGCGGATTTAAACGGGTCCAGGAGTGTCAATTTTTTTCTTAACGTCATTTTATTTCTCCGTGATGGTAAAATATATATGAAAAGGCAAAAACAATACTCCTTTTTATTGCTAAAAAGAAAAAATAAATTAACAATAAACTAATGCATGGATTCTAATGGGCTAACCGCTAATCATAAAATAAAAGAGTTGAATTGGCCTAACCTACACGGGATTTGCCCATCAAGTAAAACAAATTAACATCATGGGTTTGTCATTCTAAAACAAGCTATTTTCTCTAGCATAATATATATTATGCTATTATTTTGTATCTTAGTGGCTAAAATATAATGTATTTTAAAGTTATTCAATGGTTCAACCTCGACCAACCCAATTAGTCCAATTTTTATCATTTCAAATATATATTATGTAATTATTTGATATCATAATGATTAAATTATAGTGTATATTATAGGGAATCGTTTGGTATTTGTTAGTAAAAAACTAAACAGAAAGATCTATTTGGTTGTTTTTAACATTAAAACGATCCTAAACATTTTCAGTTTCCTTTCGAAATTCTATAGTTTTATTTCCGAATCAGTGATGTGCAAATGGCGAATTGCAGTCATCTCTTTTCTTTCATTATTTTTATTTTCAAATAAAAAGTTTAAAAGTAAAGAATAATTAGAGTTTGGCATGGGTCGGTCAAATAGGCTGAATTTCAAGTTTTGGCCCGTTTTGATCAAGTCTAATTTATAATCACATGGTTTCCTGATATCCGATAAAAATCTCAATCCAAACCAGTTTGGTAGGTGAGTTCCTGTTTACCACCATTTTCTAGGGATACAGGAACGGTGGTTCCTATCCCCAATTGTGTTGTTCATTCTTGATTTCTTTAGATTTTATCATGGCTTGGCAAAAAACCAGAAAGCACAATGATGACAAGATGAAAGTTTTATAAAGCAAATTAATCGGCCAACAGGCCGAGTAAAAGCTAGCAATGATTGTGAGATGCTCATTTCCCGAAAACCGGCGGGATAGGCGATTTTTTATTCGATTTTCTGGAATTCAGTTTATATAAAACTTACTCTACCTCATCATATTACCAGAAACAATATTGTTTCACAAGGTAACAGGTACTTGATTTTGGTTCATAAGGCTGAGTTTTGATTCGTTGCATCATTCATATCTCTTTCCTACTAAAATTCACTATTTTTATCACGTGTCTCCAAAAAAACTATACAACAATAAGCTATACACCCCCATTACATTATCAAATTTCATACATCACCTTCCTCCGGCCAAATGGCCGGGTCCACGCTAGTAATAAATAAAAGCCAAATGAGAAAACTTGAAACCCCATTTCAAATTTCATACATCCAGAGTGAAAGTAGGAAGGACATTTTTGTCTTCACAATTACTTTTTTTTATTCATTAAAAAGACACTTACTAAGATTCGAACCATGACCACTTTAAAAAAAAACAAAGATCATAACCAATCACACTAAGTACATTTGTTGTATCTTTTTAAAATTAAAAAACATATAATCGCAGAGAGGAAAATACCCTTCCTTCATTTCAAATTCCATGCTCCATGAGCGTTTGTAGGAAGGGTAGAATAGGGAGTGTCAATTTTTTCTTTTTCCTCTGTGGAATGGGCCAACTTACCGTACATATGCGAATTTAAACTCGTCCAGGAGTGTCAATTTTTTTCTTTAAGTCCTTTTATTTCTCCGTGGTGGTAAAATATATATGAAAAGGCAAAAACAATACTCCCTTTTATTGCTAAAAAGAAATAATTTATCAATAAACTAATGCATGGATTCTAATGGGCTAACCGATAATCATAAAATAAAAGAATTGAATGGGCCTGACCTACACGGGATTTGCCCATCAAGTAAAACAAATGAACATCATGGGTTTGCCATTCTAAAACAAGCTATTTTCTCTAGCATAATATATATTATGCTATTATTTTATATCTTAGTGGCTAAAATATAATGTATTTTAAAGTTATTCAATGGTTCAACCTCGATCGACCCAATTAATCCAATTTTTATCATTTCAAATATATATTATATAATTATTTGATATCATAATAATTAAATTATAGTGTATATTATAGGGAATCGTTTCGTATTTGTTAGTAAAAAACTAAACAAAAAGATCTATTTGGTTATTTTTAACATTAAAACGATCCTAAATATTTTCAGTTTCCTTTCGAAATTCTATAGTTTTATTCTCGAATCAGTGATGTGCAAATGGCGAATTGCAGTCATCTCTTTTCTTTCATTATTTTTTATTTTCAAATAGAAAGTTTAAAAGTAAAGAATAATTAGAGTTTGGCATGGGTCGGTCAAACAAGCTGAATTTCAAGTTTTGGCCCGTTTTGATCAAGTCTAATTTATAATCACATGGTTCCCTGATACCCGATAAAAATCTCAATCCAAACCAGTTTGGCAGGTGAGTCCGTGTTTACCACCATTTTCTAGGGATACAGGAACGATGGTTCCTATCCCAAATCGTGTTGTTCATTCTTGATTTCTTCAGATTTTATCATGGCTTGGCAAAAAACTAGAAAACACAATGATGACAAGATGAAAATTTTATAAAGCAAATTAATCGGCCAACGGGCCGAGTAAAAGCTAGCAACGATTGTGAGATGCTCATTTCCCGAAAACCGTCGGGATAAGCGATTTTTTATTCGATTTTCTATAATTCGGTTTCTATAAAACTTACTCCACCTCATCATATTACCAGAAACAATATTGTTTCACAAGGTAACAGGTACTTGATTTTGTTTCATAAGGTTGATTTTTGATTCGTTGCATCATTCATGTCTCTTTTCCTACTAAAATTCACTCTTTTTATCAAGTGTTTCCAAAAAAAAAAACTATACAACAATAAGCTATACACCCCATTACATTATCAAATTTCATCATCACCTTCCTCCGGCCAAATGGCCGGGTCCATGCTAGTATCTTATAGAAGCGCATAAACGAAAATATCAACGAAGCTGGAAATGGGTCCACTAAATGACAAAAAACCTGTCACTTCCTTTTCCCACTTGCACCTTCCACCACCCCGCTTATTCAAACTCGGTATTCCTCTATTCCAAATCCCCACCATCATTAACAACTACTAACCCCGGCTTTATTATTACCCCTTTCTCCTTCCTCTCCAACCATATAAACAAGCCCATCCCCCTGTTTCCCTCTTCTCATCACTTCCTCTGTTCCTCCCCTTATCCTGTTATCCATCTACTACTGCTGCAATCTAAAGCTCAACCAACCAGCAACAATGGTGCTCTCCAAGATGTCCTCCCAATCCGACGTCTCCGTCCACTCCACCTTCGCCTCCCGCTACGTCCGGGAGTCCCTCCCGCGCTACCGGATGCCGGAGACCTCCATCCCCAAGGACGCCGCCTTCCAGATCATCAACGACGAGCTCATGCTCGACGGCCGTCCCAGGCTCAACCTCGCCTCCTTCGTCACCACCTGGATGGAGCCCGAGTGCGACAAGCTCATCATGGACTCCCTCAACAAGAACTACGTCGACATGGACGAGTACCCCGTCACCACCGAGCTCCAGAACCGCTGCGTCAACATGATCGCCCACCTCTTCAACGCCCCGCTCGGCGACTCCGAGGCCGCCGTCGGCGTCGGCACCGTCGGATCCTCCGAGGCCATCATGCTCGCCGGCTTGGCATTCAAGCGCAAGTGGCAGAACAAGAGGAAGGCCCTCGGCCTCCCCACCGACAACCCCAACATCGTCACCGGCGCCAATGTTCAGGTAAAGTAAAACCCACCAAACCTTTCTCCATCCAAATCCATTACAACATCAATTCCTCCCCGACGAATTCGCCTAATTAGAAACTTGTCGGTTCCGATTTGTAAATAAATAAGTGACTCTGTTTTACTCTGTTTCACTCTGTTTCGGAATTAAAATATGAACTTGTCTAAGGGGTTTGTTAATAATTGGAATATCATCCATAATCTAATTCTTTTCTAACAACTCGATTTATTGAAACTAATTAATAAGAAAAAATTGCCAATTCCAATTTGTAAAATTGGGTGGTTTTGAGTTGACTCAATCGTTGACTCTGTTTTTTTCCCCCAATTGCAGGTGTGCTGGGAGAAATTCGCTCGGTACTTCGAGGTGGAGCTGAAGGAAGTGAAGCTGACGGAAGGGTACTACGTCATGGACCCGGAAAAAGCGGTGGAGATGGTGGACGAGAACACGATCTGCGTCGCCGCGATCCTGGGTTCGACGCTCAACGGCGAGTTCGAGGACGTGAAGAAGCTGAACGACCTGCTGACGGAGAAAAACAGAGCAACGGGTTGGGACACGCCGATCCACGTCGACGCGGCGAGCGGCGGGTTCATCGCCCCCTTCCTCTGGCCGGATCTGGAGTGGGACTTCCGCCTCCCGCTCGTCAAATCGATCAACGTCAGCGGCCACAAGTACGGCCTCGTCTACGCCGGCGTCGGGTGGGCGATCTGGCGGAGCAAGGACGATTTGCCCGACGAATTGATCTTCCACATCAACTACTTGGGCGCCGATCAGCCGACTTTTACCCTCAATTTCTCCAAAGGTTCGAGCCAGATCATCGCGCAGTACTACCAATTGATTCGATTAGGGCACGAGGGGTACCGAAACGTGATGGAGAATTGCCACGAGAACGCCATGTTTCTGAAGGAAGGGCTGGAGAAGACGGGCCGTTTCGAGATCGTTTCGAAGGAGATCGGGGTTCCCCTTGTGGCGTTCTCGCTGAAGGATAACAGCCAGCACGACGAGTTCCAGATCGCGGAGATGTTGAGGACCTACGGATGGATTGTGCCGGCGTACACGATGCCGGCCGACGCGCAGCATATTACGGTGCTGAGGGTTGTGATTAGGGAGGATTTCTCGAGGACGCTGGCGGAGAGGCTGGTGCTGGATGTGAGTAAGGTGCTTCACGAGCTGGATACTCTGCCGGTGAGGCTTCACGGGAAGGTCGCGGTGGTGGAAGGGGAAGCGGCGGCGGCAGCTGTTATCGCCGGTGAGGGCGGGAGTGGGTCGGTCAACGGGACGTTTTTGAAGAAGACGGAGATTGAGACGCAGAGGGAGATCACGACTTACTGGAAGAACTTCGTGGCCAACAAGAAGAAGTTGAAGAACAACAAGAACACCATTTGTTAGGGGGGAAACGACGGCGTATTGGAGCACTTTTATTAAGCTGGTGTTTATTAATATGTGCTATTATTATGCTTAGTTACTGGTTAGGCTTTTGCTATTGAGCTTAATTAATATCTGCTTTTTTAAATTTTTGGTTTATTTGTAAGGTGGATTGAATCAAGGTATCTGGATTGTTTCCTATGGATTTATTAAAAATGACGTGAACAGAATATGATTTCATAAGACTTGTTTTAGTGTAATTAATAATAGATTCGTTGTTTGTGTCGGCAGTCGGCTTCAATTTCCTACTTTTATCGAATTTTCTAAATATAATAATTAAAAAATGTCTTTTTCCTAAAGCAATAATGATATTGTACGAGTGGTGGAACTGGGAATTCCTTATCTTGCTTGTATTGTTTGCATGGTAGGGACGTGATGAAGCTATTTGTGGGGTTGGCTCTCATCTCAATTCTCAAAGATGTTATCATACAACAGCTGTCTAATGTCTATATTGAGGTGATTTATATTTTATATTATCGTTTTGGTGGCGTTATACTTTGTGAGATTGAATCTATGCTTTTCAACTTGAAGTTCTTCAGTTTTGTTTATCTTGTTACTTCGATTAATAAATAGGGTTGTCAATTTTACGAAGAAAAAAAAAAGATTTGTAATTTACAGAGCACTTCTATTTCTTCTTCTGATTTCCATTTTTGACTTTGGTTTTCAACTGCGCGCGTAACACTTTTCGTAACACCGCAACCATTTTTTCTGACCAAAGTATTATTAGTTTTAAACGTAAAGTGGACAATATCTTGATAAGAAAAAAAAGGATTGAGATGTTACAAGTGACACCAGCGTATGTACGCTTATTGAACGATGGTAGAGTAATTCTCAAAGAGGGTGTAATACAAAAATTTGCAAAAATCGAACACCAACAAAGCATGAGAGATCCATAGTTTATAAAAGAAATTAAACAATTCAACATTAACTACAAAGTACATGGTGAACATTGAGGATTTTTTTAGAAACTCTGGAATTCAACATTCTTGAAATAGAATAGTGCACAGATAATTGACCTCGTGAAAGTCACTATGATTCATTTAAAAACAAAAATCACATGGTAGTAAACGTAAAATCGACAATATCTCAATGAGTAAAAAACTGGGATATTCAATTTTTCTTCTTCAATAAAATAATAACTAAATCATTTGCAAAAAGAAAAGAGTGTTGGCCCGGGATGCCCATGCCTTGGACCGAAGGCCGAAGGCCCAAAGCAAGTTCGGCAAAAGAGGAACAGACACCACAGTTTTAGGTAGGGCTGGGCATGCGGGCGGATCATCCGCGAATTTGTGTCGACCCATCCGCATTTGACCCGAATTTCGTTAAGTGGGTGGGTCTGTGGGTTGCGCTGGAAGCCATCCGCCGGGTGGTGGGTGGGTTGTGGGTGAGTGCGCGGGTGACCCGCTCAACCCAACAGCAAAAAAATCAAAGTCGTTGGCGCTAGAGAGAGAAGAGTGGAGACGTTAGATATAAACTCGGACTGCTCCTGGAGTTTGAACCTCAAAGCCAACCTTCCAAATAGAGATCCCCTCTTCTTCCCTTTACTTTTTCCTCTAATTATTGTGCCTAGATCACCGCTCTTTCCTTTGTGGAATTATTTTCCTTAGTTCCTTGCACCTAATAATCGTCTCAATCTGTAGAAAACTCTTCATAATAGAATTTCTATCCAATTTAAGAACTAATTCGACATTTTTCGCCCTATTTCAACTTCTGGTTACCCTCGATGATTCTCTTCACCTATTATCATGTCAAGTTGACTCCTTTATATTATATACATTGTGATGTGGGTGAACCCACAAACCCACCCGCATCATCCACCATCCGCCCGACCCAACCCGAGACTAAATGTGGGTGGGTGGTGGGTTAAAAATTATCAATCCGTTTAAGCGCGGGTGGGTGCATTTTATGGTCAAAATCCACCCGACCCACCCAATGCCCACCCCTAGTTTTAGGGATGTAAATAGGTCGGGTTGGGTCGGGTTGGGCCAAACTCAAATCCAAACTCATGGATTTACTCGTGAAAAAAAAAAAATCATGGTAAAATTTATTGGGTTTGAAAAACTCAAACCTAACCCGCTGGGTATTCGCAGGTTCATGGGTATCCACGGGTTTTTGTCGTAAAAAATTTACAATAACAAGTTCTTATCAAAATTAAAGTCAAATATCAATATCTAAATACAAATTATCCATATATAAAACACCATTCTAGAAAATTCAAGCAAATCATAATTAACTATACAAATTGTTCAACACCAATCTAGAAAACTTAAGAAAATTGAAGCAAATCACAAATTATCCATAAATAACATGATTAATTGAAAGCTTCTTCCTCCTTGTCAATTAAGTTTTTTCACTCTCCACTCAATAACATCAACTTCATTCTACACAATTAGAAAGAAAAAATTAGACATGTCTCCACAAACATAAATAAGATTAGTTGTTTAAAATATTAAATATACCAAGAAAATTAATTATATGGGTGTGGGCGGGTACCCATGGGGCGGGTTTACCTAACCCAAACCCAACCCAACTCGGTGAATAGTGAACGGTTTAAGCCCAAACCCGACCCAACTGTTGAAAGCTTCGAGCGCGAGAAGCTTGTTTCTCCTGTCTCTCGAAATTGGTTCCTGAAAGAACCCTAGAACACTTTTTAAAGAACAAGTGAGATCGAGTGGAAATGATCTAGATCGAAAATGAATTGTAAACCGAAAAGGTATATGTTTTAGTCTGGATGTAAAACACTTCGTATTGGGCTCAACTTGCCAAGCCCAGTCGCAATACCAAGCCTGACCACAGCGAATTTTCCCAAAACGTTGCGCTGCGACTTAACGTCTTGACCAGCTTCTTCTTCCTTTGCTAGAGATCGATTCCCTGAGTAAGTTTTCAGTTCGTGACCTGCAAAACAGAGTTTGATACAAGCAAAACAGAGTACACCCAAATGCACAGAAATTGAAATGCAGAAATTAAGGACACACACTCAATTTTTACGTGGTATCAAGTATTGGGAGAATAAAGATCCCAATACTGACTAATCCACGGTTGAAAATCACAACTCGTGATTTCCAACGATTCACTAAGTCTGATGATTCGATTCGTCGATGACTCTACACTTTTCTAGCTTAACCAATTCAATCCTGAATGGTTAATCTACCCTCTATCAACTGAGATCAATACTCCAAGCTATCCAGCTTCTGCGTTATCCAACGCTTTTCCTCTCTAACCCTGGTTCTCTCCAGAATCAACGTTAAAGCTCTCTTTTCGCTATCAATTACACTAGCTGTCTCCTAGCCTTCCTTGTGTCTCTTGATCACTCGAAAAGTGAGTCTAACTTGGTCCTTGATCGAGCAATATATCCTGCAATCATCTAGCCGTTGTGTCCCAAGAAGGTAGGCCTTCCCTTTTGAATTCTTTCCTGAAATGCCTTGTCTAATTCACACCTTCTGATTTGCTTCGAATCTTCTTCCCTTGCCTAAGTATCTCCATAGGCGATTCTTTCCAAATGCAACCATGATATCTTTTCTTTGAGATTTGAGGTGAATGACTGGCTTCCTTGTCAACAATCTCCCCCTAAGCCAGTCAATGATCCTCTCAGCTGCGTGAGGAGTTCCTGCACACATTTAAACAAACTGTCACGTGCAGACTGTTCTACAAATTCTTGAAAATTCTGCTTGAGCTATTCGGACTTCGAAACACACATCATTTTATTAGACTGATTGAAATTCAAGAACACTTAGACACTTATTAAATTGAAATGCACGAGCTCAGACAGAGCATTATTCACTACCAGTACTGCAACTGCTAAGACACTTAACCCGATCAACCTCACATGACTCCCCCTAAGCTAGACCACGACTCCCCCTAAGCTAGACACTCCCTTTAAAAGGAAAACCTAGGTGATGGCACATAATCTGATATGGTTTCTTCTTCATCCTCCATCATCAGATTTCTTTTGCTGCTGCTTGCTTCCTCTTGTCTGAACAAGGCTTGAACTGCTTCCAAAGGATCTACCATGGGTCGCTTTCCATTGTCTCTGAAAATGCTGACCTGCTCTGCCATATCTGGTGCTTCCTCAGCTTCATCCCTTCCCAGCTCACACAGATGTAGTCCATCCTGATCAGCGGGAACTCCAGCAGCAGCTGCTTCTCCCCCTGGAACATTGACCAGTGGTCCACGCCGTCCCACCGATGCATCCACCTTCCTCAGGACAAACTGAGCACGAAGTGAACCGAGCATATCGACGCGAGCCATTAAAAAGCGAAGATCTATCCCTAAGGCCAGCAGAATCTGAGTGATTTGTGGGGCAAACGGGAGCTCAGCATTATAGTTGTCAGCATGATAGTTCAGCATGTGGTCAAACATCAGATGTGGATAACTGATGACCCGATTTTCTTTGGCACTGGCAAGAATCCATAGGTCGGATGGATAAATAGTGTTGAGACCAAAGGATCTAGGCAGGAAACATCTGGTGATGTAAAAATGTAACACTTTTAGATCATCAGGTAGTCTACCAGAGTGGAATTCCGAGGGATAATAACAACCAGTGTCGCGGGTGTATAACCGCAGAGCATCGCCTTCATTGAAATCAACAGAGTGAAAGTCCAACTCATTCATGACTTCAGCACCAGTAATAGGAATGCCAAGCAATAATGACAAGAGTTCCACATTGATAGTGATCAGATAGTTGTATACTATCGTTGTGAAGCATGAAGGAGAAATGTGAAGACAAGGCTTCATGTTTGAGTAAAACATGCGTACTGCCTCAGGTCGAAACCCAAAATTGCGATTTGGAAGGATATCTCCCCAGCCGATAGTGTTGATCAATCGAGGAACATCCATTCCATATCTGTTGAACCGAGACGGATCAAGAGTTATGGAAGGATGAAGCGGACGGTCTTGGAATTGCTGCAAATAGAGAGCATACCCCGCTGCATCCTCAAACCCCTTGCCATTGAAGATGGCAGCTTGAGCCAGACGAAGGGACGCTATGTGATTGTTGGAAGCAGCCATGAGAACTTTTGAGAGAGTGAAATGTTACTTTGAATGAGATGAGGTGAGGGTCTCGAGCAAGATCCTCTTATAAAGTAGAGAGAGGAGTTTGATTTAAGGAATGTGAGGTATAAACAGGGAATGTATTGAGGCTTGCCCCGGAAGAAAAGATTTGAGAATAAGGAAGTTAAGATCAAGAAGAATATCAAAGAAATTACAAAGAATCTTGAGATTGAGTTAGCGTTTGTAAATCCGAGTAGAATAGGTAACTCGGATCAGTTAGGAGGTTCTGGAGACATAGCTGACAGACTAACTGTGTCATTGAGGGTGAATAGCCCTAGCTCTCGTCGAATACGAATGAACGATTTTGAGCCCAAGGGCTTAGTGAAAATGTCAGCCCACTGACATGAGGTTGGAACAAATTCCAATCCTATTTGACCTTCCTCTACTAATTCTCGAATGAAGTGATAACGAATGTCAATATGTTTGGTTCGAGAATGTTGAACTGGATTCTTTGTCATATTTATAGAGCTAGTGTTGTCACACAACACAGGTACTAAGTTAGGACACAAGCCATAATCTTGAAGCTGATGCTTCATCCAGAGTATCTGAGTACAACAACAGCCTGCTGCAATGTACTCAGCTTCAGCAGTGGACAAGGCTACTGAATTTTGTTTCTTGCTAAATCAGGATACTAACGAAGTGCCCAGAAACTGACATGTCCCTGAGGTACTTTTTCGATCCAAGACACATCCCGCATAATCAGCATCTGAATACGCTAATAATTCTAAGCTAGAGTCATGAGAATACCACAAGCCAAGATCAGGACATCCACTCAGATATCTAAAGATTCTCTTTACAGCACTTAAATGACTCTGTTTAGGTGAGCTCTGGAAACGAGCACACACACAGACACTGTACATGATGTCTGGACGACTAGCAGTTAGGTATAATAAAGATCCTATCATCCCCCTGAACATTTTTTCATTTACTGCTGATCCTGATTCATCCTTATCCAGTTTAGTGTTTGCTGCCATGGGGGTTATAGCAGTCTTTAAGTTTCCAAAATCAAACCGTTTTAACATGTTTTGAAGGTATTTGGTTTGACAAATAAAAGTACCAGCTTGAGTTTGTTTGATCTGAAGTCCTAGGAAGAAGTTTAATTCTCCCATTAGACTCATTTCGAAGGCACTTTTCATCTTTATTTCAAACTCCTTGCAAAGTTTTTCACTTGTAGACCCAAATATAATATCATCCACATAGACCTGTACTAACAAAATGTGTTCCTTTTCTTGTTTAATGAACAGGGTCTTGTCTACCTTTCCTCTTCTAAACCTATTTTCTATTAAAAATGAACTAAGTTTGTCATACCAAGCTCTGGGAGCTTGCTTTAACCCATAAAGTGCTTTCTTAAGTTTATATACATGGTTGGGGTAGTTATGATTTTCAAAACCTGGAGGTTGAGACACATAAACTTCTTCTTTTAGATCTCCATTTAAAAAGGCACTTTTTACATCCATTTGGAACAATTTAAATCCTTTAGAACTGGCAAAGGCACACAGCATACGAATTGCTTCTAACCTTGCAACAGGTGCAAAGGTTTCCTCAAAGTCTATTCCTTCTTCCTGACAGTATCCTTGTGCCACCAAACGAGATTTGTTCCTAATTATAGTTCCTATTTCGTCTGATTTGTTTTTATAAATCCATTTGGTTCCCATTATTACTCGATTTTCAGGTTTAGGCACCAGATCCCACACATTTGCACGTTCAAACTGGTTCATTTCTTCAAACATAGAGGCTGTCCAGAATTCATCCTGAAGAGCTTCTTCTACATTCTTAGGTTCGACTAGGGACACAAAAGCTGCTAAGGAAGGTAAAGTTTTGGATCGAGTAATCATACCTTGGTCTAGTGCTCCAATAATTTGACTGGGAGGGTGTCTCTTGACTATGTGTGGAGGTGGCTGTACCAGGTTTCTTTCTAATCCATCATCCTTGTCAGTTTTTGTTTCCTTGGATTGATCTGAGGCTGATACTTCTTTCTCATTGGTTACAGGCTTTTCCATGTTCTTATCTTGAGATGCTTCTGTTGACTCTGGCTGATTCTGCGTGATACTCGTTCCTAGTCCAAAATCATCTTCGTCGAGTAGATCTGTGCACTCAACAACACCCTCATCAAATATCACATTGGCGGACTCCTCAACCTTGAGGGTCCGCTTGTTAAAAATCCTGTAAGCCTTACTCGAATTCGAGTATCCCAGAAATACTGACTCATCAGATCTGGCATCGAACTTCCCTAGATTGTCCTTGGTATTCAAGACATAGCACTTACATCCGAAAGGATGAAAGTATCCTAAGTTAGGCTTCCTACCTTTCCAAATTTCATACGGAGTTTTATTTAAAGTTTTCCTGATAAGAGCTCGGTTAGTTAGATAGCATGCTGTGTTAACTGCCTCCGCCCAAAAGTACTTAGGCAGATTGTAGTCATGTAGCATTGTACGAGCAATGTTAATTAAAGTTCTATTCTTTCGTTCCACTACTCCATTTTGCTGAGGAGTTCTAGGAGCAGAGAAGTTATGTGAAATTCCTGATTCATTACAAAGTTGTTCAAACAAATCAGAACAAAATTCCCCTCCATGATCACTTCGGATACTAGCAATTTTACTTACTTTCTCATTTTCAACCTTTTTAACAAAAGTTTTGAAGTTTTCCAATGCTTCATCCTTTTTAGCTAAGAAAAGTACCCATGTGAATCTAGAGTAATCATCCACAATAAGAAATGCATAGGACTTCCCACCATAACTGACCACATTTGCAGGACCAAACAAATCAAGATGTAGTAACTCTAAGATTCTCGAATTAGATATAACAGATTTGCTTTTAAAACTCGACTTGGTCTGTTTTCCTTTTGCACAAGCATCACAGAAGAAATCCTTCTTCTCGTTGATTATTGGCAAACCTTTAACTAAGTTCAACCTGGCCAGTTTAGATAGGACAGCAACATTGACATGGCCAAGCCTCCTATGCCAATCTTGCTGTTCATTAGATTCTAGGGTAACCAGGCAAAGTTCATTAAAGCTGCTCTTGTCATTTAGATCAATTGTATAAATTTTGCCACTCCTCTTACCTGTGAATAAGATTTGTTTATTTTTGACATTTTCCACATAGCAGCATGTCGACTCAAAAATCACTCGATTATCCTTTCCACACATCTGACTTATGGAAATTAGATTATGTTTTAACCCTTCCACTAGCATTACATTTCTTATACAGGGACTAATTCCCACTTGACCCTTACCAATAATTTCAGCAGAGTTGTTATCACCAAAGTAGACTTTACCAAAATTTCCTAGTTTAAGAGATGAAAAGAGATGTTTATTACCTGTCATATGGTGTGAGCACCTGCTGTCCATGATCCATTTTGTCACCTCCGTGCTCACTTGAAGGCAACACTGTAGACACAACATTCATTTTGTTTTGCAAACCCAGATTTCCTTGGGTGCTTTTGTGATTTCAGGATAAAAACTATATTCAGGTGCAACCTTTTTCTTTCTTTCTTTCTTTCACATTTAGGTTTGGCTATCCAGACTTGTTTAGTTGGATAATGAGACCAAGATGCATTCCTATTCTTTACAGTTTCTGACCTAAGTCTTTTTCTGCAGTCCCTAATTTTGTGCCCATATGAGTGACGGTAATAACATTCTACCATTCTTCGATTACTATTGATACTCTTTTCATGGAGATTTCTACTTTCCTGTAATTTTCTCTTAAGATCTTCACATCTAAGCTGAACCTCTTCCTTTTCTTCTTTTATTTTTGACAGACTGTGGTTAAGTGTATTTTCTCTATGTTTGCTATGTTCTAATTCTCTTTCTAATTCAGTTACCCGTTTGAGATTAACCTCATTTTCTTTCTTTAATGTACTGTATTTGTTTTTAACATTTTCGAATTCTATCTGGATGTCATTTATGATTTCAACCAGTATTTCATCATCAGAATTGCATACTTGTTTTAGTTTAGATGTTCTTACCTGGGATACTGGTGATTCAGGATCTTCCTCTTCTTCTTCTACACAAGCGACTGCCATGTAAGATCTATGGATAGTTACCTCATCATCCTCTTCATCTTCATCCTCACTACAACTCCAAGTTGCTGCCAAAGCACTCTCTTTCTTCATCTGAGGACACTCAGCTTTAATGTGGCCCATTCTGCCACATTTAAAGCACTCTGTAGAACTTATCCCCTTTGCTGAACTCAACTCTCCTCGATTCCTTGCAAAACTTTTCCCTTGTGTTCCTCTACCCACGTCATTCTTTTCAAAATCCTTTGACTTATTTCCATAACCACCTTGTCTCTTTTCTCTTCTGATTCTAATCAGTCTGCTTATCTGCTTGCTTAATAATGCAAGCTCCTCATCTTCCAATTCATCAAGTTCTTCAAGTTCATCAGCAACAAGACCAGTGGCTTTGAACGCCACTCCTCTTTTCCCCTTCTCACTGACTTCTTTTTCACTTCCTGTCTTAACTAACTTCTCTTCGTGTGTAGCAAGTGATCCAATCAATTCATCTATGGCTAACGTCTCAAGGTTCTTTGCTTCTTCTATAACTGTCACTTTTGGAGTCCACTTCTCAGGCAGACACCATAAAATCTTCCTCACCAAGTCACCACTTTCGTATGATTTCCCTAAGTTCTCCAGGCTGTTCACAATATTGGTGAATCGTTCATACATTTGCCTGATCGATTCCCCTTCTTCCATTTTGAACAACTCAAACTGATGTTTCAACGAATTTATACGAGAGGTTTTGACCTGGGAAATACCTTCATATGTGACTTGCAACTTATCCCATATTTCCTTGGCCGTCTTGCATCCAGCCACTTTGTGGTACTCCTCTGGTCCCAACGCGCAGTACATCAGGTTAGTTGCTTTGCAGTTTTGTTGGAACTTCTCGAAATCTTCATCTGACCATTTTTCTTGATAGTCCTTGAGTTCATGAGGACCCTTGATTACTCTGGCCCATAATTTGGGATCTGTAGATCTGACGAACAACTCCATGCGATTCTTCCAGTACCCGTAGTTTACTCCTTCGAATCTTGGGGGTCGATTCTGAGAGAAGCCATCGGCGAGATACAGAGGTGCATTCCCGGTTGACCCAGACGCCATCCTTGGATCTGCCAGAGATTGTTAAGCCCTTTTCGACTGGTAACGGGGCTCTGATACCACCTGTTGAAAGCTTCGAGCGCGAGAAGCTTGTTTCTCCTGTCTCTCGAAATTGGTTCCTGAAAGAACCCTAGAACACTTTTTAAAGAACAAGTGAGATCGAGTGGAAATGATCTAGATCGAAAATGAATTGTAAACCGAAAAGGTATGTGTTTTAGTCTGGATGTAAAACACTTTGTATTGGGCTCAACATGCCAAGCCCAGTCGCAATACCAAGCCTGACCACAGCGAATTTTCCCAAAACGCTGCGCTGCGACTTAACGTCTTGACCAGCTTCTTCTTCCTTTGCTAGAGATCGATTCCCTGAGTAAGTTTTCAGTTCGTGACCTGCAAAACAGAGTTTGATACAAGCAAAACAGAGTACACCCAAATGCGCAGAAATTGAAATGCAGAAATTAAGGACACACACTCAATTTTTACGTGGTATCCAGTATTGGGAGAATAAGGATCCCAATACTGACTAATCCACGGTTGAAAATCACAACTCGTGATTTCCAACGATTCATTAAGTCTG
Organism: Linum tenue; assembly: GCA_946122785.1. NCBI lineage: Eukaryota > Viridiplantae > Streptophyta > Magnoliopsida > Malpighiales > Linaceae > Linum > Linum tenue. Next base: position 40,924,289 of record CAMGYJ010000010.1, read on the forward strand.
ATGATTCGATTCGTCGATGACTCTACACTTTTCTAGCTTAACCAATTCAATCCTGAATGGTTAATCTACCCTCTATCAACTGAGATCAATACTCCAAGCTATCCAGCTTCTGCGTTATCCAACGCTTTTCCTCTCTAACCCTGGTTCTCTCCAGAATCAACGTTAAAGCTCTCTTTTCGCTATCAATTACACTAGCTGTCTCCTAGCCTTCCTTGTGTCTCTTGATCACTCGAAAAGTGAGTCTAACTTGGTCCTTGATCGAGCAATATATCCTGCAATCATCTAGCCGTTGTGTCCCAAGAAGGTAGGCCTTCCCTTTTGAATTCTTTCCTGAAATGCCTTGTCTAATTCACACCTTCTGATTTGCTTCGAATCTTCTTCCCTTGCCTAAGTATCTCCATAGGCGATTCTTTCCAAATGCAACCATGATATTTTTTCTTTGAGATTTGAGGTGAATGACTGGCTTCCTTGTCAACACCAACACCCGTCAACACGGATTTTACCCACGTTGACCTGATTGAGTCGGGTGGGTACCCGTGGGTTCGGGTTTTGTTGTCATCCCTAACCACAGTACGTACTTGGCTTCCTTCATCAACGCGTCCTTTAGCAAGAAACATACAGAGCATTGCACATTGCTAATAGCTTTGGGTAAAGGTCGAACTTCTTGTAATAGTTTGATACTCCATATGTGCTTCAAGTTTGAACTGCCGAGTGCCGAAGCTTCTTCCATTCCCAACACTTTTAACATATTCATTCGGTGGAAAAGCCATGATTTATACTTACCTGGAATCCAAGCATATTGATGGTAAATCTTCTAGAGAGTAGTTGATAGAACTAAAGTTCCTTTAGAACAAAGTAGATGGGAATATTGCCAATGAGATTTATGGTAAACAAGGCGAATTGGCCTCGCCAAAAATCGGGAGAAGTCCCGGGTTCGAACCTATTTAGTAGAGTATATAACATTAAAAATAAATCTATATCACCGCTTATAAAAATATTATTGTAACCAACTGAATTTATTAAGAAAAAACATAAATTCAACCCATTTAGATTCATTATTGAATGGGAATTATTAAATCCACGAAAAGGGACACAATTCAACTCACACAAACATCGTTACATTGTTTGATACAATTTCCAATGGTGAAAATTTCATCAGAAACCTGATTTATATGAGATGTATAATCAAACATAACATCGATGATGATTCAATAGCGACAGCCCGTATATTGATCTATAGACGATTAACCTGTAACTTTCTGGACTATGAATATATATGAATGCTTTCACAGATAGGGATGGCAATACCCACCCATGCGTAATTATACCCAAACCCAAGTAGACCCATTGATAATGGGTTGGGTATGGGTGAAGTGCATATGGGTTTGGGGGGTTTGTAGATGAGTTTGGGTAAGGTATGAATATTGCTTCCATAATCTAAATGGGTATGGGTTGGATACATACAGGGGAGGACCCAGGGGGGTTTAGGAGTGTCCCCGGACACCCCTAAATTTTGGAAAAACGATTATCCAAACCCGGTGGTAATTTACGTATGGACAAAAAAAATATAATTTTTTTTTTCCGTTGAATCTGTTCCCCATTTTATTAAAACCAAGAGGCAAATCCATTTGCAAGATACAAATGGAACCAAATACAACGAAAGGAAAGCTCATGAAGAGCAGCCCTAAAAGACAATCATAGCACTATCAACTTCCTACTACACCCTCCACAGAAATACATACTGTAAAAACCCACCACTAATCAATACTCCCCTGCAAACCAAGACTCTGCAAACCCTTCAGAAGCTCTTCATTATCCGCGCAAATGACCAGCAAGTCACTCTTAAGTTCCCTGATTAAAACATCCACTTGTTTCCTCTCATTGCCATACAATCGACGACATCGTTCCTTCCATATCCCTGCACAACAGAGGCACCAAATTAAGCTAGTTACTTTGCTCATCCCCTTCTTTTTGCAGCAGGCAAGACCTGCAGACACAGTATCCTCCCAGGATCCACAACAGAGCACCCCCATCCGTAACTCCACTACCACTTGACTTGAAAATCCACACGCAAAAAACAGATGCTCACGGGTTTCAATTGCATTTTCACACAACACACATAATCCATCAGTCTGTTTCCCCCACGTCAACAGCTTCTGCTTAGTAGCCACCACATCCAACATGATCATCCAGGCTAGGAAACTGTTTCTAGGAATGCAATTCTTCCCCCAGACAAGCTTAGCCCAAACGACCTCCACATACTTGACTCTCAATGTATTCCAGACTACAGTCACCTTGAACACAGGCATAGGCTTATTATCCCACATGATCTGTGAATTATGAAGCTTCAATAAAGGCTGAATTTTACCTCTTAGCTTGAGTATCTTTCTCCAGGCCCAGGAGCTGCTTGGACAATCAGAAACTGTCCAGATACACCGATCCTTGACCTTATAACATTGGAACCATGCTACCCAGATAGCCCCACTCTTCATGAGGAACAGCCAGAGGAATCTGACTGTACAAGCCCTATTCCAGGTACATAATTCACGCAACCCCAATCCTCCTTCCACTCGAGGCCTAGCCATCCTGTCCCAACTCACCTTAGCACGACCTTCTTCTCCCCCATGCCAGAGAAACCTAGAGCACAACATTTGAACTTGCTTGATAACTTTCTTAGGTAAGATGAATATTTGCATCCAGTATTGTAACGTCCCCATCAGTACTGAGGAAATCAGTTGCAACCTCCCAGCATAGCTGAGCTTTTTCGCCCTCCAAGACTGGATTTTCTTCGTGATGATAGCCACTAGTTTGTCTGTCTCACTAGAAGGCAGCTTACCAGACAGAAGGGGAACCCCTAAGTATCGGACAGGTAAGCCTCCTTCAGCAAACCCTGAAATCTGTAGTGCTGCCTGTTTGAACAGTACTGACTTCCCACCAAAGTAAACTTCACATTTACTTGGATTACACTTCAGCCCTGAAATGGAATGGAACTCTTTCAAAATCCCCTGAACTCTATGTATAGCTTGACCTGATCCTTCTGTGAAGATGAGTAGATCGTCACCAAAACACAAGTGTGTTAGGCCAACTCTCTTACATTGTGGATGAAAGGGCAAAGAACCCTCTGCAGCAGCTCGATTCAAAAGAAGAGAAAGCCCTTCCATAGCGATTGTAAACAGGTAGGGTGAGAGGGGATCACCCTGCCTCACCCCCCTCTGTGCTCCAAAAAACCCACACAGCCCACCATTAATACATATACTGAATTTTGCTGTTTTAATGCACAACCTGATCCAATAGATGAATCTTGAAGGGAAACCCATTACTTCCATCATTAGGAATAAGTATCCCCAATGAACCGAATCAAAAGCTTTCATTAAATCTACCTTGATGGCACATCTAGAAGATAGAGTAATCTTGTGATATCCACTAACTAGCTCCTGGGCCATTAAAATATTATCAACAATCCTTCTTCCCTCAATAAAAGCAGACTGATTCCCACTAACAACAGTAGCCAGGACCTTTTTCAATCTATTTGCAAGCAGTTTTGCAATAATTTTGTATATTATGTTCACACAAGAGATTGGCCTAAACTCTTTCAATCTACAAGCAGAGGCAACTTTAGGTATTAATGACACAGCAGTCGAATTAATACTACTAGGGAGCTTACCTGTAGAAAAGAATTCCAAGATCCCAGAAGTAATGTCTGCTCCCACAATCCCCCATGTCCTCTTGTAAAACCCTGCTGAGAAACCATCAGGGCCTGGGGCTCTGTGAGTACTCATACCAGCAACAACCTGTCTCACATCATCTGCAGTAAATGTCTGACAAAGGAAGACCTTCTGCTCCTCACTTAATCTATGTAACACCAGACCCTCAAGAAACTGCTTGTCAGGGTGTACCTCGGGGTCAACAAACCCAAATAGGCTCTTATAAAACCTTACTGCCTCAGCAGCAATATCCTCCATTTCCACTATCTCCTCACCCCCATCAAGCACTAACTTCCTTATTGCCTTTTTAGCAGTCTTTATTTTAACTGACTGATGGAAAAACCTGGTACTTTGATCCCCCAGCTTCAGATGGTTAACCCGAGCCTTCTGCCAGTAAAAACTTTCCTCATCCTTTTTAAGTTGTCCCAGCTTAGAATTTAGATCCGCAACCACAGCAAAAAGAGCACCAGATGGATCAGAGAGAGCACTTTCTTGTGCAGCAAGTAATTGCCTTTCCGTACTCCTGACCTGTCCACTGATGTCATTATAGACTTCTTTATTCAACCTCTTCAAACCCTGCTTGACTGCATTCAGTTTGATCTTTATTTTCTGGAATAGGTCTCCCTGAGCAGTTGTTGCCCATCCTTCTTCAACTATGTGGTAGAAATCAGGATGGTCAGCCCACAACTCAAAGTATCTAAAGGGCTTTGGGAGGGTTTTCTGCTCTGGTTGTGTATGAACACATACCCCACAGTGATCTGAGAAAGTACCCACCAGAACCTCAATACTACAGTAAGGGAAACAATCAAACCACGCCTCATTCACCAATGCTCGATCAAGCTTCCTGGCAATTGGGTTCTCCTGTTGTCTATTCGTCCATGTAAAGAATGGCCCACTTGATCTGTGATCAACCAACTCCATTGTATCCACCCAACTCTTGAATTCCATCATACAGCTAGTCATCATGGTCATATTGGAGGTTTCCAATGGTGACAAAACAGAGTTAAAATCCCCCCTACAATCCATGGGACTGTGGATAACTTGAATCGAGATAAGTCTTTGTAGGTATCCCTCCTCTCTGTCTCTTCATTAGAAGCATAAACGGCTGTGATAAAACAACTAGCTCCACCCACTTCTTTAGCCAAACAGTGCACATAGTTCTTCCTGGCAGCAAGTACCCTAAATTCAATATCCGAGTTCCAGAATAACCAAATCCTGCCTAGATCACTGTCTCTGTAATTAAGGAATTTCTTCCATCCTATACAAAAATCCTCCACCGTTTTATTTGACTTTGCTTTCCTAACCCTTGTTTCTAGAATGGCCACCACATCTACCTTATGTCTACATAGGACTTGTGAGAAGTCCCTTCTCTTAGAGGGTTTATTAAACCCTCTAACATTCCAGAAAAGAATCTTCATCCTGGGGAGGATAGAGAACCCCCACCCTTCCTACCACCCTTCTTTGGAGCAGCTTGCAATTGTGTAATCTCCTTATCCCCTAGTCCTTGCAAAGCGGCAAATGATTGATTAGTTTGCAAAACACTAGTAGGACTAGGAAGGGGAGACCAGCATCGTGGCCTAGCTCCATTCACCACCTTCTGAAATTCATCCTCCGTGGGAAGTACTGGTGAACTACAACCTGCTACTGCCTGAAACGAATGCTCTAAATTTATACCCACACAATTAGTCCCAACCATGAGATTAGTGCTCAATTCCATATCATCTGCAACCACTTCTTTTCCTTTATCCTGTCCTGTTGGGACATCAACCTGGATAGGAGTACTGTTAGTAACCATTGTCTTCTTCACCCAGACACGCTCAACCACATTGTTTCCTTGAGCCCCTTTTGCCTTCACAACTTGTTCCCTTTTGCTACAACCACATTTCTGCCCAAATGATTGGCAATGATCACACACAGGCGGCAAGTGGCTGTATGTAACCCCCACCTTAATTGAGCGATTCTCAGTTGGCCATATCAGAATATTGTCCGGAAATTGAGCTGTAGCCTTCAATTCCACAAGAGCTTTCGCACATCCTAGCCTGCCACCCATCCTTGTCGTATGATCTACTCCCAATGGGATCCCAAGGAAACTCCCCAACCTACTCATACCCTGAAAATTCACATACTCCAAAGGGACGTTGGTAAATCTTACACAAATCGGCAGAGCCTTGTTCCCCAAATCCTCAACGTCAATCCCCGGGGTCCAAGGTCGAAGGTATAACATATTATCTGAATGGAACCAAGGCCCACTCTCCAAGATCCAATCACACGTTTCCTGGGATGGAAATTGAAGAAGAATCAATTGATTACCGAGCAAAGAAACTCGAACCAAACCGTCCCTCCCCCAGAGCCTGTTCGCCCATCGTCGTAGCTCCAGAAGAGGAGGTAGAGAAGAATGGAGGAACTGCCCAACCAAGCTGTGCTTCCATCGAGCTGCACCTTCATCACTCACCACCTGCGGCATTCGAATCCCTCCTTTGAACAGCTCCGGCGGAATGTATTCCAGCCGGTTAGCCTCAGCAATGCCAAAAAGCGCTGCCCAAGGCTTGACCGGAACGCCCTCATTCTCCACACCACTTACAACAGCATCCATTGGTCTCGAAGCAAGAAAAACGCACCGGCGCAGATGCCGGCGCGACCAGCTAGGCCCGCGTCGGAACCCTAGCTAGCCAAGAAACTGGGAGAATTCTCTCACTACTCTCTCACTAGCCGTCCCTGGAGAGTTTTTCACTTAAAAAAAAATATATAATTGATAGTGAGGGACACCCCTTAAATTTGAAAAAATGATTATTCTACTGTCATTTGTGTATAGGAATATAAGTGGTAGTTTGGATAATTCAAATCTAGAACACTATTATTATTATTAATAAACTTAATTTTCGTTGAGCTAAACTCATTTGTTGTTCGATTTTGAACAATGTGTAATAGTAAAATGACATTCCCTATCTCTAATTATTTTAAAAACCTAACAATTAAACTAATTTCAAACTACCCTTAATTTGTATTGATTTTATGATTGTACGACAAGTGTTGAAAGAGTCTTTCAGCTTTGGGTTACATCAAGAACAAGTTTACAAATCGAATATGCGATAAGTTCGTGAATGATTGTCTAGTAGTGTATATAAAGACAATTTTTCTGACACTATAGACCCCAAGTGTATTCTACAATTATTTTCGAATATGAAAACACATCATGGACTTTTTTAACATGTACGAGTAAGGTATTTTCATATTTACAATTTTATTTTTATTTAATTTATTTTTTAAAAGAGGACACCCCTATGAAAATTTTTTGGGTCCGCCACTGGTTGGATATGGATATCCATTTACTTGAGAGTGTTTTAACTACACATGCAAAAATTGGACCTATTTGTAAAACTTGAAAATTTTAGGTACCAAAATGTAAGACCAAAAAATTTTAGGTACTAAATATGCATATCTATTAAGTTTAGGTACCGACTGTAATTTGTATTTGGGCATGGGTACAAACCCAAATCCATTTGTTATAAACCCAACCCAACCCAAAGTAAATGGGTATGGGTACAAACCCTTCAAACTCTACCCATATCCATCTATTTGGATTTCATACCCAACCAAATTGGATTGGATAGTAAAACACCCATGGGTATGGGCAAAATTGCCATCCCTATTCACAGATACTCCCTACCTAGTTTTTGCTAAAGTATATTAAGTATCGTCGACTGATTAAGGAAGATACAAATGCTTCCACCGTAAAGCTTTGATGAGGAATCAAAACTGAAAAATGGAAAACAGATGCTAAACCAACAGCGGCAAGCAATCCCTATTCTCTTAACCCTTTTTGCTTTAGTTTTGCATTAGACAGATTCCTGCCCAATCAATTGATAAGCTCCCTTTACAACAACCACCCAGCTGACACATAACATCCTCTCCATATAGCTCCCACCTGCTAGCAGTCTGCCCTTCTCTGCACCTCCATCTCCATTATTCTTCAGTCAACACTCCTTATAATTAGCAGCGCAAGTGTCAATTAATTACTCTAATAATCTATTCGAAGGAAATGGACGAGGTGGTGGTTTACAGGCGATCGGCGTCGAGGCTGACGATCGGAGCTCACCTGTTCGGCGTCCTGGCAATTGTTCTGATGCTGATATGGTTGCTGCACTACCGCGGCGGCATTGAGTACGACTCCGACAACCCGGCCCGCGTCTTCAACGTAACGCACTTATTTATCTATAACCAAATTAAAACCTTCCATTAATTAATGTGTTTATTTGCCGTGTTCGTGTGTTCATCAACTTCCTCGATCTCTATGCTTACTGTCGATCGACTCGCTGCTGCAGGTTCATCCATTCCTCATGTTCTGCGGCTTCATCTTCCTCGTTGGTCAAGGTATAACTCCTCCTGAGTACTTGAAACTTAATGGTCAGTCACCATCCTAATTGAACAATTGTACAGTCTGTCTGGTTGACAAAATGTAGTCACGAATTTTGAGAGGTGGCAAGTGGTTAGAATTTGTTGTTGTTGGTGTTAAGGACATACTCTTGTTAATTTGATGTGCTTGAAAAGTAACACGTTATTCGCCCGGGGCCGGGGTGGTAAAGTTTTAAGAGTTCAGGTACTGGATTGTAAATGATAGATGTAGATTAGTTTTTTTTATATAGCGAAACGATGGGGGTATCATGGATGTAATATTTTATAGTTGATACCGAAATAGACATAATAAAAATTTAATTTAGTTTCGGTGCAAGTTAATATAAGACTTACATGTTCATGTAATTTTGAAGGAAAAAAAAATATTTTGTAATTGTTGGTATGTGCTAAATTGCAAAGAACAAAAATGTTTAGATACTAAATTATGCCCCTCCAGGGCTCCAACTAGGGACAATAATTTTGATGCAGTCCAGAACCAACCCGAATCAAAATTGGCACCAAGTTAGAAAATAAATTGCTTATAATTAGAACGGTAATGAAATCGTATTTCATTTGATTCGGTTCGCTTTTTCATTAATTATTAACAAAATTCATGGAGTTAAAAAAAATCAAATTACACTTACAGTCCAGTGACCAACGAGATTCGATTTAGTTCGGTGTGAACCAAAGTGTTTTGCACGGTCCTGTCTAGTCAACCTTATGAATTTGGGTAAAATTCGAGTTTTAGTTGAATGAATTGTGAGTGGTTCAATCGTTATCCCAATTTCTTACAAAATTTTGTTCCCCCTACGCAGCGATGATGGCGTACAAGTCCGTCCCAGCAGCCAAAGAAGCACAGAAGGCCGTACACATGGTGTTACACTTAATCGGAATAGCTCTCGGCATCGTCGGAATAGCCGCGGTGTTCAGGTTCCACGACATGATAGGCGCGGAAGACATGTTCAGCCTCCATTCTTGGATTGGGCTCACCACCTTCATCATATTGGGCCTCCAATGGCTGTTGGGCTTTTTCACCTACATGTTCCCCAAGCCCAGCCTGGGCACGAGGTCCAGAATGATGCCGTGGCACGTCAGCTTCGGCAGGGCGCTTCTGTACATGGCCGTCGCGGCGGCGCTGACGGGGCTCATGCAGCGAGAGACGCTTCTCAACCTCCGTGGGCACGCCGAGTCCCGGCTCATCAACTTCACCGGACTTTGTATCTTGCTCTTCGGCATTTTCGTTGATCTCTCGGTGGCACTTGCTCACCACGCCTGACCGGCCGGCGAGGGTTTTTTGCCGGCGGGGGGAGTTTGGAAATGTGATTTGATCATCGATTCTTTTCGTACGTTGATTGGGGACGGGGGTTTGTTTAATTTGTTTTCATGGAGTTTTCGACCCAAATTGAATGTGTGTTGTTGAGGATGATTTTTCACTTTGTCTGAGTTTTCTTTTTCGAGAATTGAATGTGTAGTGAGTTGGATTTTATGTATCGCTGAGTAATTTCTAAATGTTGATTACACTGTGATAGATGATGGGCTCGTTTTTAAGCGCGAACCCTAATAGTCAAAGATAGAATCGTGATTTATGACTATTAAAGTTCGTGGAAAATTATCTGATAATGTCAAATCATATTGAAAATTATCTATTAAAGATTTAAAGTTCAACATCGATTGAATTTGAAGTGAAAACCCTTTTGGGAGATATCAGGTCGGTTGAAGAGTATGAATCCGAGTGTATTAAATGTCAAATCATATTGTTAGGGTTTTTGTTCGTTCGATGAAATATGTCTGGACTAGGTAATCTTAGTGATATGAGACATTTATTGGTTGAAATGTTGAATGGTGGTGCCCTTCTCATATTAAACCCTCAAATCAAATTGAATAGATTTGGAGAAGGAAAAACGCTAAGGTAGAGTAGGTGTTGCCCGTTCTTTAACTAGATTCTCCCTTCCGGATAACTTGACCAATATTAGATAATATTGATCATTTAATCTAATTAGGTATCTATCGTAATCTCTAGTGGAATAAAGTTGACCTTATTGTACAAGTACCCATATGTAGTTTTGAACAAAGGCATAAATCCACTCTTAGCAACTTGAATCATTGATCTAACCACAACCAAGTGATTGTCTATCGGCCTATGAATATTATCCTACATTGACAAAGAAACGTAGTGATCAAGAGTTGATTCACTACAACAAAAACTGCATTTTGTAACCATTTTCATGCAACTATTTTTGTTTTGGTTGCCAAAGACATACTATATGTAACTAATTATATTTTGGTAGTGAATTTTTTAATGAATTGGTTACTAACTAAATCAAACTTATTTACAGCCAAATTAAAACTTACATGACCAATAGTATTGGTTACAAAACAATGAAATATTTTTGGTAACCAAAAATTCTTATTGTTATTTCCTACTCTGTTAATGCCGCTAAAATTTTTGGTCACCTAAAAATACTAAATTGGTTACTAACTCAACGGTACTGGATAATGGATACTGAAATATGAATTCCAACCAATTTTATTGGTTATTATCTTTATTTTAACTTTTTATAGCTCACTGCTCACTTTTCATTTCTCACTTCCCTGACCGACAGAGGTCTCCTGTTTCTCTTTCTCTCTGTTTTTCTAGACCTAAATGTTTGTTCCGATTCTGATTCAAAACTCCAGCAAAATGGACGACGGTGAATCGATGAATCTCTAAGGCCAAACATCTGCTCTCCTCCTTTCTACCACCGCTAGTCAGTCTCCTCGTTGAGGCTTCCTTCTGTCTGCGCATAACCAAATCTAAGATGGTGAATCTCCAACGCTATCTGTTTCGTCCACTTGCCTCGTCCTTGCGCCGTCGTCCTACCGCCGCTCCCGCAGCCGGCTTTACCATCACTTACCTCTGCAAACCTACCTGCTCCAAGGTTAAATGCAAACCTAAAATCATTCCTATTCTAAGCGGTAGATGAGTCGGATTCAGTTTTCGATCTTGAATTTGCGATACCTTTTCTAGGGAATTGGGATCTAATCGAAGTCGGATGATAGTTGACGACGGATTGGATCGTATTCTTCAACGCGGCGGCGCAAGGGAGATCTGGCAGGGGAGTCAGAGGTCGTGGGGGAAGTATTCTCACTCTAGGTTTCCTCTCGGTCATGGATTCTTTAGAGAAAGAAAACGAAGAAGCAGAGATCTATTGCTAGAAGAGCAGACATTATTGGTAGCCACAGTGAAGCCAAGTCTCTTGTTGTGTTCAATCCTAAGAGGATGGATGCTAGTTGCTGGGCTCGAGCTTTCATTAGGGCCTCTCCTTGCATCTTTCCCTCTTTTGGTATTGCCGTCTCCAATGGAGCCTCTATCCTCAGATTGACTGGTATCGCTCTCTCCCCTCCATTCTTGTACCAATTATTCTTCTTAATTCAACCGAATCGTTTTCTCTGAATAATGTTGAATTCTGGCATGTTTTGGATCGTTCACTACCCGTTGATCTGCATACTCTTATTAGCCCTAATTCAGGGATGAAAATGCAGGAGTAACTGTGGGATTCTGAGGTTCCAGTTCTTTTGCTGCTTACTTTCGAATTCATCATGATTTATCTAATGGTATATAGACTAAATGCCACAACTGGAAGCTTAGTATGAGTTGGATGCAACTTGCTTTAGATGTGCTTTCATAGTTGGTTTGTTTTTCCCTCTAAGAGGCCCCAAGGAGCAGCTTCTACATATGTTTTCCAAGGAGGCACTTTTTACTAATTAATCCTCCTATGGAGCAATAAAATTCTTAATGACGGGTTTTACTGATGTTTTATCTTATTAACAGAGGCTTCCCTTGACATTGGGATTCATAGACACAATGGTTGGAACAGTCTATGTTCCCATGGTGCTTCACAGTTACATTCTTTCAGTCATCTTCTCGGTTCTACAGGTATCATTTGACCCAATCCTCTGCTACTTTGATAAAACAGATAAAAAATTCACTTCTAAGCAATCTAATAACGCAGCAAAACCACTACAAAACAGTGTGAATGTACAAGTCCTTGTTCCTATCTCCTAAATGCGGCTGCTATAGCCGAGAGAAGTCTAAATGAGGCTCCTATAAGATAGCTTAATACAACTGATGTTTTATTGTTTTATTGTGCTGATGTTTTATTGTTTCTTGCTTAATGTGAAAGCAGTTGGGTATAGGAGAATTAGTTCTTCGAAAGCAGCGGTGATGTCTTCCTGTCTGTACATAATGTCTATCATAAGGTGTAATGATGTGTGGTGGATTGGCTACAGTATCAGAGCTGATACAGGGATGAAGTACACAGTCCAATTTGGGATAGGAGAAGAACTGGATTGTCAGCAGGGGATGGCATTTGTTCTTCGAATGTCTGCTTGATATGTTGATTTTTAAGGAGATGATTTCTCATATTGAACTCAAAATACTCATTTGGCACTCGCATTGAACTCAATGCCCCCATCAGAACATGTCGCTAGAGACTTACTGGAAGCAATAAGCATGGGCGATGCACTCACAGTAAGTATAGGACCTTGCACCATAGACTCCCATTTTCATTTCGTTAACTTATTCGGAGTTTAAGTATAGTAGAGAATTGAACTTCTCTTTTGTAGGGAATACATTCATCTGAAGTTTTAGCGGGGCACAACTACGATCTCATTTACAAGCCAGACTGGAAGATAGTGGTCTGGGTTTGCTGAGGTCTAGTTTTGCTACCTTTTACTCTTATTATGTGCTTGAGTTACTGCATGTTGAACCATTTAAGAACAGTGTTTTGCTACTGATGCTTTAGGCGGAACTAAGAAGTTGTAAACTATGATTTTCATGGTTCCGTCTATTCTTCCACACCTATATGTTATGCTTGTAAATGGTGGATGTTGCTGGGAAATTGATCTTAGCAGCTACTGGTGCTCATCCAAGTTTGTGATGTAGCCACTTTGTATCTTTGTTATAGGTCCAGTGATTATCGAGCCATTGTCATTATGCCTCAAGCACCCACTCCCTTCCCTTTACCTCAAACTCCCCAGGCAACTAACAATAACCACTGTACACTTCTGCTCACATCTTTTCAACAGTGCATACGAGGTTTAATATAGAGGAAGATGCAGAAGCGATTGGAAAGTCTGGTTGAGGTAACTAGTGATGGAAACTTCAGAAATGGAGATGACAAAGAACAATACTAACTTTTCTGGTGGGGCAATTCTGCAGGTCCTGCACAGGGGAGCTATGGAAGAGGACAACACTATTAAAAGGATAAGAAGAGGCCGGTACATCAGAAAATTGGTAAGCTTATATATATGTTTGTAAGGAGAAGAGGATGTCCAACTTGAAGCTCTCTGGTTTTTCACTTGGCAAAATCTCGCCTACTTCGTCCAAATGACTTTGCCCAAAAGAATTTAGGAAGGAAAATTGCTTGTAAACTCTTGGTCATTATGCATTTTCTAGTTCAGCAATCCTAAGCAGTATGTTCGTTTTCTTTTTGTAAAATGCTTCCAATAATGGAGGAGAGCGTGAACAGATCACCATATATAAAAGAGCTTACTATTATGAGTCGAGAGGATGGCAAGATGAACTGAAGAGGCTATCTATGTAAGTATCTCTAGTCTCTTTTGTGCAAGTTCTGTTCTATTCTTTCCTTTCATTCTCGGTACATAAAAATAGAAATGGGCTTTATTAGTTGTCAGTCACTAAGCACTAATATAACTTTTTTAATTATTACTGTTTGTTCCTTTTTACTCTTAAATCAGGAGCAGAAGTTGAAATTGCCTGGCATTATTGAATCGTGGGAGTCATTAAGCTCGCATCTATACTACTTCTGAAAGTGATGTAGGTGTCCAGTGCTCGTAACATGGAGAAAGTCGCACAAGAGGGAGTTTGCAGATCTTGTATAATTTTTTATGAATAAAACGCCAGATTTTGGGCCAATGTGATGTGACAATATTTTGAAAACAATCTCTTTTGATTGATGTGAATTGTTGTTATTGTAACAATATATTGATGCATTATGCTATTTCGAAAACCAAATTAATGGTCATATTATTGTAGCATATCAACTTTAGAATATATAGTATCCATAAGATATCAGTAGGAAATAATACCTTGTGACCAATATAATGATTGCTTCAAAACTAGTAAATTGGTCACAAAATATACTTTTAATGGCCAAAATAATGTCACAATTAGAACATATGCTAACCAAAAATAATGATTGCGACAACAGTTCCATAACCATTACTTTTGGTTACTCAAAGATGATTAAATTAGTTATGGATCACAGTTTGATAACCAAATTTATTGGTTATAAATAATTGATTTTGTGACTTTTTCATTTGGTCAATAAAAGAGAAATAAATTGGTTAGCTTTTATAATATTTGTGACCAATTGCATATTTTTCATGACAATTTTGACAGTTTTTTTATGACCAATTACTTTGGTCACATAAAAAATTATTTTTGTGACCATTACTGTATTTCGTCACAAATTTATATATATTGTGACCAAATCAAAGATTTGGTCAGGAATTACTTTTCCTAACGGGGCGAATGTGACCAAAGCTTCAACCAAAAAAATTTGGTAACTAAATAAGTTTTGTGACTAAAATTTGACATTTCGTGACCATTTACTTTCATCATAAAAGCCCATTTCTGTTGTAGTGATTCCATTGATAACTAAACTTGGATTAATGTCTTTACTCAAAGAACCATGGATGACGATTGAAGTGGCTTCGGCTAAAAACTTTGCCCTAATGCTATATCGATGCTTCTTAAATCTAGGATAATCTTGTGTCAATGGCCATCAACAAAAAAAGTTTATAAAACCTAAAAATAGTTTACCCATAATGTTCAATCAGATCAACAAATAAACTAGTCAAATAATCTGATTTTTTATTGTAAGAAAAGAGAACGAATTTGCCTCTATTTATGGAGATATACATCTTTCAATCGCAGTGCAAATTATAATAACAACTAAACCAAAAATTCAGCAAATGTAAAAATGCCCAAGCACCTTCAGCAATAGCAAAAAATAGGATATTCTGTTGATGGTCCTATCTTCAATTCATAACAGCCCACCACCAGCCAAGGGGAGGAAGGTGAGAAATACATGGAATCTAAACCTTTCTTAGCAAATAATAATACAAAGGAAAAAGGCACGTTTTTCTCCTCCACTCTTCTCTTGTAATGTAGCCTCACCCACCATTAAAGAAACCATCTTCCCCATTGGCTTTCTGAAAATTTATATGAGATTGTATGTAACAAATAAGCACACTAAAATTTAGTAGTCTAAATTTGATTAAATCTGGTAGCATACTAAGTATACCGATATTTTAAATAAAGTTATAGACATATACCGGTTGATAATACCACGGGTCGTCAATTTATCATATTGTTCATGAAGATACAAACATATTCTCAATACATTGGGAAGTTTGTACGGTACCACAAACTAAAATTTAACACTACCATTTAGCAGCAGAAAGAAAAATGAAGGACACGTAATGCAAAATAAAGGAATTTTTCCATGAGGTCACCAGTTTTTCATCACTATTTATTCACAACAAGACACCTTCCCCACCAGTCCACCAGCCAACAGCAGCTCCAAAACCCTAGATCCTTTCCCATCTCTTCTTTTTGTTCTCCAGTTGTTAGGAAGGCTTGACTTCTATTTTTCATTTCTTGCTTTTCAAGGTTTCCTTCCCCATATCATTCATCTCTCTGTCAAAAGGGGGAGAAAAATAGAATAGAAAAAGGCAGGAAGGAAAAACAACCCAAACTGTACCCATTACCCAACACTCACTCACTTCACAACCCCAAACGTACGTAAAGTTGGAGACTTTCCTTTGATTCTTCCAAAACCCAGTTTCCAGATCTATCTGATTTCTTAAACCCACATTCTCTCTCGGGTTTTCCTTAAGCTCATTCATTCATTCATCAGTTTACCTGGACAAGAACATATATTAACCGATTTTACTCTGTTTGCTGGATTCTCTTTAATGCTGAGCTACGATTCTCCCCACTGGCTAGTTAATGAATGATATTATGAAGTAAATTTCGTATCTTGGCTCTTGAATTTGCTTGTTTTGCGTTATTTTGAGCTGATTCCCAGCTTGATTTTGTGCGATCCGCTTTGAAAATAGGTGAGAGATTTAGCTGGAGGTTTTAAAGGAGATTCTAGGACAATTCTCTGGAGCTCCAGTAATCTGATAGAGATCTGAGGATTTTCTAGCTGGCCATGTTTTCTGCCTGATAGTCGTACAAATTGTGGGTTAGTTGTCGGGGTTTTCTTTGAGGATATGGCTGTTCCATCAGGTAATGTGGTGATGTCGGATAAAATGCAGTATGCTGCTGCTGCTGCTGGTGGCAGTGTGGGTGGTGGCGGCGGAGCTAATGAGATCCACCCTCGACAGCAGTGGTTCCCGGTGGACGAGCGTGATGGGTTCATCTCGTGGTTGAGAGGGGAATTCGCCGCTGCAAATGCGATGATTGATGCTCTCTGCCACCATCTAAGGGCTGTCGGTGAGCCAGGGGACTATGATTTAGCTATAGGTTGTATTCAGCAAAGGAGGTTCAACTGGAACCCGGTGCTTCATATGCAGCAGTATTTCTCTGTTGGTGAGGTGGTATTCGCATTGCAGCAGGTAGTGTTAAGGCGGCAGCAACAACCGCAACAGCACCAGTACAATAGATACTATTCTGATCAGCCCAGGGCTGGTGCCAAAGAATTCAAGAGGTCTTTTGGTGGTGCAGGGTTTAACAAAGGGCATAGAGGGAGTGAAGCACCAAAAGAGTTTGTTCGTACTAGTTTAGAGAGTTACAATTTAGATGGCAATGGCTCAGGAAATGTAAGTAGTGAGATAAAGGAGGATCCTAAATCAGGTGCGACTAATGGTAAAATGGACGAGAAGGTTTCAACAGTTGCCCAGGATAAGAAAGGTAATCACTTTGGTTTATGTTTGCTACTGATTTCTGTTTAGTGTTTACGGCATGGTGTATGCTTCCATTAACCCTGGCTTATGATAGAACTGTTCTGCATACCTACATTTGGCCATTTTGAGACTTAAATGACAGTATTGAATGTGTTAGGAACTACCTGTCATGTATTGAATGATTTGAAGAAGTATGGATCTTTCCTAAATGGGCAATATATCTATATATGTGCTGGTATAGAGGGTCTTAGATGGAGGCAAGGATGGATTATGGAAGGGACTTTTCTTGGTAAATTTGGACCTTTGTGTGTTACTGACCGATAAGGAAAGCGTCCAACTCACTTAGATTGAAATTCTGTTGTACATCGATGTGATTTTTCTTCAGAATTTGAGTAAAGCTCCATGGTATTTGTGGTTTCTGTTGCAATTTTTTTGCACTTTACTGCAATGGACACCTGTGGTGACAATTTGTTGTGCTATATGACCAGACGACTCTTATAAATGTATATATACTGCATATTGCTACACTGAAGTTGACTGCTATACTGAACTCTGGAAGGTTACTTGACACCCTCTTTCCATGATCAGGTGATCAACATTATTGGTTCAATTGCCAAATTAGGTTCTCCCTCTGGCATGCTTGACCCAAAAGAAATGAAAGCGACAATGACAATTAGAGAGTGTCAGTAGTAGCCCCTCACCTTGAATTGTTTTTTCTTTTTCCTAAAAGTGGGAAAAGAAAGATCCATTAGTCTTTATTTCTAAGCCTTTAGGTACACACAATCGTGTCCTTCTTGTTAAGCTACTAGGAACTCTCATAGGGAAGACAATACAAGTGTTGAGAAAATCACAGCTGGTAATCTGTTGATTTGCTAATTGCCTGGTGAGACATTCTGGGTTACGCATGGTGAACTTTATGCCTAAAATGCGTTGATCGAGTTGCATCCTCGAAATCCTAATGCTTGTGCATAAAATCATGGATTGTCACCATACCTTGAACATTTTTGGAGGAAGTACTGATACCTGTACTTTCTGGTTATTGAAGCAGATGTTACCACATTGCCACACAAGGATAGCCAATTAAAGAGTGGTCGAACCTCAGAAGAAACCGTGTCTGGGAATTCGGAACCTGAGCCTGTGGCTGCTGATGATCAACTTATCCTCAAAGGTGTTCCTTCGTTATCTCTTTGGCTGGCAAGCTGTGCCCATTTCCTCATTTCTGCCTTTGTATTTCTTTTCCCATTGTGGTGGGTTAGGGTGAGCAATGACATGATTACTCCTCGAGCTGTATAAATTGACATCTGCAGAGAATGAGGGAAAATAAACTTTTCCGAGTTAAGTCCAATTAGCACTTGTGTATGTCAGGCCTCTAGGGGTCATTATCATCACTCATAAAAAAAAAAAGGTTCATTATCACTCTGTTCTCTCTAAGGAGTTCCTTTTGGTTGGTATCACGCTGTCATTATTAATACTATGCCTGTCATTGTTTTGTTGTTTGAGTGTTTTCTAGTTTGGAACTTTTCTTGTGGTAATGCAAAATCTCATCTGCAGAGAGCAACTCGGTTATCAGTCAGAATCAGAATGAGATGCCAAATCCCAGTGGCAGTCCAAAGACTTTCATTGGAACAGAGATAATTGATGGAAAGGCGGTAACTTTTGTGACGGAATGACTTCAGTATTTCTGTTCTTTTTCTGAAGGACTGATTCTTGATAGTAGATTCTCTCTTTCTTGGGGTTTCTCTTCTTCTTTCCCTTCTCTTAAGATGTGCTGATTTCTGCTGTAGGTTAATGTTGTCGATGGATTAAAGATGTATGAGCGTTTGCTTGACGACTCCGAAATCCCGAAACTGGTTTCGTTGGTTAATGATCTGAAGGCTGCAGGTAGAGCAGGGAAATTTCAAGGTAAGTTTATTATCAGATTTCCTTTCAAGTTGTTCACTCTGAATCATTTATCCCGGACCCTATCCTAGGTGGAGAATTTTGTTATTTTTATCAGTATCCATGAATATATCTTGGAACAGCTACTGGCAGGTTGGTTATAAATAAGATTATCAATTATTCATGATACATTCATTGTGTTTCTAACTTTGGAGCCCATTGAGCGTCAAAGTTACTGGAAGTTCAGTTAGGTCATTTTGTGTTTTTTTTTCTCATACCTTTCAGTGCATGGTTTGGATGCTTGGTTTCATTTTTCGGTTAAATATAAGTCATGGTTGTTTCTCTCCATATCTATGTATTAATTGCATCATCGAATGGGAGTTTATCAAAGGAATAGTTGGATGAGGCTACTAATGACTTAGGGTAATTTGTGCTCTCTGTGAAGCAGGTCAAACATATGTTGCCTCAAGGCGACCGATGAGAGGACATGGAAGAGAGATGATTCAACTGGGTCTTCCTATAGCTGATGCACCTGCAGATGAAGAAACCCCTAAAGGCAAGTTGCAGTTTCTTTTGCAATAATTGTGTTAATCCTTGATTGTGGATATAAAGTCCAACTAGTATTTCATGTTGAGTGAATGTTGCAGACCAGAAAATCGAACCAATCCCTCCCCTGTTGCAAGATGTCATTGACCGTATGGTTGGCGCACAAATCATGACCACAAAGCCAGATTCGTGCATGATCAATATTTTCAACGAGGTGGCTCAACTCTACCAAGTTATATATTTGCGTCCTGTAGCCGAAATGGTTTTTCCTAGCCTGTATGTTAATCTTTTATTGAAAAACTTCCTGTAGGGTGACCACTCGCAGCCTTACATGTGCCCTTCATGGTATGGAAGACCTGTGGCCATTCTTTGCTTGACTGGATGTGAGATGGTGTTTGGCAGAACGATAAATTCCGACCATGCTGGGGACTACAGAGGCTCTCTCAAGCTAGCTGCTGAGCCTGGGTGGGTACAACCTTGTTTTAGTATTTCAAAGCCACCTGCATCTGTTTCATTCTGAATTAGTCACTAATGTATGTTGCTTCACAGATCGCTTCTGGTGTTGCAAGGGAAATCCTCTGATTATGCAAGGCATGCACTTCCTGCACTTCGAAAGCAGCGAATTCTCATCACCTTCACCAAGTCCCTGCCTAGGAAATTTTCCCCTGGTGATGGCTCGTCACAGCGTTATACACCATTATCCACCACAGCAGCCCATTCATCCTCTCACTGGGGTCCACCGCCAAGTAGATCGCCAACTCATCATGTTCGTTATGCTGGGCCAAAGCACTATGTTCCAACAACTGGTGTACTGCCTGCACCATCGATTCGAGCTCATCATCAGAATGGTGTTCAGCCACTCTTTGTAACTTCTCCAATGGCCGCACAGGTGCCTTTTCCTTCCCCAGTCCCCATCCATACTCCTGTTCCAGCCACCTGGGCAGCAGCAGCTGGTCAAAGGCATCCCTCACCTCGCCTGCCAACTGTCCTGGTGCCCGTCCCTGGGACCGGCGTTTTCCTGCCTCCAGCAGCAAATGAAACTGCTGCTGCAGACTCGGCTCCTTCCCCACCTGAGAAAGAAAGCGGGCAAGGGAAGCCTAGTGAAGGAGTGAAGGCCCCGTTGAAACAGGAATGCAATGGAGTGGCAGCCAAGGCAGAAGAGCAGGTGACCGGAGCTAATGGAGTGTAGCGAGAGAGAGAGAGAGGTTTTGGCAGGTGAGAGAAGAGAGTAGGAGTAATGGTGGTAAGCAATGAGTTTGAAAGCGAAAAATGTAAAGAGCGGCGAAACATTGGAGACTATTTGACATGGATCATCTCATACTTAGTTACAACTGAGTGGGGGAGACTGAATGGAGATGGTGGGGAGAAGAAGAAGAAGAAGAAGAGCTTGGAGGGAGGAGATGATGGTAAGAGAAGCTTTTGGCTGTGTTTCTCTTTTACCATTTCTCTCTACTTCCCTTTTTTTTTTTCTATGTTTCCTGTCTACTCTGATACATTTTTTGGTGTCTCACTATATATTACAGAAGTACCACTCAGTCACTCACTAGGATCAGTTCGGATTTGGATGAGAAAACCTCAGCCTCATTCTCCTTCCATCTAATATTTGACATCATTATATCATCACCTAGCCTACTCTTTGATGTTCTTAGCGGGGACAATCTCTCATTATTGTGCTTCTGTAGTGTGTTACCTAGTCTTCATTCGGTCGTTGTGGTTATGGTGATAAGAGGGATTGCTTGTTCTCGAAACGATTGCACGCTCTAGGATAAGCTAGTTACACCTATCACTATCTCAAAATGATTAAAGTTACCGTTGGAAAAACTTAGTTTAGATATAAGACTCAAAGAGAGAACTCCACTCAACATGGAGCTTAAGTTTCATCCAAATTTGTTACAAGCCAATATTGATTATGGATAGTAAACACATCTTGAATTAGGGATGAGCAAATAGCTTGTTAATCACCAAACCATTACCTAAATGCAAAATTGCGAAGTACATACATGTCAATCATCAAGAACATACTTACTAAACACAGTCCGACCTTACTAGTATTCAAGATTCTTACCATTTTAGTGTACTTATCTATGTCTAATAGAGTTTGTTTGTCAAAAAAATTATAGTATATGGACTAAAATGCCATAATCCCTTTTTAATAACACATCAATTCAATAGAGAACAGAACATAAAGACTCCCGAGCCCCCAGGCCGCCGGCGTCGGCCCTGCCTCCGGAACTGCGATTCGGATTTCGGTAACTTTAACTCCTTATCATCCCCGATACCGCCGGCGAGAACAGAATCAGAATCAGAAAGAGGATGGGAGACGATACCACCGGCGAGAAACAGAATCAGGCGCGTCTCATCATCCCCGATTTCCTCTCCCTTCAAGAGTGCAAGGTTTCCGCCTCTTCCTTCTTCTTCGATCGAATCTTTTTTCCCATTTAATTGCCCCCAACTTGAAAGAATTGGGGAATTTTGGTAGGAATTGGAATTCATTCATCGGAGCTGCTCCACCGTCGGTTACCGTCCCAACGTCTTCTCCACCACTCTTTCTCACCTCATCGCCACCAATTCTCCGCACCTCATCATCCCTTTCCTCTCCATCCGTGACCGCCTGAAAGAAAAGGTCGAGGAGTTCTTCGGCTGCGAGTACGAGCTCTCCGTCGAGTTCACCGGTTTAATTAGGTTAACCCCCATTTCTCTCCTTCTCTCTCAAATTCTCTCGCATATATGCTTTGCTCTTAGTTCCTGGTTATCATCACGCCCCTGCTTGCTGCAATTGCAGCTGGACTCGAGGCGCAAGCATCGGCTGGCACACTGATGACAACAGGCCTTACCTCAAACAGCGTCACTTCACTGTACCTGCCTCTATGCCTCTTCTCTTTTTCTGTTTCACCATTTTTCTGTTGGATCTTGTGCTCACTGTTTGCCTTTTTTTGTTATGCTTCTGTTGTTTACAAAGGCAGTCTGCTATTTGAACACTTATGGCCAGGATTTCAAAGGTGGTCTTTTCCACTTCCGGGATGGTCACCCGAATACTCTCGTCCCAGCCGCCGGGGTAAACATTTCGACTTCCCTTTCAGTTACAAATGCAGTAATAGAATGGTGTATGTGAAGTGAATTGTAGTCTGATATCTTGTGATGCATCCATTACAGGCTGTTTCGATCTATACAGCTGATGATCGTAACGTTCATTCGGTGGATGAGGTATTCTTGACACATAGTTGAAGAAGTCCCCTATTGCCTGCTGCATATGGTTTTGCATTTGTTTTCTGTGTTCTGATTTTAGCTTGGAGATCTATCAATCGGCAGATAATTGAAGGAGAAAGACTGACACTTACAATGTGGTTCAGCCGCGACAGTGCACATGATGAAGATGCCAAACTTATATCCCTTCTGTCTTCAAACATGCCTTGCTCTTCAAGCAAATCTGAAGAGTTGCTGCTGCCAAGGCCAGCTTCCAGCAATATGTACTGGTTTTGTCGGGGTCAAGAGCAGAATGAAGAATCAGGGTTTAATATATGTTGTGCAAGGATTTACGGTGCAGGGTTTGATATATACTCTACCGAAGAACAGTTATCCTGTTCTGATTTCTCTGAACTGCTCGAACGACCATTGCAACTAGCAAGGAGTAAGGTGCTGTTTGAGCAAGAATTCACCAACATTTTGCATGCGCTACAGGTAACGTACACAGATCAAAATTGGTGTGCTTAAGATTATTGGGTCATGTGTTCAGTATTGAACTGTCTAGCCAGAAAAGTTATATAAACCCATCATAGGCTAAAGTTTGTGTCTTTTTCGTTGTGGTTAGAAAAATTCATCACAGTTTTGTTGTTGCTTAGGTGGTACAATTTTTGTGGTGGAAGGCCCCTGCGCAAGTGAATTCTCTGAGAGTTGCAAAAAGGAGGGAGGTATGGTTACTGTCTGAGTTGCAGCAAGGAAAGATTGCCTCTCTGAAATTCATGTTTGTGAAGGATAATGAACTGGCAAATAAGATGTTTCGTGATGATAGATGCTATCTGTACGAATTCGACTGGACCGAGTTCACTGTTGCTGTCGATGAACTGGAACACTATTCTCGTAGACTGCAGAAAGAGTTGGTAATGAGCTTGCCTCATTGGCGAACACAACAAATCATATACAAAGTTCCCTTGTAATGGTCTCGACTTTTGCCACTCTGCAGAACATGGTACTTCTTTTTCATACCCCGCTTTTTATGTCCATCTCTTATCAAGCTAGACTGTCATTTATTTTTATTCATGTGATGTGTTTAGATTAGCGAGTACCATCCCCATCTGGTATCAAGCTAGACTGTCATTCATTGATGACCAATGAAAGGCGACCTAAAGTCTCTTAATCGATTAAGATTAGAACAAGTTACCCTTTCTAAGTGATAACTAAAAGTCCATGGAATTAACTGTATCATAGATGTCATTCCTAATTACAGTGATAAAGTTACAATGGAAGGCCAGGATCACGTAGTGAGGGATACTCGACTGATAATATCGCTGAATTAGTAACAGTAGTAGTGTGGTTTTGATGCTACTACATCCGAGAGACTGACATTTCTGATGTGCTCCATTGATGCAGGACTTCACCGTCGATGCCATAATAAACAACACGAACTTCATCCGACGAGATCTGAAGCGTCATGAACCCCTGACCATCATAGTAGAACTTCATCTCCTTGGGATCCCATGAGCTAACGTCACCTTTCCACGCTTTCGACCCTGCCCCACTGGTGAGAAACTGAAGCTTGGTCCGGCTGCTGCTGATATGCTCCAGGCAGTGGTCATGCCCATTCACGTACAGATCCACATCGTGTGCCTCCAAGATGGGCAGCAGCTGAGCCTCCAGCTCGACCGTGTTGCCATGGTGGCCCGCGCTCTTGATCGTGTGATGCCCCACCACGATCTTCCACCTTGCCTTCGACGACCTGAGAGCAGAGTCCAGGTCAGCCAGGAGGTTGGACAGGTAGGTAGCTCGGTCAGGGAGTAGGCCGCTCCAGTCGTAGACGTGGTCCTCCGGGTCGGTGAAGTACTTGTCGGAGAAGGGCGTGGTGTCGACGAAGAAGAACTCGGCCAGCTTGGTGTCGAGAATGAAGGATCTAATGCAGAGCCATCTGGGGTCCTTCTCTTGTAGGGTTGTGCTCAGTTGTGCTTCTACGTTGCCTCTGTAGTCGTGGTTCCCCAAAACTGGAATCATGCATGCGGTTACTAGGTTAAAAAAAAGAAAAGGATTCACCTAGTCGAACTTTTTTACTGCTATTATGGGGGATGAAACAAGCCAGGGAGGAGGGGTAAATTAGTTACCGTTGTACCACTGCTTCTGCAGGCTGGGTGCTGTGTAGATGTCTGCAAATGAATGGTAAAAATTGGGGTCGTGAACTCCTGTTAATCCGTCGTCGTAGAAGTTATCCCCGGTTGATATCACGAAGTCGATTTTTACTGCCTCTGCAGTTACCCCCATCTGTGAAAAGGTAAAAAAAAAAAAAAAAAAATTGTGTCCCAGTAATTAGCAATTGAGGAATTACCACGGCAGTGAATTAGCTTGTTCAAGGCATGATGGTCTAGCCAATGCAGGTACGTGGCGAAGTAGGCGATGATTTGATCATGTGACACCGTGACGATTTTGTGATTTTTTTTTAATCATTATAACTCTATTGTAGCTTAAACGGTTAGGCGTGGAACTTTGTCACATACAAATCTCGTTACGGTGTCACAATCGTGGGTTGTTTTAGGCAGGATGCGTGCATGTGCAACAAACAGTTGTGGGTATGGGTAACGATACAATAATGGCAAATTGGCAATCCTAGAAAATGGGAAGAAAGCTGTGAGCCTGCGACACTTACCCATCAATTTGTTTGTTTGTTAATTATCGGTAATGTCTATTTTTTATCCAAAAAAATTTTAGATTTTTTTATATTATTCAAACCTATCAATATAGTAAAAATTAGTTAAATGTTAATTTTCAGTTAGCAATTTTGTTAGTAATATTGATTTGACAACATGATACTGACTTGGAAGAGATCTAAAATTTTAGTATTTTAACCATGGTCCATGAAACCGTACCGGAGATCGTACTGGGAAAGTAAGTTTTAGGGTATTTTATGGTAAAACCGTGGTTTAACCATAGTTCAACCGTTATACCGTTAAATACCGCCTACCGGTTTAGCCTCCGATACTGGTATTTTGTGGTTGAACCGTCGGTACGGTACGATTTCATGGACACTGATTTTAACTAAGAAAAGAGTTATAAAATTATCAACGATAACGTAAAAATGGTTACTATTTTGATGCATTATGAAAGATTTGACTAATTAATAGAATTTTATAAATTTAGATAATATAAAAGAATCTAAAAAAGATTTGGATAAAAAATAGACATTACCCTTATTTATATTATTTATACGAAGGGAAAAAAGAAAAAGAATTGTTTGCTTGTTGGTTGGTGGATTGCGATTTGCGAGTGACCCACCCTCTAATTTGCTTGTTTGTGATTTAAAGTATGATCTTTTTTATGTCCTACTCCCACCTGGCCACCCAACTAAACTAAGCTATCCATCCATGAACCAAAACAGGCTGATTTTCCAACACCATCATATCTTATCAACTCCACGTCACAACAAAAAAACATGCTAAAAGCTAACCCACCCATTTATGCTAATTGCTCTGTATGATTACCCAATTTTCATCATTGGCTTTCTCTCCTGTAATTAGCCTTGTTCATTCTGTCCTTTATTTATAGTTAACACCTCCCCCATTCACTAACTTAATCATCCTCTTGTTGGGAAGGAATCATTCACCCTTTTTCCATAGAGCTTTCTTGCCCTTGTCGCAGCTGGCTAGCTTGTCTCCTACGGCAATTACTAATTAGACAAAACAACACGTATTTGAGAGCCATTATATTCACGTCACGCTAAGTAGGAGTGGCTATACAGTTCGGTCCGGTTAAATTGGAACAAATTGATCCGGTCCCAGTCCGATCTTTTCGGGAACATAAGGGCCAAAGATTGGATTGGATACAGTCCGGTCTTGACCCGGTCCGGTCTTGACCCGGTCCGGTCCCAATTTGATCTTGATTTTAGGTGTTGGGGGTCTCTTATCCGGTCTTTATCCGAGTTTTTTTTACCTCAAATCTAAGCTCGAATATGAGATTGGATTGTTTGCTATCCGGTCCCAGTCCGGTTCCAGTTCGAGTTATATGGTCCTGTTTCGAGTAAAACCAAACGGGACCAAATAGCCAGCCCTAACGCTAAGCTAGCCTCTTCTCTTTTCTTGGTTTCGTTTTCAACTATGCATATAGAAAAAATCAACAATGATGTCGGCAGGAGGAGGCTTGTTTGTTCGAACCAAGTCCCTAGGCCAAAAAAGCGACCAATGGGCATATTGGAATCTACCTCGAATTATGCTCTATGAAAACCAATATATACCCCCATAAAGACAAACTGAACAAAACGACAAAAAGTCTGGCAACGTGTCAGTACATGAATGGTCAGTGCAATGCCTGTCCAGTTATTTTTTTTTATCTACCCAGCATCCTTGAGCCATTGCATTGGGTAAAATATACTATCATATTAATTATTTACTGTCAGAACTTGAACTTGTTGCGAGAAGAAAGAAGAGAAGGATGGAGAGATTGCGTACCTGGGTGGCAACTTGAGTTTGGTTGTAGGCTCCTTTCCTGCCCCAGTCGCCGACCACCAACACGGCCAGGGATCCGTCGCCGTTGCCGGCCTTGAAGTACTTCGAACCGCTGTGCTCCAGCCGCGGCAGCTCCGCCACCGCCGCCGCTGCCATGAACCATACAACGGACAACACGACGGCCACCCTCATCTTGTTGATGGTCGAGAGGCCACCACGAGAAGAAGCTACTCGTTGTTGTGGATGGTGGTGGGACATGGTGACCACACACAGAAGGAGAGAAAAAAAAGGAAGGATAGGAAATCAACTGATTTAGGTGACAACGGCGCCTAACCTCTTCTATTATATATATTTACACACTGCACGCGGAACACACCAAAGTGGGTAGGGAGGAAAGTGACATTTTTTCCGATTCACGTCAAAACCAATTAAACAAAATGGTGTCCGGTGATTTCTGTTGATCGATGTGACTTGAATCGGACTATCTTGTTAACGACTGGATGTTATGGGGTCTCTGTAATCTGTATATCTTTGAAGTAGTATAGTGAAACTGACTCTCTTCTGTTAGTAAACCATGTAAATCGTGTGTCATATATGTACGTTCTTGTGTTTTGTTTTCTTGCTTTATCAAATCCTCCTGTTTCTCGATCCGTAGAGAAACAATCGTGACAACTTCTTTTTCATGAATATATTATAGTAGTGGGGGATCGAGGTGATAAACAAAATAAGGCCAACCAGAACTAATGGTGGAGAGGATATCTATATTTTTATAGAGAGAAAAGAATCTTGCTATGGACCGGCATTTTCTATTTTATAAAAGTTGCCTTTGGTGGTAAGAAAGTAGTTCTTGTTGGAAAAAGTTTGAGATTTCGAGAGTATTTGAATACGATATCCTCATATTATTTATATACCCCTAATAATTTCACTTCAATTTATATTTGAAAATAGTGAGGTAAACGTACTTTTAAACTCACAAACGGCAAACCCAATGCATGATAAAAAATCCAACAAATTTATCAAATCTCCGATGGCTCAAATCCATAAAATAATTTCTCCATTTTTTTCCAAATTAATTTTTAATCAAAGTGCGCATTTTTCAAATCTTATAAACAAACAGCCCATAAATTAACAAAATGTATAAAAAAACACAACAAATATGCGAATTGATTTATCATGCTTTCATACTTTCTAATAAATAATTTTTATTTTATTAACATTTAACATGCCAATGGATTGCATAATCAGTTTCCCTTCCAACCATGTTAATAATATGACTAAACTATATTAATCTATATATATATGCAATCATTCGTGGAAAAAAAGTATGTAATTCCGGAATCATCTATGTGATTTGGCTCATCTTTGAAGGATCTCCATCCCGTATATATATATATGTCGGCTCTTTTCACCAAATGAATTACACGACAAAGGATCCCCTCAAGGCCCATTGATTGAACCATAACGTCGCTTCCCTTTCGTTTCGTATACACACAATAACATGTGTTGTCCAGTTGCAAATAAATATTAGCAGGAAGGAAGGATACGCACATATATAGGAAACTTCGGTTGTCAATTATCGTCAACCAATTATTCCTCAATTTGTTTCACTTGGCCAGTTACTTATTACCAGCTTCGGCCTTCTGTTGTCAAAAAAGAAAAAAAGAAAAAAAGCTTCGGCCTTCGAGTCCTCAAGGTGATTATGCTTACCACGTCACTAGTAAAAGATAGGAATTGTAACATCTAACACGTCTATTGAAAAAATAGTAATTAAGAGTGGAAGCATGTGTGGGAAAAAAAAAAAAAAATACAAGCTTATTGTGAAATAGAGAGGTCCTTATGGCTCAAGGGACTTAGTTTAGGTTAGTTGAGGATCCAATGGTAGTTGAATTACTTGTCCTCCGGGAAGCGGTCTATTGGTGCATGAATCGTGGCTTCTAGAACGTCCAGTTTGAAGGTGATGCTAAGGTCGTCATCGAGAAGATAAATCGGGCAGATACCAGAGATAGTAGATTTGTGGTTATTGGAGGAAATTATGCATTACTTTGTGTTGATATGACTTGAATCGGATTATCAGCCGCTACGACTGGTAATCGGGGGTCTCGCTGTAACCGTTTCCTTTGCTAGATTGGATTAGGTTTAGACCCACATGGAGAAGTACTATAAATACTTCTCATACTCCTCTGTAATCTGTAATCTCCTCAGATATAGTGAAACTGGCTCTCTCTCGCCCGTGGACTAGCTAACACACATCGTGTTAGTGAACCACGTAAATCGTGTGTCTGTGTTCTTTCGATTCTCGCTTTCGTATTCTTGCTTTGTCGATTCCGGCGATTTCCCGATCCGTAGCAGCGCGTTTATAACAACTTTGCTACTCACTCTGGGTTTAGTTTACGATTTGTAGGTCGAAATAGCAATAGGCACTACAACAAAAAGAGTCTATGCCAAGGGTTTTTTTGACCTATAGCAAGGGTTTTAACCCCTGCTACAAAGTGTAGCAAGGGTTTTACCAACCCCTGGACGAACCCTCGCCAATGCTGCCCCTGCTACGTGTAGCAAGGGGTTTTAGCAACCCACGGTGGAAGTCCCATCCAAGGGTTGTAGCAAGGGTTAAAACCCTTGCCAATGTACCAAGGGTTTAAAACCCTTGCTACACGTTAATGTAAATTACAATGAGAAGATATTCATAGCAAGGGTTAAAACCCTTGCATAATTCGTCACTAAAACTTTATGACCATTTGTGTGCAAAGCGAAATGGTCACTAAAGTGTCATCCTAACGAGAGGTGCATCATTAGCAACGAAATTTTGGTTGCAGATACTGGTATTTTGGTCATTATATTGTTGGTAGAACCATCATTACCGTTGCATCCTAAAAAGAGGTTCCTCATTAGCAACGACATTTTCATCGCAAATACTGATTCCTGTCACTATATATCACTATATATCACTATATACAAACGTTCTAATATAATTGGAACAAAAACTGATTTTTTACATCAACAACCCGAACATTATAATACAATTGGTCATTCTAATATAATTGGTAAACCCTGTTTTTTTTAACATTAACAAGCTCAACATTCTGGTCATAAATGTCATTCTATATCAACTAGAAGAGCCAGATCACTTTGTAAATAGGAAAACCCCAAAGATTTAAATCTATGCTCTTGAAGCAAACTATAAACAACGATTATAACCTTTGAACATGACTGCAGAAACTGAGAAGCTGGCACTTTGATCTCATTGTTCGTTCTTCCTGGCAGCCTCCTCGTAATAGTGGACCACCTAGCCAAATAAGATAAAATCTAGTCAATATATTAATCATCCATTAATCCCTTGATTAGTTTGTCTAGATTTAAAGAAACTGATTTAAAGATCAGGGTTATAATATTGAAAAAATTCATTAGAACTCTGTAGAAGGTTCAACTCAAGTGATTACTGATCATTGATTGTAATATACCTGTTCCCCCAATCGGAATGCAACTCCACAATAATGCTCTCTTCCTATGGAGTGATCTGGCCTCTCTTCATGCCTGGCCTCAAGTAACTATCACCTGATCAGTCTGCAACTCTTCCCATTCCTCTTCAGTCCTGCTATTTCGATCAGGTTGTATACAAGCAGTAAAGCTAATTAGAAGTCGGCGATAAATTATCATTCATAACAAAAAAACCATCTATAATGGCTAACAAATACTAGCAACCATGGAAACAGAGAATTGGTTTTCATCGAAAATCCATTAAAATTGCTAGCTTAGAAATCAGATTAAGCAATTCAAATGCTCAAAATAATATGTGCTTGAGAATCCTCCTCTCCTGTACCTTATAAACAATCCCAGCATTAGTGAGTTTGGTGCAGAATCCACATTCAAACACCTCCTGGAAACCCTTCCGAGACAGCAAATAATGCAATACGTAATACTCCTAGTACAATGACAGAGCACAATTAATTAATTTGCATTACAAACTCATCAATGTCAGTCAAGGCCAAGCACTTACCTTCTTTATTCCAATCATATTTAGCCTGTCATCAGTTCCAATTGCAATGACAGCATTCACAACCATCGTTGCAAAGAACTCTTTCTCTCCACCTATGAGGTTAGAATTCAGTGTTGTTTGTGCGCATTTAGAAAGTAAGCTTTTCTTTTCTTCCAGACTCTTCCCTTTTATGTTGGTCGCTAAACCTTTGACCTTGTCGATATCCTAGCATGTTTAACAGCTAAGTGAGTAGGGTATACAGAGATTAGCATCTAAAGGTTGATAGAAGATAGGAGAATATTTGATGTCACACACCAAATTGCAGGTAGCTCTATAACTACGTATCAGATTCCATGGGTGGACTCCATCTTCGTTAAAGGTTTGGCTTCCCTTAAAAATTATGCGGCTAAAAGAACCACTGTTGTGATCCCGTCGCCAACCTGGAGCACAAAGAATTAAAAAGGGACATAAAATTTACCAGTTAAGACATCAACGGACACATTAGCCACAGAAACAAATAAACCACCCTGTCTAGTCCTTCTATAATCCATGATTCAAAACCCTCAAAACAACAATGTCGCATCAGTTCGAAGTGTTTCATGTTCTAATACTACATATACTTGCAGAAGGGAGTGAATTTAACGACAAGCTCCTCTTCCATACAACATCATATCGAAAAACCCTATTCACATTGTAACAAGACATAGTTTCACATCTCAACGCAAAAAAAAAACAGAGAAAGCAATGTAAAAAGAGCACCTCGGAATCCTGGGACTTGGCAATGTCGACGAGGATCTCAGCGGCAGGATGGATAATATCAAGTAGCTTCATGATAGTAGCTCCATCATTAGAAATGGTATATAGTTAAATAATAATATAATTAAGCTGCTAGATAGAGAGTTCAGATGATATACCTATTCGACCCGAGATCTCTTATTCTGTTCAATATCAAGTTGAAATGTTTTAAACTGAATCTGTCTTTTTCCCGGCGTGCTTAAAAAAGATCCAAAAAAGAAAGTCGAGACTGAACTGAAACATGAAAATTAGAACTTGGTCCAGATTTAGAAATTCACCTATGGATATTAATGAACACTTACACCTTGGTTGGACAAGGAATCTGCCACTTCTGCTGTCACGCTGATATGCTTTAAGAAATCAATTCTGCAATTACAGTAAAAGCCCTAGAAATCAATTATGCAATTACAAAAGTGGGTCTTCTGAATCCACATCACAGACTCCAAAGCATCCTTTACATGTGTACAATAAATAGGACAACACATCTACAACATAGTAACACAATCAAACTGAGTAGCTACAGAGGAAACAGTAGACCTTCATTCCAATGAAGCAAGTGTTTTACTGCATCTGGAGAAGATGGCTAGTGACTCTCCACCAGTAGTTCACGATAGAAATTCTAGCTGTGTTTTACTTTCAAAAGAACCACATATTTAACAGAACCAATGATGAACCTGTGTAATGATTTAGTGCAATAGCAATCAAACTTGATCTCAACAACCGTATAAATGCTCAACCAAAGACAAATTTGAAGGGGAAAAAGGCTCCAAAGAGCACAAAATTATGGGTACGAAATTGCAGAAACTAATCAAATGACCATGGATATTAATTCAATCTTTCAGTAGCAATATCCCTCATTATCAAGGTTAAAATCAACCATCTGAGTCCACCTTTCAAACAATTATGCTTAGCATCACTCACCAATCATCAATGGCCTCTTTAAACAATTAAGTAAACAACCATTTTCAATCAACTTGGACAGCAAAGTACTGAAAATACCTTAGGCATGATAGGTCTTTGATTCCCCGCAGGAATTAGGATGGACCCAATTCCTAAGTATCCAATCCTCCTTTCTTCAACTGAACGAAGTAATGCTCGTTCGAACGGAAGACGGGAAGCCTCGGCAGCTCCGTAGTGCCTTTAACCCGAGAAATTCAAAATTTCCCAGCGAAAGGAGATTAAATTCATAATCGAAAGAAGACGAGAGAGTGTAATCGAAAGAAGACGAGAGAGCGTAATCAGGAGTCGATGAAAACCTTCTTCCTAATTCTGGCATGGCGGGCGGTCCTGCCGACTTGTCTAGTTCTGGCTTTGGCTTGAACAGTGGTAAGCTCGGCGGAGCAATTATGAGCTCTGGTGTGGATTCTCGATCGCTAGCGACGGAGATCCATGTGAAAACTGATCTCGCCAAATATTTGACTCTGACGATAGGAAGCGAGTTCAGGATGTCAATGTCGCCATATCTCGAACCGTATTGGGGGTTTCCGATCGAAATCCCGCGGTGATTCTTCTTAATCGAGCGAAATCGCAACTCTTCGGGACTTCGGATCACAACAAATCCCTAGACATAGAATTCTTGGCCTTTGGTGAAAATCGAGCTGGAAAGAAAAAGTAGATTGAAGAAGGTTTTCAAATCGAGGAACGGAACAGAGAGAGGGTTTATAGGTCTCGAATTAGTTGTGTGAGTAGCAGGGGATCATGAACCCTTGCCACAAACCGCTGGAAGAGGGAGTTCAGAAAAAGTTAGCGGGGGTTTGATGAACCCTTGCTATTGAACCCTCGGTATAGGGCACTTTTTTTGTAGCGAGGGTAGCCCATGTGGTGGATAGAAATACCCTTTATTTGTATCCGGCTACTTGTCGTTCTTTTGATTTCCAGACCTGGCTGTATTCCAGGGTGTAGCAATCTGATATTTTGAATCAATATATGATTATCTTTTGTCAAAACAAAAAAATATTAGACGATTTTGTAAGTGTTGAGAAATTAATCCCTCACGTTATGTGAGTTGCAGAGGTTGTAACTTGTAAGCAGTTATTTGTTTAGATGGTCGAATAGCGAGTTGGTAACGTACTCAAATTTGATATGGAACTAATATGTGGAAATCGGATACTTATTTACTTAGTAATTTATTGGGGACTTAGGTGAAACTAGTATATATAGAATTTAGAGGTTGTGGTTCTTAATACATCAAGAAAAAAAAATACTATCTTCTTCGACTCATCCGAAAGATATGAAATCTTCCTCATATGAACTATATATATATATATATATATATATATATATATATAGGATTGATTTATGAATGTTACAAAACCTTCTCGATCGTGCTCTAAATGTATCACCCAGTTATTGATCATCTTTCAGATTCCACATCCAGTTCCTAATGAATAATCAACACGAATCTATGTAACTTTATCGATCTTTGATAATCCGTCAAAATAGCTTTTTTCGTAGAATTGTTTATGTTCAACTTAATTCCTTAAAAAAATCTTCTGAGTGGTATATGAAGTGATTAAGACCACGAGTTTATGGAAGTCTATCAAAGAAAATTAGTAGAAGGGTAAAGTAAAATTCAGGTTCACGATAATTTAAATTATATTCTAATGTTATAAAGTTAGAAATTGAAAGGGTGTATTAGATCAAGAAGTTGATTATTTGATTAACTGAAGTGACCAACAGACGCCAAATAATTGAATCAAATGGAGTAACTAATTTTTTTTATTAGATATAGAAGGCCTTCCTTACTCTTACCATTTCAATCCACCATCCATGTTCAACATAAAGGAGACACCAATAGGTCCAGCTAGCTAGGATTTTGTATATTCAAAGATAAAAACGATCGAGGCCTCAAGTCTAGCTACTTGGACTTGGCTAGAATTATTGGTCACTACGTACTGGCTAAGAAAGAACAAAATATTTTTGGACACAAATGATGTGTTAGTAACATCAAGCCCATACTCCCATGTGACGTGAGCTTTCTGTTTTGGTCATGATCGAATTGAAAAGCTGGAAGCTCATAATTCCCGGCCAGTTCAGTGAGTTGTCTGTCGACCCTACTTATCTGAAACGTTTTTTTTTTATATAATTCATGAACATCTCCACACACATTACTTAACTAAAGCGGAACGAGATCAAATTTGGGAGTTACCTGCTTGAGTAGGGTCGTCCCATGATATTCGGAGGCCCTGTTCGACAATTTAAAATATGGTCCCCAAAATTTTTTCTTCGCAAATTATTAAAAATAAAAATTAGATAAGTTTTGAAAATAATTACAAAAGTAATAATATTATCTATCATTGTTCAAAAAGTAACAATCATCTAGTATTATTTAAAATAAAATTCTCTATTAGCCCGTTCATCTTCTCAATATCTTTTGAAAAATGAAATCAATCCATCTATTAATAAAATAGCATAATCAATAAGCATATATTTTCATTGTAAATGTTTACTAACCGAATTTGTTGAGTGCAATATTTCATACAAAATAACTATTGAAACAATAACCTCAATATCACTAAGTTCATTTTGTGCCAAAGATTTAGCCTCACTTCTAGTTTTCGAATTGCCATCAAGATCGACTACTAGTATCCTCGCTCCTCAATTCTCTGTTTTCTTTTACGCTTAGAACTACCTTTTCAAAGTTTTGGGTTGACATAATTAAAAATTATAATCAAAGATTAATGATTTCAAATTTTCAATCAATATTAAATTCCCTACAAAAGTAAAAGAAAAAAAGGTTAGAACTTAAAATAAGTTGATTAGAAGGCTGGATAGTAGGGATGGACATAGATTAGGAGTTAATTAGAATTGAGTGTGGATAATTCATATTTCGGCGTTGGATGGTTTTGGGAAGTTGAGAAATTTTAGGGAAAGAGAAGAAGAGAGGCGTTAAATACACTAACTGTTAGTTGTAACATCAAACCAGCTCTAGCTTAGTGTTTAATTTTCTCCTTAATGATAAGGAGATCAATGGGTCGATTCCCTTCCATGGCAATTGCTACATTTGGTTTTTGTGTGGGAGCTGTTGCCAGCCCAAGTGGGCCTCCGCCTTGTCAGCCGAAGTGGCCGAGAGTTGTTGCCCCCATGAATTATATATGTGGTCTTGCTAGGTGAAGTGGGCCTCAAGACTTATTAAGAGGCCGCCATAAAATTGAGGCCCTGTGTTGTGGGTCTGACCAGCACAGGATCTGGGCCGGGCCTATGCTTGAGTCCTTCTGGCCTTCCATAAAAGTTACCATTAACGTCGCCAGGAACACCATAAATGGGACTCAAAGAGGGTCATACTCAGGACCTGCCACATCCGGATCGAGCGCCACACAAGGGTTTCATTCACCAATCGGGTTATGTGAACTTTGACTACTGAAACTTAACACAAACTAGAGGGTTGAAAAAGAAGGAAAGAAGGAAGAACGTTAACAAGATGGAATTAAGCCCATTAATATTGTTTTTGCTAATGAGCCCGACCATTTTATCGTTTTGGGCCTTACACTTTGTTTCTCTGAACACGGGCTTTCATTTTCAAAGTAGCCCTTTTTTTCTTTCAGTTTCAGATAAGATTTCACCATCTATTTTCATTTTTTGCACAAGAAAGGAGAAGATAACATAATTCTAACATTTCATATTAAGTTTGTTCCTTCACAAAGAAACAATGGTGATTGCATGTTGCTGGGATTCCCTAATTAATGTGCCCTTTATTCAAGTCAATTTCTTTTGGAGTTCTGAAAAATTTAAGATTTGTGCGTTGAAATCGAAAGATCAATAAAAAAAAAAACAATCATATCATGTCAACATTAACAGTGCCTTCACCCCAGCCTTCCCCTCGCGAGGATGCCCAAAACCTCCATCGTGCCTTCAAAGGTGCCTTACTAATCACACACATTTCTCCTTAATCACCATATTAACAAATTTCATTCACCTTCTAGCTAGATTAATTTGCATTGCACGACATAGATTTGTCACCATTTTGTGCTGGCAATGGCATTTGTCAATCTCTATTTCTTAGGAAAACTTTAGATCTCATATCGTACCCCACGAATAGTGATTTTATCCCTTTTCGATTGATTATGAAATTGTTCACAATTCCGAAATAATTTTGAATGTATGATTCAATGTAGGGCTAGGCTGTGACACGGGAGCCGTGGTGAACATTCTGGCACACAGAGATGCATCACATCGTGACCACATCCTCCAAGAGTACGAAACCTTGTTCTCCCACGACCTCCGTAAGGTCTTGGCCGATGAGCTCCACGGCAATCTCAAGGTACGCACATACGCATACACATACCATTACTTCCTTAATTAAAACGCGCGTAAAATATTGACCGCATATGCAAGGGTTTTGACCCAGTCAGTGTTAATCCTTCCCTCCAGAAAGCAGTCCTCCTATGGATGGAGAACCCAGCGGAGCGCGACGCCATCGCGCTCCGCCAGGCAATCAAGTCGGTCCCACTTTTCGACGCCCGAGGCGTCACCGAGCTCATCTGCACTCGCACGTGCGCCCAGATCCGACAGATCAAACAAGTCTACTCCTCCAAATGGAGCTCCCTCGAGGACGACATCAAGTCCCACGCCTCCGGCGACCACAAAAGGCTGCTTCTCGCATACATCAACACCACGCGCTACGAGGGCCCCGAGATCGACGCGCTCTTGGTCGAGAGCGACGCCAACTTCATACGCAAGGTGAAGGCCGGGAGCTCGTCGGACGAGGCCGTTTTGATCGAGCTTTTCACCGAGAGGAGTAGGGCCCACCTCGTCGCTCTCCGCTCGGCTTACTTCACCATGTACCAGAAGGACCTCAGGATGGTGCGCTTTGACGTAAATATTTAATAATACGTCGCAGCTAGCTGTGTTAGTGCGTGGTATAAGATTCATTATGAAATTTACGTATTATATGTACGTGTGTGCATGCATGCATGCAGGCGATAAAGGACGTGACGTCGGGGAGTTTCAAGAACGGGCTGTCGGCGATCCTGCAGTGCGCGGAGAATCCGGCGAAGTACTATGCGAAAGTGATGAGGAAGGCGATGAGAGGGCTGGGGACGCACGACACGGCGGTGATAAGGGTGGTGGTGACGAGGGCGGAGATCGATATGGAGGAGATTAAGGTGGAGTACAAGAAGAGGTTCAAGAAGCCATTGGTGGATGTTATTCATTCGGAGACTTCGGGACATTACAGATCTTTCCTTCTCGCCCTCATTGCTGGCTAGCTATATAAGATGCTCAGTAATGTATATAAGATGCTCAGTAATGTTCTTGTGGTTGTTGTGATGAATAATTAAGATGAAAATGTAATGAGTCGTTTGTCATGAAAATAATTGGCTAGGGATGCATTATCTACGTACTAGAAGTTAATTGGCTAGGGATGCATTATCTACGTACTATAAATGGACATCGAACTACCTACATAATATACCACACCTCATATCATGCATTCTTCCCATAAGCTAGCTAGTCACCACATTCACATATTGTAACAATCCATTAATTTATTTCGGTATCTTTATTTCAAATGCACACATCCATCGTCACAATATTATACATACATATAGTTTAGACAATCACACTAGCTAGCTTCATCGGCCGGAGAAGCGTACGTACATCGTCATATATCAATAACTGGAGAAATAAGTCGGCCAGCCGACCTGTTTTCTCTCGCCGGCGGCACGTACAGTCATCACCTTCTTCGGGGAAGGCCTGCAAATTGAATGAAGTGGAAAGGAAAAGCCAATTAAACTGATAAACCGAGTTGGTCGTCAAATGGTAAATTTAAAATGACAACTATTTCTAGAACAATCTTCAGCTGTATATGTATAAGAAGAAGAAAAAACGTAGTTAGTCTCTTTATTACCTGAAATTTTTGGTATTGCAGGTTCAAACTAGACTCCAATGATCATATTTTAAATGTTAATCATCGATGTTTGTTTAATATGATAATACAACGTGGAAATTTTAATGACAACTACTCCAGGTGTTTTCTACGACTCATAAAAATTTGGTCGTATATTAATGTTTGGTTAATAAGACGAATTCATGAAGTATGTACTCAGATTAAATATTAGAGCAAATACGAGAGAGAGAGTTTCACACGTTGAAATTATTTCGAAAGGAGTAAGCGGATAACGCCTGATAATGAAAATGATAGGTGTACGTAACGTAAAAAAAAAGTATATTTAATTTATTTACCGCGTTTGAGAGAGCCCGATATTTCAGGATGATTCGTCTTCGTACTCCATCTCCCGTAGAACAGCATCAAACTCGTCCAGGAGTATGTTTGGTTCGTCGTCTTCGTAGGGCTCATGCGGCCATTTGATGTGCACACTCGGCAGGTTAACAGCCTTGAGAGCGCAGAGATCGCCGGGCGGCAAGTTCTTGCATCCGCGAATGTCTAATCCCTTGAGTTCCTTCAGATTCAGACCATCATCGGCTGCTATCAATCTCAGTCTCTCTAGCGACGTGCAACCAGCGAGTACCAGTTCATTCAACGACTTCAAGTCGGCAAGACCCTCGATCTCCCGCAGTTTCGGCATGTCGTGGATGGATAGGAAAGTTAACTTTCGTAGCTTCGACAGCGACGGAAGTCTGTCGACGGACGACAAGCCAAACAGGCTTAGATATTTTAGCTCTTCCAGATTGGCAATGCCGTCTAGTTGTGATCCCATTCCCTGCATGCGCATGGATGGAATAAGTAATAAATAGTTATATAATCTAAATCCGGTGAATTTATGGTTATGTGATACTCTTAATTAGATAGTGTTACCATAACATGCACTCGTCGGATTTTAATTAAGGTATGGTATATAGTGTGTCTCTTGTGGGTTCAATTCTTGTGAACTTTTGTATTTTATTTTTTCCAATATTGTCAGAATCGAACCAGAGTATCAACTGATAGTAAGTCATTAAACATCGTTAAAGAACAAATATCTTATTGAAAAGAATATTATAAGTAGACACACATAAAAACACACTGAAATCAAAATAGAGTTCATTGCTCTTAAATAATTAATTTTAAACATGGATGCTAAAGCTCTCAAGTTTAAACCCTACATGAACCACATTGTTCCCAATATAAAAACAAAGGAATTAAAATACCAATTTATAAATTTCTTCAAAAATAAAAAAATCTAAAAAAACCCATTTAGCATACAATCAAACAAAACCAAATTATTGTAAAGTTAACACACACGTACAGCCAAACAAACAAAACAATCACCTGCTGATCAGCCGCTAATTCATCAGTTACGTCCCCAATTTCCAGCGACGTAAGCCTTGGGAAGTTTGACAGATGAGGTATGCCGCCGCCACACTTGACGATGCACAATGCTTTCATAGATTCGACTCTTTTCTCACGACGGCCGACGTCGTCGTGACGGCGGCGGAACGTTGATGTGAGAAGAGGACAATACGTCATCGAAACAGACTCCAACTTACTGGATCCGGCCAACAACAAATTGTCAAGCCCTTGGATTTCTTGCAAACTGCCACATCCGTCGACAAACAAGTCGGTCAGATTCTCGAGGTTCTCCAAGTTTGGCAACCACTTCAATTCCGAACAATCCCACACGTGGAGATTTGTCAAAGATGTTGGGAGCCGACAACAAGAAGAAGAAGAAGAAGAAGATTCTGCGGGAACCATGTTGGAGTTTTTAAGCATCATGAACTTCAGTTTGGATTCACTCCACCACGAACTCTTAGTCGTAGGGATTTGGAGACCGAGATCACATTTCACAACCATCAGTTCCTCCAAAGCCACCAGCTCCGAGAGATTAACAACCGGAGATGAAGTGTGTAGCACTTTCAGACTCGTTGGAAGCTTCCCTAATAACGGTAGCTCCTCCGCCTCAGTTGTTTTCAGGATCTGAAGAGAAGACAATTCCCCGATATCGACGACCACTTCCTCCAGATTGTTGCACTCGAGCATGCTAAGATCAAGTTCTCGGAGCATTTCCATAGTTCCAATGGTTCCACCAACTATCCTTTCTAATTTGATGGCATGTAGATTCAACACTTTTAGGTTCCGCAAATTGCTAACGTCCAACTCCAAGCCCGAACTTAGTTCGAGAGATGAAAGGTTGAGCACCTCCAGACTCCACGATTGTGGGAATTCGGGGATTTTGGTCAATGAAGTACTGCATCCGGAGAGGTCTAGGACTTTCAATCTGTTAGCTGTCTGCATAAGTGCAAATGATCATAAACACAAAGATGTCAAACACACTCTTTTTTAAAAGCATAAGTTGGGAAAAATGGTAAATGTCACGTTTGGTCACTGGGTTTACTAAAACGTGTCATGTTTAGTTACTGGAAAAACATTAATATCAATGTTGGTCACTCGAATTAGTAAAACGGTTCACGTTTAGTCACTCTCTTTTAGTCTCCGTTAACACCGTCAGTCAATTGCTTAAATGGCTAACAGAAATTTTGAATCACCCTTTCTTTCCCTACCTAATCATTAAACCAAACCAACCTATGTGGCGGGTTAAAAAAGGGTGATTCGACATTTCTGTTAGCCACTTAAGCAATATTGACTGACAGTGTTAACGAATAGTGACTAAACGTGGACCGCTTTATTAATTCGAATGACCGACATTGATATTAATTTTTTTTCGTAACTAAACATGACACGTTTTAATAAATTCAGTGATCAAACATAACTTTTACCCGTTGGAAATATGAACAATATTTTTTATAAGCAAACCTTGATTTGGCTCCAACCTCCCCAGTCATCCTCTAAAAGTGGGAATCCTTCGAGATCAAGAATCACCAGATTTTCCATGTGAAAATTGGCCGGATGATATACTTTGTTTTTGTGACCACGCAAGCTAAGCCATCTTATATTAGGAAGAATGTTGTTGCAGTCTCCGCCAAACGTTGCTCCACCGGCATCGTAATATCTTAGCTCTTGCAAATTCAGAAAATGCTCGCGTGTAAGCGTGCCAATGTTATATGCATCATCTACTCTAAGAGCTTTAACTTGGTTGGATCCCTGCGTAAAAGAGAATTAGAGCTTACATGTTTGGCATATAAATGGGCATTGAAAGCCAAAATGGGGAGGAAAAAAAAGTTGTGTATGGAAGTTTGGTATATACCTTCTTCATTCGTAGCATTTCCAGAGCGTCCTTCTCATCCCATACCCTACTTCTCATCCATGCGTATTCAGGATTTTCGTCACGAACGATTGCTCTCCCCATGTCTCTCAGTTGATCATGCATTTGAAACTCGTCGTCATACCCAAGTTTGATCAGGGACCGGTTGTCGAGGATAGTGATGCTGACCTCCGGATAGAGTCCAAGATCACTCCACATGTAAGAAGGTTTCTCTTGATCAATACCGATGTAGAAACAAGCGATATCAAGAAATACTTGTTTGCTCTCGGGATCCAATGAGTCGTAACTTATCTTCAAAATTTCCTTGACTTCTTGGTTGGGTGAATTTCTTAACTTTTTCAACTCGCCCTCCCAGAATGGTATTTTTTTCCCCAGCAAAGAGGAGCCCATAACCCTAAGAGTTAATGGGACTCCTCCTATTTTTTGTACAAATTTTTTTGTTAGATTTTCGTAGCCCGTTATAGGAGAATCCTTGTGGAAAGCATACCTAAGAAAGACTTGGCACGATAGTTTTTCATTCATAGGCTGAACTTCATATAACTTGCGGTACTGATCGAGATCAATCAGTGCAGTTTTGTCCCTGGAAGTAAAAAGGAATCTACTTCCAGGAGAAAAATTCTTAGGATCTCCCAAAACATCCTCGAATCTGAACTTATCATCCACATCATCAAGAACGACAAGAAGTTTGAGCGAGGAAAGTCTATCTTTTATCAGCTTGATTCCGTCGTTAACCATGTTGATAGAACTACTAGAATCCTCTCTTATCATAACCTGAGAGATTAGCTTCTTCTGCAAATTGATGTTACCATCCTTGTCCTTCTGTGTTTCTCGTATGTCTGCCAGAAAACATCGTCGATCGAATTGAGTAGCAAGTTTTTGAAAGGCAGCTTTTGCGATAGTGGTTTTGCCTAAGCTCATTTTTTCTATCACTTCCTCCACAGGATTTTCAATCCCAACCAACTCACCCGCATATGAAACACTTTCGTTTTTATTTAAATGCCTCAACACAAAGCTGGCAACACCATCTATTACAACTGCAAGGCTGTAGAAATGAAACACATATATAAATGTTTTGTGACAAACAAGTAAATAAATATGTAGCAAGCTAGGAGTTGATGATCATTTGGTAATAAGTAATTAACAAGGGCTAGATTGGCCCTTATAAAAAAAAGGGCTAGATTGGCGATGCTTATAAAAAAAAAGGGATAGATTAATTGGTGAGATCAATGATGACTTACTTGGCATCTTTACTCTTGATGGTCCGTCCGACTTTATGCCCAACCACACGCATAGCATGCTTCCAGTTTTTTATGATATCGGGACTAATTTTCTTCGCGTCTTCGTACTGTTGAAATGCTTTCTGATAAGGACCGGTTTGGTTTTTCACATCCGTTGGTTCCACCATGTAGAAAATGGGATATATGACGTGCCTTTGGTCTCGCTCCTGACACTCGACCATTTTGGCAAGCTCTTTAAGGCACCATTTGCTATCCGCAAAGTTCTCAGAAAGTATTGGGATGTAGATCTTGGACTGTTCAATGGACTTAGTGAGGCTAGGGCCTATCTCGTCCCCGTGGTAGCCATGGTTATCATCTATGAATGCACGAACGCCACGGGTTTTTAGGAAAAGGGAAAGAAACTCGGCGATCTGATGACGCGTGTCTCCACCTCTGAAGCTCAGAAACACCTCGTACTCCCCCGTCGGAAGTGGGGGTAGTACTTCTGACGGTGATGGTTGCGATGGTGAGGTGTTTGAGTCTGGAGGTGAGGTTAGTGATGTTGGCGAGGGGTTATTATTGTTAGAAGGAGGAGGTTGTGGTGATGGTGATGGAG
The DNA here is from genome assembly GCA_946122785.1 of Linum tenue. Classification (NCBI taxonomy): domain Eukaryota; kingdom Viridiplantae; phylum Streptophyta; class Magnoliopsida; order Malpighiales; family Linaceae; genus Linum; species Linum tenue. Next base: position 40,968,066 of record CAMGYJ010000010.1, read on the forward strand.
GCGCAGGGGGAGGAGGCTTTGGGAAGTTCTTATTATTAGAACTAGTTTTACTTCCACAACATAACTTGCAGGGGATGAGAATAGGAGCTAGGATCTTCGCACATCCCTTTATTCCACCTAAACAACAGTCCATTTCTGCATTATGAAAAGCAATTTGTTCATAATGGAGTTCGATTGTATATGAAAATTATATAATGATGATAAAGAAAATTGTACCATGTTGTGAAATTATATATTGTGTGGTGGTACGACAATTGGTAGAGGGTACTATCTCGAAAAATATCTAAAGTCTAATATCATTTTGTAGGTCACAATAAATCTAATTTTCTATATAATTAAAATAAAAAGCCACAGATGTAACTGGCAAGTGAATTGAAAAAAGTTAGATTATAAAAATGTTAGTGACACACACATATTTATCCCAAAAAAAAATCAAGTGGTTGAACCTAATTGTCACCAGATGGTTATACATACTACCCTAAGCCAACTAAAATCGACAGCAACTCCGTCGGCAAAATTCAAACTCGTTTATTGCTGAAGAATAAGGAATCTTCTGCATTTCTGCTTTATCTAGATTATTTGTGGAGCACTGAGTGAGACTGAACTTGTCTTCTATGGCTACTGGTGTATTTGCTGGGTTACAATCTTTCATATAGAATCTACTCAAAACATTACTTCGAGAGCGATCTCTTAGTATCTCAATATCCATTATAAAAGAGGCGTCACCAAGATCTTTCATTTCAAAATGCTTCGTTAGACCAAGGAAATACATGCTTACCTATCATAGATCAGATAGACTGGAGGTCATTGGTATTCTGACTCCAATTTTGTTGGATGCCAAGATAGCATGAGCTCTACATTTGGCTATATCTTTATGTTGGCTAGAGGGGCTATTTCTTGGAGGTCTGTTAAGCATCATCTTATAGCTCCTTCCTCCATGCCGACATAATTCATAGCTTGTTATGAGGCATCTGCTCAAGGATTATGTCTACGAAATTTTGTCACGGGGCTGCGTGTGGTAAACAACATTAAGAGGCCATTAAAAATTTATTGTGACAGTAATGCAGCAGTGTTGTACTCTAATAATAGTAGGAGTTCAAAAAAGTCACAAGTTCATCGATGTCAAGTACCTTGTTATTAATGAGAGGGTTCAAAATAAACAGATTTCTATAGAACATATTAGGACTGAGTCTATGCTAGCTGACCCTTTGACCAAAGGTTTACCGCCTACAACAATTTTGAGCACACTGCTCATTGGGGCGTTATTCAGGATGATACCTTGGTTTAATGGGAGTCGTTTGTGTATTGTTGTATAGACATTGACTTATGATTCTGCAGAATAAAGTGATATTTTGTTTCTTTCACTTTCTATTTTGAACTTTAAGGTGTTTAGTTCTTTTATGCAATATTCACATTGCATGCAGTATTTGTTGATCTCACTAAAAGTGGACCAGTTAAAAGTTGGCATGTTCAAGATCACATACATGTAATTTTTATGCCGCATTCATATTTGATCTATGTTATTGAGTGTATAAAAGTGGTGATCATGGTGGTTTAATCACTATCAATATCATGATTAAAGTCGCATTGGTTCCACTACTATGCATGAGGTGGACAAGATTGTTAAGGAGTAGTCATTGTATAAATATCATTCGGTCGCGCGACTAAGAAACTTTTGTGATATAATTATTTGTAGAAAAACATACAACCCAAGTGGGAGATTGTTGGAAAATATGTTCCACGTGCTGTGGGCTGTGATTTATGTTACCAATAATTATATTAGTTATTAAAGTGAGCTAATTGTAAGTGGTCAAAATTATGGAGCCAAGACTTCTCAATATCTTATCTGGATCCAATGGGTGAAAACCATATACTAAACCCAATTAGGATTTGATGGGAACCCTAGCTAAACATAGTATATAAAGAAATTAGAGGTTGTGGTCTCTAATACACCAAGATCGAAAATACAAGCATAATCTCATCATCAGGAATACACGAGGTTCCTGTGAGTGGACTAAGAAGGCTTGGTTGAGGAAGGCCACCTAAACTTCCCGGATTGTGCTCTTCGATGTATCGTCCGTTTAAAGATCGTTCTACAAATTCCGCATCAAACTCCCTATGATCTACCATCGTGAATCCATATATTTAAATCTATTCGCCTTTTGATAATCTGATAAGATATTGTCAGAAAATTACATATATTGATTAATCCCAGCATCCACAACCTTTATAAAAAAAATCCCAACATCCACAACCAATGATATTGCATAGTTTAAATTCAGTATAGCAGCTTGACCCATGCACTATATAGATGCACAAACATATACTGTGGTACGTACATATATACATGCATGCGTATAATATACACATAAGAAAATAAATATATTGACGGTAAATGAAAGAAGGTATGTATATACCTGAACCTGATCAAATCGTCTCGTCGAAACAGGTACGGAGGACGGATGAATCTTTACTGCAGAACGATTGAATCGATGGATGGATCCTAATAAAACGACAGTCGCATGACGAAAAAAACGACACTCATAATGTCTAGCTAGCTATTCGTTTGGGCCTGCATCAGCATGCATATGTGTATTTATAGAAGGAGATCAAAGGAGACCTTGCTTGGTTAACAAGTTTCTTTTCCTTCTGCACAAACTGGAAACTAAGTACTTATTCGATCTCTTTATTGCTGGGCTTTGGAGGGAGCTTTTAGATTAATTAATCATTTACCGATAAATTAAAGGAAAACTAAGCTAACTAAGCTAGGGATCGATACTATGGACAAAGAGTGATTTAAATTATATACGTGTCCGTTCCAGGCCCTGCCATTAGAGTGTGTCAGGAGGCCTTCCCTCTAAATACTAGAGGCCTCCATTCCATTGTTTGTAGGTTTGTTATTTGATCCAGTTCTATATTATATGATGAATTGTTGTGTATGATTGATTGGTTATGATTATGATAATGTGTTTAAATATATAATTATTAGTCGTGCTAGTTATTGCTCAATATTCTCGTATATATATAAACGAGATATGCATATTCATTATCAAAGTTTTATTTGTGTTCTACAAGTCTTATTTGTGTAATAAAATGACACAATAAATTCTTAATGAATTAGGGAAGATGATGATTGAAAATATTTTCTAGCAAAATACAAGCATTGATGAGTTGATGGATAGTTTTATTTGAAACTATTGTGTAAGTAACAACATTCATTTTATTATACTTGAAAAATTGGATCACATCCCAGTTTCAGAATAGGGTCTCCGCGATTCATTGGATTGCCCCGCCAGCTTTTTCCTTATATCTTTTCATGTAAGACAAGTAAGGTATTAGATGTATTCTTTTGTTCGAAATTGCATGAAGAAACGATTGAATTGGATGAATTATTGTGGATGGCTATTTGCAGTCAACATAATTACTATTTGTCGGCCACTTTTTTTCCAATTTCAAAATTTAAAATTCATATCTATAAAATCATGCATTCATAACTTCACTTCTCATAGCATTGATATATATAGAGAGATAAACGAGTTCACATTCCTACACAATAAATTTCGAGCTAGCTATACTTAGAAGAAAAGGAGGGTACCACCGTCGATTATGAAGGATCACCTTAATTATTGCACCATCTTCTGTGAATGCTAAGCTCTCACTCAAACAGAGTGTCCACAAAATTTTTGAATGAATTTAAGCAGCCTATCAAACTAATGAATCTGGCTCCCTATTTATAGATGTAAAACTCAGCTAGAACCTTCCTAGCCCTACCGTGACAAGGTTTCTTTACATATGGCCGAAACAAGGCCTTCTGGATCTTCTTTTGATTGGGCCCTTGAGTGGCGGCTGGGTGCCGAGATCGCCAAAGATTTTCTTTGTGGGCTGAGTTTCTTGGCCTATTATAAGCAACCTTTCTTGAAGATTTCTCCGTCATTTGACAAGGTATGCATAGTGGTGGGTGGCACCTGGACATGACACTGATTCTTTCTCTGTTGGGCTCTCATTGTGGTTACCAGTAGGTTTCTCCCTCATTAGACCTCGTTTTACATGAAAACTTCTTATTCTTCTCTACTTTGCTTGTTTGGTCATCCAGATTTGTCCAATGCTTGATCCAAATCCTCCTAGATTGTATTTTACCTTGAAAAGCACAAAAACATACCATAAAGGCATAAAGAATACAAAATACAACCTAGGTCTGTTAAATGTCCATTGATCAAATAGTTATGATTTAAGTATTAAATATATGAAAATATACTGAAAATGTGCAAAATATGTAAGTGATAAACATTATAAATTGAGTATGATCACACGATCTAGGGTCTAAATGACTTGTTACTCATTCGATGATCAATTCAAGAGTGATTTTCTAGAGAGACACATGGTGTTATAGTATTGTGGAGAGAGACCATCTTAAATGTGACTACCTTCCCATTATTTATAGTCGAAAGCCCTTCGACGTCATCCCTACTATTTCACTCATTGCTATCGTAGCATTTAATGCTTCATTACTTTTATTCGGATATATGCCTCGACACTAACGGTTTGGTCCGGTCCAGATCGAACCAAACTCTTGAGGATCTTGGTCCATTAGTGAAAGACATCTTAATACGGAGGATCGGACAGTCATTGCATTCGGTCCATTTAGTCGGTCGGTCCAAATATCAATTCGCTCCATCTTTGATCTTCAGTTATTATAAAATTAATAGGATCGAGAATCAAACCAAATTATACTCGGTTCGGAATGTCGTGCGAATTAAGAATTTCCAATTCAATCAACTCTCCTCTCTATTTCAATAATTTTTTTTATGGTGAATTAACTTGGCGCATCACCTTATTTCAATCTTTGAAATAGGGAACGGAATTTAGCAGCATCCAAATACAGAACGAAGTGTACGTGTTAATGTATTTACATCCATCAATTCTTATTGGATGCCATTTTTCTCATTTGTGTACGTATTACCCTAGCTATTCGAATCCTCCTTGAATCAAGTACCATCGCTCCTCAAATTTGAGGGGCTAGGCTACATATGAACGAATAACCATGAATTTTGTTCACTATATAAACACGCCGAACTTCCCACAACTAAACAATTTGAATCAATCCCCTCTATTTAATTTCCTCCCTCTCCATTATCTCGCTCGCCGGCCTCTCGCCGGAATCTGGCCATGGCGATTACAAAAGCCATGGCGACGTCGTTAGCGGGCAATTTGAAAAGGGTCGTCGGAATGCCGCTAGTTGCTGTCCTCTTCTCCTTCATTTTCTTCTTCACGGTTCCCAGCTGTGTTTCCCAACTCACAAGGCTGGAACACCAAGTGAAGGACGATGGTTCGCTCAGCCTTTTGGTTGTTGGGGATTGGGGCAGGCGTGGCCATTTCAACCAAACCATAGTTGCTTCCCAGGTGCGCTTCATTTATCACCGCTTATAATCACTACAAGAAAAGAGAGTTTTTTGCAACAACAACCAACTATTCAGTCGCAAGCGCATCCGGTCGCTAAAGCCAGAGTTTTGGCAACGATTATGTTGCTTTTTTGGTCACTATTTTGTCTGGTATTTTTACTAATGATGATTTTATGGATGCTTGTTTAGGATTAGGGATGATCAAATTGAAATTCGATGTGTGTAATTGCAGATGGGAAGAATTGGGCAGGAATTAGATATAGACTTCGTGATTTCAACGGGTGACAATTTTTACGATGATGGGCTTAAAGGCCCACACGATCCAGCTTTTGAAGAGTCGTTCACAGAAGTTTACACTGCAAATAGCCTCCAGAAGCCATGGTATACCGGTAAGTAGACATATCTCTCGTTATGTATGTAATCAAATAGTATACTTAATTCATCATTTCCTGTTAATTAATCAATATGGCATTTTCCCCAATTTGTACGTGTAGTTCTGGGGAATCATGACTACAGAGGTGACGCGGTTGCACAATTGGATCCTTTTCTTAGGAAAGTTGACAGTAGATGGCTCTGCCTCAGATCTTTCATGCTCGATACAGGTAACATAATTCAATCAACTCGTCGTTTCCCCGCCTGTTAGCTTAGCGTGCTAAACTATAGTGGCAATGACTCAAATTAATTACCAGAAATTGCAACGTTCTTTTTTGTGGACACGACACCGTTCGTGGACAAGTATTACACCGAGAAATCCCACACTTACGACTGGCGAGATGTCTCGCCACGCAGAGCCTACCTTGCCAACCTTCTCAAGGTAAAAAAAAAAAAAAAATTTTAAAGATATTATACATCATTAATCAACATATAATTACAAGATTAGCAAACATTGCAACACGTTAATTTACACTTAAATAATGAAAGGATTTGGAGAATGCACTAAGAGAGAGCAGCTCGAGATGGAAGATCGTGGTTGGCCACCATGCAATCAGAAGCGCCGGCACCCACGGCGACACCGAAGAGCTCATACAACATCTCCTTCCCATTCTAAAGGTTTTCAGTACTCGTCGTAATTGTTGTCCAATTTTTGTCAATGCCTTTTGTGACCAAAAAAAAACTGTTGCAAAAACTTTTGGAGACCATTTTCTTGGAGGGTAATTGTGAGTTCTCTTAATACGTCTATTTGTCTTGTGTATAGGCCAACGATGTAGATCTGTATGTAAATGGTCATGACCACTGCCTGGAGCACATCAGCAGCCATGATAGGTAACCAACATTGTATATACTAGCATATAGAGCTAGATAAAATTTCGTATTAGGGTAGTGTGTTGGCTCGTGTGTATAGATCGACTAGTTATATATCGATTCATGATGTATTGTAAATTGCTATGATTTACGAAACTTATTTTGCGTGCATGGCGGGCGGAGTATAGCCCGATTCAGTATCTGACGAGCGGAGCGGGCTCGAAAGCATGGAGGGGTGACACTAAGAAGTACGATGAACGTGTGATGAAGTTTTTCTATGATGGTCAAGGATTCATGTCCATGCAACTCACAAGCACCAACGTTGAGGTTCTGTTCCATGATGTTCTTGGTGAAGTTCTGCATCGGTGGAAGGTCTCTAAGGACCTACACTCCTCTATATGATCTCGAGGAACGAGGATTCTTCTTCACACATTTTTTTCAATTGATTGCACATAATCCCATTTTTGTTTCCATGCAGGAATTTTTTCCCCGATTGTTTCTCTTTTGGGGGAATTGATTTTTTGTTGTGTAAATATGATTATTTTGTAAATATATTTGTTTTCTTCCTTTCTTTATTTACCATCTTATAAGTTAGAATGTAATAGTGTGTTGAGATGTATATACATAGAGTGCTCATTGTAAATCTCTCACAATTTCCCCCCAATTATGGGTACTTATTGGTGTTATAACTTTTTTTTTTTTCTAGTGGCTTCTCTAGACTTGTGGAGTTGTGGTAAATAGGCATTGTTATTAATTGGGTGCTTCAGTTCCTTCTTTTTTCTAATTTTCATCATAGAGATTATGTGGATGAGGTCGTGACCGAGTGGTCGTGCCCGCTGGTTTTCAGGCTGGAGATCCTTGGTTCAAATCCAACCCTTCTAGTAGCACCATGTAATAGGTCACTGTAAAAAAAAAATACAAATTATTACATAATTGAGACTTACCCCTCTATTTTAAATCACATCAATATTGAAACCAATATGCCGCAAACTGACAAAAGTTTTATTGAATGGAAAACATAATATATATACAGCTCTCTTGATCAATCTCTCGCTTATCTCGGCCCTCATCCTCAAGTCCCTTAAACCCTCTATCTACGACTGCTTAAGCAAACTCTCTTGACACACAACCTAGCAAGAAATATAAACAATACAAATGACACAATAGTCAAAGCCAACCCAACTCTACATGCATCCTGTTTCAATCCTCTTCCATAGATCAGTTAGGTGATGAACAATTTTCTTGCCTCCTTTCTCAGCTTTCCTTTGAAGCTTGACAACCACATTTTACACCTGATATGTATAACTCTAGACATCTTATTTTCCACGACTGGAATACCACTAAGACATGTCTCTTTGCCATCCCAGCTCTCACTAGAATGTTGGGCAAAAACTTCTGATGAAACAGACTGAAAATTCATCTTGCCTGATTTGGTGATGATGCATAATACTTTGATGCACTAGCTGCTCCTCTAGCAGTAAAATTCTTTCTAATTTTAGAAGCATCACTTTGATCTTTTGTTACAACCTTCAATTTCTTGGTTTCCAGTTCACTCCTCAATTGTGCTGGATACTTGTGTTCCACTTGGAAAGCTGAAGGCCATAAATCTCCATGTTGAATCTCATTAACATGCTTCCCCTCTGTCTTCTTTTTAGAACAAATTCCATAGCTTGGAATCCCCATCAGATACTTTATGCCTCTCTTGGAAGCCCAGAAACAGTCTCTTATGATAGCTATCATGCACCTTCCTCTCGCCAAATTAGTGTCCAGAAACATCACCCCTTTCCTGCATAGAGTTACAAGTAACAGAGCTGCCTCTTGCGTTGTGATAACCAAGTTATGATCATCTGCACACAAGTTTACACAATATCGCATACTTATCAAATCCATCACTTGAACCCACTCAAAGACCTTCTTTGCATGCTTCTTTTCCTCTCCTGCAACCACCAGCTCTTGGGGTTGCAAATCCACTGCCTCTGCACAACTTGGAGGATTATCAATATTTGAAAACATATAATTCTTGTGTATATCCAGGTAAATAGGTCTGATTTTAACTATAGAATCCAATTCCTCAACTATTACAGTCTCTTCTTCCACTTAACATGACTTGTGGGTATCACAAAAGGTTGTGTGCAACTGCCCACTGCTAAGCTGGCAGCAGGTTTAGATGTAGCATCAACACACATCATACTAGTTGTACTCAAGTAATTGACCAGGTCACTTTCAATTGCCCACTTAGATCTTGATCCCTGCAATAAACCAACTCCAAAACCACTACTTTCCGAGAGCTGAAAGCTCTCTAACAGCTCCCTAGTACTATTTTTTGGACAACTGAAAACCCCTTGACCACCTTTTGAAACTTCAACACCATCCAAGTATCTCATTCCACCCGAATCTATTATCTCAACCATAGATTCAATTAAGGTTTTAACCTTCTTAACTAGCTTCTCATGACTTTTGGCAGTCACCAGTTTGGCATCCTCCAGATTATATGCACATACAAGCTATCCAATAATGCCAACTTTGACTTTCTAATTAATAAATGGTATTGATACATTAAATACCTCATTTCAATCATGTTGTGCCACGTTCTGAGAAGTATCTTGCTCTCCTCCCCTGGTGGTTGCATCTCATAAGCACCTTCTGTCGTTTTGTGATCAAAACTTGTTATGAATTCTAATGATGAAGAGGAGGGAAGCTCCAACACTGCTGACTCTTCTTTATCTTTTTGAAACTTCCCTGCACCATATGGAGTTGCAGTAGTTGCAGCAGCTGTTTCTGCTGGCTCTTCTTCTTTTTCAAACTGCCATGCCACTACTTCAGCTCCAGTGTCCTACGGATATTGATGTTTAAGTTCCGAGACAGATTGTGCATCATGAACTAGCAAAGACATCTCCTCATCCTCGAAAATCTCTAGTGCTCCCATTCGAACTCGAGAATCTTCCTCAACCTCCTTGACTGTGTCAAAGAACCACTCACACCACTGGCGGATCCAGGGGTGGCCACCCCCGGGCCCCGGCCCAGTCCTCCTCTGGATCCGGAGTTAGTATAGTTTTATGAATTTTTCGATTTTAGTTATTCGTCTCAGTGTTATTTTATAATAAGATTGGGTGTAACTAGAAATTTAGCCTAGAAATTCTAGCTCCAAAGATTATTCTTCTAAAAAAAAACAATGACATCTAAAATTCTAAAAGTCTGAACAAAAGACTATAAGAAATATGAGTTTTGTTCCCTGAAAATTCACTAAAGCAGCTAGTGGATATAGGTATGGACACACAATGCACAATTGATTTGTTCTAACGTTGACGCTGTTCGTATCACCAATTACTACGGGGAGAACTTTTTCAACAATGAAACATATGAAAACTGATTTGTGCAACAAAACGAGCGATGAATTTCTCGCCGATTGCTCAAGTATTTTATTTGAAACAATGTATACTATTGGTATGGATCATGTGGACTCCATTATTGATGTATTCGCTAAATTAAAATATCGTCGTTACAATTTATATTGTAAAAAAAACTATAATATTTTTTTTTTACGGTTCTAATTTTCTAATGAAATGCGGCCCAGTGCTTTTCTGTGTTCTGAATCCGCCGCTGACTCACACTGACCTTGATTGTCCACAATCTCTTCTTTCTCGTCTTTGATAGCCATCAACGAAAAATGATCCTGCTCCTTTTGATCTAACTCTTGATCACTACATGCCATAAAAAACATTATCCTTCACATCACCTTGTTCAGAGTATTTTGTATGTTGATTGTACCACTTTGGACAATTAACTCGAAAGTATCCCAACCTATGATACTTAAGAACACTGAACATTGTCCATGTTCCAACCTCTTCCACCTTGACTGCTTCCTCTACTTCGATAAATTCCACAACCTCTAACACTTCTGCCACAAAAAAATATGAGTTGTTCTCAAAGTCCGGCTGTAACGACCCGCTCTTTTTCGAAAACCAAATCATAACTCAAACCAAAAACCAGTTACTCCGGGGCAATCCAAACAACTTTTTAAAATAAATAAATCGACAATGTTTAAGAATTTCAAACAAAAAGCCTGAACAATTGGGCAAATGACAATCCCAATACTTAAAATGAATGAAATCAGAATCTCCAGTTTACACTCCTAACCATGTGACAAAGAAATTAAACTATTCTAACTACTCCTATCTTATCTTTAGAATTTCCTTACTTCTATTCTTAATCCATAGACACCAACACCAGGGACCACCGCATTAAGTCTCGTCGTCCGGTGTCCCTGCCCTAGTATGCCAACCGCGTTATGTCTCGCCGTCCGGTGGCATACCCGGCAATGGTCTGTGTTACGTCTCGTCGTCCAGTAGTGACCCCAATAAACACGATCAACTGCTGCGTTACGTCTCGCAGTCCAGCAGAGATCCGACCATCTACCGCGTCCAGAAACAAACACCCACAGAGACTCAAAACAATTTAAAACATCTAAGATAAGTTTCTGCAAACTCCTAACAACTTTAATGACTACCCAAAATCTGTCACTAAAAGCCTGAATAGTCTGTTGCTAAAAATCCAAAATTGTATCCTCACGAAAAATTACCAAATCGACCGATCTATCTCAAAGGGATCGAGTTCCCTTACCTCTAGAACATGCATAGGACTAGGTTGGATGACTCGGGACGTTGATCGAACCCTCAAACGTCACCGCTAATACAATACAAGCTTCGAATTAGACTATTGATGAATCGAGTTTAAAAATCATGAAGGGATTCATGATTCTTACCTAGAAACACGAAATGGATGGGATCGGGGTCGGGAAGTCGGGATGGGGAGCCGCCGCTCCCTTCTTTTCTTCTTCTCGCCGCGGGACGGCGAAGATGGGGTTTACGACTGGGAAACAATAATTGGGGAGGGGGGAATTTGATGTTGGGAAAGGGTTGGGATCGGCCTCATCCCATTTATATATAACTAGCTTATTACCCGGCCCGTTGGCCGGATTACTGTATGTTACCCACTTGTGGAATGGGAGAGAAAGCAAGTGAGAGTGAAGGGATTGGGATTCCACTTGATTAGGACCGACCCACTAATCCAATTCTTCCCGACCCGCCCCAACCTACAGGGCCAGAAAGAGTCAATAAGAAAATACGAACGGGGAGGATTAGTCATATATCTTGACTCTTCAGAAGTGGGTCAAACAGGATCAAGGTTGGGTGAGGGCAATTTTTAGCGCTAAGCAGAGTTCTGGGTTGAATACCTTTACTTAGGCCTAGAAATTGGTGCTGATGCAGACTGCAGTTTTTATTATACCATCATCAATCATCATTGAATTAGTCCTGGGCATCCCTCCCCGTTGTCGGTCTGAATTCTAATGATGGCTTCATTCCTTGCACCAGCCATATCAGCGAGTTGCCATCTCGAGCATGATTTGCCTATGTACAAATAATACAATTAGAGTATGAAAATGAATTCAATGAAAAGGAAAAGAGAATTCTATTACATGCCAATAAATACACACATAATAGTTGAAGCTAAGTGAAAGTCATTACTCGCACATCAATTCTCAAAAATTACAGACTAAACATTGGCTAGAATGGCACTGAAATTACCAAGAATCATGGACGAAACAACTTGTCAAATTAAATAATCCTTATACTGAAACTGCCTTCTAACTTGAAATAAGACATGATCACAGTTCATAGCTCTCTTCTCACTATGAATTGGTTGCAGCTCGTCCTTATCACTGCCTCTCAAGCTCAATTCAAACAGAATAGAGACCGTTATGTAAGATAACCATATTCTTACTGATCATAATTCCTTTCTTCACTCCATTTTTGTCGGAGAAAAGAGTTATCCCCCTCTTCTGCATTTCCCTTTCCCCCTCTCTTCTCCCTCTTCTTCACAAACCGATCCCTAAACCAGCAACAACAACACAAAAATAGCATTCGCCTCTCCCGTCTCCATCTATTGAACGCGTTGGTGGCAAGACAGAACTGCAGAAGCAAAATTTTCTAAAATCAAACTAAATTTTTGAAGCAGACTCAACCACGAAAAAAGAGTAAAGCAACAATGTAGTAGAACCCTAAATTTAACTACAATCAAGCACATATCAGCAAGATTTTCGATTTGTCTGAGAGTTAACTACACGGAGAGAACAATTGATGCATAATTGAAATGCTCCAAGCAAGTTGAAGGCAAACCATAACTTTAGAATTTGGTCATTATAATAACCTTCAAGTATTGATGCTTCTAAGAACTATCATGTCCAACCCCCACTTATACAACTACGTAGCCATAGTAATTATTTGTATAATGAGAAATATTACAAAGAAAACTACATAAACAACCAATGTAAGTAAATATTAAAACTAACAACTGATAAAACTTAAAATCTCTCTATTGGTATAAATGTATCTATTAGTAACTACTATGCAATCGAGTATATATGATTTTTAGGCACTGAATAAGAAAAGTATAGATGGCTCACAAATGAAGACGTAGCAACTGAAGGTAGCACACAAAAACCAAAAATAGAAAAAGAGATAAGAAAAAAGGCGAGAAAAAGTCAAACAAAGAAAAAGCCCACATAGGAATACCTCGCTAGCTTTAGGGACTCTCTGCCACAACAAACAACCTTCTTAAAAATCTAACACCCTGAGACATCAAACAAACCTCCCACGACACTAATGTATGGCATTCCTATTGTCCAATAGGTTTGCCCAATTTAGACTTCTAAATAAATGGACTTTTCACCATTAAACCAAAACTCACAATTATTAACAGTTAATGCAAAGACATACATTTTCGAGGCCAATAACAGCATTTAAGCATAATTTTTAGTTGAAAAGAACAACTAAGTATTTAGCTAAATGATATAGTAGAACGGACACAATCTGCTACCTACTAATGATATAAACGTGTATCGGTACCATCGTTGTATCTTGACTTGCCATTTGCAACGGGCACTTTGAAAGACAGCTGCATTTTAGAGAATAAACACCCATAAGGGCGTTACGAAACCAAGCTTAATCCAAAATCTTCATATTCCACATCGAAGACTCCATTTTCAAAAATAAGAGAGTTTAACATGTTAAATCACTCATTTGAAAAATCTCAAACAACTATTAATCAATGCAATATAATGGCACGTTCCAAATTATGTACTTGTAGGAATAATCCCAAATAATTATCAATTAATGCCCCAACTACCTAATGTGCAGAATAGCCCTGGAGCTGTGCTGTTGTTTGCGTTGGTCTACCTTCAAACATAACATAGTTGCATCACGAACCAAAGCAATTAAGCAAAAATCTTCATATTCCAAGTAGAATGACTCAATTCAATTTGGCCAACGCTTTATACATATTGTTTACCCCTGGACCTGTTGCACTTGCGCCTTCAGATCTTCGTGAACACAATACAATTGCGGAGAGGAGGCTGTCAACGGAATAAAAATTGTTAATTAAGTGAATCACCATACAACTAAACAAACGCGCTCTTCTTGATTAGCTATCAAAATAGTGGGGGTCGCTACAATCCATCGGTTGCTCCCTCTGCGCCTAAGTTGTAGATATTAGGTTTCAGTGAGAACTTTGAGTACATGAGGAGATATTTTGTAGTGGAGGAGATGACCCGGCGAGTAGAATAGGAAGATTTGGAGAGGCTGCGATGGGCAAAGCAGTCAAAATCGAGATTTTACCTAAAATCGAAAACTGGGGTAAAATCAAAATCGTATAATCGAATCGTAAAATCGTAGGATTTTAAGTACCATATAGAACATAGCATATAAGAATATTAATAAGGTAAATTATTAATATCACAAAGACACATAGCATTTAAAATGATAATTCAGAAGATTTTTTTTCCATAAGATAATTCTCAAGATTAATGTTCCAAAATCACTATTTTAATTGTTATTTAATGTGTAACTCAAAATAATTCATGATGAAGGGATATAGTTCATGGGTTTGGCTCTTATTTTCATGTTATGTCTAGGTTGTTTAACTCAAAGTAATATTTCGACATCGTCTACTAAGTATGATTTAAAACTAAAAATAATTGAACTCCAATAAAATAAGTAATGTTAGTGGCTTGGTACAAATATATTCATTAATAAATTAATTAGTTAATAATGATGTTAGTTCTTACATACTTCCAATATTAGGACAGGTGTTTTACCAATAAGTTAAATGGGGTGAAGGGAAAGAGATTAACCGAACCCTAATTTGGTTATTTTTATTATTTTTGAATATTTTTCTAATACAAAAATATCTGAGAAGATTCCATTGCCCTTTCCGCTGAAACAGTTATACTTATTTTAAATTGGCTCAAACCACCTATTTTGTTCTCTTACGATCAAAATCCCGATTTCGGTACTATTTTACGATTTTAACGATTTTAGTCCCGATTTTATAGTAAAATCAAGATCGGAATCCCTAAGTAAAATCCTAAAATCCTACGATTTTACGATCAAAATCCCGAATTTGACTGCATTGGCGATGGGTGCACGATTAGTGGGCCAAATAACAGTTTGGGCCCGTTTAAATGAAAACATATTTTTACTTTCGTGCTCAACAGACCGACCGCACTGGCATCTTCTAAATTTACCCCTAAAAAATTGCTCTGTACGCATCAAATTTGAAATGGAATCCCTATTTTCTCATTTCACATTTCACATTTATATGATGTGTAGATTGTGATGAGTGTAGATGTAGACCTGTCATTGTCCTACAAATTCATTAACACGCCAAAAAGTGGTGAAATGAGCCACCCTATTAAACACAATCTTGTATAATGATCATTGGATCCAATCATGCCAGATTATGAAGAAGTTTAAAATGTAGCGGTTATCCCGACTAAAACATTAAAAGAACCAGTCTCATATAGTTTGCACAAAGATATAATTTCTCCATAGTAATTCTGAAAAATAATATTAATTTAAGAAGTCGATATTGCTTCTACATGTTTAATATTGCAATTCGATATGCAATATTCGAACCAGTGATATTTGGGCTGCAATTTTAGGGTTATTGTATATTTATAAAATAGATAGAAATTTAAATTAAGTATTAAACTACAACTAAAATAATCAAAGTATTAAAACACCAAATAAGTACTTACGGGAGATTCAGTGGCCAACTAATCGTTAAAAAAGTCATATGATTTTCATAATTTAGGTTCGTGTATGTTTGAATTTAAATAGATACAATAAATATACTTAGTATGATTGGTTATGATCCTTGCTTGCCTTTAAAGAGACCAAGGTTCAAATCCCAGTGCATGCCTTTTTTATGAATAAATAAATAAATAAATAAGCAATTGTGAAGACTAAAATGTCCTTCCTATAATCACTCTCGTTGCAGGAAATTTGAAATGGAGCAACAGTTTTCATCATTCGGCTTTTATTTATTATCTTGACTTATATATAATATATATATATATAATAATAATAATAATTATTATTATTAATTATTATTATTATTCTTAATTCGCGGTTGCAACTCTTAGTACGTAACCGTCAATTCAACCGATCACGTATTAAGATCGAACCTAAACTCAAAGGTCGGAGTGTTTAGGGGTGGCTATACGGTCCGGTCCGGTTAAATTGGCCCAAATTGATCCGGTCCAGTCCGGTTTTTTTGAAAATATAAGGACCGAAGATTGGATTGGATACAGTCCGGTCTTGATCCGGTCCGGTCTTGACCCGGTCCGGTCCCAATTCGGTCTTGATTTTATATTGAGATTGTGGGAATTTGAGTGGCCTAAGGCCTAAAAGGGTGAGGAGTTGGTTAAGTTTTGTACTAAGTGCAAAGGTTTGTGACCGTTTATGCAAATTACCCTTAAGTTTTGGGTGTTGAGTTCTCTTATCCGGTCTTTATCCGGTTTTTTACCTCAAATCTAAGCCCAAAGATTGGATTGGATTGTTTACTATCCGGTCCCGGTCCGGTCTCGGTCCGGGTTATACGGTCCGGTTTCCGGTTTTTCATCCGGTCCCGGTCCAAATAGCCACCCCTAGGAGTGTTACACCGGCCCTCCTCAGCTACTGGTGTCTTCTTGAACTTCTGCTCATGAACAAGTAGCGAGCTTTGTAGAGCATCAACATATAAAGTATCTATATCTTTAGACTCCTCAATACAACAAACTATGTGATTGTACTGTTCACTCAATGTCCTCAAGATGTTTTCAACGATCCTGACCTCAGAGATCGATTCTCCACAATTTATCATGGCATTTACTACCACCATCACCCTGCCAAAATACTCTGTTACTGTTTCTCCATTCTGCATCTCTAGGACTTCAAACTCCCTTCTCAATGATTGTAACCTAGCCTTTTGAACCCTAACACTCCCTTGGAACTTGGTCTTCATCGAATCCCACAGCTCCTTTGAAGTTGCCTTTCGAGTGATAGTCTTCAAGATGGTTTTATCGATGCTGCTGAATAGGTAATTCTTCGCTTTGAGATCCTTCAGTCTCGATTCCTCCAAGGCCATCTTTTCGGCAACAAACAACTCAATTCCAACCTTTGGCTCCTTGGTTCCTTCACACACAACAGTCCAATATTCCATTGAACATTGTAAATTCTCCATCAGGAGACTCCAATGATCAAAATCTCCATCAAACTTAGGAATGCACGCTTGCACAAAGCTTGAATCTCCCATGATCAATTGATCACTACTCCCTCACACAACCGTTTTACCTTTTGTGTTTCACTCACCAATGACAGACTACCTCCCCAAAGCTCTCGTGTTTCCCTACACCCAGCTTAAAAAAACACACACTGAATTACACTCTTAGAAACGTGGTTACAGTTTGCTATTGGCTCTGATACCACATGTTGAAACCAATATGCTGCAAACTGACAAAAGCTTTATTGAATGGAAAACAGAATATATATACAGCTCTCTTGATCAATCTCTCGCTTATCTCGGCCCTCATCCTAACGTCCCTAAAACTTAGCATTCCCAGTAACAGAACCCTCTATCTACGGCTGATTAAGCAAACTCTCTTGACACACAACCTAGCTAGAAATATAAACAATACAAATGACACAATAGCCAAAGCCCAGCCCAACTCTACATGGAGCGTTGAAGCCCAACTTGAACACCACAAACAGTCAAACACGACAGCAGCAAGCATATCAGCTGCTATTTATTTCAACAATCAATCTTACCCTTCTACTATTAGACACCATTCAAACGTGCCCCTCTGTTTGTTCTTATCATCTCATTATATGACCCATTTTGCATTGTTAATTCGTATTTTTAGTCATTTTAACTTGAATTGTCTTGATATTTGCTCGAAGGTGTATTTGATAGGCAATAAAACTGTTTTTACACAACCAAAATGGAGAATCACCACATCCTCCACATCCAAGTCACACAATCAAAAGGGAGAATCCGCACAGGCAAAGTGGAAAAAAACGAATTGGATCCAATCTAGCGGATGTGATGATCCGGCAAAAGGGAATGTATTGATGGCCACCGGTGGAGAGGAAATCATATTCTCCTTTTAAGACGGAGAATTGGCCTTGTTTTCTTTCCCCTTTGTATAGGTGTCAATTGGGCGGGTTCGGGCTGGGTTCAATCGGGTTCGGGTTCAAACGGGTTGCGGGATGGTCGGGTTGCGGGTTCATCGGGTTCGGGTTCAAACGGGTTGCGGGTTAGTTGGGTTGCGGGTTCATCGGGTTCGGGTTCAATCGGGTTGCGGGTTCATCGGATTTTGGGTCAGGCGGGTTGCGGGCGGATCGGGTTTCTGGTTGTTCGGGCCAGCGCATCAAGTAACTTAACTCATTACTCATTACCAACTTACACATTTTATTACACTAATTTAAAATATTTTCTCAACTTTTTAACCAATTTATTTCTACCTCGTATATATATAGTTTATTTTTTTGAAAAAAAACTAGTCAAAATGTTAAATCAATTTGTATGACTTGCAAACTTGTTATGTAATTAATCATAGGGTTATATGTATAATATGCCCCTCTACTATGACGCTTTATCAAACATGCCCCTCTATTATTTTTTACATCAAACATGCCCCTGTACTTTGTAAAAATGATTAAACATGCCATTTTGTTAAAATTTTCATCCAAAAACCGTTAACCAAGGCAGAACTTTAGTTTGGGCGACACAAATTTTTTTCGTTCTTTTGTATAATCAAATCATTCAAATAATTTCACTTTGAAAAGACCCAGGGAAATAAAACAGGGGAAAAAACTGACATTTTTCCTCCCATTTGCCGATGTCGGGTCATCTAAATCTCGGTTCAACCACGATTGATGATTTTTTTAATGAAAATTTTAACAGAAGGGCATGTTTGATAATTTTTTCAAAGTACAGGGGCATATTTGATGTAAAAAATAGTAGAGGGGCATGTTTGATAAAACGTCATAGTAGAGGGGCATATTATACCTATAACCCATAATCATAATTGGTAAAGTATTATAGCTAATAGTAATGGTGATATCAATATTTGCAACCAAAAGACAACATTAATTATTTATTTGATATTTTAGTATTAATTCAATAGTAGTTGGATTAAAGTATCTCGTTTAGTATAACCATGTAAATCTTGTATTTGGCGTGTGGTATTTGGCAAAAGCATAGTGATAAAAGGAGTTATTTCGAAATAACTCATTGCCTAAATAACTTCAGTAAACTGTTGCCAAACGAGTTATTTGTAAAATAGATCGAATTATCCTAAAAATTGAACCATTAAAGATTAGCTATCAAATTTAGTAAAATTATTGTGACTTCAATCCTAACTTACTCAATAGCATATATCCTATACACTTAGCCTTACCCTCAATCAACAATATTAAGTTAGTATATGTTGTTGATTGTATACCCTAAACCATCAATACATTATACACTAACCACATAACCTATACCCTATACCCTAACCATATGTCTTTGAGTTGTGATTTTGCTAGTATAGTTAATTTAAAAGTGAAATTCATACTTTGATTTTCAAAACATAGATAAAAAGTAATATTTGCTAAGTGTTATACCCTAACCATATATCCTATACTTTACACCACATACCTTGTACCCTAACCACGTACCATAAACATAAATTAAAAAGGGATCTCCTACCGTTAAAGACTTCAAATGACTTCAAGTGAACATATATTAATAAAAAACTTAGAACCGTCAAAACCATCAATATCTTATACCCTAACCATATACACCCTAAACCATATGTAGGCTAGCGGTACGGTAGGCTAGCATACGCCCGGACGTACGCTAGCCTTTGCCATATATATATATATATATATATATATATATATATATTAGCCTTCAAAGCATATAAGAATAATTTTAACTAGTCATGCCCTCCATATAAAAGTTAAAGATTCATATTTCAAGAACTAAAATTATGAAAAACCAAAAAATTGAAAACACCAAATTTGTTTCCTTCTTTCTTTTCACAAAAATAATAAAATTTTCCTTCTTCTTTCTACTTCCATACATTAGAAAACTCAATTTTCCCTCCTCTTTCTCTTGCATAAAATTGAAAGAACCAAATTAAGCTCTTCTTTCATAATCAAAAGAATCAAACTTTCCCACTTCTTTCTCTTCCCACATATCAAAACCACCAAAATTCCCACTTGTTTCTTTTCTAAAAAATTCAAAGAACCAAATTTCCCTCTTCTTTCTCTTCCCAAAAACTTGAATACACCAAAATTTTCCTCTTCATTTAAAAACATCAAATTACCAAATACATTACTTTACTTTATTTATATTTAATAGATAATTTTATTGAATAGTTAAATTAACCAAAATTTTAATTTATATATTATATTAATATTGTCATGATCTCAAGTGACCTTCATGTTTCAATTTTTGTAATTTTCTTAAAATACGTAATATCAAGTGAGTTTCATATTTTTTAAATTTCCTATAAGAAATGAAAAAATAATTTTACTTAAGTTTAGAATGAAAAACTTTATTTTGAAAAACTTTATTTTGAAAAACTATGTATTGTATATTTTTATAATTATTCAAGTGGATTAGATGAAATTCGGGTTGAGTCGGTCGGGTTACGGGTTAATCAGGTTCGGGTCAATCGGGTTTGGGTTAATCGGGTTGCGGGTCAGTCGGGTTGCGGGTTAGTTGGGTTGCGGGTCAATCGGGTTGCGGGTCGGGCGGGTTACGGGTTGTTGACTTTGAGTCAATTCGGGTTGCGGTCGGATTGCGAGTCGGGTTGATCGGGCGGGTTAATCGGGCCGGGCTATGTTTTGACACCTATACCCCTTTGTATGAAGTGAAAGAACAACGCAAACGAGGGATAAACCTATCTTCTAGATCGCAAGCAGGGACGGAGCCAGCTCGTACTTCGAAGGGGTCATGCCCCCCCCCCCCTAAAATTTACAAATAAGCAAAAGCGTAAGTAGATAATATATTCAGTAGAGATGGTGTGATGGTTATAACGCTTAGCAAATGGTAGTTGTTAAAGAAAGGTTTCTGGTTCGAAACTTCACTCTTCCTTTTTAAGCCATTTTTAATTTTGGCACCTCTTCGCCACCTCAATCACGAGGGTTGGTTAGTGGTGACCCGACCCAGCCTTTGACCTCCCGTGTTTCTAATATTAACAATCTACATACTATTTAGTGCATCACTCTTCCTTTTATGAACCATAGATTTCATTTAGTGACTAAACTCTCTCACTCTTCCTCTTCGCCACCTCAATCACGAGGGTTGGTTAGTGGTGACCCGACCCAGCTTTTGACCACCCGTGTTTCTAATATTAACAATCTACATATTATTTAGTGCATCACTCTTCCTTTCATGAACCATAGATTTCATTTAGTGACTATAACTCTCTCTCTTAAATTTTGAAAAACACCTATAAACATAAGTATATAGTGAATGTACTGTTTGATGATTATGAGACATAACTGATATTAGATGTGGCGGAGCTGTAAGAGTTTGAACTATGCCTCTATATTAATATGTTTATTTTAGTTGATATGAATTTTCTATGCACTTTTTAGTGATGTTGTCGATTTCTTTACAATTGTCTTCGTATTGACAAAATTTATAATCTTCATGTCTATACAGATTAGATCTCGACTACTTTATTTTTCTATTGGATCGTATTCGAATTTGTGAATTATGAAATTGGTATATGAAATACATGGTTCTTTTATCATGAATTTAGAAGGGATAAGTCCTTACGTTTTAATTTTGACTCAATTTTAAGTGGCATGTACTAAACATTTTGTAAACTCATTGTACTTAATTAAAATTCTCTTATAAAATTTTCTTATCAGTATGTTGAAAAAAAATTGGCCCCCGCTAATCAAGAATCCTGGCTCCGTCCCTGATCGCAAGAAGACATTGTTAAAGCAGGAAAAGAAAACCCGCACCTGAAACACAATGGACTTCTCGGCGGCGGTCGTGCAGTTGTTAATGAATTGTACAACAATGTTGCCAGAGCCGCAAATAAAGCCCCTCTCCGATAAGCCCCATGTGAGGTTCGGTGTTGTTTAATTGCTTGGTTTATGATTTTTATGTAGGGTATAATCTGGTGGTTGAGAGTAATTCTGTTGGAGTTATTTGGTTTGGTTTATTATTTTTATTAATGTTTTTGTTTGACATGGTTCGTAGATTAGACTGAATTAATGAACTTTAGGATGGAGATGCACGGAATGATCATTTTGTTATTTATCCAAATGTGTTTTATTAAAATAGGCAAAAATAAACTTTCGTGAACATTTTGTACTAAGTGATCAATTGTGTGACCTAATTATCCTATTTATCACCAAAAAAAAAAAAAGTCAGGCTGAAAATTCGAAGAAACCCACCAAACTATTTTGTCTTCAAGCTATCATTGGGCTTTGAAGCCCAACTCGTGAATAAGCGAGCGTAACTTAGCTAAACTTTTTCCCGCATATATTTTTACTTCTAAATTGGTTTTCTCTCATCTTCACTCTCACACCATTAGTAGACAGTGAAGCATACAAAGTGAGTGAGTGAGGATCAAGATCATGAGTTTCCTGTCAATGTCAAGAATGATAAATGTTGTGATTCTACATAGAAAACTTGTGATAATTAAGGATATTTACCCTCTATTCCATTATCTAGGCTCTCCATCGCATAAGATCATCATAATAATCTAATCAAATGAACGCACATTTTCCTTTCTTGTTTCCCACATTTTCTCCAGAAATACACGTTTTTATTACTTCTTGTGGGCCACTCTGATCTTCTATAAATGGACTGACAGTTGAGTAATAATCTCTTCATAGTCAAAATTTCAAGGCAACACCCCGAATGAGATACACTTGTATTAGGGTGCGTTCATTCTATTAGATTATTATGATGATCTTATGCGATCGGGTGCCTGAATAATGGAATAGAGGGTAGATATCCTTGGTCATCATCTGTTTTCTTTAGACTGTGTAGAATCACAACAATTGTCCTTCTTGACATTGACATTGAACTCCTAATCTTGATCCTCATTCACTCACTTTGTATGCTTCAGTGTCTACTAATGGTGAGAGAGTGAAGACGAGAGAAAACTAGTTTGGAAGTCAAAATTTATGCGGGAAAACGTTTGCTTATTCGTGAGTTAGACTTCAAAGCCTAGTGTCGGCTTGAAGACATAATAGTTTGGCTGGCTTCTTCAAATTTTGGGGGATTGCTATTCGTCGCACTAAAATTCTTTATTCGTCGCCCGAATTATGATAATATTACATTAGCGCCCTTGGTTTTTTTTTCTTCTTCTTGTGGGCCACTATGATCTTCTATAAATGGACTTCCCAGCCGTCGCGTTCCTCTGACCGGCGGCAAGGCTTCTAAGGGATACCCTTCTCCGGGCGGTCAAGAATGCTCTAACTGCCAACGAAACAAGACTGAGAATGCAGCTCGGGAGAAGAAAGAGGTTCTTGTTATGTGGACAATGCGCTCAATCAGCATCATCTCTGCATTTGTTGGGGTGGCGAGCTACAAGGAGACACTAAAGCAGAGTCATTTGCAGAGAGAAGCCGAGGAGAAGAATTCTCGCTCCATGTTGTCAGCCTGGGTGGAGGCTGAAAAGAAGAACGAGAAACAGGCGGAAAAGAAGGAATTCACTGAGACGATCAAGACGACCCTTCTTGCAGTGGCGGCTATTGGAAGCACCGATGCCGCCGCCATGGCTTTGTACCGTAGGAACAATTGATAGAGATTGAGTGAAATTGAGTTTAGATTGATTGCTTTCCATAGAGATTACGATGATCATTGGCAAAGTAGTTAAAATCGGGATTTTACCTAAAATC
The DNA here is from genome assembly GCA_946122785.1 of Linum tenue. Classification (NCBI taxonomy): domain Eukaryota; kingdom Viridiplantae; phylum Streptophyta; class Magnoliopsida; order Malpighiales; family Linaceae; genus Linum; species Linum tenue. The sequence continues at coordinate 40,991,947 of CAMGYJ010000010.1, forward strand.
AAAAACTGGGGTAAAAATCGGAATCGTAAAATCGAATCGTAAAATCGTAGGATTATAAGTACCATATATGTAGAACATAACATATAAGAATATTAGTGAGGTAAATTATTAATAACACAAAGACACATAACATTTAAAATGATAATTCTCAAGATTAATGTCCCAAAATTACTATTTAATTATTATTTAATGTGTAACTCAAAATAATTCATGATGAAGGGATAGAGCTCATGGGGTTTCCCTCTTGTTTTCATGTTGTGTCTAGATAGTTTAAGTTAAAGTAATATTCCGACATCGTCTACTAAGTATGATTTAAAACTAAAAATAACTGAACTCAAATAAAATAAGTAATGCTAGTGGCTTGGTATAAATATATTCATTAATAAATAAGTTAGTTAATAATAATGTTAATTCTTACATACTTGATACTTCCAATACTAGTACAATTGTTTTACCAATAAGTTAAATGGGACGAAGTGAAATGGATTAAGAGCGCCCTAATTTGATTATTTTTATTATATTTAAATATTTTTCTATTAGAAAAATATGTGAGAAGATTCATGTCATTGCCCTTTGCACTAAAACTGTTATGCTTCTTTTAAATTGGCTCAAACCACCTATTTTGTTCTCATGCGATCAAAATCCCGATTTTGGTACGATTTTAACGATTTTAATCCCGATTTTAAACGATTTTAAGGTCCAGCGATTTTATAGTAAAATCAGGATCGGAATCCCTAAGTAAAATCCTAAAATCCTACGATTTTAGGATCAAAATCCCGATTTTAAATGCATTGATCATTGATAGGGAATACTGTAAAAGTGTAAATCCCTCAATTTTTGGTACAAAGTGAATAAAAGTTTGTTTGTTTACTTTATTTTCTATTCTTTTCCCGAGAAAATTTCCTTTTCTATTTTGTTCTTGTGGCCAACTTCTAAACCTACCTTGTTATCCGAGCACGTTGGTCAGAATGTCATTGAATATAATGTATGTATGATGTGTATTTAAATTTTTTAAATTACTTAAAATGCTGAATTTCGTATGATATTTAGGTGACATCGAAATTATTTTTCCATTTTTGAAATTCTCATAACTTTTCAACAATGATGAACATTGTAAGCTTAATTGTTATAACCAAAGTTGTCAAACCGATTTAAGTTGTTGAGTCAGTCAAGCAAGTAGTTTGAAGTTTAATGGTTTCATTGAGGTCCAACCTGTTTGAGCCGTTTACACCTTTTCTAAATATATAAGATAGAAATTTAGCGATTGAAATGGAATGTAATAACTTATATCTATTAAAAATTCAAATTTCATAAGAAAATAAATTTATTACAAGATTCACCCACCACCTCTTGCCTCTCTCCCCTCCCTCTCTCTTCTTCTCCATCTCTAATGTTCAGACACTTGGTAATGTCTATTTTTTATCCAAACTTTTTTTAGATTATTTTATATTATTCAAACCTATTAAAATACTAAGAATGAGCCAAATGTTAACTTCCTGTTAGCAGTTTTGTTAGTAATATTGACTTGGCAACATGATACTGACTTGGAAGCGACACATGAAGGTTTCCAAAATTTTAGTATCTTAACTAAGAAAAGAGTTACAAATTATTAATGATGACGTAAAAATGGCTAATATTTTGATGTATTAGAAAATATTTGACTAATTAATAGTATTTTAATTGGTTTGGATAATATAAAAGAATCTGAAAAAGATTTGGATAAAAAATAGACATTATCTTTTTTTAATAATGAATGATATGGCACCTTACTCTTCATTCAAAATCAACTAGGTTCGAAAATCTCCTGACAGTCATACAAAAGCCAATAAGCAAGCTTCGGATCAGAGCTCGCAACCTCATGAAAACCTATCGGAAGAGCATATCCACGACTAGCCAAATAATCAGCACAACTATTACCCTCTCTGCAAATATGCTCGACTCTGACATCCCAATCTCTAGAGAGCAGCTTGCGGACCTGGTCAAGAACGGCGGCACAATGGTGGTCGCCTGTGCACAATGGTTAGAAACTTAGAATGTAATGGTGTGTGGAAATGTAAATAGAGAGTTCGTTTGTAAATCTGTAACAATTATTGTTGTTGTGAGTAGTGACCTCTTTTATAGGCCCACCATACAAAGTACGTTATAGGCCGTATTTGGGAAAATAGGTGGAAGAAATGAGATGGGCCGTATTGTGTGGGAAATTGAAAGAATGTAATGGGCCGGCCTGTTATTTGGCCCAAAATGGGTTGGTACATTCAAAAACTCCCGCAAAAATGCCCTCCCCGGACCCTGCCGCGTGCCCGCGTTCCTTCCATGTCCGGTCAAGTCTGAACAGTTGTAGGAACGGCCGGAGAGTTGCTCAGATGTCATATGGAGAAGAAAGGACGGCGAGTAGCGACTCGCCGACTCCACTTCCAGTTTCCGGCCGCGAGCGGCGGAGTTTCTCATCCTTTTAGCTCAAGCCATTGACATTCTTGTTTGCAATTCGTTCTCAACCTTTGCATTTGTCCTTACTATTTCCTCTTTTCTCTGATTCCTTACCTTAGATTTGAATTGCAAATTGTAGCAAAAAGAAGTTTGCCCGACCCGTCAAATACACCGCACCATCTCTCTTTTTCCGATCGAGCTTTCCACTCTCTTCAAGTATTGTTTTCCTGTACTTCCTTTATCCCTTTGTTTGGTTTCTTTCGGTCTGGAAACTTGTATGACCGAATTTGCTTGGAATGAGTCATGTTTGGCATTTTTGTGTTTAGGACTTGTTTTGCTGATCTCTTGATAGCTGGTGTGAGATTTTCCCTCGACGATGGTGACTGCACAGATGTATCCGAAACCCTAGAATTTTCTTTTTAGTGGGTTTGCAAAGCTGAACATGAAGATAAAATGGTTTTTACAGTTATTTTGCTCTTTGTTTTCAGATGGATCTTTGGCAAGGTGAACTCTCTTGGAACTCCACCATCTTCGTTCTATTGCCCTCAACATTCTCGTCTTTACAAACGATAATTGTAACCATTATCAATGACTTTGTGATGCAGAAGACTGTCTTTCTGCAGGTATGCATCTTAGAGCTAGTGGATGTGCTTTCATCTCTTACATTTCAGCTGAGTCTTATTTTTCCAAGTGTTTGTGCAAATCATGTAAAGTAATCTGCTGTCCATTTGCAGGATATCCTGAGCTACTGGTTGCTTCTTTTGGGTGTTTGAGTGCTGAGGAGTTGATAAGCATGGTGAACTACTGATCTTTGAAGCTTGCATGTACATCATGGATCTTCTTTATAAAAAGAGAGACTCTGTTCTCCTGAAGGCTCCTTATTCTCTTGCTGCGTCCATCCTGGTATGTTTCCCACTCTGATGATCTTATTGTTATAGTTTAACTTTTCCAGTGTGTGAGATTATAGTATCTCACAGGTTGCTTCATACCTCATAACAGTCCCAAAACGAAGATTGTACTTTCTTGTTCTTCCCGGTGGTAGGCATCAGGGGCTAGAACCCAACTTCCATACTGCAATACCTGTTTTCTGGCCCAATGGATTGAATCATAGGAGAACTGTACAATACTTCTAGCTGAGTATAGACAGGCTAGATTGACACGAACATCTACAAAGTTTCATCCAAGAAAAGTCCTTTCATGATTCATTGCATTACCTTTTCTTGTCATATTTAGTTGCTAATGTAAGTACTTCTATCTAACTATTAGTTCGACGACATGCTCTAGCAGTTGAACAAAGGTTTCTCTTGGAATAAATGGTTGAATAACGTACAGAATATCCCACAAATTGTCAGTCAAAATACACAGTGAAATAGAGAACTTCAGTCCAGAGAATGCTTCTTTTGCAATGTGACATAGGAGTACTAACGGGCCGTTTGGATGGTGGATTATCGAAATGAGTAGATGGATTGCCAAGTCTTTTACTGATACTGACTCTTTTAGATCCGGAGAATTAGCCATAGCCCTGTCCAGATTGATGAATTCATTCTTGTACTTCCTTTTTTTTTTTTCTGGACGAAAACTTGTACTTCCTTTTTGATAAACGACTGTATTAATTAATCAATGAGAAAGGGGAACAAATCTGAAGCTTATGCATTGAACTATCTTAGACTGGCCATTTTCTCGAGTTAATAGTTGGGTTTTGGTGATGAATTTTACTTATCTATTCCATTCTCTGTTTAAGAAGCTTTTGAACAGTTAGTAGGACGGCAGAAGTTAGATCAAGCGCATTCTTCCTTTTCTTTCTCTTTTAGTACACACGTTCATCCAAATATCAAGGTCTTAATCATATCAGCTGTTGTTTTAATTTGTGAATGCACTTTTACCCGTTTTCCTTGTTTTAGCACAAGTTCAACCAATCGTTACTCTATTTTATTATCAAACATACTTTTCTTACGCTTTGTCAATCAACACTTTTGTCCCGAGCTTTCGATGAATGCTCCTTTTCCATTCTATTTTGATGTATTATTTACCATGGATGTGTTTACCTGCCGTCCCAGTGGCCAGCTGGTGGTGTGTGGCATGCACAGCGTTTCAGGTTTCCATTTCCATGGTAGGTAGAGGGAGAGAAAGAGTAACGGAAGATAACATGGCGAACAACAAAAGAAGACGTAGAATTTTGTTTTTGCAAGGTCAGTTCATCACAATGTATTTTCTCCCTTCTCTCTAGTAGCTTGAAATGATCTATTGAAGCTACGAAGAGATCCCAATAGCTGAAATTGACTGCTGACCACCGGCCATATTAGGGCGCATTGATTTGGTGGACTTTGGTTCTCCACAGCCAATCGTAGGCCGTATTTAAGAGTGGTCCATGCCATAGTTTCATACTACATGTTGTGTATACAGAATTGCAATCACAGCTGACAAACATGTCATAAATCTTTTGGAGCCAATTTCTCAATATTGAACCACCGACAACATAATATGTCATGCATTTAGTTTCCTTCTGTTGCTTCCTCGTGTGAATTCCTTTTGATTTGTTAGTGGCCTACGAACTGCAACTGCTGTCACCTTATTCTCCTAATTTCAGTCCCCCCTTTGAGTTGGGTTGCTTCCTTTGTGAACCATAACAACCTAACTAATCCACTACCATGATCCTGTGACTTCACTTCTTGGCTTCTTCAAGCTGTACTTTTTAGCGCTATTGTGTCGATGAGTATGCATCGCGACACTTGTTGGCACCGTTCAACAAAAAAAACATATATAATCTCAAATCCCCTTAGATGCACGTGGTGAGCAAATTAAAATACCGCCGCGCGTACATCTAACGGTTGAGATTGCACGAGCGATTGAATCTCTGATCGCGCTGACGCCTACCCTATCAGCATCCTATCAGATTCGATTCACCCCCTTTTTTATTTATTCTCTTAACACAATGGCACAGTGAAATCTGAAGCTTCAGGAATTCCTGACTTTTTTTAGGGATTTGCATGAATGAGAAAGGAACAGGTGAAGAGAAGAAAAAGAGTTGGTATTCCACCTATATGGTAGACTGGGATATAAAAACCACACGTGTGGGGTATATAATGTCTTTATGGCTCTGTTTATAGGGTTTGGAGTTTGATGATTAAAGGTTGGTGAAGGGTGTTAGATGAATGGGGTTTCCTATTCTATTAGCACTTAAAACAGCCTGTCCCTTTGACTGTCCTTGGCTGGCTGCAAAGCTTCTAGTCTATATCCGATTACAATTCTGCCAACAAACATTAATAGTTAGATGGATATACATATCGTCATATCCATATTTGCTCTAATCATCACTACATTATCTCCTCCTTTTTTCTGCTCCTGTCTGGTACAATTGCCTTTGAAGGGAGGAATATACAGTATACTGTATATTGGTTCACCCACCTCCACAGTCTGCATTGTGCTTCTTGGGTCCCTTTTCTATTTCTTAAAACCCTGCATTATGATTGTCACTCTTGTCCACTGAATCTGGAACAAATCATGTATTTATGTCTGGTCTGCCTGATTCCTGACCCTTTCCTCTCAACTGAAAGTGAAGAATAGGGGGGATTCGGCCGTCAGTCTACACGTTTTGGTGTTCATATCTGTTTTTCTATTGTGCACATGAAATTTAACTCTGACAGTATGTTTCAAGTGGGGTTAGATTACTAATTAGATTCAGCTCAAGTCTTTTTATAGGTAATTACGTGTTCCCTACTGATATGATATGGGGGAATCTTCAACTTGTTCAAGCAATGATTGGAGGTGAATTAATGTAATACTGATGGGTGGAATTTGGTTGCGCAGTTAAATTTGTAACCTCACCAGGAGAAATATTGAGGTGGTAGAACTTAAGAAGCAGTGGCATTCATTCTGGAACACGTGCTTGAGCCTTGAGATGTCATTCCTACGGGCTATACAGGTGAAGTAAAACCTCTTGACAATTGAGTAATTAACTGCAAAGGTTAAGAAACAATCGAGACCATTAGACTGAGAGAAAAATGATAGTCGTTGTCCTGTCAATAAATATTTGAGTAACACGAATTTGGAAATTTCTTTTCTCATGCAACAGGTTGGCGTACAACGTTGTCCGTTTATGTTCATCAAGTCCCAGCCTGCATTTCCTGATCTCCGGGGAATCCTCCTTATGATGAATTTCTTTTCTCATGGATCCACGAAAGATAGACATCGGTTAGGACGATTAATTAACAAGATTCAATCCTATTCATATATTAAGTTGATATGATAATTTTTAGTGAACATTAAAGTTGAGGGATTTCTTGTAAATGATCAATATTGGAGAGACATTTTTATCTTGCTAATTTTTTGCATAACAGGAGGCTAGAAAGCCAAAGAAAGAGAAGACAAAGGGAGATCAGTCAGGAATAGTAGTGGTGGAGTTCACAATATTCCTTGGGAGAGTAACGCCGTTGGTGTCATCTTGGAGCAGAGGAAGTAGCTCTGGGGGTGGTGATTCCAGTACATACATACCATAGGGGTAGACGAGACTGTGCTTCGAGAGCCAGTCCGCGACTCTATTCCCTTCTCGATATGTATGGACAAGGCTCACTACCCAATCTTGAGCCATCTTCCTCCTTATCGCCGAAAGGATCGCTGCATAAGGGTGAAGGGGGTCCATCCTGTTGTTCACGAGCTGAATGGCCACTTGAGAATCCGATTCAATGATGATAGTCCTGTAGCCGAGGTTCCATCCCAACTTCAGACCATGGTAGATAGCCCAAAGCTCCGCCAGAGCAGCCGAGCAAGTTCCCAAGCTAGAGACAAAACCTCCAAGCCAAGTGCTGCTGGCGTCCCGAATCGTGCCTCCCGCTCCTGCTGATCCCTGTCTTTCACTCGCGGCTCCATCAATATTGATCTTAACCCATTCTGTCGGTGGAGGTTTCCACCCAATCTCTGTCATAGTGCGACTAGTAGTAGTAGCACCACGAGTCACTAGATTTGACGGTGCATTCCATGCTTGACTCCAAAGATCCGCCCTGATCAGAATAGATTGCATGAGAGATGGGGCGGATAATGTCTTACTCAAGCCTTCAAAAGTCCCCTCGTTTCTATTCTTCCATAGGCACCAGAGAGCTATGCTGAAAAAAGTATCCCAAGCAAGCCCCGAACTCGTCGTCTTCTTACTCATGAGGTTTCGTTTCAGCCATTCTTCCCATTCCAAGCTAAAAAACTCAGCCTGGGCTTCATTGGGAACCGTGCGATGCCAAAGGAAGGCCGCCAGTGGGCATCTCCTGAAGATATGATCAAGACTCTCCACCTGATTATCGCATCTATAACAATAACAAGCTCCTTCATGAGTCATGTGACGGCGCATTCTGAATTCATTGGAGCTTATCTTTCCCTGAACCACCAGCCAGATGAAGCATCGTACTCTCTCTGGCACCTGCAGCCGCCACAAGGCTTTCCACACGCGTTGCTGATCGCCTGGGTTCTCGGGCTGGAGCAGCTGATATGCGCTCCGCGTGGAGAATCTTCCATCTGTTGTTGGCCTCCAGAACAGCCTATCGTCTTCCAAAGATAAAGGGTCTACCGCATGTGCAGTGATTAGCTGTTGAATCTCCTGAGGAAGCCAGTTCTCAAACTTCTCAGTTTGCCAATTTCCTTCTTCATCCACGAAGTCAGCCACGACAGCCATCCGTTCATCCTCCGGAATCGTGCCCGTAGCCAGCTCTTGAAGTGGAACCTGCAAAATCCAAGTGTCCATCCAGAATTTAGTTTGGTTCCCTCTATGGATATTCCAGGCGCAACCTTTCTTAAGTAAGTCGGCCGCCTTAGTAAAGCTAGCCCAGGTAAAGGAACTTCCCTGAACCGGCCTCAAGAGATCAAGATGCTCCCGGTTTCCTCCATACTTCGATCTAACCATCTGAACCCAAAGGTTGTCCTTCTCCTGTAGAATGCGCCAACCTCCTTTTGCCAGCATAGAAAGGTTCACTTCCCTTGTCGACCGGATACCAAGACCACCCTCGTCCTTGGGCTTCAAAAGCTGAGGCCATCCTACCAAATGCAGTTTCTTTTTGGCTTCCGTATCCCCCCAAATGAAGCTTCTATTGATTCGATCCAGAGACCTGCAAACATTCATAGGGAGCAACTCTGTTTGCATAGGATAAATAGGAATCGAGGCAGAGATAGACTTCACCACAGTGATTCTAGCCGCTAGTGAGAGATGCTTTGACTTCCAAGGAGCTAGCTTCCTCTGTATTCTTAACATAAGGTCTTGATATCTGGTTTTTGTCACCCTCCCGTGAATTGCCATCACTCCTAGATAACGCCCGATATCAACCGTGAGGGGAATCTCTGCTCTACTGGCAAGTCTCCGAGCCCGCCGCCTGTCAATGTTAGCTGAGACAAAAATCGCAGACTTGTTATAGTTGACTTTCTGTCCCGAGCTGTGACAGAACTCATCCAAACATTGCTTGATTATCCGGACTTGGCCGCCTCCTGCCTCTGCAAACAGAATAAGATCATCTGCAAAAAAACAGGTGAGATATCAAGGGTCCATTTTTGGACAACCTCAGGGGCTTCCAAAGGTTGTCCTGAATGGCTTGATCAATCCTGTGAGACAATCGTTCCATGCATAGAACAAAGAGGTAAGGAGAGAGAGGATCCCCCTGACGGACCCCTCTGGTAGGAATGATTGGAGCCGAGAGTTCGCCATTCCATAGCAGCCTCATTCTGTTATGCTCCACACAAAACATTATGCAATTTATCCAAGAGCTAGGCAGGCCGACTTCCTTGAGGGTATCTCTGAGAAACTCCCATCTCAGCCGGTCGTAGGCTTTCTCAAGGTCAATTTTCAGGACCATTCCTCCTTTCTTCCCCTTCTTCTTCCTAAGCGAGTGAAGCACCTCCTGCAAAACAATAATGTTATCTGTGGTCTGACGACCCGGGATAAAGTTGCTTTGCCGTGGTGACACTAGCTTCCTCATAATAGGCTTGAGCCGGTTGGTGATCGCTTTGGTGATAGCTTTCAGGCACACATTATTAAGAGAAATTGGGCGCAACTGAGAAACCATCTCAGGATGATCCACCTTAGGGATAAGCACCACTGTCGACTCAACCACCTCCTCGGGTAACACTCCTGTGGAAAAAAAATTCATAGCCAAATCAATTAGTGCTTTCCCCACCACCTGCCAGGACCGTTGGAAAAATATAGCTTGAAATCCATCCGGTCCGGGGGCTTGGAAAGGTTTCATATCCTGGACCGCCCTCTGAATGTCAGCACCGGTAAAAGGTCGAAGGAGAAGGAGAAGATCTTCATGCGTCAGTCTGGGGAAGGCTTGTCTAGGCATTCCATCAGTATAGTCCTGCTCATCCTGCAAATAAAGAAGAGAAAAGAAGTAAAAAACCAGAGATGCCAGCTCCTGCGGATCCGAAATCCACTCTCCATTGCTGGATTTCAGGCTTGCGATTCTGTTTCTCCTCCTCCGAATGATCGCCTGCTGATGAAAATAGGTCGTGTTGCGTTCCCCGAATTTCACCCAATTCTCTCTAGATCTCTGGTACCAGAGGATCTCTTCATGTTCAAGAACATCATCAAGTTCCTTCTCAAGCTTCTTCTGTAGTTTATACAATCCCGGGGAGAAGCCACTTGCCACCCTGGCCTGAATACCATGAATGCGACTGAGAAGTCTCTTTTTCCTGTGTAGAATATTGCCAAAAGTGGTTCGGTTCCACTCCACCAGGTCTCCAGCAAGTTTCTTCAAGGCATCATGGAGCGGAGCTTGAGAAACCCGATCTGCCAAAAAATTAGCATAAGAATCATGAGTTAGCCAGGCTCCCTCAAAACGGAAAGGGCGAGGAGAAGAGGTAGACACTCCCTGGCTGTTAACCGTGGTTAAAATCGGGTGGTGATCTGAATGAATCCGGGGGAGATGTTGGACGGAGGTGTTAGGGAAGGCGGAGTTCCACGATGTATTGCACAAGCTCCTATCAATTCGGCTGGCTTTATAGGTGGTAGACTGATCTCCTCTGGTCCAGGTGAAACAGGGTCCTGAATACCCGAGGTCAATCAGACCTGCCTGCTCGACTCTATCGCTAAACCTTCTGCAGCGACGGTACATGGAAGTGGTGATCCGTCCTGCTTGCTCCGAAGGACTTCGAATGGCATTAAAGTCTCCGGTGAGGAGTCGCTGTAGATCGAACTCTTCTCCAGTCCTAAAAATAGCCTGCCACAAAAAGCGTTGAAGATCTTGCCTGGGACTCGCATAAATCGCCGTTAAGAGCCAAGGCGCAGCTCCCGAAGTTGAGACACGCACTGTTAGATGCTGAAAGCAAGCTGAAACCAGCTCAACCTTAACAGCAGCCGCGTCCCAACATAGCCAAATGCCGCCCTTACGACCATCAGCTTCAACCCTCATGACATTTGGGAAGCCCATTTTTCCGCACACTCTATCCGCCACCTCCCCGCTGATCTGAGGTTCCAAAAGAATCAAAATGTTAGGCTTATGGTTCGTCACCATAAACTTCAAAGCTCTAATGAAGGCGCTGCTACCAGCACCTCCGACATTCCACGACATAATTTTAAAATTAAAACTTGTAACAGACATGGGAAAAGATAAAGAATCGCGAGAGAGGGAGAGAAAGCAAAAATACGCTTCAATTTCATATCGAATGTAAAAGTAGTATTTGATCTAATAATTAGAGTTTTAGTTATTACAAGAATCTCATAAACTCCTTTTGGTTGAAATGGGAGTTGGGGGATATTAATATTTCATAACTTTATAAACTAAATTATTAATTTTAATATAGAAGTTAAATAGATAGATAGTAAGAATATTTAATCATCGCCCATTTATTTTAATGGCTTTCTTACAACAAGATCAAACCTAGTTTACCAATGAAACACAATTCAAAGATCTCCTTCTCGATACTCATCACGGGGTGGGATACGGTCACATCCCTCAAAGAGGTTGTGAGTGTCAGAACCAAGTACAATTTGGGTAGTGAAAAAAAAATCTTACTAATTACTTTCCTTTTTAAATTTATTACATTTTGGGAAATTAAAATCCATATTAAATACTTTATTTTATTTTAAAATTTAAAACCTACCACAAATACATTTCTGTCTCTTCCTATCTCTCTTCCTTTTCCAGCAGCCACTGACTCCGACCGACTAATTTTCTCTGACCGACAAACCTTCTCCGGTGAAATTCTTCAATCATACTCGCTCCAACCACCTGCAAAAAAGTACAACTCTGTCAATGCGGTAATGGTAATGATTTTGTCTAGTGGTACGCAAAAACTACTACTGGTAGCATACTAGTGAGTACTGGTATTCTACCACTAGTCATTGGTACATACCAGTGAGTAGTGGTAGCGTACCAATAGCGCTACCAGTGATTGCGTACTAGTAGTCACTACTAGTGGTAGTGGTAAGCTACCAGTGCTCACTGGTAGCGTACCAATAGAGACTACCACAAAAAACCAGATGTGGAATATGAAAAATCCAAGATCTGAAAAAGAAAAAAAACAGGGATGAGGAAAGGGGGAGGCAAGGAAGAGTCAGTGACCTTGCGGCAGCGCGTAAAGACGACGGCGAGCGCGGTAGGGGGCAGCGTGGCACGACGGGGGACGCAGGGTCGACGGGGGCAGCATGGTGCGGTGGGGGACAGCGGGCGCGGTGGGCATGGCAGTGGCAGAGGAAGAGGGAGGTGAAGTGGCGGCGACAACTTCCGCGGAAGAGAGGGAGGAAGGGGAGAAGGAGGTGAATGGCTCTCAAGTTGGTATGGGTTAGATTAAGGTTTTATTATTTTATATGTGAGGGAGAATGATTGTAACTTCCCACACTTTTTCCCGACGAAGATATTGTCCGCTTTGGGTCTCGACCCTCACGGTTTTTGACTTAGGGTGCAATTCAAGGTGACTTCCCATAAGGTCACCCATCCTTGTTGTACTCCACACTGAGCACATTTAACTTCAGAGTTCTCACAATATCTCCTCCATTTCACCCCAAAACGCGTTTTGTCAGTTAATGTCGGTTTCTTACTTATGAACCATGGATCTCTTCCGTGCTTTGTCGACGTGGGATTTGCCTAAGGTGTTACAATAATTGAGTGTGGTAAGTTTTTTTTCTCTAAAAAATACCCTTCGTTTTATCTCAATCATCAAATAAAAAATTACAGAAAAGAGACAGTATAGAGAATACATCTAATGGTTACAAAGTGGGTTGTGAAACCCATAGTTAGTAAAATACGGTACGGGAAAGTTACGTATAAAATATATAATGGTATTTTACTTCTTCTCTATGCTAATCTTACATTTATTAGTACGTTAATAATCATAAATATATTAAATTAATTATTTTAAAAAATAAATGAATAATAGTAAAGTTAATAATTTAATTCATTAAATACGGATATTAAACGTGTTATATGGGTTTTATACGTGTTTAATACGGGAGCCATCAAATGAAAGGACAAAAATGAAACGGCTTAACATTAATACAGATACAGAAATTTTAAACGGATAAAGTACGTACAAGCAATGCAGTTAAAAGCGTGATTCTACCTAGAAGCGGAAAAGGGGCAAAATCGTAAAGCGTAGAATCAAAGCGTAAAAGCGTAAGTTTTTTACGCATATTGAAAAATAACTAAAAATCTATTAAGTAGGACATATACTATGTAAAATATGAATGCACTGAATTTAAATAAGTTAATAAATAAATGCAATTCATGCCTAAAGTATAGCAACTTATAGCATCTTCATAATAAGTTCGTAAACATAAATTTTAACAATAAGTCAATTTTCCTTCTATGCTAATGAATTTGAGAAGAGTTTAGCTGGTGAATTAGATTACTCTATTGAAGTTGAGAATGCATCAAAGTACCTGATATGTATCTTTTAATCCAAATTGTATCATTTTGTTTATTATTTACTTTAAAAATATACTTTTTATAATTAATTTCACGAAAAGAATACTCATTTAGTGAACTAAAAGCGTAAAAACGTAAAGCGTTTTGGTGAAATAGAAGCGTAAAAGCGTAAGCTTTTAAGCTTTAAAGCGCTATTTAGTCCGATTTTATACACTTAAGTTTTTATATGGAAACGAAAGCGTTTTGGTGACCTAAAAGCGTAAAATCGTAAGTTTTTAAGTTTTAAAGCGCGATTTTGACTGCATTGCGTACAAGTACATATACGTGTATTAAACAGAGTATTTACTAACTAAATGAAATCCACCTAGCTAGGTTGTGACGGTATCCCCTACTGAGTACTCAATACTCAATAGTCATTACTCTCCTACAACGTAAAAAAAGTATTAGTGAGAGAATTCCACCAAAGTCAACCCACAATTAAGAAAATTAATGGAACCCCATTTTAATGATTGAGATAATGGCTTTTTAATTTTTTTGTATAATTGAAGAGAGAGTGTGTGATCCTTTTTTATTGGCGGATGATACGTCTATCTAACTACACATCAATTGATAGTAGTAATTTCTTGTCCAATATGAATTATGTAACCAACTGTTTGGTAGATATAAAATTAGACAGAAAACTGTTATACATCATCCTCTGCTTACTATTTTAATTTTGTCTTTGTCGTAATTAAGATAAAGTGAAAGTATTTAAAAAAAATAATCATGGTTTGTTTCTAAAATCCTAATAGTAGAGCGATATTAGTATATGTATAATTAGCAGAATGGTTTAAAATTTCAATAAAATGGTACAATATCCAATCAATACGATACTGATATCTAATACACCATCTCAATAAATTGGTTTCAATAATAATATTATAAAATAACATATCTCAAAAACTTGATTTGTTGGAAGAAATTTATGTATAAATTTTGTATAATTTTTTTAATGTTTTTTCAAACGAAAGCTAACTCATGAGCTCGAGTTGTCTAAAAAACTCATTCATTACATTGTGAATTATGGATTTGATCAAATCGCCACAAATTTGTTCACATAAACTGTATCGATCTTAATTGGTGATAGGTAATTTCGAATCCAAACAGAGAAAAATACTTAATCTTCTTGCTCAATAAATAAATATTCCTCTACTGGATATGATCAACTTATGTTAACTCTAATGTTCATCTTTTCAACAAAGAATTTTAGCCTTTTCCTACCCTTTTTTCCACTCCATACAAAAACCCCTAAAAACCAAAATAGAGAAGCAATGCAAAACCCGAAGCAAATATAAAAACAAAAAAGAAAAGACGGGCGACAGCCGGAAAATAAGGGAGGGAATTCGGATGCTAACGTCCGCCGATCCCTTGGCTGCCTCTACCTGCCACGACGGCGCATGTTAGCCGAACCTCCACCTGAGTCGGGTCGGGTTTAATGGGTACTGGTCTTTTCTGATTCTCATTTGCGCCAGATTAGCTTTTTCTTTCTCTAGTTTCTTAATCCCAATCATTATCTGCTTTCTTTCACTTTCTTGAATAAGCTCTTTTACCTACTTAAGATCCACTAGCTGGTCTATTTCCCTCTTCCTTCCCTCCACCCTTCTCTAGTTCCTTCATTCTTTTTCTTTTTTGTTTCTGGGCTTCAAGTTTGCAGGCAAAAAAATTTATATGAGAGAAAAAATGGGCAGCGGTTGGTTGCTTGGATTATTTCAAGTCCAGATCTGAACCTGAAACCAAAAGTGTCTCTTCACTTTCTTGGCGTCTTCTCCTCCTCCTCCTTAAAACCCATTTCCTCTCTCTCTCTCTCTTCTCTTCCTTACATTACCACATTCGTTCAGTTGGCCGGCCTGAATCAAACCTCCACCCTTCTTCTTCTTCTTCTTCTTGTTCCTCCTCTGCATTTCTTACAATTAGAACAGAGGAAGCTCTGTAATCTGTGTTGAGGGGGGTGAAATGATGGCAATTGGAAGTCCCACGTTCACCAGTGTGCGTACAAGCACCACATGTAACGCTTTACTCAGAGAGCTTCAGGTTCTGCTCTTTTTCTCACTCTCTTCCTTTCCTTGCTGTCTTGCTTTCTCAGCAAGAACCGTCGGTTGGGTTCTGTTCCAAGTTTGTAACTTTGCTTCTACTTTTTGGTGGATTCGTTCTTCCTTTTGCTTTTTTTTTTTCCTGGGGAAATTTCACTTTTTACTCCCAGTAATGATAACACAAACTTGTTGCTTCAGCAAAGTTTTTTACTTTCCTTCTGGGTGATGGTTGGTTGTGTTCCATTTCCCTTCCTTCCTATGCTCTTTTTGGACAGAGGATTGACGGCTGCTGCTCTTTTTTCCTTTTGTAAATTGTTAAATGAACTTGGATATCTAATAATGACAGCAATGATAGGTCAACTGGAAGTATGGCTTCTGCTGCTTTCCCTCCTGTTGTTAGTAAATTGTACATACACTCTACAGTGAAAACCTTTTTTCCCTTTGTTTTCTAATGGACATTAATTGCTACTTCTGGTTCTCTGAAATTCCATTCTGATTTGTTGCTGGAAACAGACATGAATTTTTCCTCTTGGTTTGGGGTTTCTGGAAATTTTATTGCTCTTTGGAATCCCTAATCGTATAGGTTTGGTTGCCTGTTATTTGGGGAGGGGTTATGGTTTGGTTGTCTGTTATTTGAGCTGATACAGTAGTAATTAGTAACTTCTGGGTAAGGGAATTGTTAGTTGTAAGTGTGTGGTTTATTATTTTGATTGATATCCTTTGTTGTTCTAATTGCAGAATTCCAAGTCTTTCTGGCTTTGAATCTTAACTGAAAGCTAGTCAAAAGTAGTTCCTGCTGCATTTATGGGTTCCAACTGTTTGTTGTTGATCATTGAATGAATGAGATGATTCCAAATTTGCTAACTTTCTGCTTTGTCATGTGAGCAGCAAATATGGAATGAAATCGGGGAAAGTGAGACTGAAAGAGATAGCATGCTTATAGACTTAGAAAGAGAGTGCTTAGAAGTTTATCGGAGGAAGGTCGAGGATGCTGCGAATTCCAAAGCACGACTTCATCACTCTGTGGCAGCAAAGGAAGCAGAGCTTGCAACTCTCATGGCTGCCCTTGGGGAGCTTAACATTCGTCCAATGGTACATGATCCACTTAGAACTAAGTCCAATGTGATCATATGAAAAAAAATTGTTCATGAAGAAAAACCACAATTGACGAGAAAACAAGTCAAATATTTTATTTTCTTTTGCAAACGTTAAGCCAATTTATTCAAATATCTAATTTGGCATTACCTGTGACTTAGGTTCAGAAAGACAAGAAGGCTATGTCGTTAAAGGAGAAACTTGCATCAGTTACACCATTGGTGGAAGATTTGAGGAAGAAGAAAGAAGAGCGGATGAAGCAATTTGACGATATAAGAGCGCAGATTGAAAAGATCGGTGGGGAGATATCTGGTTACTCCAACCTCAATGACTCTCTTATGAGTAATAAATCTCTTGATGAGCATGACTTGTCACTAAGAAGGCTAAACGAATATCAGATACATCTTCGCTCCCTCCAAAAGGAGAAGGTTTGTTAATCTTAAAGCTACTTAAGATAAGTTCTCATCATTTCAAGAGCTTTAGCGTAGGGACTGGAGCTCCAAGAAATCTCAGCATTTTCTTAATTTTGGAGCACGTGACAGATAGCATTTTCCTATGTTATGTGATCTATGTCTATCCATGAAGCCTTTCATACAAGTTCATGCTTATTGCTGATCTAAGATGGTTCGCCTCTACTGATTCTGAACTCTATTCGCTTTGGCTTGTAGTCGGACCGCCTCAATAAGGTCTTTGAGTGCGTGAATGAGGTACATTCTCTGTGCAGCGTGATCGGTTTAGATTTTGACAGGACTGTAAGTGAGGTCCATCCAAGTTTACATGGAGTCAACCACGAACAGTCAACTAATATAAGCAATACCACGCTCGAGGGTCTAGAACAGACCATTCTTAAATTGAAATCTGAAAGGAAAGCTCGGATAAGGAAGGTATTGACATGCTGTTATTCTTCTCCATGTTGTTTCTTTGTGAAGTACCGTTTTTTTTTATAGGAAATGTGAAGTACCGTTTGTAAAAAAAACTCCTGTTGGAAACTGCAGCTGAAAGATATTGGAGCTTCTCTATGTGAACTTTGGAATTTGATGGACTCATCAAAGTCAGACAAAAATGAATTTTCAAGAATTACTTCAATTCTTGTATCATCGGAGTCTGAAATAGTAGAACCAGGGTTCCTTTCAATGGAGACAATTAACAAGGTTAGGATACTCCTTTGGGTTAAGGTTTTTTCCTGGATGCTCTGTTCTGATTGACAAATTTGACAGGCATCTAAAGAAGTGGAAAGGCTTACTAAACTGAAAGCCAGCAGAATGAAAGAGCTTGTTATGAAGAAAAGAGTAGAATTGGAAGAAATATGCAAAATGGCTCATATTGAACCTGACACAAGTACTTCAGCTGAGAAATCCACTGCACTGATAGATTCTGGTATGAATATCCTTGGAATATACTATATTGTACACTCATTTGAAATTTGTTTTCCTTTGTGTTTTTCAACCTTTGTCTCTATTTTCACTGTGAGGGTGAATAGTTGCAAGTAAGCATGGTTGTTGAGGAAAATCAATTTTTTAATCCTATAGTTACTGCACAGGTTTAGTCGATCCTGGTGAACTCTTGGCAAGCATTGATGCCCAGATAACCAAAGCAAAGGAGCAAAGTATGAGTAGGAAAGAAATAATGGATAGACTAGACAGATGGCTTTTGGCATGTGAAGAGGAAAACTGGCTTGAAGATTATGAGCTGGTAAGCAAAATCCATAATCCCATATATACCAATTGAAGTACCATGTAAAAATAAACATATATTAAAGCAAAATGCTCAACTATATATTCACTAGTGGCGATATAGCATTTCTGTTGATTTTTGTGACCAGTATTAGTCATCTGTTGATGTCATGGTGAGCATAATCTCGTCTGTTCTTGTATTGGTCCTCGCAATTTCATCTTTAACTTCTCTAGTTCTTTTGATTATCAGGATCACAACAGATATTCAGCTGGCAGAGGTGCTCACATTAACCTAAAGCGTGCAGAGAAAGCTCGAATCACTGTGAACAAAATTCCAGGTATCATAATTCTGAATAACTGACATTTTTTTTAGTGGTCCAACAATGGCACAAAGCTGATAATATGCACATTTCTCCAGTGATGGTTGACAACCTGATTAATAAAACCTTGGTCTGGGAAGATGAAAGGCAAATGCTGTTCCTTTACGATGGGGTGAGTCGTCGATCTGTTGCTATGTTTTATTTGATGTTATGGTGCCTAAGTGATTGCTCCTTGACTAATGGAACATTTATCTTGATGATACATTCTCTACAGGTAAGATTGGTGTCGATACTAGAGGACTACAAAATGACGAGACAGCATAGAGAAGAGGAGAAACGGAGATTCCGGGTAATAGTTTCAGTTGATTTTATGGACTTTTGCTCCTACTATCCTACAGATTAAACTGAAGCTATAGTATTGTCCATTTTGACTGGTATCTTAAACAATTTTCTAAAATGAAGGACCAGCCTACTACCCCAGCACTAGATTTACTCGCGATAAAGAAGATTTTGTTGCTAAGGTTCGTTTGGAAGGTCGATTGTTGAAATGGGTAAATTGAATAATACAGTAGCTTTTGAAATAGATCAAGTTTGGATTACTGTTCTTACAATTAGATTATAGGTGATTGATTGCATCAGTAATGTTGAAAATACCAAATAATTCACTGATAGTTATTTTGCACCAATAGACACTGACAGAAAGGGGAAAAGGATAATGGATTTTCCAAGCCAGTAAGCCACCTCTCCGGCCAGTCGTTCTACAATACCTCTCTGGATATATTGTCAAATATATCATTGCAACTAGACACCCTAACTTTTTGTTGGCCAACAGCGATTGTTATGCACAACTTTGTTGACTCATTGTGTGCACAATCTCCCCCTCCCCCACAACCCAAATGACCCCTTAGGTTTAAGTTTAACTAATATCCGATGGCTGATGTTTCAAATGTGTGACAAATTGGTTTTCACATTTTGAAGGACCAAAAGAAGCTCCAAGATTTGTTGCTGACAGAGAAGGAACTGATGTACGGGTCTAAACCAAGCCCACGAAAGACAAACAGCTTCAGGAAGCCAAATGGTTACCACGGGAATGGGTCGATGACTCCAACACCACGACGTAACTCTGTGTGTGGAACACCTGAACCCCTCACTCCACGATCTTATTCTGGACGGAGTAACGGGTATTTCAAGGAAATGAGGAGGCTATCTACTGCCCCATTGAACTTTGTATCCATAACAAAGGAAGATACCATATCGTTTGCTTCTGTTTCTGGTTCTGAGCCAGAGTCCCTCCTCTGAGCTAAAGCCATAGCAATCTGTGAAAAAGGTAACACCTTTCGCTTTGCCTTGTTATCTGTATTTGTTATGATTGTAAGTCGCTTAACCTGGGGATTTTCAACTGTTCTGCTGCAGGTGCGGCGTTTGGCTTTTCTGCATCCTTGAATCTAATAGTTGTAACGTTGTGAATATGGGAGCTCATCAGGTAATACTAGGAGGCTGTTGTTTACTAGAAAGAAGAAACAAAACTCGGGGCTGGAGCAGGAAGGTGGTAGTAGTGCAGGCGTGACAGAAAGCAGTAGATAACAGGGTTGCAAGTAAGATGGTTACCTTTGTGATTAGCTTTAGTTTTTACAGTGGGAAGCAGGAAAATGTGGAAAAGAGTGTTCTTGTGCCTGTTTACTTTTCTGTTGTTTGGTTCTTCCAGTTAGTGTGTGTTGTATATATGCTGTTGTTGTGTGTTGATGATTGGAAAGGGTTGGAACAAGAGAGAGCCTTGCCCCATTCCCAATTCCCATATACATATGGGAGGGAATGGTGTCACTGTAGTCTGTACTTGACTAAGTAATAAACTTCTTGCCGTCGAGAAATTTCTTTGTTCAGTTGATAGGTTGCTGCAGCTTTCAACTGCAGAGCAAGTACTTTTTGCCTATATAGCTCGTCGTTCGGACGATGGAATGTGACCTATTTTCCTTGCACTCTTCTTAATTATAGCTAAGGGTAAATTTGTAAGTTTAATTTAGAACTTAAATATCTTCTTTCGAGATAAAAAAATATCTTTACAAAGACTTGAACGTGAGTCCTTCAAATTGATAGTCAACATCCCTAACTAACTGGACTACAACAATTTTTATGTATTTCTTGAATTAAAGAGAGAAAATACTGAAATATCTCAAAATCATAGGACTATCCACCGCAACAATCAATCATCGAATTAATTAATAACTGTAATTATTTACAAAGTGAATCATCATGATATACCTAGTTTTATGAATCAACTAAGTGAGTTCCTCTAATCACACAATTCTTCACCAAGAATCAAGTAGTACATTTTTATGAATCAAAAATTTAATTTCAAAACATAAAATTTGACATTTGTGATTTATGGTTTTGTAACGAGACATTTTCAATACTATAAGTGAATGACCAAAAATCATTGGCTAACAATTTTCCTAATGGTTGACAATTATAAGCATAGAATTGAAAGACTAAATACCATTGATAAATGAGCCAATTATCATTGGCTAAATTTAACAAACAATGGTATGTGTATATACATTGGAAATTCTATGGTACGCTCGATGGATTGAAGGTTATTGCATCTCCTTAGTTAAATAACATTATCTAGACTATAGATTAATCACGTAACTGAACCCTATATCATAATTCTCTAAATCCTAATATAGTGCATATGGTATGTTGTATACATCTTGGCGAATCAGAATCATTGATATGTTCTTAGTATATGTGATATAGGGTTCAAGTTCTATAGATTTAGGGTATATGATTTTATTATTTGAAACTTAATCTCCCTTTTCAAATATCCTGCAATGAGAGGAAAATTAGGAAGTACATTTTTTTCTTCACAATTATCTGTATCTTTTATTTATTTACAGAAAAATATAGACATATTGAGATTTGAACCATAGTCACTTCAAACAAAGTGAAGGTTTAAAATCAATCAGACTATGTAGATTTGTTGTATTTTTTAAAATTAAAAATATATACGAAGCTAAAATATGAAATCACAAGACTTTTCAACAGTTAGCTAGCCCAATAAATATTTCGTAAGTACTTATTTGGTGTTTTGATGCTTCGATTTTGATATTTTTATTTTAATTATAGTTTAATACTTAATTTAAAATTTTATCTATCTTACCAGGGTTCAAGAAGGCGCGCCTAGGCGCACGCCTAGGCTCAATTAGGCGCTAGGCGGTGGAGGATCGCCTTGACTTGGCCATAGGCGTTATAAAAGGCGCTGGTAGCGCTTAGTAGGTAGGAATAGCGCTTAGTTTGCGCCTAGTGGAGAGAAGGCGTGCCTGGGCGTTCCTGTGCGAGCTTAAGCGATTAAACCCAATACTCTTCGTTTTGTCCTAGAAAATCAGAAAATTGCCTCTTGCCCTAGAAAATCAGAAACACGGGAAGGGGATGACCATGCTATGTATGTATTCATAGATGAGGATGAGGAATCATATATTGCACCCTCGAGTACTGTTACAGATGCAATGGCGGATGAACAGAGTGAGCTTCGCAGGAGTGCACGAGTGAGAGAGCTCCATGATGAATAATTAGAGTCTGAAGAGGAGGAAGAGGAGGAGGATGGTGAGGAGATTGCTTTTAAGGATGATGAAGATGAAGTGGTGGCTGGACGGACCTACTTGGATGATGAAGAATGAACATTTTCCTATGAACTTATTGACTATTGTTTAGTATTTCGACATTTTATGAACTTGTGATTCTAGGAAGTGGTCACTATTTGCTTGTTATTTGTTATGTTAAGTGTTTACTGTTAAGAACTAGGCATTGCTAATTTTATATGCACTAGGATTATATGAATTATTCCAGAAAACAGGAAATATTTGAGAACTTTTTTCATTTATCACTACAAAAAAGACGGGCAGATGTTACCAGACGATTGGTGTCACAAAAAGCCTTTTCTCGTCACTAAAAGTTTATTCTGATGAAATACGGTCGTTAGCGGGTCGTGGGGTAAAGGTCCGTAGGTAATAGTCTAAAAAAAATAGTCGTCATAAAAACATTTTTTATGAGGGTAAATTATCCTCAAAATTCAATTTATCGTTGTCAGAAAAGAAATACCCTTGAGGAAAGTAACTTGACGAAAAGTTTTTGTGAGAGAGGAAAAACTTTTTTTAAGAAAATTATTTTGTCAGTTTAAGTATTTCTGAGAATATTTTTTTGTAAGCAAAAATATTTTTTTTGTTAATAACACTTTGGAATTTCCATCCCAAAATACCCTTATGTGTTTCTGTGACAACTTGTTTATTGTCAGAAAAGGTTGTATAATTAGGTACAAAAAATTTGTTCCCAAAATACCCTATTGTTATTTCTAACGAGTAAAAGTCCTCGTGAATGGAGAACTCATAAATGAAATTATTACCGACGCATTGGTTTCGTTGGATCACTAGAGAACGACATCAGAAATGAAAACAATCATGACGAAGAAAATGACAAAAATACATTTAATAATTTATCTATTATAGATAAATACATTTAATACCTGAAAATGTAATTATTATCTATACATTTCCCAACAACAAAATAAATGATCATATATTAAAAAATCAACAAAATATTATTCAATTGCAATTATTGTTCACAACTTACTATATACATTTATTAACAAAATCAGAACACATTATTAATAAAAAAAGAACATAACTCTGTCCCTTCCTCTCCCATCCACTGCCGCTGCCATTTGCGATTTCTTTCTCCTTCTTCAATGGCCAACCACCACCCTATCCTCGATCAAATCATCTTCATCGAGATTCATCTTGTGGCGCCTGTTTCCGAGGACAAAAGAAACAATAAGTCAGAATCCATAGGAAAAGCGAGTAAGACAACAATGGAGGAAGAACGTTACCAAATCGATTGCGTGGGGAACTTGAGGTGCCGACAATTAACTGGGGAACTTGAGGTGCCGATAATTAGTCGGAAAGAGATGGATCCATGGCGACAGAGAAGGAAGGGAAATTGAGAGCAACAAAAAAAATTCAAAGGCAATGAAGGAAGAACTTTACCAAATCGATTGCGTCGAATCTGAATAACCTACACCAAACAAGGAAAAATCGAAGTTATAGTCTCAAACAGAATTTCAAATAAAACCCTATATATCTTACCAAAAGAGTTTCTAACCCCCTTCTGCTTTGTCGGCGCCCCCGACGAAATCTGAGGTTGCCGGCGGTGGCTCCCTTTCTTCCCCTCTCACAAACCATAAACAAAAAAACAAGAGGCAGATCAGAATCCCTAAATGGAACCAAAAATCGTAGGAAATCCCCTAAAATCAACATGCAATTGGAGACAAGACTGACTTTCAACCTCCGGCGCCTTCATGGTCACCTCTGCCGTTGTCGATCTCCGTCGTCATCCTCGACACCGTTGCCTTCCATTTTGTTCCTTCTCATCGATTTCCAAAAGAAAGAGAGAGGAATACGGTAGATTGAGTGAGAGATCGGGGAGGCTGACGAAAAGGTATGAGATTAAAAGGATGGTACGATTTTTCTTTCTCTGTTTCGTTGGTTTCCAGAGAGAAGAGTAGAGACGAGATAGAAGGGAAGAAGAGAGGAGGAGAGGCGGCCGCTAGCTTAGATAAGTGAGATTAGGGTTTCATTTGGTTAAAACTTTGTTGGGAGTGGCGATGACTTTTTAGTATTTTCCCCCAAACAAATTAATTTAAATCTAATCTATCTAAAGAAAACAAAACGTTTTCCCAAAACCAGCGCTTCCGTTTGAAATTCTTTCCTTCTTCTTCTTTTTTTCCTTTACGCATTTCTCAATATAAAAATAAAAAATCCTTTTCTTTCCCTTTACCCGTTATATTTTTGTCTCATTTGCAAATGTCTACTTTTTTCCTTTGCATGCTTTTGTGTAAATACGTTTGTCCAAGTGTCCCTCCTCGAAATGAAGGGTTAATTAGCTAAAAACAACTGTCCCTCCTCCAAAATTCTATACAATTATATTTTGTTTGGCTGGTTAAAATACACTTAATACATATTTTTGTTAAGATCTAAAAATTAAAAATTCTATTATGATATATCTTAGATCTCAATCAATTGTATGTCAACGGTCATGATGATATTAGAATATTAAATTTTACTTGAAGACTCCACTCAATTGGCCAAAGTTAACAGTTCATATGGACCTAAAAGGCTAAAATTCATAGTGTATAATGCATTATATAAATAATTGAAGTATTGTACTTGACTGTTAGCTTAAACATTAAAAATTCTTATTTGAAACATCTTTTTACTGGCCCAATTTTGCTATTTTAATTGTCTTGATCAGTAATTAATATTGTAGAACTTTCCATTTCAAAATATTTTCTCGGAGTTATGTTAGTATTGTATCTTCTATTTTAGTATATTTAATAATATTTTAATAATAATAATATAATATTAACACTTGTTTACGTTCTTAATATCTAATTCTTAATAATAAACACTTTCACGCTCTCGCTCCTACTCCCGCTTTCCCTCTCGCTCCATGAATCGGTAAGCTAAGTTCAAACACATTCGAGATTACATGCGTAGCCAATTGGGCAACACGATTAATACTTGCTAATTTGACAACTTCATTTTAGTTTATTTCCTAAATGTTCCTTAATACAAAATTATGATCAATAGATCGTAATATTGTGACGAAGCGTATTCAAAATTATTGATAGCTCGATTAACAAATCCACATATGAAAATTATTTTCTCGATCTCAAAATCATGAAGCAATAATATGTGTTAGGTTTCTTCTTTCAATATCACTCAAAATGGTCGAACTACGTGGACTTTGATCCCGACTACTCGAGTAATAGGCAACCAATAGGTTCGAGTCCAACTAATCCAAAAAATCTTTAATTATGTACCTTCGAGATTCACGTCAATAGACCTATGATTGAATCTTAATAATAAACACATAATTAATCGAATCATATAATTAAATACATAAATCAAGCGCAAATTATAATACACCTGACCCTTAAAAACTTATCGATTTAAAGTAGTACGAATCTTTGGGCGTTGTGGGGTGTGCATACACTTCCCCACACATAACCGTACTCCCGAACCAAATCTCTAAAATTTCACAGACCACATCTCGGTCTCAAGGGGCAGTTGCGACACCTAAAATTATAGGACAAAGCCATCGTCTTTGGACTTTGGTTTGTGATCAAGGATTGTTTCGATTCTATCTTCCCCCTTTCTTCGTTTCCCTATATCAATTTCTTTGGACTTTCTTCGTTTATTGCAGAGGAAGAAAGGGAATGAATCTGCTGGACCTCCTTCGTTTATTGCAGAGGAAAAAAGGAAATGAATCTGCTCGACTTCCTTCTTTTATTGCAGAGGAAGAATGGGAATGAATTTGCAGAGAAGCTAGAGAGCTCTCTGTTGCTTATAGATTTTTGTTAGAAATAAATACTCAACGAAATATGAATTTAACATAAAACGTAATCAGTCTAAATGGTCTGGACTTTGTTTTGTGAACAAGAGATCCCATGGTTTGAGTACATCCATGACTTTCTCTTTAAGGTTATTTTTAATTTCAACTCTTAAACTAAGAATTTGTTCATATGTAACAAAAATTTTCTCACAAGCGAAATTTGTCAATGATGTTATATATGTGACGACATTGTTTGCATATTATTGACGACATATAAATTCTTCACAGAAAGTATTTTTCTCACGAAGTTTTTTCAACGAAATAATCATTTGTGATGGCCATTTGTGCAACCACTTTTCTAAAAAACTTTTATCGACGACCAAATACGTTCCCTCATAAAAAGGTTTGTTTTTCTGAGAGATAGGAAAATTTCTAACAAATAATACTATTTTCAACAACATTTTCTGAGGAAAAATTAGTGTCCTCAAAAATAAAATTCATGAATTTCTCCCTCCTTTTCGGCGTCAGAAAAACATATTATTTCTTATGCATAATTCAATTTGGTCATAAATAATTTGTATTTGTGACAAAAGTTGAAAAGTCCTCAGTAAAAGTGAGTTGGCGGTCCTCATATTTGCGAAATTGACTTTTTGTGACGAATGTTTTGGACATTATTGACGACTTTTGGTTTTCGTCACAAATATTTTATGTTTTAATGAGGACGACAAATTTTTGTTACAAAAAAGGTTATTTCCAACCATAAAACAGTGTCGTCAGAAGGATCTCGTCACTTCTGCCTGTTTTTTTTGTAGTGTATGCTCTGAACGCCTAGGCGCGCCTAGGCTACGCCTAATCAGGCAAGGCGCAAGTCAGGAGCTGAGCGCCTGCCTTACGCCTAGCGCCTTTTAGAACCTTGTATCTTACTAATAGACGATAACCATAAATTTGCAACCAAAATATTGTTGGTTCGAATATTTCATATCGAATTATAGTATTGAATATGTAGAAGCGATATAGAATTCTTAAATTACCATTAATTTCTAGAACTATAGTGAAACAATCATATCTTTGTGCAGACTATAGGGGTCTGGTTCTCTGAACACTTCTGTCCGGTTAAATACTAAGTTATGAAACTCTTTCTAGGGGTGTACGTGGGTCGGTTCGTTTGAGTTTATATATTTTAATCACCTAACTCATATACCACGATTTTGACAAACACTAAATACAAACTCACCCAAATAATTTAAAATTTTAACGATTTGTGTCCTCCATACCAAATGAACCAATTTACATGTCGCTTAACTAAGGACGATCTCATTGTCCAATTCGATCATTCTAATGCCAATCCATAAAAGTAACCCATATTCGCGTTTGTTAACACATGTTTCACATTATCATTACTGTGACCGGTAACTTCACTGCAACTGATTCAGTATTGCTCATCATATGGCCTCCAAACGGATAAACATATCGGGCCAGCAGTTTTATGACAAAACTCAAAGTGAAGACAACTCATCGTCTGGTGGAATTTTGGCGCTTGCTGGTGTCCATTAATCTAATTGCAAGCATAATGATTGCTAAAATTAAGTTTTCACGCAACACACTGGGAGTTGGGGGTGTGAACTTGCAGTAAAAGTTGATATTGGGTTTGGGAAGGGAAGTGGTGAGAGGAAGAAATTGTGTTTGGATTTGGTAGCAGGTAAAGTTCATGGTTCGGTTTCTTTTCGTAAAATGCTTTGATTTATTTTAGTTAGAGGTGTAATATCATGGTTATGTGGGATCAAATGAACCAAAAATGAGTTTGGGGATGAGAATTCCAACTTAGAAAGAGTGGATTAGATTTTTGATAAACTCAAGTTCATGATTAACTGAAAGAATATTTAGATTTAGACTTTGTGGTATTGAGATGTTCATAGAGAGTTTAAAACTGATCCAAGGCCATGGATTGATATTGGTTAGTTGATTGTGATTTTGAGGAAGGTGTATAAAAAATCATGGAAGTAGTTTGCAGCAAGTGAAGGCAGTGAAGAGGCAGTTGGTCAGGGTAGTCATTGAACCAAGGAGGGTATTGAAAGACATAGAAGCAAAATCGGAGCAGTTGAAGAGAGAGAAGTGGTAGATGGTCATGATATTAATGAAAATGGAGAGGGTATTGAAGGGCATGGAAGTGAACTTGGTCAGGTGAAAGCAGAGAAGGAGGAGAAGAGCATATTGATGGAATTGAAGATTAGTGTTGGTTTTACGAGCTTATTAAAACTGCCCCGAGTAAGATGAGTTGGCCAAATACAAGAAAGAGGATTGAAGAGTTGGAGATCAAGCTGACAAGAAACTCAATTGAAAGAGAAATTCAAGTTCATGGAGAGAAGGTCCATCAAAGTAGCATAAATGGAGCTGTAGAAGGAGGATTAGAAATTGAATTTTGGTTTAAAACATATAAGTCGAGAGATTGAAGATGGAGGGGATAAAAAGTTGGTTGTACAACGGAGAGTGGAAACTATTGGATCTTTAGGTGTTATGGTTGTTGCAACTACCACAACCTATGTTTATGTTAAAACGAGGAATCATTGATTGATTTATTAAAGTTAAGGTTGATTCACTATTCAAACTACTGAAACCTGTAGATAAGGAGTGTCTAATTTTGTGCCTCATTACTTTGATCGAGTCTATTAGTATATTGGATGTAACTCTAATTTTGTCATTTGCTCTCAAGTTTTGATGGTCTCCTTTTAGTTGAGTTGTTAGCATATGATTTACTTGAATCAACAACTCTTCATTTCTGTTTTTTTTTTATAAATTCATTTCTTTTTTATTAGTGGCATGTTATTCATAGATGGGAGCTTTGAACCATTTAGGTGAGATTGTGAGGTTTCATTTCAGTTTCAAATTATCTATGGATCGTGTGGTAATTTCAATGAGCTTTTATATTATATATTTATGGACAATCTATTAACCAATATCATTTTAATGGGGGCTCAATTATCATTATGAAAATGGGATTAATGATATATTTTTATATTTTTAAATGAGGAGGGTATTTCCCTGAATGTTCAACCTATATATTCATTTTTTATGTAGCATCTCGATTGAATAATTTTTAATAAACTTAAATGAATTAATAGACTTAAACATAATATAAAAATATAAATATAAAAATATGAACATTCCGGCCAACGGACCGAGTTATAAGCTAGTGATAAAATGTGTCACTTTTCTTTCCATTGCCACACAAATCATAGACAAAAGAGCCGCCGCTGACCACATTAGCATGCCATAGTTGAATTGGATCTTAGATCCACTGCCATCATCAGCTCCCCAAACAAATGATTGGATCCTCATTGCTAGGCTGTACCCATGAACCCTAATAATTGAAATTGGGTCAGAGCATGTGGGTGATTCTCTGCGGGCCGAGGATAATTAAAGAATCTGACTGACAGTGAATAGAAACGTCGTCCAAAAAAGCCTTATCGCCAGGGAAGGGGACAATGCTTCGACCATCTTATACAGCAAGAGCAGTAATTATGACAAGAAAATTTACACTAAGAAGGAAAAAAAATCAATTTCACCAAATACAAAATGAGCAACGGTTAATGAGAATGCATGATTGGGGATTATAATAGGGGAAAATTTCGTTAATTATTATATGAGATTGACAAGAGTACGTAAACAAATATGTTATGTGTTTGTGAATAAATATACATTTGCATAATTTACTGATGAAATTGCGTGAAAAATACAGCATACATGAAAAGATGATTATTTTATCCACAATTGTAAGTATCGGACTCTCATTAATCTAATTAACGAGTAAAGCTGTTTAATTGACTAGATATGAGGCGAATATGAAAGTATATCGACAGAAAAAGTGACGGGAATGAGTATAGACACCCCGACCTAACCTTCATTGATAGCAACGGTCTCATGGATCTTCCTCTTGGTGGTTGCAAGTATACTTGGAGCCATGGTTCGAATAGTAGGTCACTCTCTAGGATTGATAGAGTGCTGATCTCTCAGGAGTTCGATCGTACGTACCCAGACTGCTCTTTGAAGGCTATGGAGAGAATCGAATCAGATCATAATTTACTAGTTCTGAAGTGGGGGGAGAACAAGCAAGTCAAAAGGCCATGGCATTTTCAGAATATGTGGCTAGAAGATCCAAGATTCTATCAAGAACTAGGTAACTGGTTGGGAGAGAATGTTCAGGGGATAGTAGCTGTTTTCTTGTTTGCTAGGAAGCTGCACTATATTAAAACTAAGTTGAAGGTTTGGAATAAAGAGGTATTTGGAAATATTGATAAAAGGGTGGAGGATATGCTTAGAAAAATCAAGGAGATGGAAATGGCCGAAGAAGAAATAATTATGCAAGAGTGTGAAAAAGAAGAAAGAGCAAAGCTGGAACTTGACCTGAAGAAGGATATTTTTCTCCAGGAGATTTGCTGGAGGCAAAAATCTAGAGAAGTTTGGGTCAAGTTAGGGGATAAGAACACTGGATATTTCCATCAGATGGGGAACTACAAACGTAAGGTCAACAGAGTGGAGAGGATTAAGATAGAGGGGCGGACGGTGGAAGATTCGGTTGGGGTTGCTACTGGTATTGTTCAGTTCTATCAAAATCTTTTCAAAGAAGATATGGTTATTCGGCCTTTTCCTAGATGGGTCTGGGACCAACAACTCGACGACATGGATAGGTGTCTTCTGTGCCGATCTTTTACTGAGGAGGAGATTTGGAAGGCGTTGAGGGATTGTGATGGCAACAAGGCCCCGGGTCCTGACGGGTTTACATTGGAATTCTACTAACGTTGTTGGGGATGGCTGAAAGGTGAAGTATTGAAGGTCTTTCAGGAGTTCCACGAAACGGGTGCCCTCCCGAAGTGTGTCACTCATTCTTTTGTTTGCTTGGCACCAAAGAAAGACGTGGTTGAAGAGATCAAGGATTTACTGCCAATCAATCTGATTGGGAGCATCAATAAACTGATCAATAAAGTGATGTTGAAGAGATTGGGAGATCTTCTTCCTAAGCTTATCTCAAAACAGCAACACTCGTCAGTTAAAGGGAGACAAATTGCGGAGGCGGGACTTTTAGCGAATGAGGTGGTTGAGAGCAGACGGAAGAGAAGAAAACCCGGTCTCATGTTCAAGCTCGATATCGAAAAAGCTTTCGATAACGTGAATTGGGGGTGCCTTATGAAGATAATGGAGTCGATGGGATTTCCAGAAATGTGGACGCGATGGATTAAAGGTTCGATGTTCTCATACAATGTTTCTATCCTCGTTAACGGAGAAGCAAACGGTTTCTTCTCGGTCTCCAAGGGTCTTCGCCAAGTGATCCTATATCTCTAGGGTTGTTCGTGATGGTGATGGACGTACTATCCAAGATGCTGGAAATAGTTAGAGTCAACAGGAAGTTTGAAGGTTTTTATATGGACGAGGACAAGAAGCTAGGGGAAGTGACGCACCTGCTTTACGCTGATGACACTCTAATTTTCTGCGATGCAAGTCATGACCAGGTGCTGAACATCCTTGCTACTATAGTGATCTTCCAAACCGTGACTGGTTTGCGAATTAACTTGGATAAATCAGTCATGTACACGGTGGGGGATGTGGCTGAACCGAGCTATTTTGCAGCGATTTTCGGGTGCAAATGGAGTAGAGATTCGCCTAATTACCTCAGTTTTCCTCTAGGGGCGAAACCGAATGATAGCTCGATATGGGATGGAATCGTGGAAAGATATCAAAATAGATTAAGTGGTTGGGGAAGCAGAAATCTGTCATCTGGGGCGAGGCTAGTATTGATCAATGCGGTCCTTTCTGGTTCTCCATCATATTTATTTTCACTCTTCAAGGCTCCAAATTCAGTTGTAAAAGACTTAGAAAGGTACCAAAGAAGGTTTTTATGGTGTGGGAAGTCTGATGGTAATAAGATGGCTCTTGTGGATTGGAAGCTGTGTAAAACGCCTATTAAGAAGGGAGGTCTTGGAATCCATGATTTGAAGCTTTTTAATGATGCTCTGCTTTCGAAATAGCTGTGGAGATTTGCGGTGGAGAGAGGAA
The DNA here is from genome assembly GCA_946122785.1 of Linum tenue. Classification (NCBI taxonomy): domain Eukaryota; kingdom Viridiplantae; phylum Streptophyta; class Magnoliopsida; order Malpighiales; family Linaceae; genus Linum; species Linum tenue. Next base: position 41,023,794 of record CAMGYJ010000010.1, read on the forward strand.
GTTGGTGGCAGGGATTGAATAATTACAAGTATCCGAATGAAGTGTCTTGTTGGCAGACCAAGAGGGAGAGAAGTGGATTCTCCAAGTCTGTTTGGGTTAACATCAGTAAGGAGTATGATCAGTTCTGGGAATTTCGCTGTAATTGATCCGGGGAATGGCACTCAAGTCTCCTTCTGGTATGATTGTTAGATCCCTGAGATTAGGGATGGCAAAAATATCCGTAACCGTGGATATCCGCCCGAATTAGGCATAATTGGGTAGGGTAAAACCCGAACCCGAAGGACATGTAGTGGGTACGGGTAAAATCCGAACCCGAATATTGCGGGTAATGGGTGGGCATGAGTTTCTCACTATCCAACCCGAACCCGCCCGATTATACACATGCATATGTATTTTGTCTAGGATTAATCATTATTTTTCTCTAACATATTTTATATTCAGCATATAAATATAATATTTTCATGAAACTGTGTATTTTTAATTAATTTTGTTCATTCTAGTGAATTATTGTCGTACTTTTCCTCTTACGTAATGTGAGAATACGTGTGAATGTTAACATATTGGTTGGAGTTATGAAGAGAAATTATTACCCATGGAAACCGTGGATACCTGAAACCCGAACGGGTATGGGCATAGTTTTGATTTTCTACCCGTTTCACATGTGGGTATGGGTATGGGTAAAACTCGAACTACTATGGGTAGGGTGACGGATATGCACTATCCGCGCCCAACCCGACCCGTTGCCATCCCTACCTGGGATCGTGCTGGCTGCCTCGTTTCCTCGCGTTGTTGCTGCTGTCCTTGACCCTGAAGCTCTTCTCTCCGACACTGCGAGTCTCCATGGTGAGTTGGAACTTTAGTTTCAAATATATTTTGAGGGGTGGGGCAGCAAGGGAGAGGGATACTTTTCTGAATCTTTTAAACTCTGTGAATTTGACGTACTCTTCACATAGTCTGTGCAGGATCATTTGGAAACAAGAGGCAAACTCGATCTTCTCGATGAGATCATTGTATTGGGAGTTGGCAGCCATTCATTTAAGTGGTCTCGAGGAGTTTCCAGTGGAGAAAGTTTGGATTTCGTGGGTTTCGAGTAAAATATGTTTCTTTATATGGCTGGTCTATCACAATAGAGTGTTAACTCTAGATAACTTGAAGAAGAGAGGGATATATTTAGCGAATAAATGCGTTTTCTGTATGAAGAATGAAGAAACCACTTTTCAAATTCTTGTGGAATGTGAGTACGTGAAGAACATTTGGAGAATGCTGTATTGCAGGAGGAGCGGGACACCGAGATGGAATGGAGAGATCAATCAAGTAATAGCAAATTGGCCGACTGCAGATGGAGATGGTATTGAGCAGTGGTTCGATGGCTGTATCCTACATGCCATTTGGTGGGCTGTGTGGCTCGAGAGGAACTAGAGGGCTTTCGAAGACAAAGAGACGCCTATGTTGGTGGTAGGAAAAAAGGCGGCGAAGAAGGCCTTAGAATGGATAGTGGCAAAAGGTAAAATGCAAAGAGCGGAGGGATGTTGATGGTTGTCAGAGATGGGTTTAGTGTAGAGATGGATCATAGAGGAGGCCGTGAAGGATGGATCTCGAGTTGTTTACATGGTTGTACAGAGGATCGTGTGGTTCAACTGGGATGGGGGAGTTACGCTCGGTTCTTGTTGCAAGAGTTTCCTGGCGGGGTGACGATGGTTTTAGAATTGTTTCGAGGAGGAGGCTGCAAGGGATGAAGTTAGACTGGTATCATTGGCCGTGCGGGAGATCTGCTGATGTTGCTGCTGTTTGGGTAGATTGTTGGAGACCTGTTAAGGGGAGGATATTTTAGATTTCGTTCCCTTTTGCTGGTTTTTCTGGGCAGAGGGAACTGATTTGTGGGTATTTAGCTCCCTATCCTTCCCCCAGTGGTTGAGATTTTCATTTAATGCGTTCTTGGGGGTCTAGGACTCGCAGGGGGATCCAAGTCATCTGATGTGGTTTAGTGGTGAGGTTTTTTTCATTGTTTCCTTTTCCTTTCTATATCCTTTTGTTTTCGGGATATTATTTTCTTTTGCTCTATTCAGGATCAACTGATCTCTTGATCCTGGTACTTTGTGTACAGTTATTTTATCTTAGTCTAATAAATTTTCACCATTATAAAAAAAACCCTTCATCCCCACACCCACCTCGCGTTTAACACATGTATACCTAATTAAATGTCATATAATCCTTCATCCTCCATCTTGCACCAAATTTCGGAAGAACACAACTGTAAGCTCCTCAATTTCACTCTTCCGATTCTATCAACAGATACAAGTCATCTCTTAGCCCTAATTTTCTTTAAAACTTCATTTTTTATGATTTTCTCTCTCTTCTCAATTAATTTATGATATTAGATATATGCTGTTTGTTTGATTATCGAACAATTAGATATATTTTCGACACAATTGCAAAAAAAAATTCTTTGAATTTTCAGTAGATGTGTACCATGGAGATTACAATAGTTATGCCAAGTTCGTGAATGATGATATGAGAATGAAAAATCTCCAATCATTCGGAGATCAATCAATACAGAAAAGAACATAGATTTAGAATTGCCATCCCTAAATACTGGGTTAATTGCATGGTTGGTCACTGAGATTACAAAAAACGTTCATGTTTGGTCACTATAAATATTTAAATCCAATCTTGGTCACTCAAATTAGTTAAATGGTTCAAGTTTGGTCACTCTCCGTTCAACTCCGTTAAATTTGTCTGATGTGGCAGTCAACCCTCAAAGTTGACCGTTAACTCAGTGACGTGGCAATTAAAAAATAATAAATAAAATAAATTTTAATCTTCTACTATTTCCAACTCATTTTTACATTAAAGTAAAATAAATAAAACAAAAAAATATTATAATTACAAATTGAAAAGGGCAGAGTTCCCGTTCATCTGTTTATTGAAGAGCTTGAGCTCGTACAAGTTGGGGGAGCTGGCTATACTCTCGGGCAGGCTCCCTTGAATCCGATTCTCGAACAAATTGAGCGACTCGAGGTCCAGCCCACAGAGCTCGTCGGGAATGGTCCCGGTCAAGTCGTTCATGGAGGCGTCGAAACGCCTCAAGGTCGTGAGATTGGAGAAGCCCTGGGGCAGAGCGCCGGTGAGAGAGTTGTTGTAGAGCCGGAGCACGGAACAGCCTTATCTACGACTGCGACGGAGAGATCGGAGCTAGTCAAGAGCTGTCGAGCGATCGTCAATCCGATGATTCCGGCGCCTATAACGACGACGTCGAAGGTGTGGAAAGAAGCAGAGGCGGTGGGGCTGAATCGGAGAGCCCGGCCGCGACATCGATGTGTCGCCGGTGAGCAGGAAAGCGATTTGGCGGGGAGTTTGGAGCCGAAGAAGGCGGATTCTGTGTTATAGCCGTTGGGGAAGGCAAGTGAACCGCGGCGGGAGCGTGGAAGAGAAGCGACATCGCGGTATTGGGGAGAAGAACAAGTCCACGAACGGGGGAGCGATAGCGCCGGAGAAGCCATTTTTGTTTGGGATAGTGCGTTTGAAAAATGAACAGATGGCAGCGGAGCGGTTTTAGCTTTGGGACTGTGGGAAGAAGAACGACTGTGGGAGGAGACCAGAGAAGTGCTGACTGAGTTAACTCTTAACAGTCAGATGAATGAAAGTGATTGACACTCAGTTGTTAAAGAATAAAATTAAAATTCAATAATCTGAAAGTGATTACCTGCGCCGGTAGCACCGGAGCACGGAATAGCCTTATCTACGACGGCGACGGAGAGATCGGAGCTAGTCAAGAGCTGTCGAGAGATCGTCAATCCGATGATTCTGGCGCCTATAACGACGACGTCGAAGGTATTGAAAGAAGCAGAGGCGGCGGGGCTGAATCGGAGAAGCCCCTTTTCAATTTGTAATTATAATATTTTTTTATTTTTTTATTTTACTTTAGTGTGAAAATGAGTTGGAAATGGTAGAAGATTATAATTTATTTTATTTATTATTTTTTAATTGCCACGTCACCGAGTTAACGGTCAACTTTGAGGGTTGACTGCCACATCAGATAAATTTAACGGAGTTGGACGGAGAGTGACCAAACTTGAACCATTTAACTAATTTGAGTGACCAATATTGGATTTAAATATTTACAGTGACCAAATATGAACGTTTTTTGTAATCTCAGTGACCAACCATGCAATTAACCCCTAAATACTTGAACAAAATAACTGAATAAGAAAATTGACCAATACACAAATGAGAATCAAATAGTTATACTTAGCTTTGACAGGCCAACTAATGATGTTTTTCTGTCAATTTCTTATGCCAAAATCCGGTTGCTTTGCTTTTTCTACCCAAAAAAAAAAACCGGTTGCTTCCCCCCTTTTTAATTATGCCAATTCACGACAATACCTCCACATGTCAATAATCTAGTGTCAAGGAAATGGACTGTTAATTTCTGGTTAATCCAACATCACCCAGCTAATAGCACTAAAACTTAAATAACTATAAAAACCAATTCAATAATAATTCCCACAACCCTACAAAAAACAATACAAACTAATAAATAACCATAACCCCCAATCCCGCCTTCCGGCAGAGCCAAAAACTCCCTCAAAAAGGGAGAACCAAAAAATCGCCGGCACAAAATAGGAAAACAGATTCATCCCAGCCAAAAAAAAAAAAAAAACACAAAGAACCCAAACATCGCCGGCGCCGGGGCCGGGAAGAAGGAAGAAGCTGCAAAAAAAAAAAAATAAAGAGGAAGGAAATGAAGCTATGGAGGAAAGCCGCCGGTGCCGTGAAGGACCAGAACAGCATCCTCCTAGCCAGCTTCCTGACCCCTCGGAGCTCTTCCCGGGACGGCAGCCTCGAGGCGGCGATCATCAAGGCCACCAGCCACGACGGCGACAGCGTCGACTACCGCCACGCGCGGCGCGTGTTCGAGTGGATCAGGACGTCGCCGGTGAGCCTGAAGCCGCTGGTGTGGGGTCTCAGCGTGAGGATGGAGAGGACGCAGAGCTGGGTCGTGGCTCTGAAAGGTCTCATGTTGATGCACGGCATCTTCTGTTGCGACACGCCGGCGGTTCACCGGATCGGAAGGTTGCCGTTCGATCTGTCGAATTTCGCCGACGGGCATTCGAATCCGACGAAGGTGTGGGGGTATAATACGTTCGTTAGGGCCTACTTCACGTTCTTGGATCGGAGATCCTCCCTCTTGTACCCCACTTGCAGGTATTATAAGACCAGCCTTTTCGAATTATTCATTTGACACGAAATGGTCTGTGACGTATTGTCAGGAACCAGTTTTTTTTTCTTCGTTGCATGATTTCATGTCGATTCTTTATTATGTTATAATTAACACGGCGTTTTATATGAAAAATGTGAAGATGTATGTGATAAACGAAGAAGTTAGTCAAATGTGTTCATGGATATAGAATCATCGTCAAGTACTTTTTTCTGCTGATAAGGCATGCATAGTCAAGTACATTTGCTTGAATGGGGAACTTCTTTGTTAGTGAAAATGAATGATCTAGCTAGCCATTGAATTATGTGCATTTGAATCATTTGTTGCATGAAATCATATTTTACCAAGTCAAAGATGTACTCTTTTCGAGAGATTTTGATAATGAATTGGATAAGCTTGTATATGAATGTTTAGATTTACGTGAAATCAGACGCAATCAAACGAAAAAGCATTGTTTTTTCGTTCTCGAATCTCTCGAATCTTTTTCATTTCGAACCCTAATAAAAAAATCAACACACTCTACTCCTATAGAGAAATATAAAATTTCCCCTCAACTTTTATTTTTCATATGGAAGAATCTAAACATTTTCAAGATTACAAGACTTTATTAAACTTTGGAATCTCAAATTGTGTATTGTAGCACAAACCACAAGTGCAGAAGGATGTTGTCGTCAAAAAGAACGGCCGCCATGACTACTCCTCCTCCGGCGGCCAACGACGAGGACAACCATGATGATCACGATGTGGTTACGATCACAAAGCTGGAACTGTGGCAAGAGATCCAGAAGCTGCAGAAGTGGCAGAAACTGCTGGACCTTCTCCTCCAAATCAAGCCGCTGGCCGACAACATGAAGCGAGACGCTCTGATAATGGAAGCCATGGACTGCGTCATCGCGGAGATCTTCGACCTCTACGGCAACATCTGCAGCGGGGTTTCACGGGTCCTGATGGAGGTCCACTCGGCCGGAAAGGCAGAGTCCACCATGGCACTTCGAGTGCTGCAGAAGGCCAGGGTTCAGGGCAAGAACATGGTTCTCTACTTCGAGTTCTGCCGCGCATTTGGAGTTTTCAGCGCCATGGAGGTCCCCAAAGTGACTCCTATCCCCGAGGAAGACATCAAGGTGAAATATTGGTTTCGATTTTTCGCTTTAAACAGAAATCGAATCGATAAGGTCCATATCAGTTTCAATTTTATTTTTTAAACTGGTTTCTATCTTGCCAGTTTCGGTTTAAACCAAAAAATCACTAAGCAACCGAAACCTGAAAAACAGTAGTTGTGAGGTGTCGGTTTCGGTTCAAACCAAAAAACCAATAAGAAACCGAAACCAGAAAAACAGTGGTTGAGAGGTGGGTGTAAAGAGTTTTCATTATAATTGGAGATGTAGGGGTTTTGATTTTCGCTTACCAAAATCGAACACCGATAACACCTTAACGGGTTTGGTTTCGATTTTAGAAAACAAATCGACATCCCTAGTTAAGACTCTGTATACTGTCAAGAATAAGAATCAATTGTTCCAATAATCAAGTTGTTGGAAGAGATTCAATTACAAATCTTATATATCACATACTAATATGCCCCTTAAATATTACGAAAGTATACTCATATGAGTTTGAAGTTTGCACAAGTTCAGAATACCATGTGCTTTAACAAATGTGGTCATCGTAATTCGTACAAAAGACCTCTCTTTTACAACAGACTTTAATACCATGTCAAAAACAATTGGTCCCAATAATTCGAGTAGTTGGAAAATATTCAATTGTGAAAATCATATATGTTGTAATAATACTTCACTATACAGGTGCTGGAGCACATGGCGAGTGGCGTTTCAGAGCTGGAAGAGATGGTGGCGAAGAAAGGAGGGGATTACTACAAAGCTACTTCCGACGCCGGCGCCGGATTTCCCCTTCACGAGAAGAGCTACAAAGCTGCAATGGAAGATGATGATGGTGAAGTGACGAAGAAGAAGATGATGAATGTGAGCATTACTGCTAGTGGGAGGTTGCAGACGGTGATAACGGACGAATGGGAGGTGTTTGATGATGATAACGATCAAGATTCCGTCGGTAATTACGGCGATTTGTTGTCGTTATGTGACGTTGGGTCGTCGCCGCCGACGAATCCATTTGAGATGCCGGACGATCAGCTGATGGATCTGCTATCTACTCTGCCCACGCCAACTCATGAACAATATCAGCTTTGTGTTTATAAACAAGATGAGCTACCTGATTTGATTAGTTTCTAATTAAATTGGTTTGATTAATTGTTATTAATTAGTTGCCAGGCCAGTGCTGCAACCGAAGAGATGTTCAGCTTCATCATTGGTTAATGAATGATGTACATTTTGGCTGGATCAGATCAGTTTTGGTTCTTCTTCAATCTCTGTCTCCCTTTTTTTTGGCTTTGCTCCATCTTTGTTTTGATGGGATTATAAAAGGATAATAAATAAAAAAACTTCTAAAAAAAGATTATCTTAGATTATCAAGGGCTTGTTTGTCTGAATCTATTATATATGTGCAGTATTATAGTAGACTGAGAACGACAATTAAGAAAACTAGGGAGATTAATTAGTGGTCTCTTCTTGAGCTTAACCTCTTCAGTTTCTAAATGGTGAGCAAAGTTTTTTTTTTTGTGGGAACAAGATTTATTATCGTTTCATGTGTTGATAGCAGGGTTGCCAGATTGGTTTGGTTAACCAAATCATTAACTGTTGGAATAAATGTATCCGTTGTTATGGAATTAGGTTCCAAATTTTTGACCATCTCCTCTCGTGTGTTAGTAAACGGTATATGATCCACGATTGAACCTCTCCCAACAACTCTGGTTATTGGGATCAACTGATTCTTGACATGGTATCAGAGCCTTCTGTGACCGTGAGGTCTTTTGTTCGATTCTCGGTGACCCCCATTTGTTTCTGTTAAAGCACACGGTGTCCGGACCTGTGCCTGTCCAAACTCCAAGCCTATCCGAATGGCTTGAGTTTGAAGGGGGGTGTTAGTAAACGGTATATGATCCACGATTGAACCTCTCCCAACAACTCTGGTTATTGGGATCAACTGGTTCTTGACATCGTGGTCATAAAAAGCTAATATGCTAGGTCGTTGCTCAACGGATAAAAGTTACTCTAGGGATAACAGGCTGATCTTCCCCAAGTTCGCCCGTATGCACGAAAAATCAAAAACCAAATTTGGAAAATTGGCAAAAATCATAATCGTTTAGACTAGTCTTGTCGGTAATTGATCAAATGAAAATCAATAACTCTCTTAACAGTTTTCGGTCGATTTGAATAAACCAAAAAATCTAACTCATAATTTGCAAAGTCCAAAACTGGAGCCAAAAAAGACAACAAGAAGTATGAAAATAGAAAAGAAGTCCACTGCACATAAGTTGGTAACAATATGTGTTGTTGAGGGATATTTACTTAATTAGGATGTTGTCTGATTTTTATTGAGTCTTTGGTTTTAACGGAAACCAAACCCATTAAAATGCTAAATAATTTTAAAACTGAAACATCAAAACCATTAAACTTCTTATCGATTTTTCACATTCACAGCCTGGCAGGTCATAATCCAAATTGTACCTCATGTAAGATTATAGTCAGGGTTTCGATAACAATCTCACTTGGCAAATTAAATGGCCCATACACTTTGCAACTGGGACCAGCAGGAGACTTGGTTTTCTAGACTTCTAATTTTCTTATTAAACCAACTTCAGATACCTGTACTATTTCAAACTGGTAATGAAATAATACAGGTTTTTTTGATAAAAAGATATTAGGATTATAGTTAAGGTTTTCTATATCCACCCCTTTAGTCAAAAATTTATTTGAGCAGTAGAGTATAACCCATTTAACTAAATGGTTTAATTATAGTATTGTTCAAAATGAGTGACCCACCTATTATTAGTAAATAATTTGCTTAAAAAATTAGTAAATAATTCCCTAAAAAAATTATTCATTAACTAGGCATTGATGAGAATCAGTTCATTCTAATAATTTGTTATTAGGATGTTCAAATAGATAAATTTATATAATTTTCTCATACGCTATCTCAAACCAAAATCAATCTATAGCCTTGTAGTTTTGCACAGATCCAATACGCCTTATGTTCAAATAAACTATTAAATTCTTGAAGATGTGAGTATCCGGCTCCAATACCTTTTGTTCAGGTTCATATAACATGATGATAATAACGAATTCATTTCGTTAACGAATCCATTTTTTTCTAGTATTCTCAATTACCTCCTTCAAGAAATTATTTACTAAAGGAGAATAGTTTTCACAGCTCTTCGGGAGAGTACATATTTCCTATTATGCAAGGGTTTGAAGTATATAATCTTCTCATAGCCCTAAACGAAATACGAAAAAATAAAAGACTCGCAGAATCATATACAAACATACAAAAGTGAAAAGCCCATATAGCATGATGATAATAACGAATTCATTTCAATAAAATGTCTCAATTTAATATTTCGACTGGACATGGGGTGGAAAGTATGAAATGGGTGGCTTAATGTGGTGTTGGTGTGGGAGGAATCTTATTTATTTGCCTCATCTCATTCAACTTTCACTATTAGGGAAGGTCGATCCACAATTCCACATTGCTCTTTTTCCCTTTGGTTTGCTTTTCTTTTTCTATAGGGTTCACCTTTTCATGCCTCTCCCCATCTCTTTATCCCCTTATTGCCTGCTTTCCTTTCACACAATCTTTTCCACCTATTGGAGGAGCCGTCTCCTTCTTTCCCTCCCCTCTCTCAGGACTACTGGGAGTTCACTTCAGTCTCTGCAATGAGTAGTTTGGGGAGAAGGCAGGTGGAGGGCAGCAATGGTGGTTTAGAAGAAGAAGAAGAAGAAGAAGAAGAAGAAGAAGAAGAAGAAGAAGAAGAAGAAGAAGAGGTGTGGCCGGTGGAACATCCGATGGAGCCAATGGATGAAGACCGTCCTGTCATATGCCCAATTCCTACATCTTCTCTTCTTCCTCAAGTAAGCCATCTTCCCTTTTAAGTTGGAGTTGGTAAGTTTAAACTAGTTGGTGCTTTCAAGTAGTGTGAATCAGCCAACACTCATAATAATGGTATGTAGATGGGTCATTTTGAAACTAGACGTTGCAAACTTGTGGTCTTTATTGCCCGGTAAATTTCCTTTGAGGTCTCACCGCTAAGGTTTGAGCAATGGTGCAAACTTTTCGATGGAGATTGACGAAAGCGATCATTTTGTTACAAAATTTCGAAACTACATTGTTATACCGTGTTGGAAGAAACAAAACTGAGTGCACAACCACTTTATACACGTATGAAAAGATATCAAGAGACTCTTTTAAATAATTACTCGGTAGATTAAATTACAATTCTCTTCTTAGGCCACTGTTTGACTTGTGTGTCGTATTGTTTTAACCGGGACCTATTATATGCAGGAAGGAAGAAGTCGTGGTCAAAATAAGAAGGTGGAAAGTTGGAGAAAGAGAGCAGGGAATCCAGTGGCAATGGTAGCAATGCCGATTATGATAAATAATGATATGGATAGGCTCGAAGTGGCAGAGGCCGATCAGAGTATTGGAGTAGTTCGTAAGCGTCATCATTCACATATCAATAAGAAGGTGTATCAATTTGATTATCTTCGTAATCACCATTCAGCTGGTGAAGATGGATTGAGAAGAATGGCGACTTCACCTCTCCCATCAAACAACAATGTTGCTAATACTATCTTTCATATGCTTCGACATGCTCATTAATTAGTTGTTCGTTTTTCTCAATTTTACTCTTAGTTCCCCACTTTTTACTTCTAAGAGGTATCCCCTGGCTCCAAGGTTTTGAATATAAGTGATTGCGTAAGAAGAATAAATTACAAAATTATTGTTAATGAATATAGCGTTTGAACTTTACCTGGATAATTTTTTTTTCAAAACAAACTTACTTTACTCTCAAGATATTGAGTACTGATGATGCAGTGATGTTAGAAGTTTATGTGAACTCTTATGAGTAGAGAATCCAGATAATCGACTTCACAGGTTGAGATTAACACATGTTGTACCAGTACTTATGGGATTAGGTAAGGTACCCATGGTTGGGGGTGAAAAAGAACAAAAAGCACAATGAATCCATATACATTAGTAAAGTTTAGTGGCTAGTTTGTACCTTTATAAAAATTAGCAACCAGTTGAGGGACAGACTGAAAGTCCAGTGACTAATATCGCATTTTGTCATTTATATATTTTTCATTCGGGTAAATGCCATGTTTAGTCACTGGGTTTATTAAAATATGTCATGTTTAGTCACTGAAAAAAAATTAATATCAATGTTAGTCACTCGAATTAGTAAAACGGTCCACGTTTAGTCACTCTCCGTTAGTCTCCTTTGACACCATTAGTCAAATGCTTAGATGGCTAATAGAAGTGCTGACTCACCCTTTTTTAACTCACCACATCACCAAACTCCACCCGCCACGTCACTCTACCCGCCATGTCATCTTTTCCAACCCAATCCTTAAATCCAATCAACCTATGAACCGAACTATCTATCCCTCTCTGTCCTCTTTGCCTGTTCCTCTCTCCTATTCAACCTTGCATCAACATCAGAGACAACGAACAAAAACCCAATATGACGAACGCAGATTGAACAAGAACCATAACCTGGACAAGCAAGTAAGCAACTAACACAGTAATCCAAAAAACATGACACCTTCTACATTTCCCCTAATCTATAAATCCCGCCATCTAGCTCCTCCAGTTTCCGTCCGAGGCACCACCTCCCCTGGAAGAGTAGTGGGAACCGCCATCACTGCCGCCTCCGTAACCACCACCCCCATAACCACGGTCCCGACCACCACCGTATCCACCGTTACCACGACTGTATCCACCGCCGCCACCGCCTTCGCGTGTCCCACCACTCCTGAAACCACCGCCACCAGAGCGGGACTGAGCCTCGTTGATGGTGATGTTACGGCCGTCGAGATTCTGGCCGTTCATCCATTCGATCGCGTCCTTCATCGCCTGCTGGTCCCTGAAGGTCATGAATCTGAATCCACGGGACCTGCCTGTCTCCCGATCGTTGATAACCTGAACATAATTACACACACAAACGAAAGGTTCACAGATTTGTCAGATCTAAACACAATTCATAGTTCAGATGCGGAAAGAGAAACACAACCGAAATTTAGAATTCGCACAGAAGAAAAACCGAGTTGAAAAAGTGATGGTTTTGAGGAGAATTTAGGGTGATTCTTTTTCTTAGGGTTTTCCGGTGGGCGCATTCTTCGCTGGGGGAATGGAGAAGAGGAGGAGATCCAGCGAGCCGTCGTTGTGTCTGATTTTGATGCAAGGTTGAAGAGGAGAGAGGATCAGGCGAAGAAGAGAGAAAGGGATAGATGGTTCGGTTTATAGGTTGGTTGAGTTTAAGAATTGGATTGTGTGACATGGCGGGTTGAGTGACGTGGTGGGTCGGATTTGGTGATGTGGCATGTTAAATAAGGGTGAGTCAGCACTTCTATTAGCCACCTAAGCATTTGACTAACGGTGTTAAAGGAGACTAACGGAGAGTGACTAAACGTGGACCGTTTTACTAATTCTAGTGACTAACATTGATATTAAATTTTTTCAGTGACTAAACATAACATATTTTAGTAAACCCAGTGACCAAAGTTGGTATTTACCTTTTTCATTCCCCTGCAACCCCCGAGCCCTGGCCAGAGTCGCCAGACCAAGTGACCAACTCACCACCAAGCTTAGCCAAAGGAGATTACCAGAAAGAAACAAAGTGGATAATTGGAAAGGTAAGGTTTAGGGAGGGTTTTAAGTCGGCTGCTGTCCACTCCAATCTCCATGAACAACTCATCACTTCAATTCTTCTCAATCTCTTCCCCCTCCCCATCTCCTCTCGTCTTCTATCCCTCTGAATTGCATTACACCTTCTCCATCTTATTTGATGTCCAATTCTAAACCCCCTTTTCTCTCTTTAAGAGAAATCGATCACTTCATCTTCTTCAATACAACGCCGTCAGTTCTCTCTCCATCCCCGCCGGTATCGCCCACAGTTATGTGGAGAAACGGAGCCAAACATACCATTTGCAAAACCCAGAGAAGTGCATTGAGTTCTTCGGCTTCTTTCTCAAATGCCTGCAGCTTCCAAAGCCTCTCGCTGGGCCGGAATTTTTCTGTAAAATCCAAACTTTATCCGATAAATATATTGAATCCCCATCTGGGTTTGTGTCCCAGAGGTGAAATTCCGCGCAAGGATAACGATAGTGGCCTGAGATGTGTCCCTTTGTTGCCGAGAGGGTTTTCCTGTGGTGGGTTTTATCCGAGAAGCTATGCGAGCGTAGCGGAGGCAGTTTCGTCGCATACGGATTTAGAAGAGGATGTTTCTTTCACGGAAGAGGTGCAAGAGTTGGTTCAGGAATTGAGGAAGGAACAGCGGAAGGAAACTGCGAGGAAGAGATGGGAAAGGATTGCGCCTGGAATGGGATGGAGGAAGTATGAGATGTTGAAGAGAAGGCAGGTTAAGATTGAGACTGAAGCGTGGGAAAGGGCAGCTAATGAGTACAGGGAGCTTCTCAAGGAGATGTGTGAGCACAAGTTGGCTCCCAATTTGCCTTACATGAAAAGTTTGTTCCTTGGTTGGTTCGAGCCCTTAAGGGATGCAATTCATAAAGAGCAGGAGTTAATTAGACAAGGGAAATGCAGGGCAGCCTATGCCCCATACTTCAATCACTTGCCCGCTGACATGACTTGTGTTATCACAATGCATAAGCTTATGGGCCTTATGATGACAGTTGGGGAGCATGGATCAGCTAGGGTTGTTCCTGCTGCTATTACGATTGGAGATGCCATTGAACAGGAGGTCGGTGATTGTAAAAATTGGTTCTTCATTTGATATGCTGTTATATGGTTGGAACTTTCTTGGTTTATTTGATGCAAGCCTCCTTTTTTATTACGAGGCAGATCAGGATACACAACTTCTTGGAGAAAACGAAGAAGAAGAAGGATGCCAAAGTTGAGAAACGTGAAGGGGATGAATCTGGTGCGGTGGAGAAGGAGCAAGAGAAGTTGAGAAGAAAAGTTACTGAATTGATTAGGAAACAAAAGTTGCCAGCTGTTAGACGAATTGTGAAGGATTATGATGAATCAAGACCTTGGAGCCAGGAAGCTAAGGCTAAAGTCTGTTATCTTCTTATCCACGGTGCAATGTATTTCTGTTTCTTTCTTATTCATACATGATAGAGCGCTGTCTTATACCTCCCTCAACTACATTGCAGGTTGGGAGCCGCCTGATTGAATTACTCATACATACTGCATATATTCAACCTCCTGCGGATCAATTATGTGAAGGTCCTCCTGATATTCGACCTGCATTCATACATACTGCCCTAAGTATCACCAGGGTGGACAAGTATGTTCTCATGCTTGTTTATGTTGCCTTTAATGGGTGTATATTATATCCTTCATTTTTTCTACTTAACCATGCTTTTATGCCTTGTTTCAATAGGAAGACAAGTAGAAGATATGGTGTCATTAAATGCGATCCAGTAGTTCTTAAAGGGCTTGAAAGAAGTGTGAGTCATGCATCTGTCTTTCATTTTCTTTTTCTTTGGTAATATGTGGTTGCTACGTATTCTTAGCTGTTGTCTGAACCACTCCTGGAGTAGATGATATTGTTTCCCTGCGGGATAGTTGGTAAAATTTGTTTATGTTCACAGGCAAGGCACATGGTGATACCTTACATGCCAATGTTGGTGCCTCCTGTCAAATGGATGGGGTAAGTGATGTTCTATGTCATCATGACCCTGCGGCTTTGATGATATGTTGTCTGGTTCTGTTCGCAATTAAACGTAGTTCATGTCACTCATACCTAGAGTGATTTTTTTTGGAAGTTTGGACCTGATAAGAAGCGATATGTTTTAACAAATTTTTGACTTGGGGCATAAGTTAAAGCACAAAGGGACACTAACTAGTTAGCTGATATGTCATACATCTATCGCTGATTTCAGTTGTGCAATGTACAAGAAACACAAATGGGCCTAGTTAGATTTCAATGAGAGGATTATAGTTAGATTTCAGTAACCATGACAAATATATTCTGGTAAAGGCATAAGCAACAGAAAAAGCTTTATTCTTGGCACTTATGTACAACCTTTGTCAAGTCCTACACTTATAATTTTTGTCCTTTTGCTTTACGTTCTATAGTTGTATGTGTGATTTACAAAAGAAAAACGTATTTATTTCTTTTGGTGTTTAGGTCAGCTAAAGTATGAACATCCTACCTTGACCTTTGACATGTAAAGAAGGGAAGTAGGGTGGTTGAGGAAAGACAATTACAATGTATTCGACTTTCATTTATGTATTGTTCATTCTGTACCAACCCAGACAGTATACAATAACTTTAGTTTTTACTGTGCCCAGTTTGTGGGAGAAGTTCAGGCTCTTTATATTTGTAGTCCATAATTGGTTGCTGAGGGAGTGGAAGGAACCCTTTAAGCTTCTTTGTTGAATTGTGTGTCCCTTTAGTTCTTTTATAGTTGAAGCAGCATATAAGTGTTACCTGTATCATATGATCCTCTTTAAGTTTTAGATTCTTTATATGCATTGCATTTATCTCAGTTTGGTTCAAGGCATTCTGTATACTCTTGCCAGGTATGACAAGGGAGCTTATTTTTTCCTACCTTCCTACATCATGCGTACTCATGGTTCCAAACAGCAACGTGAAGCAATGAAACTTGCATCAAAGGCCCAGTTAGAACAAGTTTTTGAGGTTTGTGAGCTATCATGTATACTGGCATGCTGTTTTGATTTTATATGCTATATTAGTGATCTGCACAATCAGGTAATAATCATTTGTCTGGGTGAAATTAGGCCTTGGATACACTTGGGAGTACTAAATGGAGGGTAAATAAAAGAGTACTTGATGTTGTAGATAGAATATGGAACAGTGGAGGTCGTCTTGCTCATTTGGTGGATCGAGACGATGTGAGTATGCTACATGTTAAGATTTTAGCCATAATCTGTTTCATCCCACTGGTGCGGTCAATGAAACCATTGTCAAAAATTTACTGCGCACTGAAGATTTCTTCTCCAATTTGTTTATCACAGGTTCCTTTACCAGAGAAGCCTGATACAGAAGATGAAACTTTATTAAAGAAATGGAAATGGAAACTGAGAAATGCGAAAAAAGAGAACCGGGAGCGGCATTCCCTCCGCTGTGACACAGAACTCAAACTTTCTGTAAGAGCAACCTGATTACATGTTTTGAGTACCATTTAAGCTTAATGTGACTACTTCATTATGTCTGTGTTATTTGGGCTCAGGTAGCACGCAAAATGAAGGATGAAGAAGGTTTCTATTATCCACATAATGTTGATTTTCGAGGACGGGCATACCCCATGCATCCTTACTTGAACCATCTTGGTTCAGATATGTGTCGAGGCATTTTGGAATTTGCAGAAGGCCGTCCTCTTGGGAACGTGGGTTTGAGATGGCTGAAGATACACTTGGCAAACCTGTATGCTGGTGGTGTGGATAAGTTGTCATATGAAGGTCGAGTAAGTTTTACAGAGAATCATTTGGATGAAATATTTGATTCAGCGGACAAGCCACTAGAAGGAAACCGCTGGTGGTTACGTGCAGAAGATCCATTCCAGTGCTTGGCAGCTTGTATTAATCTGAGTGAAGCTTTGAGAAGCTCCTCTCCGGAGACCTATGTTTCATATCTTCCCATCCATCAGGTATTTCATCTGCATATTGGCAGTATTTATTTTAGCTTTTGCTAGAATTTAGATAAATTTGAGTTGGTGGAATACAATATATTATTTAGTAATAATATAAGAGTAGTTGATGAGATTGTAAATAATTTGTTGAATTGTAAAACCGTGTGGATTTTGGAAAATGACTATTGTGGATGAATAGCTTCCTTTTCAAAGAGTTCAAGTCCTACTGTAATCGTTTCAGTGAGGTGTCTTTCATATTCTAATTATTGTGAGATCTGATGTGAATATTTGTTTTATATTGAAGAACTTTATTCTTGTCATTGCAGCATGCAAATACTTCCAGTTGACACTTAGGATAACTGAAATAAGTGACCGAATAAGAGATCTCATCTTTGTGTTGCTTTGTGGTAAAGATATGCAATATTACTATATCCAGTCCAAATAATCAACTGTAATTCTGTAATGTTTTTCTTTTTTTAATTTCTTGTACTTCTATGCTTTCATAAGTTTGTTTCTTCATTTCAATAATGTGAAGTTTATAACTTGTCTGTAGGATGGCTCGTGCAATGGTTTACAACATTATGCGGCACTTGGAAGGGATACGGTACTGGCTATCTCATTGTTTTTAGGAGATGCATAATCTGAAACCAGATATACACAATGAATTAAATTTGCTATGGAACTTCCACTTTGTATGGCTCATTCTTCATTATCCATGACAACTTTGTTCAGCTTGGAGCAGCTGCTGTTAATCTGATGGCAGGAGAAAAGCCAGCTGATGTCTACTCTGGTATAGCTGCAAGGTAATCTTTTTCTGATGTAATGCCAATAAATGGGCTGCAATGGTCATTGTATTTCAATTTTTCTGGCACTGCTAATCTTGACCGGTCAAGTGACAGTGCATCTGAAATTTAAAACTGAGGGTTTTTTTTGCAAGAGTTTGCTTAGATCCAACACTAAGATGAAAGTAAATTGTTCATTGCAGAGTTCTTGATATCATGCGGGAGGATGCACAGAAAGATCCCACGAGCTTTCCCGATGCGCTACAAGCAAGGGCATTACTTGACCAGGTTCTCTACAATAAATAGTTTTGCAGAACTGCCTTCGCTAAACTGAGTTGTTTTCTGCTCCATGTTGGAAAATTTGTTTTTCCTGTCTCCTCATCACTTTTGAATGGATTTCCTAATTGGTTACCTCTTCAAACGACACTAGTGGGCCCATGTCTTTTGCTTGATGAACTAAGTCAATATGTTGAGCAAAATATTTTCATTTGTCTTTCAAGCTAATGTTTCTCCCTGGTTCATGGCAAACATTCTAGGTGGATCGGAAGTTAGTGAAGCAGACAGTGATGACATCAGTATATGGTGTTACTTATATTGGTGCCAGAGATCAAATCATGAGAAGGTTGAAAGAACGAGGCACTCAGCTAGATGATTCACAGACTTTTGGTGCCTCTTGCTATGCAGCTAAAGTAAGGAAGAATATGCTAACTTCGAATCATCTTTGAAGCATGAGCTAACTGCGCATCTCACTGGCACTCTTCAAATTTTGGTGACTAGGTGACATTAACCGCTTTAGAGGAGATGTTTGAAGCTGCAAGAAGTATAATGAGCTGGCTGGGTGAATGCGCAAAGGTGTCTATTTCCATCTCTGTGAAACTATCATGGGGGTTCACTGTTTTCTATTCACTCCT
Organism: Linum tenue; assembly: GCA_946122785.1. Taxonomy (NCBI): domain Eukaryota; kingdom Viridiplantae; phylum Streptophyta; class Magnoliopsida; order Malpighiales; family Linaceae; genus Linum; species Linum tenue. Next base: position 41,042,395 of record CAMGYJ010000010.1, read on the forward strand.
TTAATTTACTTTTGCATTTTAAATTTTCTTGGAACTTGATTTTCCCCCAGATTATTGCATCAGAAAACCAACCAGTGCGGTGGACAACTCCCCTTGGACTTCCTGTTGTGCAGCCTTACAGGAAATTAGGGCGGCATCTAGTGAGTTACCTAAAACTTGAAAATTGTAGACTTCTATGTCTTGATAAGTCTTTTTTCTCATTTTGGAGATATCCTGGGTGATTGAACCCATCCATGATGGAATTGGGGTTACCATACCACTAAACCACAAGGGCTCCCCCATGAGATAATTTTCATTTTTCAATTGATCTCATTTCCAAATCCTTCCTATTTAGATACTGGGATGGGCGTGATTCCGTATGGGGCCTTAATGTTACCCTTTCTCCGTATCGCAGATCAAAACATCCCTCCAGATCTTAACGCTACAACGTGAAACTGAGAAGGTAATATTACCAAGATATGGTAACAAAAATGATGGGAAGATTGTAAGCGGACTGTTTGGTTCTCTTGATTACAGAAATCCTCAAACCTTAGCTTTTTCACTTTGTTAACCAGGTCATGGTGAAGAGGCAAAGAACAGCTTTCCCACCAAATTTTGTGCACTCCCTCGATGGTTCGCATATGATGATGACTGCCATCGCCTGCAAAAGGGCAGGCATGAACTTTGCAGGTATATAGAATTCTGGTGATTTGAATTAGGCCACCCGGCATCCTTCATCTGTTTGTCATTATTGGTCATGCCTGATGTGGTTACAGGGGTCCACGATTCATTCTGGACGCATGCATGTGATGTGGATAAACTGAACACGATACTGAGAGAGAAATTCATCGAACTCTACGATGCCCCAATTCTAGAGAATGTAAGTTTTCCTACAGCCACATGAACAGCTCTTTCTTTCTCATACCAGTAATCTTATTTTCATCTGTGTGCAGTTGCTGGAGAGCTTTGAGGAGTCGTCTCCTACGTTAACTTTTCCTCCTTTGCCCGAAAGAGGAGATTTCGATCTAAGAGAGGTTCTGCGTTCGACCTATTTTTTCAACTAGCCTGAGGCAAAGCATACGATCATTGGTGTACATTGAGTGAATAGAATAACAGAAGACGACCTATCCATCCTCAAGCACTCCACCGAGGCTCTCTATTGGCTGGTGGCAGATCGAGAAGCTGCACAATGGTTCTGTTGCAGCTGAGGCCACTGAGTAAAAGCTTGTGCTGAACGAGGGCACTGTTTGATTATCTGTTGTGGTGTTGTGAAGACGGTTGCAATGCAATCTCAGAAAAGCATTGGTGGAAGGCAAATGTGGAGTGCATAGTATGCCAAGTCTGACCCTTTCCAGGATTCATCACGTTTTAATCTGGTTGGTTGAATATGTCCCAGCAATGTAAATAACTTCATGTGGAGATAAGATACTAAGGCCTTTTCCTGAATATAAACAAAACGGTTGAGTCCCTAATTGTCTCACAGAAGTCACAAATAACATTGTAATTTGTAAAGAAATTTTTGAAGTAACAGTTAGTTAATTACTGCTACCAACCTTACAAACTGAAGTTGTATATCTTATTATCCAGGCCCCTTCCAGCATTATCTCATATATTCAGATGGCGGTACAAAGAACTAGTAACAAAATTTCTGTACAGGCTTGTGCTAAGCTCCTAGTTCTGGTACAAACTATGACAATGAAAGCATGCTTGGAGCGCTTGTTCCTCTTATGTGTTCTCTTTTCCATTGCCGACCATATTCGCAGAACTCGGATGATGTCACTTCCTCAGCTTGCCGAATGCAGCTGCGGCCTCTTGGTAAAATATGCGACCAGTATACTTTTAAACAGCACCAGTTCCTCGGTTCCTCTTAGTATCCATATCTATCATTCAAAGATGTCCGTCCATCACCAGATTGTCCTACATAAGAAAACATGCATGAAGTTTCAGTAAGAGAGTGGATACCAGCTTTAAGAACATTTGCCTCCATATCAACACTAATGCCAACTAGCAGCAATGCGACAAGGGAAGAAATGACTTCACTAACCTTGAGGTGGCACCCATAGCTCCTTCGCAGAGTCTCCCTGAAGAAAAGATGGTTTCTGAGGGCCAAGAGTTCTTTTTGACCTTTTGATATCATGGCTATCACCAGAAATCAGTTGGCTTTCTTGTTTTGCTTCCTCATCTTCCAAATGGTATCCCTTTTCGTGTTTCAGTAATAGAGCAACAGCATCTTCCGCCTTGAACTTGGGTCCAATTTGAGATGATGATGATGATGATGATGGCTGCTCATTAGGACCTTCCCCTGCCGTTTCCTTGCGCTTTCTTATGATAAGGCCAGGAGCAGCACCTTCAATATCTGAACTTGAAAACTTACTATCAGGAGCACTGTCGCCAACATTCTGCAAGATTTTTTGCCTATCTTTGTAATCTACAAACTGACTAGGTTCATCCACATTGATGACTTCTTCCTTGGTCTCTTTCACTTTCTGGTCATTCACAGCACCAAGCCATTGGGGTTTCACAACAGCATAGGGAGTTGCTGTCCCTGTCCCCACAGGCGCATGAACAGCAATCTTGTCAGCAGCTTCTTCTTTGGTGTTTGATTCTTTGAGTGGAGCAGCGTTGCCATCTTTGGCTTTAGCAGCTGGTCGAATGATTGCCTTCTCTGACTTGCTATGTTTGTTCACCTCCATAGTAGGGCTGGTTTCAGTCGAGGCAGGCGATATTTCTGTTTTAACGGGTGCTGCTTTCCCCTGTGTCTTATTCAAGTCCCTTTTCTTAGCAGCCTCACCCGAAGGGTCAGAAAGCTTCAGTAGGTACATGACTCTATCTAGTTCAGACTTAAGGCCTGCTAGCTCCTTCTCAAGTTTTTGAGTCTTGTCAAGCACTGGAAAACAACATGTCCAGAATCAACAGTCACAGTCAACACAAAATGACACCTGCAACAAATTGCAGACTAGATAATCATAGAACAAATAATCCAAAATGCAGTATCTCTTACCTAGCTGAGATGATAGTCCGGACATGTAAGCATCAAGTTCGTCTGCAGCTTCAGTTTGTCCACCACTTTCAGATGTGATTTTATTTTTTTCTTGAAGAATAGAGTCTCTTATCTCTTCCATGTCTTTCATGATGGTATCTCGCTTATCAAGCAAGCTATCAGCAGTCTCAACAGATTGAGTTTCCCCAGCCTTTTTTGTTAGAGGCTTCTTTGTCCGGTCATAGAAATCATCATCATCACTGTGCAAACACATTACAAGCATCAGCAGCCATCATTAAGCATCATGAAATAAAGGTTAACATTTTCAGTATCATTAAGCACCTGGAGTATAGTTCATCCTCTTCTGTTCCTTTTTTGCCACGGTAAATCCCTCCCGAACGAGCACCAAGGCTTTCACGGATACTTTCATTTAAAGTCTCCTCTAAGCTTTCCAGCTCCTCCATTAGCTGTTATGAATAATAAAAATAATGATAAGCTTCTTAAGAAGGGAAGGACGAACAAATGGCAGAACCAAATCATTAGAGGATGACTCTTTACCTGAGTAATTCTTAATTCATTGCGAGCAATCTGTGTTTGCTGACCTTGCGTCAACCCACCTTGACCAATATCTTTGGCACGAATAGCGTCTATTTCTTTCTTCATATGTGCAATCTGTTTACATATGTAAGAGGCAGACAGTGCTCACAAAATCAGAGGAACATAGTAGAAAGATATGAGAAACTCCAAAGAGCCCAAATATACCATTAAGTACGTAAGAAGAGTAGTAAGCCTAGGAGTGAAACCATACAGTACCTTTTCATTTCGTTTTATGACTTTATCATGGGTCTTAGCTTGCTTTTCTGTGAGCTGTCCTTTGTAGGTTTGCCAAGTTACTTCATCAGTATCATCCTGCACATAAGATGTAACATTAGTTAGTTACACAGGCGACGGCCGTGTTTATGGTGCAATAATTTTAAGTAGTAAATTCCAGGGGAAACACAGAACAGGAGCCATAACCGATTGCAGACCAATCGGCAGGAGAGGCTTAGGAGCATGGGAAAACTTCAAGAACTCTTTTCTTAGAAGGTGCCATGTTGCATACTGAAATGACCACATATTATCCCAGAACAGACATAACAAGCTGAGGACCATTATCAAATTTCTCCTAACAAGCATACAGCATTTGCTGCAAAATAGCCAATTACTAAAATGAACCAGACATTATGGACACACGTTTGGGCAGGAATAAGTAAGGGCCTACTGACCTCAGCTTCTTCAATAGCATCTTCATCCATGCCCCAGGAGATACCATCAGCAAGAGATGCTTCCATTCTCGCTCGGTGAACTGAAGCTTCTCGATCTAGCATATCTTGGTGGGCCCGAGCATTTCTAAGGACTTTGCGGTTAGCTTCCTACAGATATTAGAGCAGTTGGGTAAAGGCTCAATACTTGACGTTCGGCAATCAAATCTCCAATGTGAAGTACTAACTCATTACTCTTTTCTTCTGAAAGTACTAACTCATTACTAGTACAACAAGATGAAAATTATATCCAGCACAAAACTAAGTATACAAAATATATGATAACAAACATGATACATATCATACTCAGGATGATATAAGCATATCCATAATATAGTTATTTACAAAACACTTGGATACCTACACAACTGCTTCAGAATTGAATGGAGGTTTTAGAAGATCCTTTAACTAAATGCATCAAAAAATAGGTAGCTTTCTCCATACTATGGTTAACTAAAAAAATATAAATCTTGACACTTCTGGGACAAATCTCACCGGTGGCATCAGGTCCTGTGGGCCTTGAAAAATGTACAATCGAGACGACCTGGAAGAAAGGAACATATAGAAAATCACAGGCCATAAGTATGCGGGGGAACATATAAAGACTAAGCAACATAAGCATATGTATGACTGATTCTGACAGCAACAGAGCCAGCATAAAAATATTGGTACGGATACAAATTGTTGACAAGAGAGAGACATCCAACCAATAAACATGACAATCAACAATAACTTTTTGAATCCTCGATCAACAGTTTGATTTATGATGTCCAACAGATAAAATTCAGTCCCACCTTAAAATCTTCTCCAAAACTTAGCTCAAAGTTAGACTTTTGAATTTACATAATCAACTTCAAAACAACCTTTTTAGAGAGTAATTGTAACAAAATTAGGACAGAAACAGTGCACACGGAATAAAGTTGAGATACAAATTACTCACTGGCCAAAGCGAATGACATCACCTACGCGTAAAGCAACATGAACTCTTTTCTCCACCTGCTCAAACCAAAAGGAAGGTGACGTGAAAGCCAAAGAGAGAAGGGATTATATAAGATTCTTAAGCACCAACAGTTGCATGGAAAAGCACCTAAGCATCCAAAAGTGAGACGGAGGAGGAAGGAGGCAGAGTTTTTAAACATAACTACAAGGCCGTTTGTTTGCTCTAGAAAGTAAAACATTAACATCCTCTACATGTTAAGTGAACTGGTGAACTAATTTACCTTTCACTTCTCTTTTCTCAGTATGACGACATCAACCAACACAATACTTAGTTCCATTGGTTTCTTGGCACTATGCATCAATAGAGGGCTATGAACGGCCTTTGGAGTTAGTTAATTCAATACTTATATGAAGCCTTGTCATTAGGTCTTAAATATGCTACCCAATCAATAGCCCAGACAAAAGGATCCAAACTGGACTCCCATGATAAAAGGTTGATTGGTAGCAATGTCAATTAATAACACATACAAATTAATTAAAGGTTATTACCTGACTCTTGTTAATAAAAGTACCGTGGGTGCTCCCTACATCATAGAGGTACGCATCTCCACTCCTTTTGAACTGCAAAACTGAATGCAAAAAACAATCAATTAAAAAGAAGACCAGCATAAGATCATCTAGCAAGTTTCTAGTTAAGCTGATCGTTAGCAAGTGAAATTTCAATAATTTAGACTTCGTAAGTGGTTGATTCAACCATTCATTTAGTGGATATAATCAGGAGTCCAGCAATACCAGTAACACAAAAGAAGAGTTGTCCTTCAGAAATACTGATATAAAAAGCCCGAAGTTAAACAAATTTATGACTGTCTCTCCTGAGATACTTCTCGAAACCGATCTTCATTTGAAACTCATGACATACATGACTCAGATTTCTGACAATTGGACTCTACTATTTCTAACTTCACTACAGAAGTTGCCTAGAAAGAGAAAAAAACAGGGCCTAGGCACCGGCATACACTTTTCTTGGCATTTCTAATGGAGCAAATGAAAGCTTTCAAATTAACAACCACTACCAAAATCCTCTCATGCAATGAAACCTAAATAACCAAAGAACATAGATTACTTACAGATATAGAAGAAGAATTGAGCTAGTACCTGCATGAAAGCGGGAGATAGTTGGATGCTCAAGAACAAAGTCACAGAGATCAACACGTCCAAACATGTAAGCTCCCTTCTCACAGCTGCATTCGTTTAGGGCAACACCAATAAGGGCAAGAAGAGTACCATATACAGATTATGATATACGATACACTCTAGTCTATAGCGAGTGTTAGCTGAGCACTACATTGTCATTGTGGGACCGAAGAGAAACACATGAAAAGAAAAAAAACTCAACTGAGAAACTTACACATCGAATTGGTCAACAATGGTGCCATCTTTAAGAACCTCCAACTGGAACTTATGGCAAGGCGGACCACTCCACTCGGGAATGGTATAGGGCACGGCAAAAGGTTGCTTCTGGGCTTGTTCAGAAACCTTTGTTGCATCAGAACTGACCCTGTCTTCGGATTGAGGTACCTCCTCGGCAGGATTAGGGTTCTTGCGGGGGGCTGGCGGACCCATTGTGCTTCGCGATTCAGCAGGAGAATTTGAGTCTTGCCCATCGACGGTTAGAGGTTGAGATTCGTTCCCTGAAGTCGATGCGGTTGCAGGATCACCGTTCTGAGGAGGTGGAGGTCCCATGGCGGCGGTCATTTTGGCCGTCCGGCTATGGAACTAGGCGGAGAGCTAACCGGTTCGCAACAAGTGCTCTACGAGAACGACTGACTCGAGGGTCAGAATTTTTTTTGTTAATTAACTGTTCTTTTATTTTTTTGATTAACTGTTCATTTTTAGAGGGAAACTATTGTCTTTTCTATTTCGGTTTCTTGGTTTTGGTATTTTTCCCTTTTGCCCCCAAAATTTGAGCTACATTTGGAGAACGGGAAAAGAAAAACTTACTGACAAACAGCTCCAAGGACGGGCTCCTCTTTCTAGGGACCAATCTGCGCTGGTCAAATCTCTTTCCGTCTGTATTCCTCGTCCGCCAACGTGGCTGAATAGAACATCCTTTGCTGTGCTGTGATTGATTTCGCCGATTGCTGGTTTCTCTCTCCCCTATGCTTCTGATTCTGCCTTCTAGGTATCAAAAGAACCAACGGTAATGGCGGTTTAGGTGCTTCTGTAGTTAGGGTTTTGGTAAATTTCCCGAGAAGAAATGAAAGGAGGCAGTGCTGCGAAGCTGATCGTTGATGCGCTTCTGCAGCGGTTTCTCCCACTTGCTCGGCGCCGTATCGAAACGGCTCAAGCTCAGGTCAGTGCACTTCTGTTTCTACATTTGTTTTCGACTTGCCGATCCAAATTCGTCGTCAAATTTGCTCATCAGAAAACCACCCGGGCGGTTGCTGGTACTGGAACTGGATTACCCTCAATGACAATGATATGTTCTTAGTTTCCTTCCTCTCAGGCTCTCACTAGTAGTGCCTTATGTCTGGTACCCTTGCCGCAATGCCCCCCGTCCCGTTTGCTCTGCAGATTATCTGTTTGCGAGCTTCAAAATTATAGGGGAACATGCCAATTTTCAGTTCCATGTATACTCATTACAATGCAAGTTGGTAAATTGATTTCTTTTGGAAATTTGTAGGATGGGCAATACCTTCGACCATCAGACCCTGCTTATGAGCAGGTATTGGATTCCCTAGCTATGATTGCCCGGCATACTCCAGTTCCTCTCCTAGAGGCTCTTCTTAGATGGAGGGAGAGGTGTGTTCTCCTGGAAACTGAAATCCTTCTATTTGTGTATTATCTTTCGGCTTCTGTAATTCACTTTCATTCTCTCTCTACTTGAATTTTGATAAGCCAAGTAAACCTTAGTGGAGAAGAGGAATGATCATGTTGCAGAATTGGTAAAGAAAATTTGAAAAAGAGAAATTATATAACAATGCATGTGAATGTCGCCACAACTGATTCAATTGTCGTTTTTAAGCAATTCTTTAATTGACATCCTCGAATCTTAATTGCAGCGAATCTCCTAAAGGTGCAAATGATGCATCTACATTCCAAAAAAAGGTTTGTCAAGACCCAAATACTTGCATCATCATAGGAAGTGGTGGTCTTTGTGATAAAAATTTGTTATGTGAACTATTGGTCATAGTATATGTTTTGTTAGTGCAACCTTCTATGTTGTCCCACTCCTACTTCACTCTTGTTAAGGCATTTGGATGGACATATTTTCTGTCCGGAAACTTTCAAAAGACGGCTTGTAGCAACATATCGGTCATTACGACTCACATGATCTCAGTAATCAGTTTACTAAAATATTTTAGTTGGTTTTTGCTGTTAGTTATGGTACAATGGATATCGTTGGTTCTAGATTTAGCGCCTGGGTACATTAGGAGAGTTTCATGGAGGAATAGGATCTTGAGTTTTCTTATATCAAGTACCACAGCTTATGATGAACTTTGCCAAGTTTAATTTGGCTTAGCTTGAGAAGTTGTGGCTTTGCATTGGATATGCATGCAGAACATAATAAAAACTAATGTCTGTGATGTTCATTAAGCCATGCTATGTTTCGTTTGCAGTAGAATCTTGTGTTTAGAAGTCGGTATAACCATATTAGACGTCAGAATGTTATATCTTTGTCTCATTAAGTTTGTTGGTATTTCCCTTAGAGATAGCAGATTCGCTATTCACAGGAAGCATGATAGTGTGCTGTGAGGCAGATGACTAGAAATGCATCTCTTGATTTAGGAATATACTCTATGTTTGATTCACTTGATAGAGCAGAATGAAGTCAAAGGTAGTATGGGATGAGGAACTCAAGGTGGTGTATCGGTGGTATTGGTATTGGTTGTGGTCATGCTTGTCTAAGATATGTAATGTTATGTTGATTCTATGGCCGGATGCAATGGTTTTTGTTGTTCTCTTTCTGTAAATGATTGAATATGTCAATCTAGGTTGTCCTGGATTCAGTCAATAATCATAGCTATACTGTCTTATGGCAAGCATTGCCTTGGTGATACATTTGTTATCTGTCTATTTTTTTCTCTTAAACAATAATTGATTTCGAATTTAATACCCTTTTTATGCAAGCCTAGCTAGCTGTGGAGTGTATTTTCTGCTCAGCGTGTATACGATTTGTGGAGTGCTGCCCACAGGAGGGACTTACAGGTTTGTTCGAGAATGTGAATTAGTTTCTAGTTCTTCTAATATTTGGTTCTTGTGTGAAATTCCATTGCTAATTATTGTTGCAGAGAAGCTGTGGTCAGGGCTTGAGAATTTTGTGTTCGATTGGTTAATTAATGCTGACAGGTACGACTTTGGAATAGTCATAATTTGTGATCATTAATAATGTCTACAAAACCTGAATACTTCCAACAAATCCATCCCTGCATATACCTCTATGTTGTTTACTTTTTTTATTATCTGTTAGAGTTCTCTGTGAGCCTGTGTATTCCGCTTGTTACTTGTTATAGTTCGCATGAAACTATCTTCTATGAATAATAGTTCGCATAATTGATATATTTTTTTTGCAGAGTTGTTAGTCAGGTTGAATATCCCTCATTGGTTGATTTGCGTGGCCTTCTCTTGGATCTGGTTGCTCAACTCCTTGGTGCCTTATCTCGGATCAGGTAACTAAATCGTTGCATTATGACCTTGAAGGATGTTATTTCGCATGTCATTGTAAATCGTGGACAAAGCACTTGCTGAGATTTTTGCGAAAATCTGTTGTAGCATTAGTTGGTAGCATTAGTTTTTATGTAAATGTATTTTTTCCCTTGCCACAGGTTTAGCTCAGTAACTGAGCGCTTTTTCATGGAGCTAAATACACGTCGGATTGACACTAGTATGGCCCGAAGCGAAACACTCAGTATTGTCAACGGAATGCGATACTTGAAGCTTGGGGTATGTATGTCTTTACCTCTTATGTGGCTCTTGGCGAACTTCTGGTGCTGTTGTTCTTTCTCAATTTTAAGACGACAAAAACTGTTTAAAGCCTAAGGTCTGGCCAAACAGATAGCGAGGAAAGTGTGTTTGACAATTTACACACGGGCATGGGCAGGTTAAGACTGAGGGGGGCCTAAATGCATCAGCTTCTTTTGTGGCCAAAGCAAATCCTTTGAACCGTGCTCCACACAAGCGCAAAAGTGAGCTCTACCATGCACTCTGTAATATGCTCTCGAACATCCTAGCTCCACTGGCAGATGGTGGAAGAAACCAATGGCCACCATCAGGGGTACACAATGCACTTGCTCTATGGTATGAGGCTGTTGGTCGAATAAGGATGCAACTTATACATTGGATGGACAAGCAAAGCAAGCATATAGCTGTAAGTGCATCTTAGATAACCTGCGGCATGAATTTTTTTATCCTCCCCATGGTTTTGAAGAAGTGAGCAATTCTGTGCCTTAGTCCCAAGGGAGAAGCTGTGTTTGTTATCATTTGGATAAACTGACCAATTGAGTTCACTGGGGAATAAACAATTTGTCCGAGCTGATTCATAAAATTTGGTAATTGTTTAGCCTAGAACTCTTGAAAAATCTTGAAAAATGATATCTGGTCATGCTGATGCACTAGAACTCTTGGCAAACCATTTATTTTTGTAATTAACTGGGGGGGAAAATGATTGTGCAGAAATTGTGTTTACAAACAGATGTTGAAATTTTTTCACTTGAAAATAAATGAATTGTTAGTCGTAGAATATTATTCTCGTCAGACTTAAACCTAATCGTTATTAAAGGAATTCCTTGTCGGCTTTCTGCTTCTTTAGGTTCGAACCCTTGTTATTTTAGTTCTGACTAGTTTTGGTTTTTTTTTTTTGCTGGGAGACATCTTTTCGTACTTAAGGAAATGGAAACAGAGGTTAGTTAATGTAATTCAAATTAAACTTGTGTTTGGTGTCCGTAGAACTTGGATGGAAGGAGAAGGTGAAAATCCTATCAAACAGAGATCTTCTAATTTCTTAAGCTAGCTGACGTTGATTTCGAACAGTCATTGCTATATTGACAAAAGTGGGTGTGGCACGTGTTGCCCAACTTCTGCATTATCAAATATGTTGCTTCGAGTCTGAAGTCTTACTGTACTTTTGTTCCAATGCACATTCACTGATTGTTTTGACAGTTTTACATCACTTCTAATATCAAACCTTGACATGATATGTTGGCCTTCAGCATTATGTAGCCCCATTTTTGTAGCCTCACTCGCTATTAGCAGCTCTGATATTTGCGTTTTTGTTTTTTCCATTTTCCTTTTCCTTTAGGTTGGCTACCCGCTTGTTACCCTTCTTCTCTGTCTCGGTGATCCTCAAATATTTCACAGCAACCTAAGCCCACACATGGAGCAACTTTACAAGCTTTTAAAGGTAGGTTTGTTCTGGAACTTCACTCTAAGTGGCAGATGGGACAACTCTTGGTGGTCATTTCAGACACATCTAGCTCCACTATCATTTTGGCTGGACACCAAGCAGCACATTCACTGCCTTATGCGTTGCTCAATTGTGCAGGACAAGAATCATCGTTTCATGGCTCTGGACTGCCTTCATCGAGTTCTGAGGTTTTACTTGAGTGTTCATGCAGCTAGTCAGCCCCCGAACCGTATATGGGACTACCTTGACAGCGTAACTTCACAGCTGTTAGCTGCTGTAAGGAAAGGAACTCTTACGCAAGATGTACAACATGATAAACTTGTTGAGTTCTGTGTAACGATTGCGGAGCATAACCTTGATTTTGCCATGAACCATATGATATTAGAGTTGCTAAAACAGGATAGTAGTCCAAGCGAGGCAAAAGTTATTGGTCTTCGTGCTTTGCTTGATATTGTCATGTCACCTTCAAGTCCATATGTTGGCTTGGAAATTTTTAAAGGTAATGGATTACTCTTCAGTATGTTCTCTTAACTCCAGTTCACTTTCAGTTGACATTTGTTGCTTTAGCAGGACAGGATATTGGCCACTACATACCCAAAGTGAGGGCAGCGATTGAGTCAATTTTGAGATCTTGTCATAGAGTTTACAGTCAGGCACTTTTGACTTCTTCAAAAACCACCATAGGTAAGATATTTTTCCAAGTTTATGAAGGATTAAGGGCAAGAATCACGCTCTTATGAATTCTCTCCCTGCCTAGACGTGGATAGGAAGAGTATAAGTAGCATGTTAATTATAAGTCAGGTCAAGTGCTTCGACTAGTCTATTTCTTGCGGTCATATGCGTTAGAAATTCCACTGTCATATGTTATTCTATCCATGCTTACTTGAATCTTGTGCTTAATCAGATGCTGTAACGAAGGAGAAGTCCCAAGGGTACCTCTTTCGTTCTGTATTGAAGTGTATACCCTATTTGATAGAAGAAGTTGGTCGAAGTGATAAGATCTCTGAAATCATTCCCCAACATGGAATAAGTATTGATCCTGGTGTCCGAGAAGAGGCTGTACTGGTATTGAACCGGATTGTTAAGTACCTTCCTCATCGCCGATTTGCTGTAATGAGAGGAATGGCGAATTTTATCCTTCGGCTTCCAGATGAATTCCCTCTTCTCATTCAGACGTCATTGGGACGTTTGTTGGATCTCATGCGTTTTTGGAGAGCTTGTTTGATTGAGGATAGATTAGATATATCAGCTGCTGATGATACGAAGCGAGTGCCGCAGAGAAATGCAGGATTTAAAAAATCTTCTTTCCATCCGACTGAAGTGATTGACTTTCATGCATCAGACATAGATGCTGTTGGATTGATCTTTCTTAGTTCTGTAGATAGCCAGATTAGACATACAGCACTGGAGCTACTGCGTTGTGTTCGGGCCTTGTGGAATGATATAGCAGACCTAACAGTGTACACGCAGCTGGATCACAACTTGAGAACCGAACCAATATTTGTTATTGATGTCCTAGAAGAACATGGGGTGAGAGATGTATTACTTTTTTTAATTATTATTATTATTATTATTATTATTATTATTATAAATGGTGAGAGATGTATCATTGTCTATGTTCTGGAGTCCTTTTTTAATTATTATGTATGGGGCCTTTCTTGATGAATGCTTGGACTTATACACATTATAACTGCAGGACGACATAGTTCAGAGCTGTTATTGGGATTCTGGGCGTCCATTTGATCTGAGACGAGAGTCTGATGCAATTCCTCCTGACGTGACTCTACACTCTATTATTTTTGAGAGCCCGGACAAAAATAGGTGGGCCAGGTGTCTAAGTGAACTAGTTAAATATGCTGCTGAGCTTTGCCCAAGCTCTGTTCAAGAAGCAAAGTAAGTATATTTTGTTGCTGTATTTATAGCTGTTTTACCCACTATTGCATGTTAACTTTCTATTACATGCCTGCACTATATCTTAGTGTGGAGCAGGACATTCCAAAAAACTGTCATAAGTTTTAGTTTATATGTGTTTCCTTTAATAGTATCGTCTAAAAATCTTTGTAGCTTTTTACTATTGTATTTAGGATCCAGCCTAGTTGGAGAGTTTCCTACTTTATTTGATTATGTGCTTCCATAACAGTTATTAGAGTGATAGCGACTCAAGTTATTTGCTAATACCAAGTAAAGTTGATGAAAGTCTTAAGTTCTGTTTAAAATCAATGTGCTTCTACTGACAGTAACTCTCTGCCCTGTGTAGCATTTCAAATTTGATGAATTTTTGTATTTCTGGTTCTCACTTTTAGTTTGTGACTTCTGTTTCTTTTAAGCTACTTAGGTGAAAATTGTGTTAATTTTGTTACATTACTAATTTGGTTGGTGGTTTGACTGAACTATTTTATTTACGAATGAGAAAAGGAAGTGGTGGGACTGATGTTGCTTTATTGGCAGGGCGGAGGTAGTTCAACGCCTTGCCCATATTACTCCGACTGATTTAGGTGGCAAGGCTCAGTCGCTAGATGGAGACAACAAGCTTGACCAGTGGCTCATGTATGCAATGTTTGCATGCTCTTGTCCCCCAGATAGTAAAGAATCTGGTGGCTTTCAAGCGGTGAAAGATCTATACCATCTTATTTGCCCGTCATTAAGATCTGGTTCTGAAGCGAATATAGTAAGTGGAGTTTTTAAAAGCTATCACTGTAGCTTCTCTATGTTAGTTCTGTTTTTTTTATAGAAGCCTTTTGGTTAGTTTATTTTGTTGAGGTATCAGAAAGATGTTCACAGGGTAGAGTAATTTATAAGAAGGAAAACTAAGCCGGAACTTCTTGTGAACAGAAATTGTAGCATATAAACAAGAACAATCCGTGCCATTTTAGTGCACACTGGATTGGATTTGGAGTTGTAGGCAAGAACTGATGATCCATGGTTGGAATAAGAGCTTGAAGCTCTGTATCAATGATTAATTAGAGTCTCAAAAGTTGCTTGCAAATTGTGAAGCAATTTCGCAGCTAAGCATTCACATGTAATCATCATCTGCGGTTTTATCGCAATAATTTAGCCAAAACATACCAACTGCAAAAGGAGACTGAGTATGAGACAATAAAACAGCTAAGAAAGGATTCAAACAACCTATAACATGGAAAGGAAAGGAAAGGAAAGGAAAGGAAAGGAAAGAGGAGGCCTGTTGGAAAGATTAAGGGGGGGCAATGATTTACTTGAGGTTCTTAGTGTCGTCATAAGTTGAGGATTTTGAGTAGTTTAGTGGGTCATACTGTCAAGCTAGGGCTTACACATAGAATTATAGTTCGGATGAAAAATCAAGTGAGGTTTTCCTATGTAATAGATGTAGAACTTACACAGATAAATCACATATAACTGATTATCTTTAGAGCAAGAACCGGAAGTTGAAACTTTGCCTAACACTGGTATTCCTGAACAGAACAGGAAAGACATAACACAGAAGCATATTCCTACCTGTATTAGAAAAACTAATATTCTAGGAATTGGCTCTTCTACCAAAATCATAATTATAGGTGTCTAATTTAACGAAGTAAGCAATTTATCTGACATATTGGATCCTTCTCTTGTTCCCCATGATAAGAAATCTGATGTATTTCCTTTTGGACAGCTATCTTGTGTGCATCTAGATTGTCTTATAATTGTTGTTTGTGCTATCTTGTATGTTACTAGACATGAATGAATTCTGTATCACTCAGGTCGTGAAACATGCTTTTATTTTCAATGTAACGACAGTTGTGTCTTTGTTTGGCATCAACAGCATGCAGCTACAATGGCTCTTGGGCGCTCACATTTGGAAGCATGTGAAATCATGTTCAGTGAGCTCTCATCTTTTGTTGACGAGGTTTCTCTGGAGACCGAGGCAAAACCAAAGTGGAAGGTAAGGATCCTTTTTTTTTATGACTATAACTGTATCAGCTTGCAATATGAGAGGATGGTTATTTTCTTTTAGCAAGAATCTCGACTGCAATTCTCATGTCTGTACCATGAAATTTATATTTGAGGTGATACCTTTAGAATGCAGCTAGTGCTAGGATTCCATTCAAAAGTGTGGCTTTGCATTTAAAGAAACAATTGTGTGCCAGTCAACTGATTTTCTATGTTTAAGCCATATACCAGAACATTTCATACTTAAATCACAACATTAGTTTCTAAAGAAAAGAAAAGTGACCTAACTTAATTGGTTGCTACATTGTGAGAAGGGTATTTCCAGTTCCTTTATTTTTTTCTTGAATTTAACATACAAATACGGAATGAAAACAACTTGTACACCTGTCATTAACCGTGTTACTTGATGGTTTCATACGTGATAAGAGGTATAGCGATTGGGTATTTTGGATTCACCTTCAGTTTGTTTCACATTTCCACTTTCGTTTCTTAGGTTGAATTCAAGTTTTGTTTCATAATCGTCGAGACTTGACTCCAAATCCCTACCCATGCTTGTGCAGAGTCAAAAATCACGCAGGGAAGAACTCCGTCTACACATTGCAAATATTTACCGCACTGTTGCTGAAAACATCTGGCCTGGAATGCTTAGTCGCAAACCTGTTTTCCGTCTTCATTACCTGAGGTTCATCGATGACACAACCAGACAGATCCTAACAGCCCCCACTGAGAACTTTCAGGAAATGCAGCCTCTTCGGTATACTCTTGCATCTGTTATAAGATTCCTTGCCCCTGAATTTGTTGACTCAAAATCAGAGAAATTCGACCTCAGAACCAGAAAGCGGCTGTTTGATCTTCTCCTGTCCTGGAGTGACGACACTGGTAGTTCGTGGGTGCAAGATGGCGCTGGTGATTACCGACGTGAAGTTGAACGGTACAAGTCTTCCCAACATTACAGGTCAAAAGACTCGGTTGACAAAATTTCATTCGATAAAGATTTGAGTGAGCAGATCGAGGCAATCCAGTGGGCCTCCATGAATGCTATGGCTTCACTCTTATATGGACCTTGTTTTGATGACAATGCACGGAAAATGAGTGGTCGGGTTATATCTTGGATCAACAGTTTGTTTAATGATCCTGCACCACGTGCTCCATTTGGTTACTCTCCAACTCCGTCTCACTCCAAATACACAGGGGAAAGTACACGTGGAGTTGCTGGTCGTGATAGACACAGAGGCAGCCATCATCGCGTTGTGCTGGCAAAATTAGCTTTGAAGAATCTTCTTCTTACGAATTTGGATCTCTTCCCGGCTTGCATTGACCAGGTGATATTACCTCCCCTTTCCCATTTCACTGGTATTTTTCCGCTGCAAGAAAAATACTAGTCCTGACATGAACTTCGTAGTTGTGATATGCTGCCTTGAGAAAAGTTAAACCTAATGTGAAACAAACTTGATGAGTATTGGTCACTTATGCTCCTACCGACTCTATCCTGTTGAAGTTATTTTTCCAATTTCTTTCTTTTATAAGAAAGAAAAGTAAAAAAGATGTTATTTTTCCAATTTCAATTTCAGAAAGTAAACCGTTAAACTGAGACAAGCACACCGTTAGAAATGTCCATTTTTAGCTTATTTCTAATGAGTAATTTTTTCTACGAGTTCTTTCTTCCTGTTCTAATTCGCAAGCAATGTTTTTCAGTGCTATTACTCTGATGCTGCTATTGCCGATGGCTACTTCAGTGTTCTAGCTGAGGTCTATATGCGCCAAGAGATACCAAAATGCGAAATACAGAGGCTTCTGAGCCTGATCCTCTACAAAGTGGTGGACCCAAATAGGCAGATTCGTGACGACGCCCTTCAGATGCTGGAGACACTTTCTATTCGCGAGTGGGCTGAGGATGGGATGGAAGGTTGTGGGGGGTATCGAGCCGCTGTTGTGGGCAATCTCCCTGACTCTTACCAACAATTCCAGTATAAGCTTTCATGCAAACTAGCCAAAGACCATCCAGAACTAAGCCAGCTTCTTTGTGAGGAGATAATGCAGAGGCAACTTGATGCTGTCGACATTATTGCACAGCATCAGGTGTTAACCTGCATGGCCCCATGGATCGAAAACCTCAATTTCTGGAAACTCAAGGACTCAGGGTGGAGCGAGAGATTACTAAAGAGCCTTTATTACGTCACGTGGCGTCATGGAGATCAGTTTCCAGATGAAATCGAGAAACTGTGGAGCACAATTGCTAGCAAAGCCAGGAACATCAGTCCAGTTTTGGATTTCTTGATCACAAAAGGGATTGAAGATTGTGACTCCAATGCATCTGCAGAAATAAGTGGTGCGTTCGCCACATATTTCTCAGTCGCAAAGAGGGTGAGCTTATATTTAGCCCGGATATGCCCACAGCGTACGATCGATCACTTGGTTTACCAACTTGCTCAGCGAATGTCAGAAGACAGCCTCGAACAAGTCAGTCCGGGTGTGACAACTAAGGGTGATCCAAGTGGAAGCTTCGTCTTGGAATTCTCTCAAGGCCCTGCAGCTGTCCAAATTGGTGCTGTTGTCGATACCCAGCCGCACATGTCACCTTTGCTCGTCCGGGGTTCCCTCGATGGGCCCCTCAGAAACAGCAGTGGAAGTCTGAGCTGGCGGACATCTGGTGTAACCGGGCGTAGCGTCTCAGGTCCCCTCAGTCCAATGCCTCCAGAACTAAATGTCGTCCCAGTGACAGCTGGCCGATCAGGACAGCTTCTTCCAGCACTAGTGAACATGTCAGGTCCATTGATGGGAGTTAGAAGCTCTACAGGAAGTTTGCGTAGTCGGCATGTATCTCGAGACAGTGGAGATTACCTCATTGACACTCCAAACTCCGGTGAAGACGGCTTGCATCCTTTTGCCATCGGCATGCATGGCGTCAATGCCAAAGAGCTTCAGTCAGCACTACAAGGCCATCAACAGCATTCCCTTACTCATGCAGATATAGCACTGATTCTCCTCGCTGAAATTGCTTACGAGAACGACGAAGATTTCCGCGAGCACTTGCCTCTGCTGTTCCATGTCACGTTTGTCTCCATGGACAGTTCGGAAGACATCGTGCTGGAACACTGCCAGCACTTGCTTGTCAATTTGCTCTACTCGCTCGCCGGCAGACATCTGGAATTGTATGAAGTGGAAAATAGCGATGGAGAGAACAAACAGCAGGTGGTCAGTCTAATCAAGTATGTACAATCGAAGCGAGGAAGCATGATGTGGGAGAATGAGGACCCCACAGTTGTTCGACCATCTCTCCCGAGTGCAGCACTTCTATCGGCACTAGTACAGAGCATGGTCGATGCTATCTTCTTCCAAGGAGATCTCCGTGAGACTTGGGGTGCTGAAGCTCTCAAGTGGGCCATGGAGTGCACATCGAGACACTTGGCTTGCCGGTCCCACCAGATCTATCGTGCCCTCCGACCCAGCGTAACGAGTGACACGTGTGTCTCCCTCCTCAGATGTCTTCACAGATGTCTTGCTAACCCTGTTCCCCCGGTCTTAGGATTCATAATGGAAATCTTGCTTACTCTTCAAGTAATGGTGGAGAATATGGAACCAGAGAAGGTCATACTCTACCCTCAACTGTTCTGGGGCTGTGTTGCAATGATGCACACGGACTTCGTTCATGTCTACTGCCAGGTCCTTGAGCTCTTCTCTCGAGTCATCGACAGGTTATCTTTCCGTGACCGGACTAACGAGAATGTCCTCCTTTCCAGCATGCCTCGTGACGAGCTGGACACCAGCGGAGGTGATATAAATGGTGATTTCCAACGAATGGAATCATCATCATCAATTGGGACCCTCCCAACATTCGAAGGTGTGCAGCCTCTTGTCCTCAAAGGTCTGATGTCAACGGTTAGCCATGATACCTCCATCGAGGTCCTGTCGAGGATTACAGTTCACTCCTGTGATTCCATATTTGGGGATGGAGAGACTCGGCTTCTCATGCACATCACTGGCTTGCTCCCATGGCTCTGCTTGCAGCTCAACAAAGACACAACAAAAGCGTGCTCGGTAGCAAACAACATTGCTGTGTGGTGTCGAGCCAAGTCACAGGACGAGCTGGGGACGGTGTTCGTGGCCTACGCCCGAGGAGAGATTCGGAGCATTGAGAATCTCCTCGGCTGCGTGTCGCCATTGTTATGCGCAGAGTGGTTTCCGAAGCACTCAGCGTTGGCGTTCGGGCACTTGCTTCGGCTGCTGGAGAGAGGGCCAGTGGAGTTCCAGAGGGTCATACTGCTCATGCTCAAGGCTTTGCTGCAGCACACTCCAATGGATGCTTCGCAGAGCTCGCATATGTACGCGATCGTGTCCCAGCTTGTTGAGAGCACCCTTTGCTGGGAGGCACTTAGCGTGTTGGAGGCTCTTCTACAGAGCTGCAGTAACTTACCTGGCGGTGCTGGGTCCCATCTGCACGAAGCTGGTGCCGGAGAGAATGGTGGTGATTTTGGTTTGGCAGGGGTTCAGACTTCGTTCAAGGCTCGGAGTGGGCCACTGCAGTACGGTATGGGTTCGGGATTGTTTGCAGCGGCAGGAGTTTCGCCATGGGGTAGTCAAGGCGGAGGTGGAGGTGTTGAGACGGGGATTCCAGCGAGGGAGGTCGCTCTACAGAACACGCGGCTGATACTTGGGAGGGTGCTGGATAATTGTGCGCTAGGGAGGAGACGGGACTACAAACGGCTGGTTCCATTTGTAAACAACATCGGCTCATGAAGGAAAAAATGAGCAGCAGGCTACTGTGCCAAGAGTATATGGTGTCTACTTTTAACCTTTATTCATTACTGTTGCGTGTAAATGTAATTATATTAGTTGGGGAAAGAAGGCGAGGCCGTGGATTTGTTCTTGTACATAGGCCTTCTGGGTGGAAAGCTGGGGGGATGGAGATGCAATGCTGTGGCAAACGTCAGTGTACATTGTCATTGTCGACAGCAACTGAAAATATTATTTGTACACGGTACTCGTTCTAAGTTTGTTTTGGTCTCTACTACTGTAAAGGTATTGTGTCTTAGTCTCTTAGAGGCTAGAACTCATCTTCATCTTCATCCTCTTCCTATTCGATTTTGTTTTGCCCGTCAAACTGCAAGTAGATTTCCCCGTCTTTCGATTTCATTGAAGTTGCTAAAACTCATCACTGAGTTGCACTGTTTCCTTACAACTGGATACTAGATTCTTATTTTCTCCGAAACGTTGATGCTGTAGAGTTGCGTTCTAGCTTCTAGTCGAGAAGTTGGAATAAGCAACTGTTTCTTGAAAGACTGACTAATATTGTAAGCCAGCAGGCTATACTTGACGTCAAAAGAATAGCGAGCAGCAAAGAGATGAGAACACAGCACAAAGTATATATTACAGCTTCCTTCAGGGTACAATCTGGGATCACAGTACAGGAAGTATAAACCAAAGCAGCATGCAAAGCCAGGAAGAAGATATTACACAGCACCAGGGAAATGTTTATGACGAAAGTTCAGCCCCCCCGGCTCCTAAGGTGATCGAACGATCACCACTCTGCATTGCGCGCCTTTTTGTACAAGAATACAACTCCCTAAACCAAAATCAGGGTTCTTGAACATTCTTAATTTAACAACACACAGGATTCCAAGTTTTTTTTTTTTTAATCTCAAGCAGTAGGAGACGAGTTCTTCTTAATCAGCGCATATGCATCACTGTATATTGCCACTCCATTCGACAGCACTGCCAGCACAATCATGAACACACACAGCATCTTGTCCTTTGACGTTGCTATATAATGCCGGTCCCTGAAACTCGGCAGCCAATTCCATGTCAGACAATCATTGACGTATATTAATTAAGTACAAAGGAAATCAGTTGATAGGAGCTCACCTGAGAGTAATGGAAGCTGGAAAAATGAACCCAAGGCAAACAGCAGCTGTAGCTCCAGTGAACTGGAAAGCATCCCAGATGCTCGGGATGAAATTTGCACCCAAGAAGATGACCGAGATGAGAGCAATGGTGAGAGATGCAAAGCGGACATTATCCTGGTTCAAAGGCCTCGAAGAGGGGAACAGGAGGCCATCCAAGTTGAGCCTTAGCGGATGGAAGACAATTGGAAACACAAGCATCAAATGAGCGGCATAACTGACACGAACAGCATCATTCAAAAATGAGCTATAAGGAATGCCGAGGTCAGTGTTGAAGTTGGCCAGCACATCGTCCATCGTCGAATCACCGAATAGAAGGAAGCCGAAAATGCTCGTCATAACGTATACGGATGAACATAGGGCGAGTGATGTTCGCACCACTGGCTTTATCTGAGTCGAATCCTCAAGCTCATTGTCTATGCTGTGAACTGGCAAACAGAGAATTCGAAATCAGTACCTGTAGTAGATTACGTGTGTTTGTTGGAATGAAAGCTCAAACAAACATACATTTAAAATCTAACCAGCCATTCACACTAAACCCACCGTAATCCCAGAAAATACTTAAATCTGAAAGTCGCAACAGTATTGAACTTCCATTACTAACTTTTATCTTTGACATAAGAATGATCTATTCAAAAGATTACACTTCATAATAGTCACTACGCAAACTACATGTCATCGCATCATTCACTTTGTACTACTAATAAAAATTGCATATACCATATCCTCTCTAGAGCATTACCAGACACTTTATATTTTTCAATAACAAACACAACCATTGTACTTGTTTCTCCAGAAGGTATTAAGTCCAAGCTGGGTGCTTCAGAAATAGTAAACACAGGATGTAAACTTTACTACATCCCAAAGGCAATACTAAGCTCGGAATTTCAAGCCAAGGTATCATAAGAGGATAATTCTTCATGCTGGTTGCAGAGAAACCAAGAAATGTTATAAAAAAACGGAAGACACCCAGAACACCATTTACTAGTTATGGAGAATTGGATGCCGCAATGCCCTTGGTTTAGCATCAGAGTAACAAGGCCCACATATATAGTCTGAAAATTAGAATTAGAATTTGGCATACCGTTGTAGTGGCAAATGTATGCAGTGACAAGAACAGGAACAACTGTGAAAAGGTTCCAGAATGAAGCCATATTTGTGACATCAGGGAGCAATCTGGGCATCATTATGCTTCCATTTATCAACTTAACAATTGTAATCCCCATGGTGATGACAATGAATAATACTGCAAGCGCAACTGAGAGAGCTGATGTATAGCTTAAAGAGTCTGCAAAAACAAGCAAGCCACAGCC
The DNA here is from genome assembly GCA_946122785.1 of Linum tenue. Lineage (NCBI taxonomy): Eukaryota > Viridiplantae > Streptophyta > Magnoliopsida > Malpighiales > Linaceae > Linum > Linum tenue. Next base: position 41,065,113 of record CAMGYJ010000010.1, read on the forward strand.
AACACAACAAGAAGCATGAGAAGCGAAATAAATTTGAAACTCTAAATTGGTACCACAAGCTAAAATTGTACATATGAAGTCTGTGTAACAAATTCCCTTAGTATTCACTGTGGAAGCATGGAAACTACTCAGATGTGACACAGCAAAAAGGAGAAAGAGGAACCTATATTCCAGTATTGACATGAACAATTACTGATTCCGTATTGAAAGTGAGTTATCGAGTGATCTGTTGAGGTGGCTATGCAACTAGAGTTCAATTTCCAGAAATCATTTTGAAATAGTCGTATCATCACAAAGACTATGTTTTTAAATTACAGGCAGAGCAAAATGAACTCAACGGGTAAAAAAGAAAATGAAAATAACAATCAACTAGCATGTTTTATGTCTACTATTACTAAAAACCGAACCAAACACTTACCAAGTCGTTTCAGACAGGCCAAGGGAGAAAATATGCCCAATGTAGTGATGAGTAGAACAGCAGTGCGTCCATTCCACAAATGTACTCCAAACCACCCTTCAAGAACACCCGGGTGATGAATCCCATCAGCAGTTGTTCCAGACAGCACATCACCTTCGCATAAGGATAAGTAGGTATACAATTGAGTCAAATGTTTTCAACCACAAGAACATATAGAGAAATTAAACAATATATTAAGGAAAATTAACAAAGGTGAAGCCAGGCATACCGATGATTATCATGTATACAATGAGTACACCTATGTTGTTGATCATGACAGCAACTTGTAACAAATTTTTCCCAACTTTCCCAAAGGCATCCCCCATAAGTCCACCATAAGATGAACTCTTGGATACCCGGCTAAACCTAAGCAACAATTCAATTGACGCCTCTGTCAAGAACGCCATAAAGATGATCATGGCAACCCCAAGTACAAGCCCCAACACCTTCATGGTGGCGGGCAGAGCCATGATCCCGGCACCAACAATGGTAGTTGACAAATTGAACACAGCCCCTGGGAAAGAAGCTCCATTGAACTCATCAAAACCACCATCCTCACCATGCGTTTTAGGAAGCAAGGGAGCATTCTCATCAACTTGCTTCCCCTTTTTACTAGATTTCCTTTCTTTCTTGGGAGCTGTATTGTTCCCAATCGTCATCTTTCTTATCTCTTATACTACGGATTCGAAACTTCTGAATTTTGACAAAGGCTCAGCCTTTCAGACGAAACAAGAGAAAACTCACCAAAATCAGCTTCAAAATTCTGGAACTTTTTAGGGTTTAGCAGTGAATTTCAACTGGGAAATGACGAAATGATATTGAAATAGAGGCAAACCTGCAAGATATATGAAAACAATTGCAGGCAAGCACGATTGTTGGAACCTAGAACACGACTTCTATAACGAATAAGATGAATACCCCAAAAAGAAATTATCCAAAACCGGATAATTGAATCGCTACACGCAACAGATTTTGACCTATTCCGAATAAGAGAAACAAGCTACCCAATCAAAAAGCTATAAACACATACACAATCCCAGAAAGCAAGCTCTCGAAATCGAACCAAGTCAGACCCAGAATCAGAAATGGGAAAATGATCAAACTTGAGAGCAACCCTATATTTAGGAAAGCAGGATATTCACCGGACTCCGAGTTATCAAGATTTTTTTTTTGGTGACTGGGCTGATTTATCTAGTTGCTACTGAATTTCGGCTTATATAGCCCAAGGAGAGAGAGATGCACACGGAAGCGAAGGCAGAAGAAGAAAGTCTTTTGTGTACAGTTCTAGGGATGGCCTACGAAATGCGAATTGACAATTCGGCGTCTGGTCGCCACATGAATTGTTTAATCGATAGAAATCGATAGTAGGTGCAGGCGGGGAGCCGGGGATAAAACCATCAAGGGAAATGAAGGGGGAAGCTTTTGTTTCCTCTGCTAGTAGTGTTTGGCAAGGTGGGTGTGAGTGGAAAGATGATGATGATGATGATGAACGCCGAGAGCGATGAATGAATGAGCAAGGGGCAAGGACAGGGAATACTCGGATGAGCTAATCAGCCTACTAGCTGTTGTTAATCATGGAGGCGTAAAGGGTTAATTGCACAGGATGTCACTTAAGTTCTAGACTTGTTGCACGTTGACCATGGAATTAATATTTGTTATAACTAAACCACCTAACTCTATTTTTTGTTGCATAGTTATTTTCTCCGTCCAAAATTTACAATGGGTATGAAATTGTAATTATTCATGACACCTAGACAATCCTAATCAGTCTGAATTATAGGGCAATTCCCTCCGTCGCCGTAACCCCCCACCACCACCGTTAGCTCTCTTCGACAATGCCACACTCCGCATATACCACATATTAGCATATAAACGTACAATGATGGTAACATGGGAATCAAATATACTTTTGTTTAAGCCAATATGTTGTCCTTAGCACCGTTGTAATTGTTGGATCAAAGGAGCTAAATTATTACTATTAGGTGGAAGACCTCAAATAATGAAGACAAACATATTATCAACCAATCGTTTACTTGGACAACTCACAAATGGAGGGCATTGGTGATTAAGCTTTGGGTTAACAAAACATCTCGTCTTATTTACAATTTCAGTGCTTAGTTCGCTTTGCTTCACTCTGTTTTTTTTTTAATGGTGATCTTATTAGTATTAATTAAACACAACAAAATACAGAAGCCAGAGAGAAAAACAGGACAATAGCAGAGGTGTTGGGAGAAGCCAGCAGCCCCAAATCAAAAGAACCAATCCTCTAGAGATCCTACCAAGGCTTACATCCAACTGTGATACAAGTCGAAATCCATTCAATTGCTCTCCATCCACCCAGCCAAGACAAAAGAAACTATAAAAAAAAATTCACTCTGTTTTTATCTCATATAAAACAGAGACTGGCCGGCTAGAGGCTTTGCCTTTGTGTTATTTTCAGGGGCCAGAGTTGAAGCGTCCAACAAAACAGTCTATCCATTTCTCTTGAACTAGATTCATTCACAAATACTAAATCTAGCCCCAACAGCTCTCCAATTCAGCCATGAAAATGACAAAGGCCTCTGTTATTCAATGCTTTCTTTTGTAATTGCTCTTCTTCATTCTCTTCCTCTTGCTCACTATCTTCGTCTGCAATTTCTTCAAGTTTGTCCCAAATAGGAAGCAATATATACATCCTCAAGCTTAAAGTAGAGGATTCATTCACCGTGTAAAAGACATCGTCCTCCACTCCTCCTCATCCAAATACATTCGCTAATTACATGATTCTCTTCCAGATTTGGGCCCGAGTTTGAATTTTGGGCAACCGCTCCCATGCTTTACCTCCAAGTTCTTGACTTCTTGCTGAATGAATAGTGTAAAATTTTGAAGGGATCGTCGTTGGATGGTGCACACTGGCGAATGAAATGATAACACAACGACAACTCAGCTTAGTTGGATTGCCCACGTGGCATGAATAATTACGATTTCATACCTGCCGTTAAGTTTTGGGACGAAAAAGATAATGTTGCAACAAAAGTTAGAGTTAAGTGATTTAGTTGCAACAAATATTACTTCAATGGTCAACATGCAACCAATATAGAACTTAAGTGACAACATGTGCAATTAACCCTGTTTTGGTTTGTCATTTACTTAATTAATTTAAGTTTAATGTGTGGTGTTTGTTAAGTATTGTTTTGGGGCTAACCAAAGGTCATGTGATATAAAAATTGTGAACTCATTTGATAAAATAATATTTTCTAAACTCGTTAGTCACATGAGACCTCTAAGAGTGTAATTAAATGAACAAACTAACCAAGATAATGTAAAAATAATTTTCAGTTTTTCACATAAGGGGGTGTTTGTTCTTATTTTACTCGAAGGATTTGAATTAGTCCCTCTGATTGTATTTTGCCAAAAATGAAAGAAAAAAAAGGGAATCTGTCTTTTCATAGTTAATGTCAATTGTGTTATTTCTATTGAATGAATTAGGCAAAATACACTTGTATAGCCAAAACTTTGATGGTTTGGTCAAATATAGTCACTTTTGGCGAAATACCAAACATAGTCACTTCCGTCCAATTGTTTGACGATGTTAGTGAATGTGCTTACTGGACTAACGGTAAGGCTGATGCGGCAAAAATTTCGTAAGTAACAATGCCAGGTGAAAAACCATCATAATTTTACCTTTTTATTTTAATGAGCTTAAATAAAACAAAATTACCAAAAGAAATACATTAAAAAAAATCTCTCCACAGTTAAATAAAAGAAAAGAAAATCTCTCACCCTTCGTCCCTTCCCCTACCTCTGCTTCTCGTCCATCTTCTCTTCCCCACTCCACCTCCATATCTCCACCACTTATCCTAAAACCACTTTTCTTTTCTTACCACACAAAATAGAGGAGAAGCTTTGAATATGATGGTCACCGCTCCTGGTCCATAAGAAACTGTACCCCAGATTCGGATTTGGAAACCCCCCAAATTCAAGAACCCTAGTTCTTCCTCCCAAATTCGCTAGATTCTTGAATGCAGGCCTGGGGATAGTGATGTTGATCATTGACGGCAATAGGAGAGAGTTGGTAGCGGTGGTACCCGACTGCGAGCACTAGAAATGCCCAGCGTGAGTTCGTCGGCGGGAGTTGATGTAGAGGCGCGACCCACCGCTGTCATCGTCGTCAAAGCATCTCTGTCTTGAGGAGGCAAATCGAGTTCCCCAGAGCCTCAAGCCCCGAATCATACATCCAAACCATGGAGTTCATCTCCTCATATTCCCAAATTTCATCGGCAATCTCCTCCATCCCTAATTCAATCCGTAACCTCCGCGCATTGGCCAACTTCTGCTGCTGGGGTGGAGTTTCTGATGTATTACGTCAACAACCCAATCTTCTCCTCTTTATTTCTGATGGATGTCTCAATTACGAGGGCTCGGTGGAGGTGGAGATTGTGCGACAGAGGGAGGAGGCGGCACCACTGAGGGGGCGAAGGAGGCGATTGGATCAGTGAGAGAGGAAGAGTTGGAGAGAAGGGCGACGGTGTTATTGAATTTTTATTTTATTTATTATTTACTTTATTTTTTTTAGTTGATTTTTTATTTATTTTTAAATTAAAATATGACATGGCATCCATGTGACGAGTGTTGTTGAGTTGTCGATGATGTGTCCGGTGAGTTGGCAGCCACATAAGCGTTCAGTTAATTTGACTAACGGTGTCAATGACGCCGTCAAATTATGTAACGGAAATGGCTATATAAGTCATCAAACTTTCAAAGTTCTGGCTATTATTGGTATTTACCCAAAAGTGGCTATTATTGTCACAAACGTCAAAGTTTTGGCTACACAGATGAATTTTGCCAATGAATTATTGTGTATTTTTTGTTGAATGTATGGAAATTCCTCAAAATTACCATAGATTACCATAAAACTTGCATATATGTTTAAGGGAACAAAATTCACTTCACACAGAAAGCTATCTTAGATCTCCAGATTCAAGTTATGAAGAAGAAAAAAAATATCCAAATTCAATTATGTCTGAGTTTATTTTTCCATTAAGTTTGTCTCCTCCTTCCTATTAAATATCAATAAGATTGATATTTAACGTTAATTTGAAAAATGACAATAGGAGCTATTTAACGTTAATTCTCCATCTAGTCTCAATTTACCTATCTGACAAGTACAAAAATGTGGATGAATGATGATAAACTTTCATGTACAATCCGCACTTATGACTTATGAGGATGAGTGTCTATGAGTCCATCCAATTGTCGTTTGGGTTCATTCATTTGTCACTCAAGGAGAAAATTACATATATTTTTTTTTATTTCTCTTAGGTTTTCCGAATTCGCCGAATATGGATCGAAATAAGTAGGGTTTATGAACGAATTGGGGCAACGAAAGCCCGCAAAAAGTTTAGGTTGGCTTCCAGCTCCATTGCGGCCGGCATCCTGCTCTCGAGGGAGTGGAGTCCTGGAGCGAACTACCCACATTCGCTTACAAACGAGTTTATTTCGTTTAAACCTTGCATTCAAATCCCCCGCTACTTTAAACGAGGGATTTTGGTCAAACCTGTCGTATAAAAATTCCTAATCCAAATCCAAACAACCCACAAGGGTTTGTTATTTGTGGGAGTGAAACCTAAACAGCTTGGAAATGGAATTACAAAGCACCTTATGCAGATATAACATGTGAAAACAAGCATTAAACAACTACTCATTATTACATAACCAGCTATTAGCTATATAATGTATGTAGGTCTTGGAAGGTTTGAAAGAGTAGAGCTTCAAAACAACCCCCATGATCAAGCTGCTAGCTAGGCAAACCCTAGAACCCCATTCAGCAAACCCTCTTGCAGTCTTTATTGAGGAAAGATTATTCAGCAGAACAAGCGACGAAGGGCGCCCCCAATGGTAATGGTAGCTAGATCGATGCATCTAATTAAGTTGAGGAAGATGCAAGGGGGAAATACCTAGCTAGCTTAATTGGGAGTTTGGATGAGGAAAGCCATGCACTGGACCTGTTGAATGTTGTCGAATGCGAGGCAGCGAATGTAAGCATTAGGGTACGTCTGCTTGCATTGCTCGATCTCGTTCAGCACCTGGGACGAATCGTTGCAACCGAACATCGGCAGCTTCCACAGAGTCCAGTACCTGCCGTCGTAGTACCCTGGCATCCTGCTGTTCTCCCTGTACACATATCCCACCTGCAAGCAACCCACACATTCATTACCAATCACGATATTATCGATCGATACCTTCTTCCAGTTTTTCAATTAGTAATGTATCGTAGGACATTGATTCCAATTCTGTGGTAAAGGCAACTCTGATGCAAAGACTTTTACTTTGTTGTTTAACTAATGATTTAAAACCTAAGTGAGGAGATAACAACAAAGGGGCGGTGGCGCAGTTGGTTAGCGCGTAGGTCTCATAGCTACTGAGTGATCCTGAGGTCGAGAGTTCGAGCCTCTCTCGCCCCATAATATTTTTTTCCCCCTGTTTTCTCCTCTTCAAAAGTTCATGGGTTGTTTGGTATATGGATCTTTTTAAGACTGGATGATTTTAATAAATCTGGATTTGAACTCTAAGAATTGGACTTTTAATCTGAGAACCCATAATTTCACTAATCAAACAAAGTGGGTTCAGTCAATGGTAATTTCTGTTTCCCAAATTACAGTGCCCACATAATCTATTGAAAAACCATCTAATATACACATATCAACCATCACCAAACACGCCCTAACTAATTTGCGCTTAAACTTTCGTGGCGCAGCAGTGATTAAATAAGTTCGTTACCTCGTCAAATTCAAGGCAAGGAATCCAGCCCTTCTTGATCATGTAATCGATCTCCTTGGCGACGGAGTCCTGTGACAGCGGAGGAAGGTAAGACAGCGTCTCGAACTTCTTGTTGTCGATCGGGTTCCACGTCCTCATACAGCAAACCTTCGAACCGTTCGACACGGTACTACTAGCAGCCTTCCTCCTCCACGCCGCAACATCGTATAACTGCTTCGTAGCCGGCGACGAGTTATGTTTCAGGCCGTGGAACCCGGCGAACACGCCAACGGACATCCCTGCCGCCGATGACATTCTTCCTTTCTTCCTTAACTTCCTAGCTAGCTAGGGAGTGATAGTGATGGATTGATTTTTGAGAAGTGGGTTTAGAATTTTCGATGGGAGATGGAGAGCTAGTAATGGTGATGAATTGATGATATTTGCATGCGCCGTGAGCCAGCGTTGGAGTTTGTGAAGCGATGATGATGATGGTGGGTGTGCGGTTGGTGTGTGAACGCTTTTACTAGGAAGACGACACTTGGTTTAAGGAGATGGTGACGGCAGGATTATGGTGAGGTGACAATTCTTTTGGTTATTTGCTTCGGTTGCTCCGTCGTCACTATGGATAGCATCTCGATGATCCAAACGAGTCTGTTCTTTCTATCCGTTCTGGCAAGGCCCAATTGTCGGCCCTCTGAAGTAGGCCTGCTTTGTGGGGGTCAGCCAAGTTGCTATAACAGGCCGAAGTTTCTGATCCACTTTGGGTTCTCATTCTAATCACCTTTTTTTTCCCCGGATTTCCTTCCTTGGACAATGATGGCGCGTTCAACATCCCAGCTCAGCTTGCAGTCAGTGGTGTACTTCGAAAGGGAACTAGCTAACTGTTTTATTGTAATTTTTATATTGGTAATTAGGGGTAGTTTAGCCATTTTGATAGGGGTGGGGAATGGGCGGGTCGGGTACATTTTTAGGGGTGGGCATTGGTGCGGTTTGGACCGCACCACACCGTAATGATACAAATCGCACCGCACCGTATCTCAAATGGACCGCACCGCATATTCGATTGCAATATTATCGGTGCGGTCAACCAAATCGCATATATTAGTGGTTTGGAGCGGTTTGAACCGCATCGCATGTTTGACCGCAATTTATTATGAATTATATATTGATAAAATACAATTACTACCGCCGACCGAGAGCATCAACTCATTGCCTACAAGCACAAATTGCCTCTTCCTTTCGACATCTCCTTTTCTCTGGAAATTTTGTTGCCTTTCAAAGTCAAATTCATCATCTCTTGAAAATTATATTTGATTAAGTTAATGGAAGAAGGGTCAAAAGCTCGTTCAGCTCCCTGGCCAAAGTGCAACAATCTCCTCGCCGAGCTACCCAAACTTCTCTATCTATCAGTTCAGGAGATGCACGGCTGTTCTTTGAGGTATTCAATTGCATACTCTGTTTCTCGCACCTCTGTTTTAGTTTGTTCTGTTTGGTTTCGAGAATTCAAAATAGAAAATGTTCCCGAGAATTTAATTTGTTCTTTATTTACCTTGGGTTGGGATATGCGAAGATGAAGAATAAGTAGACAGCAGCGGGTTGCGCATTAGTTGATGGAATATAAATCCGGAAGTCAGCATGGAGTAATATGTTGGTCGGTTGTTTATTAGCGGTTTGTGGTTTCGAACCGCAACCGCGCGGTTTCAGTTTAATCCGACCGCAAACCGCAAGCCGCTAAAATGATAGACCGCATGTCAAACCGCAAGTCTCGCGATGCGGTTTGGCTCGACCGCAAAAGCGGTTTGGTGCGATCTGGAACGGTTTGACCGCACCAATGCCCACCCCTATACATTTTGGTCTCAAATTGACCCACCCGCTTACTAGCGAGTTGGAATAATTGTGACTCGCAATCTACCCACATACCTGTGCGGGTTGGGTTGGGTTGGGTGGGTGGCGGAAGGGTGTGATTGGGTCGTGGGCAAATTGCAAAAGCAACTTTCCAACTAGCCATTAAGAAAGTTTACTAACTTTTATAATAAGTTCATAGCAAATTAGTAAAGGCTGTATCAATAATCTGTGATTTTGATACAATTAATAATTTATAGTTTGCATCCCAATATTTAATTGATATAAACAATAATTTGCATACCAATATCCAATATCTAATAGATATTGCAGTTGCACAACACAAAACCAATAATAGTAGTCAAAACTATTCTTTATTCTCCACCTTTTGAAGTATATGGTCAGAGGGTAGTGCAGTTCGAAAATATGACGAATATTCTATACTATAAAAAAACAACATTTTTTCATGTAAAATAGGATGCGGGTTCATACGGGTGACCCGCAATCCACCCACCACCCACCCACCCACATTAGTGTCGGTGGAAGATTTATCAATCCGCAATCCACCCACATCAATCACCCATTGCGTGCGAGTCAGGTTATTTGTGGATGAATCGATATCAATCCGCGGATTAACCACCCACCCCTACATTTTATACTGGCTTTTGGGACAAGGGAGTTTACACGCAGCAGTAGCTACTTGGTGGAGACCTCTTTGGTTGAACAGACACGTACAACAACATTTATTGAATAATTAGAGAAGGTTTATAAGGATTACAAAATAGAAACATGAGAGTGACCACTATGTGATATGATAACCACCATTCATTCGTTCGTTCCTCCAATCTCACAAAGTGTTTCCAGGGATATTCGGCAGCAGCGATGGTCTTTATTTCTTCTGCCCGTACCCTCTTTCCAATTTCAACTGAAAACTTGGCAGATCAAGATGAGTAGAGAGGCTCTGGATCCACCTTCCTTCTAATCCTGTACAGAAATAAACAACATTGTCAATGAAACGAATTAGGAATCCGATCGATACACCGTAATGTGTAGCAAGTCTATTCGATCTGCAGGAAGCTAGACGGAATATGAAATGATGCATTACCAATTGTCAGGCGACCATTTGCAACCAACAGTGTCCACAACATGCGCGCTGAAAGCATGTCTCGAGTTCGGAGACTGGTTCTCGAAACTTCGAAAAGAACAATGAAACATAGAATCGAAATCATGCTTAATTATATACCATCCCATACATAATATAATATAATTTACTAACTAGTTCAGAAATGTTGTTGATTAATTTACCTTCGATGTACGAGATCCCCATGAATCAAGACCAAAGACCCGGCTTTCGCTTCAATAGCCACGAAATCCGACTGCTCATAAGAAGGCGACGGCTGATCGAACTGGAGACCTTGCTCCCCTCGAATCAGCCTTCTCACCAGCCCATCTACAGAAAAAACCCTCAAATCATTACAATATAAACAGACTCGATCGTTTGTACCAACTGGCTAGCGGACGAGAACGCAAAGGAAATTAGATGAGTACTTCGATGAGATCCAGGAATCGCCCACATGCACCCATTAGCAGTCGTAGCGTCTTCCAGCGCCAGCCACAGACCAGTGCAAGTGGTTTTCGGTTCGGTGTACAGAGTCGAGTTATCCTGGTGAGGCGCCACATCGTTTCCAAAGCCCGATTGCTGAAAAAACAGAATAAACTACAATTTAACAATGAAAATCATCATTGAATCGATTGATCCCAATAACTCGAGTTGTTGGAAGCGATTCAATCGTGGATCATATATCATTCACTAACACCTCCCCTCAAATGATAGCCGGTCACCTCATAAGGGCTTTCGTTTGTGATAGTCTATCACCTCATAAGGGCTTTCGTTTGCACAGGTCTAAATACACGATACCATGTGCTTCACAAACGGGAGTCACCGGGATTCGAACACAAGACCTTTCGATCGCATAAGGCTCTGATATCATGTCAAGAACCAATTAATCCAAATAACTCGAATTATTGGAAGAGATTCAATCGTGGATCATATATCATTAGGTGTTACCTTAAAAATATATACGGACTGAATGATGACTGGCCTCTTGTAACCCAAGGATTGTAACACACTTGTGATTTTCTCAGAACGGGAGTAGTCTTTGAATACAGGGTCGAGCTCATGCAAGGCTGTAATAGACATTGCAATGTTTTAGGGAATGGACAAAAGTAATGCTAAAAATCACGGTATTTCAGCTGCTGCCTTAATTTACCATGGCCAACTTTACTCATGGACACTTCCTTTGGCTGCTTTAAGTTCCCTTCCTCATCAAACGCTTTCTCTGTAACCCGTCAATCAGAAATATTAGGCATCACAAATCCAAAATGTTGGTATCAGAGTAATATATATATGTATCTACCTTCAAAGAAGAAAGAGATCTTCTCGGCGCTCTCGTACATGAACTCGTTCATTTCCTTTTGCTGGACAAACACATCCAAAAAAAAAACCCTCCATATGGCTGTTGTTAGACATAATTTTCACAGAGTTGGAACAAAACAGAGTCGAGAGAAAGAGGGAGATGAACCGAACCTGATTCATGGCAGAGGAGCCGTCGAAGTCGTGAAGCAACTGGTCCATTCGCTTCCTCATGCCGTCAATCTCGGCCGAGCTCGCGAACGATTCGACTACGAGGTAACCTTGCGAAGCGAACAAGCTGAGCTGGTCGGCGGAGAGAGGTCCCATGGCGGCGGTGATTGGTGACGGCGAGGAGCAGTCGGGAAGCCAAAAACAGAGAGGGAAACCCGGGTACAGAGGAAGAGAAGCGAGTAGAAGATGGGGAAAGAGATTTTGTGTATTATGATTCGTGGAAATGGAGGATTTATATATAGTTGGTATTCTGATTCCGGAAGTCCGAAAAGAAATGGAGATTGCCGTCCGGACAGGATCAAACTAACAGCCGAAACAGAGCCTTTTTGTTTGTTTTTTTAATGGGATTGTTCAGAAGGAACCCGGATTGCCGGATCGGGCAATGTTATTAACGAAAGCGAGCCACTTTTAATTTGATTTGATTTTTTTGATAATGGCGAAATAGTTTTATTAAAAAGGAAAAATTACAACGAAACAAATCCAGCAGCAAGCAGCTGAAGAAAGAATCAGCCGAAACAAAACAACTCAATATCCAAAACCCAACCCCTTCCCAGAACATCAAAACACTGTTTGTTAGAGTCCAATCAACGAGGATAATTTTTCTAATTAATTGAATCTTTGGGGTTGATTGATTGCTGTCATTTTCTGTATTTTTTTTATTAGGGTTAATACTTAATACCTTATTTTTTTGTTGAATACTTAATAGTTAATATATGAATTATACTCTAACTTATCGTTTTAGTCCGTGATTTCTGAAATTACTCTCCTAATCCGAACTATGCACCATACTTTCTTACTTGACTCTGAGCGAGTTTCCACCGTCAAATTGGACGGTCAACTTCATTGACCGTTAGTCAAGCGTCAGGTCACTTGCCACGTGAGCGAATTCGAAATAAAATTTTTGAATTTTGAATTAATGTAATTATTTTTGTTATTCAATATTTTGAATTATTTATTTACGTTAATTGTGATTGGTTTTATTTCGAGTTCGTTGTTATGACAAGTGACCGGGCAGGTCACGTTGGTCGTGACAGTGATAGATTAAGTCACATGAGATTGCCTTAGATGTACCTCCAGCTCCAAGGTGTAACCATTATCGTTTAGTATTTCGTATTAAAAATTCAAAACCTTATATTTATGCATTCAAAACTTGACATGAATACCATGCTTAGAAGAATCAAGCATGAGCACCTTAGGGTAGGTTAGAGAGGATATTTGCAATATTGGGAGATAGTAATTAATAAGTGCATGCTAACGTCATATAACATTAAATCATAAATTTCTTCGGACTTAAAGAGCTTCTAAAATGATTGCTTTATAAAATAAGATTTAGATTTCACTATAAAACACGATATAATAGTAATCACATAAGTCGAAACTCATATAATTTTTTCTTCGACAGAGTGCGAGTCAAATAACTAGTAGTGAACTTTAATGTTGATGGTTTAGCAGTCTTTGGTAGTTTAGGTGCATTACTGGAGCACCAGCTAGCTACATTACCAGCAAAAAGAGACCAAACACTTAAATCATACACTGATACACATACCAAACCCTAGATCACAGCTCCCATTATTGATTTAACATCAGGCCACAAGCTTTAAGGACGGAGATGAATTAACCAGAGATCTCGATCGCCTTGACGTCGGGCTTCTTGACCTCGGCCTTGGGCACCGTCACTGTCAGCACACCGTTCTCCATCCCGGCTTTAATCTCATCCATCTTCGCGTTCTCCGGCAGCCGGAACCTCCTCACGAACTTCCCGCTGCTCCTCTCCACGCGGTGCCACGTGTCGTCCTTGTCCTCCTTCTCCACGCGCCTCTCCCCGCTGATCTGCAGCACCCTGTCGTCCTCCACCTCCACCTTCACCTCCTCCTTCTTCAGCCCCGGCAGGTCCGCCTTGAACACGTGCGCCTCCGGCGTCTCCTTCCAGTCGATCCTCGTGTTCACGAACGCGGTGTTCTCCCCGCCGCCGCCGGGGATCAGGGCCGCCGACGAGGGGAAGTTGATCGGGAAGTCCCTGAAGGGATCGAAGGCGTCCAGAGCCGAGAATGGATCCCACGCGCCGCTGCTGCGGCCGCGGCGGTTTCCGAAGAAGCTTGGAATCAGCGACATTTTGAATTTCGTAAGACTGGGGGAAGTAAGAAGATCTACTTGCTCGATTGGATTGCTCGAACTAATTGCTCTATGAAATTGATTTGCTGAATTCGATTGTGGGTAATTGAAAGGGGGGCTACTGCTATTTATATGAACGCAGAGGGATAGCGCGTCGTTGGTCCAGTGACTTCTGGCGTCTTCTTTTCTTTTCTTCTCCAGGGAGGATCTGAAGATCAATCAATGGAGAAAGTTCTCGTCGTCTCTGATCGGGCTGTTTGATCTGGATTCTGGAGTCGAGATGTTTCTAGGGGATTCTAGACTCGCTTTGGGCTTTCGAGAGATATTATGTAATGGGCTCGAGTGAAGAATAATTCATTTGGTGGGCTGGATCTGATCCGGAATTTTCATCACGTTCTGCGTTCAGCCCACGAATGCATCTCAGTTATCTTCTCCGAAGTTCAGTTCCTTCTTGTCGACTACGGATTTTCATGTCCACTCTGCCCTCCTGAAACTGAAAGACTGTTTATCTCCTTAATCCATCGCACTTGGGAGTTGGGACTGCTCTTTCACACCATTCTCGTAGGAAACAAATCAGGTGGCAAATACAATTTTCGCAAGCCGGAAGCAACTGCATACACACGGAACAACGACGCACACGGTCATTTCATATCACGTCGATGTTTTTATCAACCAAAATCGAAACGTGATATATGTCGGACTTTGAGTGTCTAAGTCTTGTTATGTTATTTCAAGTTCAAATGTATCAAGAAGACAAACGTCATCACATTACTGCAACTAATTTTAGGATTAGTATTGTTTAGCACATTTTATGATTACATTGGTGAAAATCCAAATAACATTCTATTACAATTGCAGAGACAGCTACAAGGCCACAAAAAAAAATTTACATTCCTAATGCCTCGAATGCACCGGGATCTTTTGTTTTCGTCAAGCTGAAGAAGATCTGGAATCGAGTCACGTCATGATATCAACAAACACGGCGAAGATCCTATCATCGGGTTCCCCTTCAAGAATGGAGTGAAACCCACCTTCATAGAGCTTCAACGTCTTGTCCTCGCTGGCTGCATTCTCGTACAGAAACTGGCTAACAGTTGGATCCGTGACTTTGTCGGCGGCGCCATGTAGAATCAGCAATGGAGCCGAAACCTGTAAACCACACTCAACAAAATAACTCCACAGGTTATTCTTTTATCTTGTGGACATCGTACTAGTTACTATTACTACATAGATCAAAAGTTTAGGGAGGGAAAAAATAAAGGGTCCAACCTGGTCAACTTGAGCCTCAATCTCTTCAGTAGCCTTGAGCAGCTCCACAGCTGTTTTCAATCGCATTCGATGGCTGTAACTAATTACATTGTAATCACACTGAAACCCAAAAAAAAAAAGGGAACACCAGTCAGCAAACGAGCTACAAATCTACGCTTCTTTCAGTAGAAAATGATGGGTAGAGGTCAGAGGACACACCATTTTCCGCTTCACCGGGTCCCTGAAAGCAAGCTCTGCTAAATCATTCTCTGGCATAAGCTTTGCCTTGGGTAGGAGGCTAGCCATGCAGGTCAGTACCTTCAAAACTGGTGCCGGAGGCTTGAGTTCATCTGAGATCTTCGCAACAACTCACGGTTAGCTAATAATTAAATGTTATAACAAGGAACTTTTCCGTCAAGAAAGATGCAGACCATACACATCAGAGCCAACGTGTATGACAAGGTAAATGCATTTCTCTACCATGTCAGACTAACATTCAGGTCCAAATATTGGAATATAATGTTATACTTTGTCGCTTCGTACATCAGATAAAGAGTGTTCACAGCTAAAACAGGAATGCTTGTGATAGTAAATGGAAGTCAGAAGATTGTAATAGGCGTTAAACAAGTAGTCAGGACACAACTTTGAATGATTAGTAACTGCGAGTATCCCATGCACATAACTTCCAAGATGCAAAATAAATGAAGACTCTAAATAGCCTTGTGGGCTGTGGCGGGTGGGCTGGTTCTAAAGAAGCCTAATTGATGCAAACTAAGTTGCTTACCTTAAAGTTCCATACAGCAACAAACATAGTTCATGAGTCTTAATTGTACTACAATATGCCACAAGAACCAAAGGTAAGTTCTAATTATTGCTCACTTGGTTCAGTTGCTTAGAAAAGAAGAAGACTGCTTCATGAAGCCGATTTAAGATGAAGAAGAACTGCAAATAGATAAAAAAAAAATGAAAGAGCTTACTCTACACATGGGGGCAACGAGGATGACACCATCCCATTCACTTGGATCCTTCAGATGGAGTTTGATAGTAACAGCACCACCCATGGACTGTCCCAATATGAAGCTTGGCAAACCTCTCACCTCAGGTCTTCCTGCCAATAACCAACTATGGAGCCATCACAACTGAAGTACAAATAACCGAGAACCATTTGTTATGATCCACACTATGCGAAAGGGGGAAGAGTCAGAACCTTTGATCTTAGCAAACATTTCGTAGGCATTGTCTACTAAGTCATCAAAGTTCTGAATGTAACCATGCAATCCTTCAGAGAGTCCAAAACCTGGGTGATCCACGGCATAGACAGCATACCCCGAAGAAGCGATCTGGCTTGCAATACCTGTCATTCATTGAACACCATCAGTATTGCAGCAGCTCAAATTATACCTCATTAACCTCAGTGCGAGAGACGGACCTTCAAAGAAGAAGGTGCAGGTATCACCATAACCATGGCAGAAACACACAGAACCTTTGATTCGAACTCCAGGTTTTGGCATCCAGCTCTTACAAAACACTTCCTGCCCCTTAAAGTTTATCTCATACCACTGCCAAATCCCAGTAACACAACCAAAGAAAAAACCCATCAATTGAATTGACACAATCCCCACTCTGTTGAAATCAGATTCAGTTTATTTCATTGCGTACCTCTTCTGTTCGAATCCCTGGAGGAGCCAGCTGCCCATGAAATCGATTCAGTAAATAACCCACATAGAAGGAGCAAACCCAAATTGAAAAAGGGAAATTGGAAAAAAGGGGACCTTGTAGAGAGGATGATCGAGCTGCTGCTGTAGATGAGTGAAAGCGGATCGAACCAGCCTCCGGGCGTGAGCGTGATCCAAGTTTTGCGAAGCAATCGAATTGAGGTCGAGGGTCGCATCCTCGACGGGCTTCTTCCTCGTCAAGGTTGCAGACACGGTGGCCGGCGGCTGATGGCGAGAAGAAGCTCTGTTCCAAGGCCTTGACAGGAGTTTCGAGAGGGAAGCTTCGGCGTTCCTGGCGAGAGAAGCCATGGATGGATGCGTGAAAGACAGAGCTCGAGAAGGTGGTTGTGAGGAGAAATCGAAGATCCGTTTATGGAGAGAAAATGGACGGAGAAGGGAAAGGAGAGGTGTTGACTGTTGACGGTGGCTTTTTGGTAAGGCACTGACTGAGACTGAGTGATGTGAACGCAGTCGCGCACCCACTGAGTGGGAAGGTTGATGGCGACACCAAGTGGCTGCGCCCACACTTCAACTATTGTTCCCCATTTTCCCCGTTTTCTTTGGTCTCTTGCTCCGTCCGTTGTTAATTTTTTAAGGTTCTATGATTGATGATCCACTCTTCTTATATTGTCTTCTTCTTTGTTATTTTGATTATTTGATGGTGAAATGTGTTCGTGTTTTCTCCCTTTGAGAGGTTTGTTACAAAGCTGCCGGAAAATACCAAACCTTTTTTAGGCCTTCTTGGCTGGGTCGGGCTTTCGTTTATGGGTTTGATGTGGTTATTGGTTAAAAGGGTGGACTTGTTAATCCACGAGTTGATGTGATGTTCAGATTCTCTGCTTAAATGTCGTGTCGAGTTGGTGAGATAGAAATGATAGAAGTAAGGGTCTTTGGTTCGATTTGGAGAAGAATTTAATACCTAAATTCAATTCATATTGAGCGAATTCAATATTAGAATGTGTTCCAATTTTGGATCCCGCTTAAACAGATGGGATGCACTATGAAAATCTTCAACTGCTTTGTAGGAAATTCTCGATATTCAATTAACCAAACATAATGTCTTTATAATCAGCAAAACTTGTGAAAATAAGAAAATTGATGGTCTAGTCAGCCACACTTCTCAGTTCTCACTCCTCCCAATTGCAAGTCGTGTTGGTCATCGTCAGTGTTGCTCCGTTGCCTCCCCTTTTCCGGAATTTCTATTTTACATTTTTTCCATCTCCTTTGCCAGATCTCTAATTTCATCACCCACAATTCTAATTTTCTGCCTTTGCATCTTCCTCCCCGTCTACTTTCTTTATTATACTTTTAACGGTTCATTCTTTTCTCCTAATTTTTTATTTAATCATACTTTTTGTAACATCTCAAACCTTTTTCCAACGAATATATTGTTCGTTTTGATTCTAGACTCACACAGTTTCTACCTTGTGGTGTATATCAAGGTTACTACCGAGAGGTAACTTATCCTTACATTGCTCCACATGAACACGTTTAACTTCAGAGTTCTTACAAGAATTCTTCCATTTCACCCCAAAACGTATCTTCTCATTTAAGGTCGGTTTCTTATCTCTCACGTACTTTGTGGATGTGGGATTCGCCTAACGTGTTACATACACTCTCCCCCCCAACCCCTCCCCCGGACTCAAAGTCCTCGTTGACCCCACCATCGTTCAAGAGGGATGCAGAGAGGCTCTGATACCACTTGTAACATCTCGAACCTTTTTTCGACGGAAATATTTTCCGCTTTGGGCCTATACCCGCATGATTTTTTCCTTGTTGTGCATAACAAAGTTACTTACCAATAAGTCATCCATCTTGCATTGTTCCACGATGAGCACGCATAACTTCATAGTTGTTACAATAACTCTTAATTTCACTCAAAAAGCGTCTTGTTAGTTAAGCTTAATTTTTTACTTATAAATAATGGATCTCTCCCTTACTTTTTCGATGTGAGATTCGCCTAAGGTGTTACACTCTTCTTCTTATTGTTTTGTTCTTATCTTTCTTTTTTGTGGCTTAAGGTGCAAGATCAAAAAGTTTCTCTCATAGTTTTAGGATGCAAGATTGGAAAAGTTTGCTGTTTTTTGTGTCTACCGTTCTCTTAAGATGTTGTAATTGAATCTCAAAACTTGAGAGAAATATCCTCAATTAATTTTGTTTTAGTGCCTTGCCTTCTTATTAATGTCTAAGCTAAAACAAAATATTCTTAATGTCTCACAAACAAGAGCAGTACTAATTAGTATTTAGAGTTCTCATCTCCATGTCTAGGCTAATTTTCTCTTGACTTTTAAGATGTTTTCTTCATTTGCGTTTATTAACTTTGTATTTTGGGGTCATTGCGTAGTGATGAAATAGTAATCACTTGAGGCAGAAAGTATTAGAAGAAATACATTATGAGAAATTATTCCCACAATGTCTCTTCTCACTTACTATACACAATTTCATGTATAAACTAACTGAACCATAAATAATATTCTAGGATGTATTTAAGTTTTCATTATTTATCAAATGCATGATATTAAAATGTATATGCAAAAATTATGTTTTAATTCAATGCATTGGTGTTTGAAATTTTTAAAAACGACAAGGGAAAAAATATGTGAAATCTATTTTTTTGGATAATGATGATATAATATTAATAATTAAAAAGAGAGGAAAAAAAGAGTGAAAAAAAGTAAATGCAGAAAACAAATTGATAGTCCACAGGCACCACTTCACAAGAAGCAAGCAAGCCTTTTGGGCTACAATAGAAGTGACTGAAACTACTATAAGATTCTCTCATTCTGATCCATGCTTATCAATCAAGATCAACTCAATATTCTTAGGTTCTCTGATGTTATAAAGCCATTAGATCGATCTGCGTAGCACTCAGAACATTGTACATTCTTGCCATCAACTACTACTTCTTGAGAAAAACAAGATCAGGGTCACCGCCCTAGAACATCCTCTGATGAGTCTTGAAGCAAGGAAGACAACACTGATCCTACATTTGACAATCAACCCTCGGAGGGAAACGTCTTGGCTTTTTACGTCCTCAGACCTCAGCCAATCTCCATATCTACTTTCTTTGTGGCAGTCAGCCAATGATATACAACCGAGCCGATTTTGAAAGTTATTATCTTGGTGGATGACTCTGTTTCATTAAAAATTTTGGAGTTTCATTCAAGTCACACGTCCAACAGAAAGCGTGTAGTAAAAGCGTTGTATACACATTAGATGTGATTCTAAATCCTTCATACCCCTATATTTATAATTTTGTTTAATATGAGATTTCATGTGTAATTGTACTTGCACTTAAATCATCAAAAGTGTAATCAGAAAGGTATGTGCTTGTTAGTTTACATGTACTTGTCAATTTCACTATTTTAATTACATCCAACACAATGACATAATTTTTTTTGGTTCCGAGTTCCGACAACTAAAATTCCTACAACATCAAAATAAGGAATATCTTTTGCTTGTTGAATTTGAAAGATAAATGTTTTAGATAAATCTTTGGATTTGGAATATGAAATGTATATGATAGATTTGTGTCATTTTCAATTTTGTTATTTGCTTGTTGGGTTTTAACGATTTCGTTGGAAGGATTTATGGGTTTGAAATAGGATTTACATTAGTACTCCTAAAAGGTGAAATGAAAAGAAATAAAGGGCAGAACAACAATTAGGCATTGAGGATTTCACAACTTTTCGTAATGGCCTAACCTTTTTTTTAACTCCAACAATTTATGGAACCCATAATTTGAAACAAAGAAAACTCCAACTTAACTAGCACTACGATTTGATATCTGATTTTTTTTTGTAATAAAACCATAAATTGTTACAAATCCATGAATGTTTGAATTTGGGTCCCAACTCAACAAGCAAACAAATTATAACATTATGTAGAAACCTAGGAGTCGTTTGTTTCATGAATTTTTAAAATAAGAGTTTTGGTAGATTTTGGATTTTGAAAAACCCTGGGTTTACGATGGATTTGTAGTTATGATGGATTTGAAAGGGTTATTGTTTGCTTATTGGATTTTGTTATGGATTTTACTTCACTAGCTTTGTTGATATAATGGCTAACAAACCTTTTTTTCTTTCTTTTTGGTAGAAGGGCGAAGGTCATAGCGTCCTAATTCGTATTAACAATAGAACAATCCATGAAGATGGCCATGGAGACATACACAAGCCAATTACACAAAGTTAAATCATACACATTGAAGGGATGTGTACCAAAAGGGGCTAAATGGCCCTTGCTAGCCAAGTAATCGGCTGCATAGTTTTTCTCCCTATACACATGGGAAACATACACTTCCGAATCAAAACAAAAAAAGTCTCTCAATCCGAGCAGCAATAAGACCATGTCGATGATCCTTATCCATGTGGTTCTTCATAATGCCGATTATTGTTGATGAATCCAGCTTCAGCTCCACATTGCGGAATCTCTTCTCACAAACTCGGTGGAGTCCAATCTCTACCCCTTTCAACTCTGCCATAGTGCTCGTGCAGTTCCCTAAGTTGCAGATAAAGGCATCCAGGCAGTGCCCAAATAGTCACAGATTACTCCATAAAACTGACTAACAAACAATAAACTTTTAAACAAGTCCATAATAATTTAAATTTTAAAGTCAAATCCATCACCGAATCCATAAAAAAAAATAACACCTAATTTCCCAACCGATGCCCACAGCATCAATGAAAAGATGACTCAAGCCTTCCACTCTTGTCACCTTAAGCTTTTTGGACCTCCTTTGCCCTGTGTATATGGTTTCATTTGTTTTTTTTTTGTTTGTTAATTATGTTATTTTTGTCGTTTATTGGTTATGCATGTTATTAACTTATTATGTAATTTATAAGCAAATATTAGTTGTTCGTGTAAAAGAAAAGCTGGGAAAAATACATGTGAGTCTTGCTTGCAAGTATTTTAGAATCAATTTTTTTTTATATATATTGCATGTACAATTGAATTAGCTTATTTAGAAAAATAAATTATTGGTCTATTCCGACCCACGAGAATAGGCCATTCGCGACAAAGAAATTCTGAAATTACAGAGGCACGAACCCGACGGAATCGTGCGTTGAATCACAACAAAAGCTCATCCAAAACTCGATTTAGTCTGTACTTGGATAGTAGTTCACCATGAGTATAAGTAGAGGATACTCTCAAGAGTCTAACCTCATCCTGAATACAGTGCAATTTGACTACCGTTCTCTCTGCAGTAAGAGTTGTATCACCAACAATTGTAAAACAGGTGCAGGAAGGATTGTTCCTCGTCAAACCTCGAAAGCAAGTAAGGAACTTTTCCCTCCCCTGGTATTATTATTATTATTCTATTCAGAGAGTGGAAACTGGAAGTGGGATTTTATAATCCACGCGAGGTATGAGAGAAATTCCAGTTGGTTGGTTGTTTTTTTTTTTTTTTTTTCTCTCTAGCAGTCTCTTCTTCTCTCCCTTCCCTCCCCTGCTGCTGCTCTGGGTTTCGTGTGTGTCTCTTCTGTGTATTATATAAATGGGGTTTTGTTTATGGCTATGGGAGTATATTTATAAATGGGGCTAGTGTTTGTTGGCGTTGGGAATCCCCATTCCCATTCCCTTCTCATCAAACATTCATTCCCACATTGCACGCCTGTTTGTTTCTTCGTTCCTCTCCTCCACCATCATCATCATCCTCCTCCATATAACTCTGTAAAATTTTTGAAATTGCAGAGCAAAACCCAGAAAAATCACAGTCACCCAGAAGCCAATCAGTGCTCGGAGTTCATTCACCGGCGAAAGAAAAGGAAAACGACAAGAAGAACGGCTGCCAGAAGAACTGGGCAGGGGGGCGACTCTGTAAATTCTCTCTGTTTCGTCATCAAACAAATATCAGAAAACTAACAGCTGCTCTGCTGCTGCTGCTGCTGCTCGCTCACACAAAACGCCAACGCCACCTCTCTTTCTCTCTTCCCGTTGTTCATTCCTCACAAACATTCTCTCTTCACCCTCTCCATTATATGTCTGCCACATTCCCATGAAACTTCATCTACTTGAGTCCCATTGCTCCCTTCTCCCTTCTTACTCCCAGGATTCCCTCTCCTTCCTTCTCAATCCCCCTTACGCCCGGTGCCGCCGCTCTCCGCCGCCTTTCCGCGGCGTCCGGATGGACTCTTCTTCTCCTCCTCCTCCAGCTCTGTCGTTACCCCGCCGGCAGAGGGAGAAGGTTTTGGTGATCATGGGGGCAACGGGTTGCGGGAAATCGAAGCTCTCCGTCGATCTCGCAACCAGCTGCGGGGTCGAGGCCGAAATCATCAATTCCGACAAAATGCAGGTCTACAAGGGGCTCGACATCGCCACCAACAAAATCACGATTCCCGAGCGGAAAGGGGTCCGGCACCACCTCCTCGGCGATTTGGACCCAGCCGACGGCGAATTGACCGCCGCCGAGTTCCGCGACGCCGCCGGGGCGGCGGTCTCCGACATTGCGTCGAGGGGGAAGCTCCCCGTCGTGGTGGGTGGGTCCAACTCGTTCATCTATTCTCTCCTCGTTGACCGGTTCCACCCCGGGTCGGACGTCTTCTACGGGTCGGGTCCGGGGGACCGGGTCTCCCCGCAGCTGAGGTACGACTGCTGCTTCCTCTGGATCGACGTCGCGTTCCCCGTCCTCTGCGACTACCTCTGCCGGCGGGTGGACGAGATGGTGGAGACCGGGATGATGGAGGAGATGGCGGAGTTCTACTCGTCGGAGTCGTGGGCGGGTCGGGTCGGGCTGCTGAAAACGATCGGGGTGCCCGAATTGGAATGGTACTACAAAATGGGAAATTTTGAAAGTAATAAGAACAACAGGAAAATGATTGTTAACGGAGGAGATGAAGAAGGAGGAGGAGGGTGGGATACGGTACGGAGGAGCGTATACGAGGATGCGGTGAGGAAGATCAAGGAGAACACGTGTCGGCTGGCGGAGAGGCAGGTGGGGAAGATCGTGCGGCTGAAAAGCGGCGGGTGGGACCTACATAGGGTGGACGCGACGGACGTGTTTAGAGAGCGGTTGAGAGCGGCGGATGAGGCGGCGGCGGAGGCGGCGGCGGAGGAGGAGGAGGAGATGGAGGTGGTGATGGCGGCGGCGGCGGAATGCGGCAGCGGTGGTGCGCGGAGGAAGAGTAGGAAGAAGAGGCGGAGGCAGTGGGCGGAGGTGTGGGAGAAGGAGGTGATGGATCCAAGCGTGAAGATTGTGAAGCGGTTCTTGGAGGAGGAGTAGGTTCTGCATCCAGCTTTTTTCCAGCTTTCTCCAAATAATTTTTTCATTTATTTTTCCAGTTTCCCCATTTCTCTCTCCATACGCATTTTATTTTTTTTCATTTTTGGTTTCAGAAAAAAGGTTTTGAAAATACAGCGTAGGAAAAAGATAGGAAAGAAAAGAAATTTTGATGAGAGTAGATAGTTAGATTAATTTTAGCACCATAAAAGCAGTTTTGTTAGTGCTAGAAAGTTTTGGTAGAATAATGAAGGGAAGGAATGTGGATCTCTGAGCAAGAGAATGTGCATTTCTTTTCTGAATTCTTTTCTATTGATAGCTTGTAATAATTCTTTTTATATATAATTCATATATTTAATAAATTCATTATTATTATCAATTTATCATGATGATATGTGGTTGAAAGATGTCAAAATTTCTTGATTCTAAAATTAGTTAATGCTGAATTAATATTATGTGCATTCTGCATTGTCGATCGTATAGTTTCGTGATCATTCTTTTCACACAAAGCAAGTAGAAAACCGTCATCACAGAGAATCGAATACAGGACAACAAATAGCTACGTCCTCGGAAAGGTCATATGAACTTTGAATCGAAAGAGCAAAATATGCACTTCTAGTGAAGAGAAGAAGAAGGCAAAATCCCAAATAAGTGGCATACAAAAGAGAACTTTTTGAACCCTTTTTGGCTTTTTCTTCCGTCATCTGCCTTTGTTTTTGTTTCTTACTATGAAAATAAACGGGGACCTCCCCCTGGACTCCTGGTGGGACCCAATCGGAATTTGTTACGAGCTGTCCAAAAGAACTGTATAATACTGCAATTCAGTTTTTAAATCGGCTTGGGTTTATTTATCTATTTTTATGAATATTCAGGGGTTTTTTTAATTTATTTCGGACCTATAATAAAAATATGACTATTATTATTGCCTTGCTTGTCATCAAGGAGGTGACCAAGCCATACATTGAGGAAAAATACAGAAAACTCCAGAACATGTAATGAAATTGAATAGTTTTTTTTTTTTGGAAGATTGGACGACGAAATTCTTTACCAACCTTTATACATTAGACGAATCAACTTCGATAAGATTAATATTAAAAAAAGACACAAGACGAACACAAAGTATGGGTGATAAAGAATGACCTAATCAAGCCAAATAATTGGCCACAAACTTGATCACTCTATAATCATACTTTAACCTAACCTGCCAATGCATCGTCATAATTAATGCGCCTAATCTCTATCAAAGAAATTCGACCGCTTCAATAAAGTTTTGTGAGAGAAAGCTCTACACAAAAAATGTATATAGTTAACAAACTATAATGTGCCACTCATTGTGTTTTTCTTCTTCTTTCTATCTTCCATTTTGTATGTGTTTATTTAAGAGCAACTGGATTTAAAATCTATTGATAGATATGGCCAAATTGATCATTCTATCCACCTAGATAGCTAGACCCTGTTAAAAACTATAAGCATAGTGGGGGCACTTTCTCTTTAAAAAAATGGGATTAAGCATGGGCTGAGCACCCAAATTAATTAGCAAATTGGGGAAATGATGTGTCTTACCCCTTTTAAAATATTTGTTAGTTAAAAATAATAAGTATGTTCCATTTTTAGTACAGCCCATTCTCCTCATCAACATACTTGCACGACATCCACCCAATTTCACAGGTAAGTCATGACACATTTTCCATCCCAATAATGTTGCTTTCTTTTTTTTGTTACTTATCAATTTGGTCAGAATTTGTGTGCTCAGTATCATATGTTGGATAAAATAAACCACAGGATACTGCAGAGTAGGAATTGATATCCTTACTATGTGCTATCTGAAATTCGTTGGATTAAGCCGACAAAGTTATCGATAAGATGGTTAAGACACTAAACGTCTAAACCCACATATGCTTTGTCCAAATCTAATGATCTTCAGCCAATAATCCACTCTTTTCGGCCGGTCATTATATGTTGAATCTGTACAAATTTCAAAATCTCCATCAGCTGACTTTTGTCTAGAGACAAGCGCAACAATTACTTACATTCGAAAACTGTGTGATTTCCCGATGCCTATGGAGGGAAGAGGAGGAAGCCAGCTAGACCTAGGCGAGAGAAGCAGCAGAGGGATCGAGCTGTGGAGGAGTAGTGGCGAACTCATAAATTCGAACGAAGGGTACTGGCCGGCTTAAATTGTGGTATTTGGTGAGGGTGTCTAATTAATCCTTACCGACTATTCTTGTTTTAAAATTTGTACTAAATTTACATGCAATTTTACCTATATTTCAAAATTGAGAGACCTCGTGATTTCCATCTAGCTCCATCACTGTGGAGGAGGGAGAAAGAGAAGAAGCAAAGCTTGGATCTTGCTATAGTACTCTTCAAGTAATGACCGACCATGCAAAGGAGGGAGGGACAAGAGGTGAGCAAAGTTTGGAAGTTGTTCTTGGAAAATCTTAAAGGTCTGACATTACTTAGATTTTGTGCTTAGATTAGATTAGATTCTGCGCAATCGTTTACTATATTGTGTAGAAATATTTGGGTCGATAATTTAACTTCCAGCTGATGATAATGTGCACCTAATCCTTCCATTGCATCCAATTCCGGTTTGATGACATGCATCACAATGGAAGACCTAACTGATAGAAGCAAATTAGCAAGCCCATTTAGTGCTCTTTTAATATTCACTTCAGCAAGATCTCCAATCCGATCTCAATGTGCTTCATGAGCACCATATATATATATTGTAGCTCACCACATATATATACTTAGCCCCATCCCAGCTGTGTGTTAGAGTATATTCTATTTGGAAGTACCACCAACATTACTTGGGGAAAAAAAAAAAGAAGAAGTAGACTACAAATATCTTTCTTAATACCATAGGAAACATTATTTTTTTTAATCAAACGCCTCAACCTTGTATTAATAGAATAGTCGGATTCTGATTCCGATAAAGTTATGCAAGAATAATTAGTATCGAATATCCGGATCCATACATCTAATAAACGCAAATCTTAGTGAAAAATAAATAATAAACCTCTAGATCAACTTATGTAGATATCAATCATTCGAATCTATCAGCCCCTTCGAGGCTGTGTATGTACCAACGAGAGGTGTGATCGATGTTAATGCTTAAAACAATATGATTCATTTGTAGACTTTTATGAGGAAAGGTTAATGATGGTTACTTACATTTCATGCTAATGAGTTTGCTGATAACGATATCTTCTAGTTGAAGATCATTAGCTAGATAGTTTTTATATCTTTATGTGAAGATATAGATGATAGGTTTCATTGGTCTGAAGAGAATAGTTTTTATATCTTTATGTAAGAAGTTGATAAAGGTTACCTTATGACTGGTTCTCCATGTATATTATAATCCATCTATGATCAAAGAAAAACACAAGAGGTCTAGTATAAATAGTCTTCTCTGCGGAATGTCACCTTGATCTCGGGACAAATTTGATGTGGAGAATTATGAGTTCTCCGCGTATAGCATGGTGATAAGATAACACCTTATTCCACGACGGAGCTCGACTCAAATTGCTCCAAGCACAACACACAAACCGCACAAAATTACCATGTTATGCATGTGCACTGTCACTTAGATATCACAAGAGGCCTAGCCAGCATAAATAGGCCATTTTATGGTCAAGAAAAACACAAGAGGTCTAGTATAAATAGTCTCCTATGGAATGTTACCTTGGTTATGGAACAAGTTTTTGACAACATAGGAGAATTATGAGTTTCCTGGACGTACAACTATAGTGATAAGATATAACACGTTATTCCACAACAGGGCTCGACTCCTCTCACAAGTTGCACAAAACACAACACATTTCTCTCACAGAATTGCCATGTTGCTGCGCATGTGCAGTGCCACTTTGAAACCAGAACCAAAACTAATCATAACCACATCAATAACAACACCAAATTGTCAGCCAATTTAATAGGAAACAATGATTTATTCAATAACTTGTGATTAAATTATTGGTTACATAGAAGTACAGAATCAACTATTTGAGAGAGAATGGGATAAATCATAAATCTAGTCTTAGATCTCACCTCATACTTCATGTGAGCTGGTACGATGATTAACAGAGATTAGACCTTGTGATCATTACCCAATTTGTGTATAAAATGTGATGAAGGTTGCTACAGTGTCATTGACATTTGATTCAAGTACGATCGAGTTATTACTCTATGGTCGAGTGTACTTAGTGGGCACTTGAACTTTGGATTGAAAATCGAATTCTGACTATGCCACTACCGCACCCAAGTTTAGAGAAAGAAAAGAATTGAAGTAAAAGAATTGGGCAAGTTGGAAAGTTAGGAGGCAAAAAGGTTGGTCAGATCTATCTACATTGAATTGACCGGGAAAGAAACTAATGACCAGACCCTTTATTCCATGTTTTGATTCTGGAGCTCACTACCCCTGTTGATGTAAACTAAACTCAAGGAGTTGACAAATGATGGAAAGTAAACGCCTAATAAAAGAGGCATAATGCGATTTTGTGGTCAATCAATTGCCTTAGGACTGAGAAGAGTCACAGCTGACTGCCTAATTGGCCATTACTATTTCTCTCAACTTGAGAATATGGATACAAAGTAAACGCCTAATTAAAAGAGGCCTAATGTGATTTGGGTCAATCATGCATGCCAAAGTTATTATCATAATTAAACACGAAGGAAGGTAACGAACTACAAAAATGCCATATTTAACACCCTCTCGTCCTCAAATTGACGGAGATAGTTGTGCAATGCATAAGAATCAATGTCAACTTGTGGCTACAAACGGTACGAAAAATATAAATTGTTCGGTCCTTTGTTGATAAATAAAATATACACAATCGGCTACAAGTTAGCGAATACGTTGAGTACCCATCTCAATATGCATGTTTGGTTCCATCACAAAGCACACAAAGTCATTGATTTTTTCCGCCGCACTAATTCATAGTACACTTAAAGATATCGTGTGCGCGCTTTTAAGCTGCAATACATACGAACTATAAGAGCTGACTGCAGCCTAATGACTATTACTATTCCTCACAACTTGAGAAATAATTAGCACAAACAAAAGTAAGCGCTTAATAAAAAGATGCCCTAGCTAGTGCAAATTCTGGTCAATCAGTAAAATGGACTTTTGACATTGACCACCACAGCTGACTGCACAGCATAATGACTAATTGTCTCTTCATACATAATAATACAACTCTCGAGAATGAATGACGGCCGGAAAACGCCTCGTCGCCAAATATTTGAAGCCACAAACAAATGAAAAATGGAGGGCGAAATCAGAAAACAATTGTGGACGCCAATGAAACCAGACGCCACTCCACTTCACGACTGCATATTTATGAATTTATAATCAATCAAAAAAACTAATTGACTATGAGGCTAATCATAGAGGAAAACGATTGGTATATTAATATTAAGTACGTGATTATAAGCAAAACATATATATACAAGTCTAAGCTATATATAGAATCGACAACTGAAGAACATATCATTATTCCCTAGCTTAGCTAGTACATTGAACACACACAACGGCTTTTGCTCCAAACTATGAGATAATTAACACATCTAATTCTCAACCGATAATAATTTATATGAACCGATATACATTCCAAGTTCAAGCACCAAACAGAGAATTCAGAATAGTTAAAGAAAGAAGAAGCACCAAACAGACAATAATTCTTCAGTCTTATTGAGGGAGGGGATCCGTACGTACACTTTCACGAAGTTTTGGGTTCATATGTAGAGTACTAATAAGAGTAGAATACTATTTGCACGTATTTGGAAGCAAAATATAATAATAATGGCACGTGCCCAATTGTGTAATGTCGGCGGGCCAGCCAGCCAACATTGGTTCAGCCATAGGTACATGCTGGCTGGTCTTCATGGAGCTGTCCTGTCCCCGATGGCATGGAACTATATATTACATGCCTGCCTCTTCAACTCAACGGTGAAAAACTTTGAACCCACTAACTAGCTAGGAGACCTAAGTTAAGCTGTAGCCTTTGTATAGCAACGTTTTCCTGTCTTCCGCACCGGTAGAAATGCCTGCAAAAATGGAGCTCTTTGTAGCGACGTTTTCCTGTTTTTCGTTAATCAATGTAGTCAAAATTGTACTATAAGACTCAAATGTATCATAACTCCGTATTTTACGTATCATACCTCCGGCCACACTACTGGCTGTGGCCGTCACTCTTCTTGTCCCATGTCTCCCACATTGGTGCTCCATCGCAACTTAGAGTGAGAGTTCGATACATTTTTTTTTTATATATATAACCAACAATAGAATATACTAGTAAATTGAACTGGAGTGGTGGGATTAACACGAAGTAAAAACCAAAAAAAAAAAAAAAACAGAAGAGTGAAGAGTAAGAATTGGTGAGGAATGATGGTGAAAAGTGGTGACACGAAGGGGGAGATCCAAGAAGAAAGCCGATGACTGAAAAAGACAATACTCTTGGGAAAGGTGGTGAAGCAGAATGACGAGACGAAGAAGCAAGCAAGCATGTAATATGATTTTTGTAATGCACTTGGGAACCTGATCCAACCACATCCAAACAAAGACTGAAGAAGAGCGGCAGAAGGCCAGAAAGCCCAGAAACAGAAACAGAGTAGTCCTGCCTTGGGAATCATAAACAAATAAATGGGGACTTGGGAAATTGGCGGGGCAGAGCCCAAGGGAATGGGAAATGGCAGGCCTGGCCTGATTGTGGGAAGGGCTGCGCGTGCGGTGCTTGCCTGCTTTTGCGCGTGATCCTATACTATATACTGCAACTCCGCCCGCCGCAGGCCTACCCAATTATAACATATAATTTTGAACGGAAGCGAATTGTAGCTAAGGAGGAGATTCTCCCCTGCGGACGCGACTAGGTGAGTTCTTCTCTATTTTGTCTGCTTGTATTCAATATGAAAGGGACGTACACTATGCTTGGGTCTTCTTCACTATTTTATCTTCTTGTATTCAATATGAAAGAGACGTACACTATGCTTGGGTCTTCTTCACTATTTTATCTTCTTACAATATGAATGGGTATCATCACATAGCTGTCCATTTCCATTCCTATAAAACCGTTCATATCTTTGAAGGGGATTCCCACAATTTTCATCCTTTCTCGAGCCGTTGGGTGCTCTTTCGTTCTTTTTTTCTTCTACTTGTTTCTTCTACAGTTGCATAATTGTTCATGGGATGGTCATTTCATGGAATTCATTGTTATTATCCCCAACCATTTCATGTGGTTTATCAGGAGCTGTAGCCTTCCTTTTTTAGTCATGACGCGACTGGTTGGGTAGGTTGAGGCTGTTGCTGTTGCTGTGGAGCTGATGCACACAATACTGTTGCTGTCATTTCTTTCACCGCCACCGCCAGGTTTACCGAAAGACAATGTTGTTGATGAATTGTTGGTGTCGTCTGTGGCAATAGTCACCACGATGGTGATTGGGCTGGGGGAGGTGGATGCGCGAGCGACGAAAGCGGTGGAGGTGTTGGCCGTGGTGACGCACTAGCATGAAGGGCACATGGTGACGGTGGTAGCATGGAGCTGCATGTAGAAAGGCTGAGGCACGTCTCGACGTGACCGGTACCTGACGACGGAGTTTAGCTGGTCGGAGTGCTTCATCACCAGGTCCTCGTTGACCACTCTTCTAGAGATTGGCGAAGAGTTCGCTTTCTTCGCCGAACTCGCGCAATTTTGTTGTCTGTTTATTCATTGCCAAATAAAGTCCACTGTATCATTCAAAAAATATGCTCATACTTCTTGTGCTATGGTGAATGTACATGAAAGTTGTTGTCACATTCGATTACCTAAATCAAGATTCAGCCATAAACTAAATATTACAGTAGCTGGATAAATATGCTAAATATTCTGGGTACTTACTCGAATCAAATTTTTAGCCAGCTACTTAGAACCTGCATGAATCGCGATCAACATCCAATTCATGGTTCAAAAAAACTCAGAAACGCTTTGGCTAAAATTTGCATGCAAAAGAGAACAACAAATCGAACTTAGAGCAAAGAATCGTATGGACAATTTCCAATTTCCAACCGCCACCGATCTACTTCCAGGGAAGCTTGAATCTAAAGAAACACTCACGCACGGAGCGTCGACGATGGATTGTGACCCTGTGATATTTGGAGGTAGCGAGCGAAGCGAAAATCAACTAAGAAATTGATTCGGATAAAAACAACCGTTCTGGTCTTTGTCGTGCTGTCATGTTTGCGTGGCCTCTCGATCAGATTATGATTTCTTGTCTTTCGTTTCTTTCCTATTTTTCGTTTTCTGTTCTTTTGTTCGCTCTTCCCTGTCCTGTTGAGGTTAATTACTCTTGTTGATCTCTTTGTGTTTTGTTTCATTTCTACTATTTTCCCTTCCAGGTTGATAAGATCATGTCTCCTAATCTCTGTTTGTTCTTGTCGGACTTTCTTTTTGGCCCAAACATCTCTTGTAGTGAGTGACATATGAAATTGAGGTAATGATATATGTATGTATGTATTAAGATTGATATAAATTTTGATCCCTGACTTGAGAGTAAAACTCCTAGCAATTATAACAGATTACTTTTGTCACTAAAAGGAGATATAATAAAATGAATTTTAAATCAATAATTTCTTTTGTTTGGCCCATGAACAAGTTTACTGGACACAGTTATTTTATTCGAAAGAAAATCGTGAACTGTACAAAAAGATCAGTTAAATCCAACAAGAATAAGGGGATGATTGCACCGATTTGGTTATTATAAATTCAAGGCATGAAGATGTATAGTAGGTATCGTTCGTCAAATAATAGTTCATAAAAGAAAGCAGAAGCGACTGTGCAGAAGAAATCGATGTAACATAAACTCTAAACTATGGTTATAACTTTTTTGTTACTATAAGAAACAAATGCCATCAGAATGTAGGTATTTTCACCTATACATCTACGACAGCAAGTGGATGGACAGTCTTCAATCTATAGACGGGCAGGGCAACAACCAACCAGTAAATCAATGGTTACAGACCAAAATGGTCAAAAAGTCTTGATCGGTCAGACCCATCGAAATGTGAAACCATGCATCACATCTTCTTTCTGCTTGAATTCTCGAACTTGGGCCTTGGGGTACTAGGTGAGTTATTCTCTATTTTGTCTGCTTGAATTCAATATGAAAGGGGCGTACACTATGCTTGGGTCTTCTTCTCTATTTTATCTTCTTGTATTATATATGAAATGGACGTACACTATTATTAGGTTCCTATAGTCAGTGTGCACTATTGTTTTCCCGTACATGCATTGTAGGAGGCTTTTGATATCGTCTAGGTGAGCTCTTTTTTGTTTTATCTGCTTGTACTCAATGCGAAAAAGACATATACTATGCTCGGGCCCCTATGGTTGGTGTATGTTGTTGAATCGACGTAACCTAAACTCTAAACTATGGTTGTTACTTTTTTGTTACTATAAGAAACAAAAGCCATCAGAATGTTAGTATTTTTCACCTATATATCTATGGCTGCAAGTGGATGGACAGTCTTTAATCTGTAGACGGACAGGGCAACAACTAACCATTAATTAATGCTACAAATCAAAATGGTCAAAAGGTCTTGATCAGTCGGACCCATCAAAATGTGAAACCATACATCGCATATTCTTTCTACTTGAATTTTCAAACTAGGGCCTTTGGTACAGGCGTACATCAAGTTGAAGGCAAATGTTGGCCCATTAAATAGTGAAGAGAAATGGACAGGTCTGAAAGAGAAGAGATATGAAATAATTTGGCTATTTCGGAAAGTTAACGTCGGTGTTCAATTATTATGTTGTCAGTTGCAGTACTGCTTATAATAAGACAAAACAGACATCATTTTCAAGCTTGAAACTCATTTATTATGCACGATGATAAGTCAAACTTACTATTTATATACAATGTGTTGTACGTTTCTCAAATACAGTTGTTATTATAAAGCAAATAGTTCTCAATGACAGTTTATGCATGGAAGAATTTGTATATTTGTTTTTTGTATGTTTTAATTGTACATTTTATGATATTTTACTTCAATACCTTGATTTTGCGTGAATGGTGTTATGTTTATGTTTTCAATATACGGGCAGTGTTCTCCATAAAAGAGGACTAGCACATGCCATGCGCCATGAACTACAAACTTGACCAATCTCTGATGTCAACTCAAGTGTGTCGAGAGTGTTGAATGTCTTCACTAATATATCTGAATCCATGTCCTCCCATTTTCTCTCTGAAGAGCCGCTTTCGTTCATCCTTTGCTTTTTTGTTTCATTGGAATCGTGGTTCTTCATATGTCTAGCCATTGTCTTAAATAGATGACATAAATGAATGGCACACTGTGGCTATTAGTTTTTCATATTTTCACTAAATTGCATGTTTTTAGTTTTAGTGTTTTATTGATGGACACAAAATATGAGTCCTCTATATCTATTACAATCATCACCCGTCACAATTCAGACCAAGCAAAAAGCGGCTAAACAATAGTGTGCATGTAACTATCTAACAATACTATATTCTTGGCTGTAATTTTTTTTTATTGGGATATGCATACAAACAAATAAAATAAGAACCCCAATTGTGTATGGAACATTATTGGTCCAACCTTGTCTTCATGCACGTGTAGATGTTGAAAAATAAGAGATGAATTAGCAATTATTCATTTTAAAACTTTGAGTATTATTTTATGAAGGATTCGTATGGGAAGCTCGTACATAGTAAAACAAAATAAGTCATTTAAATATGTGGGTGTAATGATATATGTATGTATGTATTAAGATTTATATAAATTTGATCTCATGATCTTGAGAGTAAAACGCTTAGCAATTACAACAGATAACTTTTGTATTCAAAATGAATTAGTATTAGTAATTTCTTTTATCTGGCCCATGTACAAGGTTACTGTACACATAAGTCCTGTGTAATGAATGCTAAATTTCCGTTACTTAAAATTTTAAGTTGGTGTAAATTTCGTCATGGTGCTTCTGGTCTGACTGTTACGTACATAATAACTATAATTATGTTACATTTACTAAATGAATGTGTATTTTATACATTAACTGTCAAGTGGCGTGGCTAATTTTACGTAATGAATGGTCCTTCACTTTGAATAATTAGTTTTGTTTTCCATAAAGTATTACGAAATTCTTACTTGACACTTATTAATCCGTCGGTCCATTTTTTTACGTAATGAATGTGATTTTTCCTAATGGTTATAAATGGTCAATGAGTAAAACCCTTCTACGTTGGAACTTCGATGCCACTTTTTTATCAATCAATTATATAAATGGATTTTAATGTGTTTAAATAATCAAGATTAATGTAAGTTTATTAACTTTATATTTTACTCAATTTACTATAGTATATATATATCATCATTCTAAAAAAAAGTATGTGTATCGGCATTTTATCATTGATTGACTGTTATCTCTATTGTAATAACGGATCGGATCGGATCAGTGAACCGAACTAGGAAAACCGCTAAAATTAGTGGTCCGGCTATTGTGCAGTTATGCTCAAGCGATGTATGTTGGCCGAGCTCTTTTTGTCGTTCTTACAAGGAAGCCACAGAACCGGATCGGCTTGTTGGTCCAACGGTCTTCTATTTTATTTTCTAATTTCGTTCTTCACTGTACAGTATGCTGCAGTAACTTTCTCTACTTTATTATTCTTCAAATTATTTTACCTATGGCCAACAAACCATCATCATCTTTCCATCCGACTGCTCCACCATCTGGTGATTTTTACTCCTATCCATTAGTTATGCATTTGCCTTAAAGAGATATATCTTTATTGGTCATATGCTATGTTGACACCCATTTTTGTCCGGGTTAATTTTGTAATAAATAATTTTGTTCGAACCTGATAGGTTTAGACACTAGAAATTTATCAGCACATTACAATCCATTTCTGTTACACATTGGACTTCCAGCCCAGCCCATTCCATAACAAAAACAACAACAAAAAAGAAATAACGAAAAGACCCATAGCCCACAGATTTTGTCCTAACAACCCACATAGCGAGTGAGACCGGTCGATTCACCCAACCAAACCCGCTCCTCCTCTACTCCTCCATCCTCACTTCATTACTTGCAAAAACAAGAAAGATAACCAAGCTCCATGCTTTGGTGAGTTGTACAAGGCAGAAGAGTAAATGGAAAGGAAGAGAAACTAGATCTGGGTACAGAGAATTGATAATAGAGATGGGAGTAGGCTGAAGTGGTTGAGAGATGGGTGTATAGTGGTCTTCGGTTTCCTATAAGAAGAGGTAGCAGGATGAGAATCAGGGAGGAGGGAGGCGGCCAGTTGGTTGAAATCTCTCCATCGCAATTCTATTCCCAGAAATCCCTCTACAGATTATCATTCCCAAACCAAACAAAAAATCAGCTATTGTTTCATCCTGGGCTTGCAATACAGAAAACCAACCTCTGCCATTCCTTTCAGCCAACACAAAAGCCAACAAAAATCACCAAAAGCCATCCGAAACCATTTCCATAAAGAATCCAAATACGTTCCCACATAATCATTCCAGGAATCCAGACATAAAAATTTCATTTGCAAATTAGGAAAAGTAAAAAAGGAATAACAAAGAAAAACTCACCGGTGCCACTGAACTGCCGTCGCCGCCACAACTCCTCTCTCCCGAGCCCGGCCGCCGCTCTCGATCTGCCCAACACCACCAGTCACCTCCCACCATCGCGCCTCGCATCTCCATCGTCGTCACTCCTCACCGCCGTGTCACCGCCGTCCTCGATCATCGCCGCCGTACACCCCTGCATCCTCCGCCGCAACAACCGCCAGCCACAACACCGTGTCGCCGCCCGCCTCTATCGACGATCCAGGCCGCCGCCAACCGTTCCCCCTGCGCGTCGTGAGAAGAAAGGAAGAAGAAAGAGAGGGACGGCCGCTCTTTGTTCTGGAGCTCAATTGCGTCTAAGATGAGGTAAGGTTTGCTCACTCTTAATTTTTAAAGTTACGATTCTAACCATGTAGTCCTAGTGAATTTACAGGAATACTGATGTAAAGTTGCTAATTTCATCACCCTATTCTCCAAGTCATCGAAAATAACCATCCATTTATTAAATGGATTCATTAATTTATCTTTCATTTGATTTGCTATTGTTTACAATTTTGTAACCGTAAAAGTCCTTAAAATCCTTTTTACCAATAAAACCAACAAATTTTGAGGTTAGTAATGGATGCGTTCTATGTCTAGAATAATAACTATAAACAATATTTTCCAAACATAAATGACTTTCCATTCTAATTAATCCAAATTAAAATGTCAATCGAACTACGCGGATTTTGATCTCGAGATGTCGGGTACATAGGCGACCGAAAGGTTCAAGTCCACATAACTCCTAAAATATTATTTTATCAAATTATACGATCAAGTCATTAGCGATGGGTACATGATCAATTTATCACCTAACCTATTTTAAACAAATTATGATCGCTGGATCGTGTTCAAATCAGTAAACTATTACGTACCGATGGGTACGTGATCAATGCTCATTTAATCTATCTCAAACAATTTATGATCGATGGATGGTGCTCAAATCGATAAACTATTACGTACCGATGGGTACGTGATCAATAATCATTTAACATATCTCAAACAAATTACGATTGATGGATCGTTATCAAATTAAGCAACTATTACGTACCGATGGGTCGTAAGCAAATTTTTTAAAATAATTAAAATGCCGGCGAACTACGAGGGCTTTGATCCCGAGATGTCGGGTACGTAGGCGGCCTACGGGTCCAAGTCCACTAATAAAATAAAAACCTTTTTCCCCGTAAAATTACCAAAAATATTAATTATTTCTTCCAACGTAATTACATGTTGATGAACATGTGATATATATAAAAAAGGATATCTCGTATTCGATAATAAATCCAAATAATTTCAAGCAAACAAATCTCGAATAAAAAGACAAATCAAACATTTAGTACCGACTTAGGGCGATGTAAGGGTGCTAATACCTTCCTTACTCGTAACCGACCCCCGAACCCATAAATCTATTTCGCAGACCGAGCCGAGCCTAAATCGTAATCGATTTATGCTTGACTTCCCAAGTGTCCAATCCACTTTGAGAGATTGGTGGCGACTCCTCCTTTTCGCGCCGCGTCGCGGACGGACCGTTTGCGACATGCTATACGTCGATGCTTCTCTTCTGGCTAAAAATTGTACGCATATATCCACTATCTATCTTTGGTGATGGAATATATAAAATTTGATTATTTATGTTTGATGGGAATTTCAGTTTGGAACTATTATATATCTTTTTATTTTACGTGTGAGCGGTTCTATAAACGATTCATCGGCAGTTTTATATCGGTTAACCGTTAAATCATGAACCATTCGATTTTCCGGATCAACTTTCGTTTTAGTTTTGCAAATACTAGCTATTATAGTTTTCTGGTTTGGTATGTTTTTTTCTTTTATTTTTTTCTTTAGGTGGAGTTTTCCAGAAATTATCTTTATATCATTTTGTTGTCGCAATAAAACTCTAAAATTTGTAAATGCAATTGAATGCTTTGTGCTAGAAAATGGGATCTTGAAAATATTTGTCCCGTCTGCCTTCCGTATGTGGACAATGATTAAGAGTAAATAGTGTGACCAAAAAATAAAATCGCTTTCTGGTATGAATTGGATTTTCAGTCTAATTTTTGTTCATCGTTGTTGTCTTTGCAAAATATATGTTCACTTTACAGTTGTTCCAATTTTGTACACTACTTTTTCATGATTGATAATGGACAACAAAAGAACACTATTTCATGTGCTATTTCTCGAATTTATTGGAGTGCATTTTTTAAATATTTTCGCTGTTTTGTTAATAATTTATTGTGTTTCTATCTAATGTTAATGTAAAATGGTTTGTACTATTTATATGTAGTTGCTTCTCAATTATTCTAATTATTTGTTGTGTTTATTTATTAATATTATGATATTAATTAAAATGTTTACGTTGATGTTTGTCAAATCTGTATCATATGATAACTTGACAACTCACGCATTCTCCGCAGCGGAGCGCGGGCTTAGTTGCTAGTTGTTCTTTTAAAACAAAACCATCCCTCTTTTTTATATTTCAATTAAAATTAAAACCGGTTTAATTATATGAAGATGTGTAAAAATCACAAACCGGCATTTTTGCTTTTGATAGGTTTTCATACTATAGTCCGACTCTTAACTTGGGTGAAGGATCAATCGATTGAATTGCAATTTGTTGATATGAGAATCGAAATTAAAAAAAAAATTTGAAAGTTTTCGGCTTCATTACACCTTATTTTAGGACAAATAGCCCGAAATGACATGATGTTGGTGCCTTGACCATCTTTCTTGCAGACATACCCTCTTTGTTTCATCCACTTCATCCTTCCAAGTTCCAACACTTTTGTAGAGCTAAGACTACTGGGAGATTCAAGTTCCCAATGGTTTTTCCTCTTTTGGTTCGATATCAAGCCATTGGGTTGAGAGTAGCTTTCTTGGGCTTTATGGCCCAAGCCCAAAACGTTAAAACAAAAAATTCAAGACTCCAATATCTCGCACCAACAAACAAACCATTATGTGCCCTTTGAGCCCATAAAGGCTCTCTGGAAGGCCCAAGGCATTCCAGAGCCCACTCGAAATGTCTCGAAACTTTACCAAACAGCCCGATGGACCCAGAGAGAGACGTCAAGAAGCTTCTCCAAAGAGCTTCAACTTCCCTGAAGAAAATAACAGAAGAAGAAGACACCAGAACTCACTGGGAGCACCCCACCGCCTCTCCCATCGCCTTCATATAAATAGCACTACCTCCCTCTCGCTTCACCACAATCCAATTCAGCAAGAATTACCTTCAAGAAATCATTCCAATCAAGCAAACCTAATTTCCTTCATCCCCCAATTTCTCACAACAAACAGAGATGTCGCTGATTCCAAGCTTCTTCGGGAACCGCCGCGGCAGCAGCAGCGGCGCGTGGGATCCATTCTCGGCTCTGGACGCCTTCGATCCCTTCAGGGATTTCTCGATCAACTTCCCCTCGTCGTCGGCTCTCATCCCCGGCGGCGGCGGGGAGAACAGCGCGTTCGTGAACACGAGGATCGACTGGAAGGAGACGCCGGAGGCGCACGTGTTCAAGGCGGACCTTCCGGGGCTGAAGAAGGAGGAGGTGAAGGTGGAGGTGGAGGACGACAGGGTGCTGCAGATCAGCGGGGAGAGGCGCGTGGAGAAGGAGGACAAGGACGACACGTGGCACCGCGTGGAGAGGAGCAGCGGGAAGTTCGTGAGGAGGTTCCGGCTGCCGGAGAACGCGAGGATGGATGAGATCAAAGCCGGGATGGAGAACGGGGTGCTGACGGTGACGGTGCCCAAGGCCGAGGTCAAGAAGCCCGACGTGAAGGCCATCGAGATCGCTGGTTAATTGAAAGTTCCAACTATGTTGATCAATAATGGGATGGAGCTGGGAGTCTGGCCTGTGTGGTGTGTGTGATGTAGTTCTCGGCTGTGTCGGTGATAATAAGAGCGTGAGGGTTGTAATAAATCGAGTTAATAAACAATAATGAAGAGGCTAGTTTTCCATTAAGAAGATCATTTTTTTTTTTTTTTTGTCCAGGTTTTCCTTTTAGCACAACTGAATGAACATTATCAGTACACCACTGGCAAGTGGCAACTGGCAACCCAAGAGCTAGTAGAATCGGACAGTCCTTTCTCTACAAGAGTGTTCCATCTATTGGCTGGGCTTTCCGTCCTGCCACTTGCAGAAAGCCCAAAACCTCAATTCATATTCCGTAAGTGATAAGCCCTCCACGGCCTTAGTTAGAGATCCATTTCGAACACATTTCACAATAGTCATGGTGGATCGAGCACTTGGTGTTATTGAAAAAACCAGGCAGTTTTTTTTCCATTTGAATAATGCCCCTTTTTTTTACAGGTGTTGTCTTTTGTGGGGGTGTTCTAACTTCTAAGTGGTGATTCGTGGAGTTATAGTAAGAAAAACGTTTTCATGTTGTGGCTGGGGCATTGGTTAGCATGCTAACCTCCAAAGGGTTGGTTTTTTGACACCTTTTTTAATTGGTCTATTTTTTTCATTAATCATTGGCAAGTATTAATGAAAGTTAACATAATAAATGTTCTGTTATTAAATACAAAGTAAGAATTAAATACACCACATTAATTACTTTTTTTTTAAATCTAAACCTATACAAAATACAATTCTCTCTCTTATCTCTGATTTTTCCTTTCACGGCAGCCTCCGACCACCACACTTCGTCGGTGAAATCCCGCCGGCAGAATTTCTCCGGCCACCTGATATGTAGTACCACTGCACTGGTATTTGTACCACTGCACTGATACTTAGATCTGACATTTGTACCAGTGCACTGATATCGCTACCAGTGCATTGGTAGTTCTACCAGTGCACTGGTACAAATACCATATTTTGAGTTTTAATGCAGTGGTACAAATATTAGTGCAGTGATACAAAAATCAGATCTGAAAATCGAAAAGTCAGATCTGAAAATGGAAAACTCACCGGGAGAGGGGCTTGGGAAGGAGTCGGTCGGAGGTTGTTGGAAAAGGAAGGATCAAAGATAGGAGAGAAAATGATTAGAGATAGGAGAGAGAATTGCATTTTGTATAGGTTAAGATTTAAAAAATGCAAGTAATTAATGTGGTGTATTTAATGCTTAATTTGTATGTAATGAGAGTATTAAATTCTACAAGTTGCATTTATTATGTCTACTTTCATTAATACTTGTCAAATATTTAATAAAAAAATTGACCAATAAGGAAAGGGGTGAAAAAAACCAACCCCTTAGGGGGTTAGCAATTAGCATGCTAACCTACCCCGCTGGCTGGTGGTTGTCAACAAACATTTTCCCCCCTACAACTCACCATTAACATCCCAGAAGGACGTGAAGGTAAACGTCTCGTCTAGTGGTTTTGCGGAATTTGAACGCGAATGTAGAATATGATATTTAGATATTGTTTTTAGATATTATTTAGGTACAGTTAGGTGTACATATGTAGTTAAATATCAAATTGGGAAAGCTAACGCTATTTACAAACATAATATGTGCAAAGTGATCAATTGAACTTGATTATGTAAACTTGTGAGTTATTTATATCTTTTAAGTAAATTAATTCTAATGATCGCACATCTACATATATACTTGTTAATTGTTATGATGTCCACTCTTGCCTTATAGAAATCTCACAAACAATGTACCGTGGCTCATTCCAGCAACGAGGTTGAATACCTGGTCATTGTGTAGGCAAACCACTAAAATTACTTGGTTACAAATTTATCTCAAACAAATCACTTGGTGTTTCACGCTTTCAAGTTTATCCACCTTCTCTTCACGTAAGTCAAATTCAGTTGGTCATATAGTCATTCCTACCAGTGAGGAAACCAACATTCACATTAATTCTAAATTTTCCCTATTTTCTATGAAAATCCATGAATTAAAAAAGACACGCTTAACCTTACACTTAGAGAAAGTTACGATTGTGCGGGTCAGGGCGGATATTGGTTGGACGCCTCCTGCGGAAGGCTGGGTTATGGTAAACACTGACGGGGCTTCTAACGGTAACCCGGGGCCAGCCGGGGCTGGTGGAGTGGTGCGAGGCCCACTGGGGAACTGGTTGGGAGGTTTTGTGGCAGGTATTGGCTCGGCTACTGCTGTGCTGGCTGAGTTGTGGGCTATCTACTATGGGTTAGAGCTCACTTGGAAACTCGGTCACCGGGTGGTGAAGTTAGCTTCGGATTCTCAGCTTGCGATTCAGCTGATTCAGGAACGTCATGACCCCATTCATCCTTATGCGACCCTTTTGAATCTTATCCGAAGGAAAATTGGACAGGATTGGTTGGTTAGCTTGACTCATACATATCGAGAAGGGAATAGACTCGCGGACTGGCTCTCGAAGCACAGTCTCGTCTATCCCTACGGTATGTATGAGCTGGTTGATCCACCTTTGGGAGTTCTCCCACTGTTGCAAGATGACGTGATGGGTGTTACTTTTGAGCGCCGGGTTGTGGCGGCCTCCTCCTCTACTAGCTAGTCCTCCTCTGTAACCTCTCTCTCTTTCTTGGCTTCGGCCTCCTTTGATATCCAAAAAAAAAAGTAGTTAAATCTTGACTTGGAAAAAGTAACGCTATTTACAAACATAATATGTGCAAAGTGATCAATTGAACTTGATTATGTAAACTTGTGAGTTATTTATCACTTTTAAGTAAATTAATTCTAATGATCGCACATCTACATATTTACTTGTTATGATGTCCACTCTTGCCTTATAGAAATCTCACAAACAATGTACCGTGGCTCATTCCAGCAACGAGGTTGAATACCTGGTCATTGTGTAGGCAAACCACCAAAATTACTTGGTTACAAATTTATCTCAAACAAATCATTTGGTGTTTCACGCTTTCAAGTTTATCCACCTTCTCTTCACGTAAGCCAAATTCAGTTGATCATATAGCCTTTCCTACCAGTGAGGAAACCAACATTCACATTGATTCTAAATTTTCCCTATTTTCTATGAAAATCCATGAATTAAAAAAGACACGTTGAACTTTACACTTAGACATGTCTAAGTGTTAGACAACCTTACACTTAGACATGCCTCACTTAAAAGGTAAGTAGCAGGTTAGAACTTTTGACGTAGCCGCACATTTGGACCAAACCTAGGTGTCTCCTAGGTGTAATTGGAAGGAACTAGACAATTAGTATGAAGTTAACACAATATTTACCAGCTCACCGTCATTTAACGAAATTGTTAACGAAATTGTTTCTCGAAGGCATACAACAAAATTGTCCATCTCTTAGCAAAACAGATTATGCCAATGATGATCCTGACTGCTGATCTTTTATCAGGAAGTTTCATTTGCTCCCTCAAAAGGAAAAAAAGTTTCATTTGAGTACGGCTTATCTCATTAGTCAGTATCATTAGCCACTACTCTGCCTCCTTCAATCTAAACTCTGCACTTTCCTTTGGTTGGTTGCGTTCTCCACTAGCCCACTTTGGTCACGGCGCTACATCGCCGCAACATATATATATTTGCTAAGCATATCCTTTCCTTACACGTGAGAATGAGAAGAAGGTCTCCTAGCCACATATCAACACGAGGCTGAAGTAAAATGTCAAGTCATCCCTTCTCACATACACAGATGACAGATGTCGTCTTCTTCCTCCTCTGCTTTCTCATTGGCATCTCCGCAGAGCCCTGACAGACATTATCGAGGACCACTACAAATTGTTCAGCTCCATTATCACTTCACTGCCAACCATGCTAACAGAAACAAAATAAAGAAAAAAAAAAAACTCGAGATCTCATGTTCGTATATGTTTCTTCAGTACCATTATCTCTTCTCTTCCCAAGAGCTCTCGTCAATGGAGTTGTTTGGCACCTCGATGTTAACTCATCACATCCTGGGATTGAAAATGGTTTCAAGGGTTCGGTTGTTCTCCGATTTAAGTGGCACGTGAACTGAAACCGATTGGATGAACCAATTCGATGATAAGTTAATTTGGTCCAATTATTTTATTTCGGGTCTATTTAAGGATCACACTACCCTATTTGGCTATACAAAAATCAGATAAAAAATACGCAAACCAACCCTACATAGTTTTGCCCCTGCTGCAAAACGCCAAAACCCCCTACCTAACTTCACCTCAATTTCATACCATCCCATTTCACATGTACTAACTTTGTGGCGGTTGGAAGACCAACAAAAATACGGTCGGTTGATCAATACAAAATAATTCTCGACGTTGCAGCCAAAGAACACGGCAATAATAATAGTATAATACCCGTAAAAAAACCAATATGACCAAAATTATTTCCTTTCTTGAATTGTTATTTTTGTCGTGTACAGCTCGTGGAATGAATAATTTAACAATATATATTATACACTGTGTTAGACGTGTGGACGAAAATC
Source organism: Linum tenue (assembly GCA_946122785.1). Taxonomy (NCBI): domain Eukaryota; kingdom Viridiplantae; phylum Streptophyta; class Magnoliopsida; order Malpighiales; family Linaceae; genus Linum; species Linum tenue. The sequence continues at coordinate 41,109,993 of CAMGYJ010000010.1, forward strand.
ACAACTACATTTTTTCTTCTTCTTCCAAACAACCCTCTCAAGAAATTGGGAGATGTAACCCTCACGTTGGTTCAAGAGAAGTGAAAATGACACAAGAAAGAAAATACAGTAATCAACTAATCATAAAAAAACACGAAAGGTCATAGTAGTAGCCAAGAGAAGAGATAACACGAAAGATAATACTTGATTAGTGGTCACATCAGCACAATTAAGCAAACTGAGTTTACTGGAATCAGTCAGCGCTTATTTAGCTGCTAATTATTTTATTAAATCCATGAATTATTTACAAGAGAGAGACACCCTGTCTGATTTTTCCTTTTCCCCAAAAAAAGAAAAATAAAAACAGAGAAATCCCTGTTTGGGTTTTGGGCCATTCCAGCCCAAACCCAGCTAAGCCCCAATCATCCTAACACCGCCGCCGCAACGACGATGACTCGTCGCCAGTGATAACGGCGTCAGCGTCCCACACCGTATCCGCGGCGGCCTCAGATTCCGTCACGCTATCTACTACCAGGGCCTTTTTTCTCATATCAGCCACCGTCAACTCACGCCTCACGTCATCCTCCTCCTTGACGTACACCTTCTCCAAAAACCCGGCGGCGTTGACGCCGACGATCTTCCCCAGCTTCGGCCGCCACTCCGCCAGCATCTGCGGGATCCGGCAACCGACCCGACTGTCCCACACTCTCAGCAGGTTCCCCGCCATGTTCGTCTCCGCCGACACTATCACCGCCGGCGACATCGCCGACGCCGAAACCGCCGCCCCGGGGAAGAGCATCTCGCTCCCTGCCCCGAAGATCGACCGCAGATTCGCCTCTCCCTCCATTCCAAGGCCCAAGTTGTCCCAGAGCCTGACCACGCTGCTCGTCGTCCCGTTCGCGAATTCCGGCCAAGAGAAAAAATCCCCAATGCTGCTGCTCCGCCGCTGGAGCCGCCGCTTGAATTTCAACGACCCCCGCACACTGAAATCTTCATCGCCGTCGGAATCTACTCCTTCCTCTTCAAATTCCTCATCAGTTTCTTCGTCTTCGTCGTCTTCAGAGAACTCGGATTCGGACCCGGATTCAGATTCGGTGTCGTAATCGGACTCTTCCTGGATAAGCAGAGCCGCCGCCGCGGAAATTGGGCGGCTCCGCCGGAACCGAATGAGGAGGATTGTAATTCGGCTGACGATTGTGGTGAAGGAGGCGACTAATAAGGCGACCATTAGGGCGCCCCATTTCCAAACACTGTAGGCCTGATAAATTCTCTCGATGCCGGAAGCAGCAAAAGCTCGAGCGACTACAGATGGGTTTATCCCGCCGCCTTCGAAGTCGCTTATTCTATTAATCATCGGAACCTCCATGTTTTTTTTTTTGTTGTTCCCGTCAACGGCGGCGGCGGAGGAGGGAAGTGATGGACTGATGAATAGTGATTATGGATTCTCCGAGCTTGGATTGAATCTACAGAGTTTAGGGGGAGGAAATTAAATGGGGGAAGAGAAGAAATGGGCAGGGGAGAAATGTGAAAGAAACAGAGCAGAGGTTTCTTGTTTTTATGTTGGTGGTTGCTTGCTGGAAAGCTAAACGGAGGAGGAGGAAAATGTTGGGCTGGAAAAGACGGGGATTTAAAGGGAGATAAGGGGCAGTTGTGTAAATTAACAGCGACTTTGACCTAAAGGAAGGAAATAAAGGAACCGCCGAAAAGGGCGAGGGAGTGGGGTTCGGCGAAGGAGAAGTTCAATTTCAATACTACACATCAGTCACCATATTAAATGGTGGTTACCGTTTTAACCCCGAATTACTTCTTTCGTATCTAAATCGAGTGACACAAGGGTGCTCTGACCTTGTATTATTAATTTTAAGCTTAAAATTTTTTAACAAAATAATAAGTACAACGAATATACTCATCTGTTTATAATGAGCAAGTTAGTAAACGATGGAATTTCTGTTTCGATATACAAATTAAACGAACATCTCCCTCAAAATTAGGTATATAGCTAACAACGACGACAATTTGAATAAAAAATGAATGTGTGTACCCTCTTTGTTAAATAAGGCAGAAACAACTAACGAAGTCGACAAGACTACTCAACTATATGAACCATTGTCCAAACCCAATATTTTTTAGTTATGGATGATGAACCCAATTGTCCGAACCTAACTACTTTTTTTATAGAGAAAAATGCTTTCATTTTTTTTTTGAGAAAAATGCTTTCATTATAGAGTGTTATGTTTGAGCCCGATCGACTGGGGGTCGCTCGGGTCCAAGGGGTTTGGGGTGTCAGCCATGACCTTGAGGGGGTAGGCGCCCCGCCTCGTCCGAAGTAGCAAAAGAGAAGAAGTATATAGAGAGAGAAAGTAGAGAGAAGTTAGAGTAAGAGTAGATAGATTGCCATTTATGAGGAGAGAACTCCTATTTATACACATTTGAGGGTTAGGTCGTGGTCTGGGCGCCTGCCAAGCCATAAATGCTGTGGTCGGGCGCCTCAGACTTTCTGACACTGTACATAGTCCTTTTTGACAGAGGGTGTCCCCCTGCCCCTTGTCCTTGCTGATGTCAGGTGCCTGGGCTTGTCTCTTGTCTCCCAGCCTTGTCTTTTTTCTCTTTTGTCTTCTTTCCTTCTTCATGCCATTAGCTAGAGCTTTGCCTTGGGGGTTACTAATATACCCTATCAATTGCCCCTTTTGGCGATGACACAAGTAGTGTGGCATCGTCAAACAAGTATACTCTTCGGAGAAGGGTACAAAAAATAGAAAGATAAAAGTAAAAATGAAAAATACAAATACAAGAAAAAACTAAAAAATCAGAAATGAAGATAAATAATGAAGAAAATAAAAATAGCCCCAAATAAGATAGTGAGAGCGATTAAACATCGGGGTGACCCTCTGACATTTTTAGGGGAGGATGCAAAGGCGTCACCTTAAATAGACTGTTTAAGGTGATTTTGGGCCAAGCCCATTCCCATCCTTGGGGTAGGCCAATTTGGAGAGAGGCAGGGGGTGGATTGTGATTTGAGGGCGTCACCCTTTGCTTGCTTAGACTATGTTAATTCCTGACTTTCTCCCTTGGCCTTGTCTCTTAACCTTGTCTTCTTCTTCTGATGATGTAAGTCTCTAGGGTTTTGCCCCTATGTCTTGGCTTCTCTTGGACTCTTCTTGTAGACCTTCTCCAAGTATTGTACTTTACCTTCATACCCTTGCTTTCTCGTCTTCTCAATCAAGTGCCAGCTCTCTTTCTTTACTTAATCGGCACCAGACTCTTCCTTTCAAGCGGGTGCTTCATTCCCTTATTAATCTTCTGATCTGTTGAGCGCTTGTGCACCTGCGTGGGTGTGCTTGCTTCCAAATAAGATGTAGTAAAATGAGAAAGAATAAACACATGTCTCAAGTAACGAAGACTAGCTAAAGAAGCAATCAAGCCCCTTTTATCAAGCGCCTGGCGCTTGCATTCTTCCGTTATTCATCAATTATTTCCCAAGTGACCACTTTTTCATCTTAGAGGATGCGCCTACGCTCGTGTTAGAGGATTCAATCTATCTTGACAATCATACGAAATTGGAACAAACTTGTCAGTTTTTCTTTGAACACCCTGTGCCTTGCCCATTTGAAACGAGCGCCTAGCGCTCTTTTCCCATTTTCTTCTTTTTGCCAAAAGATACCACTGATATTCAAATGCTTTCCGTTCATTGTCTGAGATGCTACATTTTTCTTTCAATTACTTGTGCTCTTTTAGAAGAGTGCTTGCTTCGATTCTTTGGCTAATCACTTGTCACCCAGCTTGTCGTTAGTTGCCCTAAGAACCAAACTCAACGAGGTGTCTGGCGACTCGCTCCTTTGCCGAGGTGTATGACCTTCAGTTGGGCGCCTGGCACCTCACTCCTTCAGTGAGGTGCCTGACCTTCAGTGGGGTGCCTGGCGCCTCACTCCTTCGCTTATGTCTTTGGTAAGCATTTGTCATCCAGCTTGTCGTTAGTGGCCTTAAGACCCAAAGTCAACGAGGTGACTGGCGACTCGCTCATTTGCCAAGGTGTCTGACCTTCAGTTGGGCGCCTGGCACCTCACTCCTTCAGCGAGGTGCCTGACTTTCAGTAGGGTGTCTGGCGCCTTGACACGCCAAAACACAACAACAAACTGCGACCAAGTGTAATCGCAGTCCGGGAATGCAGTAACAGACAAGTTTAATTATCAACCCGGGGTCTAGATCTACTGCCTACTCCGTGATTCTCTATTATCTAGCAAACTAGTTCGAGTGATTGTTGTGAAAAGTAAAAGCAACAAGAAAGCAGTAATTTGTTCGGGTTTCTAAAGCAGGCAAGAGTCACTCGGGATTGAGTCCCCCTAGCCCCTTAGTTAGGTTCAATTGCAATTCCCTGGGTTGATTTACTGTTGATTAGACTGCGGAAGATCCGACAGTAGCTTGGAATCTCTTAAGCTGACCAAGCCCTCTCAGTCTAACTACCCGGCAGACGACTAGTCTTCACCGGGATAGAAAGCTGAGGCTATGAACACAGAACTCCACTACTGGCGCCAAGAACACCAGTACAAAGCAGTAAACTGGCTAACTCTCGTATAGCCAATCTCCTACTATCGAATGAAGAGGCTCTAACAACCTAATCAGATTCTATCTATCTCAGGTTGCAGCATAAATTGAGAAAAGCTGATCAGACTCAAATCAATTTATTAAACATGCGTCATTCGATTAAAATCAAACAGTAATATCATCCCAAGTCATTACAATCAAATCCCTAACACAAGGAACTAGGGTTCTTCATACCCAAGTGAGAGAAAGGTTCTACTCCATAGAGAGAGAAGAGAAAACAAGAATCGGATTAGTCATACTCATAACGATGAGGATAATCTGCTCCGGGACGATGATTTTCACTCCTATGACGATCTCCAAGCTCGGTTTGATGAAATCCAACTCCAAGACAGCTTCTAGGGTGTGTTCTTCGTACTTTCTCTCTCTAGGGCTCTGTTTTTGCTCTGAAAACACGATTCTCTCCCTTTTGGCTCGGAATAGGCTCTAAAACCAGGCTTTCCCGACTCGCACGGCCAGGGTGCACGGCCGTGCAACTCACCCACTTGGCCGTGCACTCCAAAACGCAGCGTTTCCATTAAGTCGACTTCAGTCATCTTGCACGGCCAGGGTGCACGGCCGTGCAATCTTCAGGGCCTGCCCGTGCGTGGCCTCGGCACAAGGTGCAAGGCCAACTTGCAACCGTGCACGGTTGTGCAGCCTCCCTGGTCTGCCCGTGCAGCTCCCAAAAACCTCGCCATTCGTCCGTTCTTCGTCCAATCGACCCCAGACTCGCTTCTAAACCTTCATTCACGTACTAGGACCTGAAATATCACAAACAAGCACAACCTAGCGTGAAATCGGCCTAAAACACGAGAATCAACACCTCAAACGGTGTAAGAACGGGGGTAAAAACATGTGTAAATGACGGTCTATCAAACTCCCCCACACTTAACAGTTTGCTTGTCCCCAAGCAAACCAAGTCAGACACTAGGTAAGCTTACATATTTCAATCAACCAACATTGGGGACAAGTCATAAAGGCACAGAACACGTGAATCGCACTGGTTTTCAAACATCAATACATGCACAACCTCAATAACAACCTGGACAACCACCACAAAGGACATTCGAGTGCAGCAAATCGAGTAAAGGAAGAGTCTCCCTTCTGATCACTGGCCAACCTAGACTTGATTCAACCACTTACTCAAAACAGTCAACTCATGCATCCAACTCAAGACATCAGAATAGAGACCGAGCAATCTAGGTCCTCACCGGGGTACAAGAGCATATAGAAAATGAAAATGAATCACTCACTCTCGACCAGTGGGGTCAGGACAATTTGATGCGAAAGATGCGCATGCTATTACTCTCAATTCCTATCATCTCTTCACCATGATGGCAGCCTCTAAATGCTAGAGTTCACAAATGGGGTGTCACCACTAACTAATCAGGAGGTTTTAGACACAGGTTCAAATGACTGGCTAGGGTCTTGGACATGGGGAAAAGGCCTTTTAGGTGGTGGAAGTATTCATAGCAAAAGGTTCCACATTTTCCAAACACACAATCACAGTCAAACAACCCGGTATTTTCTTTCTGCTATTCTGCATTACTCAATATCTTAAGATCACAAGAGCGAAGGAGGCATAAACATCAGCATTTCCAAGCCAGACTGCTAAGAAACACTACTTACTGGGCATTATTCAGATTTTTAGTAGTGGCTCTCTTTTGCTTTCAATTTTTTCTTTGTTTTACTTTCATTTTTCTTTTCATTTCCTAAGAGAGCCACCACTTCTGCATAAACTTCAAACACCTGCCCAACTTTTAAGCACTACCTCCCACACTCACATAGACTTTAGCAGAAACAGCAGAGAATATATAAAAACCACTCTGTGGAACCTTCTAAAAGATGCAACAAGGGTGATTTTTTTTCATTATAGACCAAAAGAAAGGATAACACACGGCTCAAAGGGGCTGACTAGGGGATATGACACATCAGGACAGTCAGTTTTTGGGCGTGGGCTAATCCTATGCCCCCATCATCTTAGCTAGTGACAATGTGAATGCTACACATCATGGAAGAGGGATCTATCGCACAAGAAAGAAACGAGCAGGCTCAAATCTCACATGGCTACCTATATGCTCTATCTCACATTCTGATACCCTGAACTAGATGCATAAACGACTGTCAAGAACAAGTAATCAGATCAAGTCAGATCAAGTCACAGTTGGCAAGCAAACAGTCGAAAAACTGAACCCCTACATCGTTCTACTGCACATCTCAGTCCTCATCATAGTTGTCCTAGTTGCAAACAAGTTGTCATGCATTAATCCGAAAACCAATCAATTCATCCATCAAAACATAGTGCCAATATGATCAAACAGCAGTACTTGGAGCCCTCAAATCGTAAGATTCGGACAGCGGACTAGGCTCCAAGCACCATCATAAACATTCCAACCGATACAAAGCACCCCCCCCACACTTAAGCATGACATTGCCCTCAATGGAGTAGAGGGAAAGATAAGGGGAACGATGTTACCGGGTAAGAACACTGCTGGGGGACTGGAAGTGGACCAGTCAGCGAGAAACAAACGGGAGAGTGGACAAAGCTGCACAAATCGAACACTAGACACACTAGCACACTGTGCGTTAGGGATAAGTGTTAGCTCAGACGGCTACATCAAACCACAAGAGAAAAACCAAAAACAAAAACAACCGACACTAAGTTCAAGCTCCGCACACATGGAGCAAACACACAAAAGTCTAAAAAGAAAAAACAAACACACTGAGACGGGCAACGAGGACAGCCTACTCGTCGCCAAGATCGTCGAGATCGATGTCGTTCATGAACGCATCATCATCAGCAGCGCCAGCAGCACCGTCATGTGGAGGGGAGTCATCCCAGGGAGTCCTCCAGACAGGTGGATCGCCCGGAATCAGCTGAAGCAGGTGCTGCTGAACCTCCTGCATGCGCCGGGAACGGCGCTTCTCCCGCTCGATGTGGGCGAGAGTCACGTCCTGCTGAGTCTGGATCGTGTTCAGCCGCACGTCATAAGCATCCATCCTGTTCCGGTACTCGGCCTGGTCTGCCGCGTACTGCTGCTGGAACTGCATCTGCTGGTCGAGGATCAGCTGGTTCTGGATCCTCAGCTGCTCGAACTGCTGGGCAAAGTAATCCTGGCCCTGGAAAGTGGAGCTGCTACCCCCGAAATGGAAGTCAGTCTGGGGGGGGATCATCAGCAGCATCAGCAGCAGCATCCACCTCCTCGGGATCCACCTCATAGGCAGCCTCCGCCTCTGGTACGGGCTCCGCGGGGATAGGAGGCTCCGGAAATCCATCGACCCACTGAACACCGTTCCTCTCTCGCAACAGTAGCATCTTCCCGATCGTCGCGCTGCCAAAGATGAGGGTGTCCCCCTCCTCGGTGCACCACTGCAGTGAAAGGCCAAAGAAGGTGACCAGGCGGGTGATGAGGGGGGCGCAGTGGAGGCTCTTCAGCTCTGTGGCCGTCTTCTCGAATGTCTTGGCCACCACCGAACCCAGGTGGAGAGGATGGCGGCGCTGGCGGATCGAATGGAGGAAGTACAGGGGCCTCTTCGTGATGGCTCCGGCGCTGTCAGATGCAGGAGTGTAAGACTTCGCCAGCAGGTGGTGGAGAAGTCGGTACTCGATCTGCAGGGTAGATGCCTTCGTCCTCCCAGACTTGAAAGGACGCGTCTGACCTGGCCGAGCCAGGCTGGTGTACAGCCTCCCGAAGTCCACCTCCGGTGGCTCAGTAACCTCGGTGACGTAGTCCGCACTGTCGTCAAGGTCGAGGTCGAGAGCCTCGGCCAGCTCGTGGTAGCTCAAGGACCGGGGGACACCGCCCAGCCTGAATTGGACGGCTGTACTGTCCCGGCAACTGGTCGTGGAGTTGTGCTTGAAAGTCGTGTAGAACTCCCACACCGGCTCGTAGTAGACCGTCTCGCAGATCTGGAGCAGACGGCGCCATGCGGTGTTGGCGACCACGGCGGAGAGCTGCTCGTAGCAGTGCAATCGCCGAAACTCCCGTTTGGACCAGCAATGGTGGGCGCCAAACGGGGTTTCCGCGACCGCCTTGAAGCGCTCTGCGGTGGGGCCCCTCCTGAGATCCCGGATGAACGGGTGCTGGAGATTAGGTTTCGCCATTGCCCTGCAAAACAACAACCCAACGTGGAACCAAAAGAGCCAAAGAAAAGGTCAAGCCCACCCCCACACTTAAGAACAGAAAGCAGCCGAACCATGGTTTCATCCATAGTTCGGGGGTCAAAAACTCGATAAATCAAGCATAATTAGGGTGGGGGTGCACATTCACAAGAAAGTAGACAACTCAAGGTTCACATCCATAGCAAATACACCCTCAAACTACATAATTAAGGGCCCCAACCGGTGGCCACAACATGGCATGGAAAACAGGCATTTCATCGAACACCTTGTGTGCACTATTAAGTGAAGCATGAAATTGGCCAAATTCTTGCACACAAGGGCTCAAACAAGCACATGGGACTTTGCCCAACATAATTCAATCACATCCCACGCATTCCCCTCAATCAATTTCACACAAATCACATGATTCAATAAGGTTCTCTAACATACACCCTACACACTCAATTCTCCAAAATTAACATAGTTAGGGGCAAAATCAAACCTGGAGACTCAAGTAGAGGTGTAAGGGATGATGAGGGGAAGACAATGGAATCGACGAAACGCCGAAAAACTGGCCGGAAATGCTCGTCGGAGCCTCGCCGGATTCTCGCCGGAAATCGCCTCCGGCGACAAGAACGTCGCCCAAACTCGCTCAAACTCGAGGGATAGGCCGCTTTGGGTGTAGAAAGAGTGGGTTTGTTGTTGGTTTGGTGAAAAAATTACCCAAAGTGGCCGAAAAAATCGAAAAAGGGTGGGTTTTGCGCGGTTTTCCGGCGAGGGGAGAGGTTTCCGGCGAGGGATTTTGGTTTTCTGACCACAATGGCCGTGCACGGCCATTTATATAGACCGTGCCTCGGCTGCACGGGCAGAGGCGCACGGCCGTGCAAGTCTGGTTTTTCCCCGTGCAGCCGACACGGCCTGGCCGAGGGGATGCGCACGGCCGTGCACCTTGCACATATGGCCGTGCCATCCGGGCCGAGAGCTCGCACGACCAAGGCGGAATACCCGCACGGCCGTGCGAGGCTTTATGATGCCCGTGCAAGACGCACGGCCAAGCCAGGATGAGCGCACGGCCGTGCACATTGCACTTTTGGCCGTGCGCCTTGGACCGAGAGCTTGCACGGCCAAGAGGGATATCCGCACGGCCGTGCAAGTTGGGGTCCTGGCCGTGCGACCTGCTGGAGTCCCGAAATCAACCTGTTTTCACTCAAAAACGACACTTGACTCTGGATCAATGTCTCAAGACTAAAAAACACACAAAATCAAAGGAAAAAGAGTAAGAAAATGCAAACCTCGGTGGGGTTGCCTCCCCACAAGCGCTTCTTTACCGTCTTTTAGCTGGACGCCAGTAGAGGAACTAAGGGTCCTCGAGCTTGATCAGCAGCTCTGCGCGCTCGACAGAACCTCCCAAGTACAACTTTAGGAGGTGGCCATTCACCTTGAATGGCTCGGTTTGAGCATTGCTGATCGCCACCGCACCATGCGGGAAAACTTGGGTCACCGTGAAGGGACCCGACCACCTAGAACGGAGCTTGCCCGGAAAGAGTTTCAGGCGTGCATTAAAGAGCAGAACACGATCACCTACCTGAAACTCCTTCGGGCCCCTCAACCTAGCGTCGTGGAGACGCTTGGTGCGCTCTTTGTAGAGCAGGGTGTTCTCGTAGGCGTGGTAACGCCACTCCTCCAACTCCAGCAGCTGCAACTTACGTTCTGTACCTGCAACACTCAAATCCATGTTTAGCAGCTTAATGGCCCAGAAGGCCTTGTGCTCTAGCTCTACCGGCAAATGGCACGCTTTCCCATAGACAAGCCTATAGGGAGAAGTGCCAATCGGGTTCTTATAGGCAGTCCTATACGCCCAGAGAGCATCATCGAGCTTGGTGGACCAATCCTTGCGGGACTGATCCACCGTCTTTTCAATTATACGTTTTAACTCCCGGTTCGTCAGATCGGCCTGCCCATTTGACTGGGGATGATAGGCCACCGACACCTGATGCCTAACGCCATAGCGAGAGAGGAGTTTAGTGAATTGCCCCTGAAAATGGGTTCCTCTATCACTAATAATGGCGCGAGGTGTCCCGAACCGGGAGAACAACTGCTTCAGAAATGAGCAGACCCGTCTTGCATCATTGGTGGGCATGGCTTGAGCTTCTGCCCACCTCGAGACGTAGTCCACTGCAACCAAAATGTACAGATTGCCAAAAGATGGAGGGAATGGGCCCATGAAATCGATACCCCAAACATAAAAAATTTCACAAATAACAGATATATGTTGGGGCATCTCATCCCGGGCAGAAATGTTACCTGACCTTTGGCAGCGGTCGCACTGGCGTGCGAAGGTGTCTGCATCCTTGAAGAGCGAGGGCCAATAGAAGCCCGACTGTAGCACCTTCCGCGCCGTGCGGGTTCCTCCATGATGACCGCCAGTAGGTCCTTCGTGACAGTGAGACAGGATGTCTCCCATCTCATGCTCCATGACACAGCGTCGGATCACGCCATCTGCTCCGATTCTGAAGAGGTAAGGATCCTCCCAGAAGTAGTGCTTCAGATCGGAGAAGAACTTGCGCTTCGCATGAGTAGCCATCCCCTTGGGTAACTGCTTGCCCACCAGATAATTGGCAAAGTCAGAATACCAAGGGGCCACGCTGTCCACCAGGGTCATCGCCAGCAATCGCTCACCCGGGAAGGAGTCGTCGATCTCTTCCTCGAAGTTGTCCACCAGAGGGGCTTCCAACCGCGAAAGATGATCTGCAGCAACATTCTCGGCTCCCTTCTTGTCCCGGATCTCGATATCAAACTCCTGCAGCAGCAGGATCCAGCGGATGAGCCGAGGCTTGGCATCAGCCTTGCTCATCAGATAACGAATCGCCGAGTGGTCAGTGTAAACCACCACATGAGAGAGCACCAGATAGGGTCGGAATTTGTCGAATGCATATACCACAGCGAGGAGCTCCTTCTCTGTGGTGGTGTAGTTCTCCTGTGCATCGTTCAAGGTCTTCGACGCGTAGTAGATGGGCTGGAAGTGTTTCTCGCGTCTCTGACCCAGAACTGCTCCGACCGCATAGTCACTCGCATCGCACATTAGCTCAAAAGGAAGAGACCAGTCAGGAGTCACAAATGCAACTGTGCACTCTGGAGTGAACTGGAATGGCGCATCCTTCTCCAGCAGCTTGGTCAACGGCAGGGCAATCTTCGAGAAGTCTTTGATGAAGCGCTGGTAAAAGCCTGCATGACCCAGAAAGCTGCGAATCCCCTTCACAGAAACGGGAGGAGGTAGCTGACTGATCGTCTCAATCTTCGCGCGATCTACCTCAATCCCCTTCTTGGAGATCTTGTGCCCAAGCACGATGCCCTCACGAACCATGAAGTGGCACTTCTCCCAGCTGAGTGCCAGATTCGTCTCCTTGCACCTCTTCAGAACGAGTTCCAAGTTATGGAGACAGTGAGTGAAGGAGTCTCTATATACCGAGAAATCATCCATGAAGACTTCCATGATCTCTCCAACCAGTCGGTCAAAGATAGCCAGCATGCATCTCTGGAAGGTTGCCGGTGCGTTACACAGCCCAAATGGAATCCTCCGGTAAGCAAAAGTGCCGAAGGGGCAAGTGAATGTGGTCTTCTCCTGATCCTCCGGTGCAATAGGAATTTGGAAGTACCCAGACATGCCATCCAGGAAGCAATAGAACTCATGGCCCGCCAACCTCTCCAGCATCTGGTCAATGAAAGGTAGGGGAAAATGATCTTTCCTGGTGGCGTCGTTCAGGCGCCGGTAATCGATGCAGACTCTCCAGCCGGTCACGGTCCGCATCGGGATCAACTCCTTCTTCTCGTTCGGGACCACAGTCATCCCGCCTTTCTTCGGGACCACCTGAGTGGGGCTGACCCACTTGCTATCAGATATAGCAAAGATGATCCCTGCATCCATGAGCTTCACGATCTCTGCCCGGACCACTGCCTCCAAGTTAGGAGACAATCTCCTTTGCGGCTGCCTGACTGGCTTAACCTCATCCTCCATCAAGATTCTGTGAGAGCAGAAGGATGGGCTAATGCCTCTGATGTCAGTGATCTTCCATGCCATGGCCCGAGCATACTTCTGCAACAGAGCCACCAGCCTGCTCTTCTGCTCGGGGGTCAGATCCGAGCTAATAATAACCGGGAGCTTATTCCCCTCCCGGAGAAATGCATACTCCAGATGAAATGGGAGGGGTTTAAGCTCCAACTCTGGTGGCTCCTCCAATGATGTAGCGAGCCGGGGCGAGATGGGAATCAGCTTGAATGACATCTCTCGCCCCTCGCTCGCAGCCTCGTCCAGCTCCGCAAGCTGCTCCGCTAGCTGCATATCCTGTGATGCCTGTTCCCCTAGCAAAAGACAACGCTCAAGGAAATCATCAGTACCCGCACTCGTGATGGCGAGTGCGGTCTCAAAATCAGCAACAACATCACAGTAATCAAGATCATCATGGAGATGGGGGTGTTTCATATTATCAGAAACAGAGAAGGTGATTTGTTCACCCCCAGCTCTTAAAATCAGCTTTCCATCATTAACATCAATCAGCGCCTTGGCGGTGGCGAGAAAAGGTCTACCCAGTATCAATGGCACATCAACATCCTCATTTATGTCCAAAATCACAAAATCAACAGGATATGAAAATGGCCCTACTGCGACTATCAAGTCCTCTGCTATACCCCTAGGATGCACAATAGATCTATCAGCAAGCTGGATGCTCATCCTAGTATTACTGGGTTCACCTAGGCCTAGCTTCTTAAACAGTGAATATGGCATGACATTAATGCTAGCGCCTAAATCCGCCAAGGACTTTCCTACATGCAAACTACCAATCATGCAAGGGATAGTGAAACTCCCTGGATCTTTTCGCTTCTCTGGTAGTTTGTTCTGCAGGATGGCAGAACACTCCTCGTTTAGCATCACCGTAGACAGCTCCCCAAGCTTCCTCTTGTTGGTGAGGAGATCCTTCATGAACTTGGCATACTTGGGCATCTTCGATAATGCCTCCACGAAGGGCATGCTAATATTCACCTGCTTCAGCATTGCCATGAATTTGGCAAACTCAGTCTCCAGTCGGTCCTTGTGCAACCGAGTAGGAAAGGGAAGCTGTGGTACATACTCCTTCACCACTGGTTGCGGTTTGGGAGCAGGCACCTCAACCTCCTTCTCCATTTCTTCCTGATTAGCTGGAAGTGCTGAAACAGGGGTCTCTCTCTCCTCTGCCCGGACAGGCGGATCGGCAGTCACCTTGCCACTCCTGGTCATGATGACACTCACGTTTTCATCCTGGTTCTGCGGGTGAGGGATGGTCTGACCAGGCAAGGTACCTGGAGTCCTCCGAGCAACAGCCTGGGCAACACCACCAAGCTGGGTCTGTATATCTCGCAGCACAGCCTGTGTGTTTCTCTGACCAGTTTCTAGCTCCAAGAACTTGCCAGAAGCTTTCTCCATGAACTGCTCAATGTTAGTGAACTTACTTGCACTGGAGGTGGCCAGAGAACCCACCAGATCTCTCAGTTCCGCCATCGGGTCAACCTGTACTGGGGCTGCCCCTATCTGTGGAAATGGTCGTGCCTGCGACTGAGGTGGAACTGGCCCCTGTCTGGGCTGGTAGAGTGGCTGCTGTTGCTGCTGAAATTGCCCCTGTCTGGGCTGGTATGGAGGCCTCTGGAAACCGGGAGGTCCCTGGGGAGCTGGTGGTCTGGGATTTGGCCCAGCCCAAGAAAAGTTAGGATGCTGGCGCCACCCCTCATTATAGGTGTTGCTGTAGGGGTCAAAGCGCCTGGCATTCCCGATGAAATCCACCTGCTCCTGGGGAGTGGACGACTCCCTCATCGCCTGACAGTCCTCCACGGTGTGATGAGAGCTCTCACACCACTGGCAGTGCATCGCCTGCGGCTGTCCGGTACCTGCAATCAAACCAGAACGATCGATAGCTGAAACCAGCTTCGATACCACCTGCACCAAATCAGATGACTGGGTGCCCACAGCATGCACACCCCGTCCAGGTGCTCGTCGCGATCTCCTGGCAGTGCCCCAGTCGTAACCGTTCTCCGCCATCTCCTCAAAGAGCTGATTCAGCTGTGGCGGGGTTTTGGTCAGCATGTTCCCGCCACAAACCGAATCGATCAGCTGCTTTTCCTCCGGGAAAAGGGCGTGATAGAAGGTGTCCACCTTGAACGCATCGTTGAAACCATGGTTGGGACACCTGAGAAAGAGGCTGGTGTACCTCTCCCAAGCATCCCTAATGGTCTCATCCTCATCCTGAGAAAAATGTGTAATCTGCTTCTGGAGATCAGCTGTCTTGGATGGAGGATGGTAGCGGGTGAGGAACTTGTCCGCCAGGTTGGCGAACGTGGTGATGGAGCCCGGAGGTCGAGTGTCTAGCCACTCCTTGGCCTGCCCCTCCAGAGTGAATGGGAAGCACCTCAGCTGGATGGCATCTGCTGGTACCCCATTGATCTTGATTCCATCGATGAGCTCGTGGAATCGCCTGAGATGTGATCGAGGGCACTCTCCCTCCTTACCACGGAACACTACTGAACCGCGCAGCATGGTGATCACTGAGGTGCTCACCTCAAAGTTGTTGGCTGGGACATGAGGGTGTTGAATGGGTGACCTCATGTCTGCAGCCCTAGCGGTCCAGTAGGATCCCATGGTCTGCTCCTCTGGGATCATATCACGGTTCTCTGGATCAGCCATCTCGCCTTCTTCTTCTTCTAACGGCAGCTGGGGTAGCTCCTCCTCCGCAGCCAGTCGTGCCTTTAGAGCCCGCTTGAAGTTCCTGCAAGTTCGTTCAAGCTCCTGGTCTAACGGTAGTAGATCTCCCGACTGGCTACGGGTCATGCACTACCTGCACACAGTCAGCAGACACAACCCGTGAAGGCACACAGGTGGAAACGAAAAATGCAATAAAGAAAAAGCTAGAGTAACAAATTATCACGTTTCCCCAATAACCTAGAGGGTCCCCGGCAACGGCGCCAAAAACTTGACACGCCAAAACACAACAACAAACTGCGACCAAGTGTAATCGCAGTCCGGGAATGCAGTAACAGGCAAGTTTAATTATCAACCCGGGGTCTAGATCTACTGCCTACTCCGTGATTCTCTATTATCTAGCAAACTAGTTCGAGTGATTGTTGTGAAAAGTAAAAGCAACAAGAAAGCAGTAATTTGTTCGGGTTTCTAAAGCAGGCAAGAGTCACTCGGGATTGAGTCCCCCTAGCCCCTTAGTTAGGTTCAATTGCAATTCCCTGGGTTGATTTACTGTTGATTAGACTGCGGAAGATCCGACAGTAGCTTGGAATCTCTTAAGCTGACCAAGCCCTCTCAGTCTAACTACCCGGCAGACGACTAGTCTTCACCGGGATAGAAAGCTGAGGCTATGAACACAGAACTCCACTACTGGCGCCAAGAACACCAGTACAAAGCAGTAAACTGGCTAACTCTCGTATAGCCAATCTCCTACTATCGAATGAAGAGGCTCTAACAACCTAATCAGATTCTATCTATCTCAGGTTGCAGCAGAAATTGAGAAAAGCTTATCAGACTCAAATCAATTCATTAAACATGCGTCATTCGATTAAAATCAAACAGTAATATCATCCCAAGTCATTACAATCAAATCCCTAACACAAGGAACTAGGGTTCTTCATACCCAAGTGAGAGAAAGGTTCTACTCCATAGAGAGAGAAGAGAAAACAAGAATCGGATTAGTCATACTCATAACGATGAGGATAATCTGCTCCGGGACGATGATTTTCACTCCTATGACGATCTCCAAGCTCGATTTGATGAAATCCAACTCCAAGACAGCTTCTAGGGTGTGTTCTTCGTACTTTCTCTCTCTAGGGCTCTGTTTTTGCTCTGAAAACACGATTCTCTCCCTTTTGGCTCGGAATAGGCTCTAAAACCAGGCTTTCCCGACTCGCACGGCCAGGGTGCACGGCCTTGCAACTCACCCACTTGGCCGTGCACTCCAAAATGCAGCGTTTCCATTAAGTCGACTTCAGTCATCTTGCACGGCCAGGGTGCACGGCCGTGCAATCTTCAGGGCCTGCCTGTGCGTGGCCTCGGCACAAGGTGCAAGGCCAACTTGCAACCGTGCACGGCCGTGCAGCCTCCCTGGTCTGCCCGTGCAGCTCCCAAAAACCTCGTCATTCGTCCGTTCTTCGTCCAATCGACCCCAGACTCGCTCCTAAACCTTCATTCACGTACTAGGACCTGAAATATCACAAACAAGCACAACCTAGCGTGAAATCGGCCTAAAACACGAGAATCAACACCTCAAACGGTGTAAGAACGGGGGTAAAAACATGTGTAAATGACGGTCTATCACGCCTCACTCCATCGCTTATGTCTTTGGCTAAGCATTTGTCACCTAGCTTGTAGTTTGTTGCCTTAAGACTCAAAGTTAACGAGGTGTCTGGTGACTCGCTCATTTTCCGAGGTGCCTGACCTTCAGTTGGACGCCTGGCACCACACTACTTCGACGAGGTGTCTGACCTTCAGTGGGCGCCTGGTGACTCGCTCCTTTGTCGAGGTGCCTGGCCTTTGATACGGCGGCTGACACCTCACTCCTTTGGTGAGGTGCCTAGCGACTCGCTCCTTTGCCTAGGTGTCTGACATTTAGTTGGACGCCTGTCACCTCACACCTTTAGCGAGGCGCCTGGCACCGCACTCCTTCAGCGAGGTGTCTAACCTTCAGTGGGGCACATGGCGACTTGCTCATTTGTCGAGGTGTCTGACCTTTAGTTGGGCGCCTGACACCTCACTCCTTCAGCAAGGTGTCTAACCTTCAGTTGGGTGCCTGGAGACTCGCTCCTTTGCCGACGCTACCCCCTTGCTTCAGGTAGCTCATTTCGTGCCTAATTTTTTGTAAGCGCTACCCTCCCTTCTTCCTAGGCGCCACCCTTTACCATTTTTGAATTAGGGACTGCGCCGCCATGTGTCCTCTTCTTCAATCGGGGGAGGCGCCTTCGCGCCCTTGTCTCTAAAATTATTGGTCCTTTTCAGGCAACACTCCTTCCATTCGCTGGGCGCCTTCGGATCTCGCGTAGGTGAGTTCTACTTTGTTTTTCCTAGGCGCCACCCTTTACAATTTTTAAACTAGGGGTGGCGCCTCTCAGGTGTCGGTCCTCCATTCGCTGGGCGCCTTCGGATCTCGCGTAGGTGAGTTCCGCTTTGTTCTTCCTAGGCGCCACCCTTTACAATTTTTGAACTAGGGGTGGCGTCGTCGTTCGCCTCTTCTTCAATTGGGGGAGGCGCCTTCGCGCCATTGTCTCTAAAATTATTGGTCATTTTCAGGCAACGCTCCTTCCATTAGCTGGGCGCCTTCGGATCTCGCGTAGGTGAGTTCTGCTTTGTTTTTCCTAGGCGCCACCCTGTACAATTTTTAAACTAGGGGTGGCGCTGTCATTCGCCTTTTCTTCAATTGGGGGAGGCGCCTCTGCCTCCTCGTTTCTAAAATTATGTATTTTCTCAGGTGCCGTTCCTCCATTCGCTAGGCGCCTTCGGATCTCGCGTAGGTGAGTTCCGCTTTATTCTTCCTAGGCGCCACCCTTTACAATTTTTGAACTAGGGGTGGCGTCGTCGTTCGCCTCTTCTTTAATTGGGGGAGGCGCCTCTGCCTTGTTTCTAAAATTATGTATTTTTTCTCAGGTGTCGTTCCTTCCATTCGATGAGCGCTTCCGGAACTTGCGTAGGTAATCTCTACTTAATCTTTCTTAGGCGACACCCCTTGCAAAATTTTGAACCAGGGGCGGCGCCTTCGTGTGCCTTTTCTTTAATTGGGGGAGGCGCCTCCCCGTCTTTGTTACAAGATTTTTCCTTTTCTGAACTCTCTTGCTTGTTTGAGCGCCACCTTCCGAGCTTTTGTTAGGCGCCGCGACAGTTGCTCTATCCGATTGCTCGAACATACTTGCCCCTTGTTCTTTGTTGCTTGTTTTTGGATTAGGTCACCTCCTTCAGGAGACTCCGCGCGCCACCTCCTCTTTTGTTTGAATCGCGCTCACTAGGTGTTTGTTTGTTTCCCTGCTCGAGCGGTGCTTCACCCTCTTTCGTCTTATTCTTTATTTGCGATGTAGGTTTATCCGCTTCAAGGCATCTAAGGCGCCTTTTCTCCTAAGGTTACGAGGCATAATAACGGTTTTTTGCTCGCGCTTACCTGCTTCGGCGTTGCACCCGGTTCTCCTCCAAGACTCGCTTTTCTATCCACCTCTCTCTCTTTGCCATGGAGTCTAATAACTCGCAGCCGTCAGCTTCTATGGGTGGCGCCTCCGCTCCCTCCAAAGGGAAAGCTAAAGCTTCGAGGGTGACATGTCCAGTGTGGAGCTCGAGCCTGAAACGGGCAAATTTCGAGCTACTGACGACCCCGACTACCGCGTTTTGCGATGGCGTGGCTGAAGTCTCCCCACGCGTACCCCAGAAAAGGAGGTGACGCGCTTAAACTTCTCCTCGACGGAGGAAGCGAGCTTGAGTATCCCGTGCGTACCCTTGAAAAAGAGGTAACGCATTTAGGCTTCTCCTCGACGGAGGAAGCGGGTTTGGGTGACCCCTTCTGTCAAGGCAGGAATTTTTTGCGAGGGATGTGGACAAAATATCGCCTCTCATGGGGACTCGTAAAACGAGCACCCGACACTCGGATAAAAATCCACGTGTAAGCACTAGGGCTCTTCCGCTAGTCGAGGGTAAAGGCTTTGCCAAGATGAATATCTTGAGCAAGAATCGATTTCTCCTACGCGTACCCCTGAGAAGGAAGTAACGCGCTTAGGCTTCTCCTCGATGGAGGAAGCGAGTCCAGGAAGACTCCGTTTGTTTCTCTATGATCACTTTCCGCAGTAGTGAATTTCCATTTCCTTTCTAGGAAGGCGGCGTTATCAGCTTCGAACGCTTCTTCTTCTGGTGAGGCGCCTACACCCTCCCGTGGGGAGTTCATGGGTGGCACCTCAACTTCTTGCATCTTTCCTCGGAGGCGCCTCCTCTCTTCCGTGGCTTCTTGTGAATTGGGAGGCGCCTGGTCGTGGGCCTTGGTGAGTGCCGTCAACGCGGTCATGACTTGGTCTAGTTGGCCTTGCATGCTCGCCATTTGAAGTGTTTGCTTTTCCCGAAGCTTTGCTAGCTGGCCCTCCATTCTCTGTCTCCCGATGGATCGTCGTCGGCGGATGCTTCCAAACCTTGGATGGTGAGTGGTTGAGGGTTGATAGCCTCGCGACCAACAACTTGCTTGAGAGGGGTCTTCGTAGGTGCCGGACTCCTTTCTTCTCCCTTCTTTGAGTTGGAAGCGTCTTTCAAAGTCATGCTTGGCCCCACGGTGGGCGCCAATTGTTTGAGCCCGATCGACTGGGGGTCGCTCGGGTCCAAGGGGTTTGGGGTGTCAGCCATGACCTTGAGGGGGTAGGCGCCCCGCCTCGTCCGAAGTAGCAAAAGAGAAGAAGTATATAGAGAGAGAAAGTAGAGAGAAGTTAGAGTAAGAGTAGATAGATTGCCATTTATGAGGAGAGAACTCCTATTTATACACATTTGAGGGTTAGGTCGTGGTCTGGGCGCCTGCCAAGCCATAAATGCTGTGGTCGGGCGCCTCAGACTTTCTGACACTGTACATAGTCCTTTTTGACAGAGGGTGTCCCCCTGCCCCTTGTCCTTGCTGATGTCAGGTGCCTAGGCTTGTCTCTTGTCTCCCAGCCTTGTCTTTTTTCTCTTTTGTCCTCTTTCCTTCTTCATGCCATTAGCTAGAGCTTTGCCTTGGGGGTTACTAATATACCCTATCATGTTATTTGAGGAATTCGAATATGGGTAGAAACCAAAACTTGTTGGCCGTCCAAAACCCAATTATTGAGATGGTAAAATTGAGGATATCAGCCCGAGTAGGGCTGCCTATTTGGTCCGGGTTTTTTTGGTTTTACCCGAAAGCAGACCGTATAATTCGGACCGAGACCGGACCGGGAGCGGATAGTAAACAATCCAATCCAATCTTTGGGCTTAGATTTGAGGTAAAAAAACCGTTTGGGACCGGATCGAAAACTGGATAAAGACCGGATAAGAGAGCTCAACACCTAAAACTTAAGGGTAATTTGCATAAACGGTCACAAACCTTTGCACTTAGTACAAAACTTAATCAACTCCTCACCCTTTCAGGCCTTAGGCCACTCAAATCCCCACAAGCTCAATATAAGATCAAGACCGAATTGTGACCGAACCGGGTCAAGACCGGACCGGATCAAGACCGGACTGTATCCAATCCAATCTTTGGTCCTTATATTTTCAAAAAGACTCGACTGGACCGAATCAATTTGGGCCAATTTAACCGGACCGAACCGTATAGCCACCCCTATCTCGAGAGCTATGGTGATGTTTCTCGACAACTTCCATTTCTCCTACCGAATTTGAGTAGGTTCAGATTTGGGTGGCGTGATTTAGTTTATAGACCATTCAATTATTGGGTTAGGCGACAAAATAATGTCCCTGCAACAAACCAAAATGGTAATATTTGGCGACACAATAATTAGGAGGAGAAAGAAATACAGGTAAGCACGTAGACCTTCATCATCATCATCATTCAGCAAAGAGGAAGGATGGATAGGAATTGAAGCATCTAATTTTATGCCTCAACTGAATGGTGAGTCGGCAGTTTTGTGTGCGTCTCATCCGTTGCTTGGGGTGAGGGAGACGAATGGTATGTTAACACGATAAGGTTCGGTTTTGTTGCTTCATATGATCAGCAGACCAACAACGGCTCCGGCCCAAAGATGACACGACGCATCAAAAAATTGTTCGAATCTTTTAAATTTGTGGTTATTCTCCGTTTAGATATATCATTATATTTTGGGATGGTTTGGTCAAATTTCATGGTTATTCAGGGACTTACGATTATAGTGGTCAACTTCGTGTGGCGTATAAAAAAACTTGATGATGTGCGTAATCGAATTTAACCCATGATATATCGTTTTAACAAGATACTTTTGTTCTCTCTTCAATTTTTATATCTTTCTTTAATAATGATGTCCTCCTCAAATTGGTTGATTGTGCCATATTCAATTTATCACTAGCGGAAAACGATCAATCTTGTTTGGCTCGGTTGGTCGGTGTATGTAAATAAGTGGTTAAGTACCCTGGACCTCTCACTAACAACTCGATTAATTGGGACCAACTGGTTTATGACGGTGTGTGACGCTAGTTCTTTTCAGCAACTTCATCCTTTTTCTTTTTTTTGGTAAGGGTGATATAGGTTTTATTTTGTTGTCATTAAAGTACTACTTAAAGGATTCGAACTTGGAGGTCCCAAGTTCCAAGCTAGTGGTATTATCACTAGGGCAAACCTTTAATCGTAACTTCCTCCTTTTGTTTTATAAGGGTGATAATATAGGTTTGCCTATTTACGATTATGCGTACTACTTAAAGGATTCAAACCTAAAACCTCCAGATTTAAAACTACTGATATGACCAATAGACCAAACCCTCCTCCTTCCTTGTTGATGGGCACATAGTTGTAGTTGGCAATCAACAGCCTCCTTAACAGCTATTTGTTCGCAAAATTTGCAATATGATCCATAACGTTAGGGATGGCAAAAATATCCGTAACCGTGGATATCCGCCTGAACCCGAAGGACTTTTAGCGGGTATGGGTAAAACCCGAACCCGAATATTGCGGGTAATGGGTGGGCATGATTTTCGCACTATCCAACCCGAACTCACCCAATTATACATATGCACATGTATTTGTCTAGAAAATTATTATTTTTCTGTAACATAATTTTTATTTAGCATATAAATATAATATTTTTATGCAATTGTGTTGTTTTAATTAATGTTCTTCATTCTAGTGAATTATTGTCTTGTTTTTCCTCTTATGTAATGTGAGAATACGTGTGAATGTTAACAGATTTGTTGGAGTTATAAAGAGAATTTATTACCCATGGATATCCGTGGATACCCGAAACCCGAACGGGTATGGTTTTAATTTTCTACCCATTTCTTTAGTGGGTATGGGTATGGGTAAAACCCGAACTACTTTGAGTAGGGTAACGGATATGCACTATCCGTGCCCAACCCGACCCGTTGCCATCCCTACATAACGTTTGATACTTAGATTACTTGGACCAGTGAAAGGAAATTTCGGGTCCTCTCGTTGGCATATCAAATGAGGGAAACAATATGGTTAGAAGTGTCAAAGTTCTGCACCTAACTACTAAGGGTAAAGGCCACATTTGGTCACTGAGATTACTAAATGGTGTCATGTTTAGTCACTAGAAAAATTTAATATCAATTTTGGTCACTCGGATTACTGAAACAAGTCACATTCAGTCACTCTCCCGTTAGTTTCCCTCCAACTTCATTAATGGAGTTGGACAGAAACCAACGGGAGAGTGACTAAATGTGACCTGATTTAGTAATTCGAGTGTCCAAATGTGACACGTTTCAGTAATTCGAGTGACCGGAATTGGACGGAGGCTAATGAGAGAGTGACTAAATGTGACATATTTCAGTAATTCGAGTGACCAAAATTGATATTAAATTTTTCTAGTGACTAAACATGACACGATTTGGTAATCTCAGTGACCACGATTTGGTAATCTCAGTGACCAAATGTGGCATTTACCCTAACTACTAATTACAATACTAAGACTCTTGTTAATTAATTAATTAATTAATCTACTCGATCTGACGCGGGTGCACGAGCACCATGCACACTAGCTAGGTTGTGTCTTACACTAATTACTGCATGCACGTGCTACGACATTCTTTATTGATATATACGTATGAGCTTATCTTCTACGAGGAATGAGAACTAGTCAGTACTAGCTAGGCTCCACTAGTTTAATTGTCAAACTTGAAAATTGATATAATGTGAGATATTTCTTCTCAAACAAAAATGGAAGGAAAATTAGAAACCAAGTGGTTTTTAGGTCGGTGATCAGAGTCGGATCGGGAGGCTGCATAGAAGAGATGAGCAGCAACACAGTCAGACCAATGATTCGACTCCATCCAATCGAGTCTGTTGCCGCCTTTGTTTAACAGAAAACATAAAATTCATATCAATACAAAAATATATAGAATTTTCTCTTAAAAATGAATGAAAAATGAATAGCTTTGAAAGCTATAAGTCTCAAAGGGTAGTTTTACTCTTATGATATGTGCATAAGAATATGATCCTTTCTCCTAATGGCATTGCCCCTTGGGGTGATCCACTTTTGTGAGAGAGGAAGGACCTAACGGACCACCACACACGAGCGCGCCGTTTGACCGATCGGCCAGTCGGGTGGGTGGGTCTTGAATCTTGATTGAGACAATAGAGCGAATGTTCAGAGAGCTCCGGTTTTCGTACAAAACTGCCGAGCATTCGAGGAGTTGTTTTATCCTGAAGACGACCGGTTGATAGTTTTAAAGAAAGCGACCTAGCCTGCGACTCAACTCGAGATTCGATAACCCCATTCTTGTTGTTGTTCCTTTTCTAACATTTTCTACAGAAGAGAAAAACGAGGAGACGAGAGGAGAGGAAGAAACTGTAAAATAGTGAATGAGTCATCAATCAAATCCTGATTTATTCATTCATGGCCCCGACGGCGACAGCTCATGTGGGTTTTTGGCCTTTCTCCTCTGCGGGCAGTTGTAGCTATCTGTTCATAATTTTTATTTTATTTTCTGGCTCCAGAGGTTCTCTTTTCTTTATTATTTTTTTTTTTATGGTTTTGGTTGGTAAGAAATGAATTTTTTGTGGCCCGTAAAGACCTGAAGAAGAGAGCAGCAAGCAACCAGTGCGGCTTTTTGGCGCCTCCAGAAGCGCCTGGACCTTCAATTTTGTTTTTGGTCGGAGAAGTTCTTGGTCCTCCTTCAATAGGCGGCTGTCGTCCCACCAAATTCCCTCTTTTGATTTGTTTCTGCCGTCCCGTAAATTTATTGAAACGACCTTTCTTATTTTTATTTTTAACACAAGCCGGTGCACAAACGTCATAACCGGTGCCGCCTAGGGATGGCAATCAAACCCATGGCCGCGGGTACCCGACCGCCCCATACCCAGTCAATGCGGGGAATCCCCGCTTTGACCGGGTATGGGGCGGGTATGGGTAAAACCCGCAAAAGGTTTGATGGGTATGGGGCGGGTATGGTTTTAGCCTCCCCGCCCCATACCCATACTCATACCCGCCCCACCAAGAGAATTTCTTCACATATCAAAAAATACGTGGATTAAATTGTAATATATCAATGATGATGATGATAACTCGAGAAAATAAATAGTAGAAATGCAATTGAGTAACCACCTTAATCAAAACCTAATTCATTTCCCTCAATTCTCCTTCCACTCTTTCACTTTCCCCCTTGTCAACAAAATTATGTTAGTTAATTATTACTTAGTAAATGTATCAAGAGTTAGAGCATAATAATTTAAAAAATATTATAGTCTATATTATGTATTAATGGATGTTTTAGGATCATATTCTTTGAATCGTATTTAGAAAATGACCGTGTTTTGTTGACTTCGTGATATAATAGGTTTGTTTATGGTTATAATTAAAACTTTTCTTGTAAGTTTTAGGTATAATAATGTTGGATGTACGGGGATGGGTATTACCCATGGGTACCCGAAACCCACGGGTATGGGGATGGGTTTGCAAAACATTCCCCCGCATGGGTATGGGGCGGGTATGGGTTTGGGTATTTGAAGATGGGGATGGGGATGGTTTAGGCAAACCCGCCCCAAACCCGCCCCATTGCCATCCCTGCCGCCACACAATAGTATAACAGACAGATGATCATTTATCAATCAAGCACTTTCAGTTCAAGAGGAGCTATCACCCATATGATAATATTATATGTGTATTTATATGCTGAAACAACATTGAAAAGTGATAGGTCTTAGAGAATTGATCATTGGGATTTATTTAAGTATTTGCACTGTCGAAGTCGCGTGCGAGTAGAGGACCGCTGGTCGAAGAGGAATGAAACTAACAAATGGTCTGGACAGTGAGTCGAGGAGTCTCTGTGGTGACTTGTGAGCGGATATGTAGAAATGTTGGTGACAGAGCCACGAAAAAGGTGTTTCCATCCGCGATAACACAACGAGACACAAAGAATACTTATTTAGTCATTTCGAAAAATTTATAAGCACTTTGTTAAGGAGACCCAAGAAAAGAAGTACGAACGGAATCAAGAATACAAACATCATGTGCATTGGTTCTGTGCATTCAAAGAATACATGAATTAAAAGAATCGCAAGTAGGAAACGACCTTCGGGTCTCGTAAACATCCAATCTGTAATCCCACATTCCATATCCCACGATTTTCTACACTTTGCCCCATTTATCCTGTCATTGAATCACCTGATTCAGTGACCATCATTTCCCCAAATTAATTGTCCAAAATTACACGACCTTTAGTCGAAACCAAGATATTAAACGCCAATATGATAATCAGTTGAGCTTGGAAGGCAATAGACTATTTTCTCGTATTATTGTTACCCTGCCTTTTGTAGTCAAACCTAACTGTACCACCGAGTATGAACACAGCCAGGCAAACTGATAAGGGCTGAAGTTATACGAATGTAATGATCCACTTTCTTGGCGGGATTGAGCCAGTTCACTCTTTTCTTGGCGAGAGATAACCAGAGGGGAATTCTTTGCTAAACAATGCTTCCTTATTCCATTAACATTCCAGCTTTTAAGCTGTTCAACCCATAACAAAGAAGACTAAAAATCAGGACTCTAACTTCACATCCCACCTATCGTGGAAGTGCTTATTCTTCTAACCAACATTCAAACGTTCAACAACTAAAAGTAACAATAATGATAACAAATCCTATTCTACTGGCAAGCAGCTCCAACGGGTCCAACCTTGTGGACTACTCACGTGTGTAACGTGGATTTGGGTGATGGGCTCGGGCCGAACGTCGTGGGCCTGGCTCGGTGATGATTGGTGGTTCATCAATACCCCCGGTTGAACACTGGACTCGTCCTCGAGGCCAAGGTGGACAAATCGGTCGTTGAAAACCGAGGCGAGTTCCCAAGTGGCGTCCTCGACGGGAAGCTGCTGCCATTGGACTAGGAGTTCCTCGACCCAGCGATTGCCATGGCGGGTCCAGCGGGTGTCAAGGATAGCCCGCGGAAGGAGCAGGAGGTCGCCATCATCTCCGACTGGGGGTGCTAAGGTGGATGGAGCAGGGTGTGGCGAATGGCAGGGGCGAAGCAGCGAGACATGAAACACAGGATGGACACGGCTGCCGGGAGGAAGGGCTAAGCGATAGGCCACCGCACCGATGCGCGCTTCGATAATGTATGGGCCAAAGTAGCGGCAGGCTAGCTTTTGGGATGCACGGCGGCCAAAGTAGTAGACAGGGTCGCCCACCTGAAATTCAACATCGCGACGGCCGGCATCAGCATAATGCTTCATGCGATTGCGGGCAGCGGCGAGGTTGGTATGCAGATCGGTGAGGATGGCGTTCCTGTCGAGTAGGGCCTGTTCCACCTCATGCACAGGAGTTGACCCAAGGCGATAAAAGGGAACCGGCGGAGGCGCCCGCCCATAAACTGCCTGAAATGGGGTCATGCCCGTGGAACTGTGATACGTCGTGTTGTACCAAAATTCTGCCCAGGGCAAGAAGGATAGCCAACGCCGGGGATTCTGGCTAGCGAAACACCGTAGGTATTGCTCAAGGCAACGGTTGACGACCTCGGTCTGACCATCCGTCTGGGGGTGGTAGGAGGACGACATTTGCAGCTGGGTGCCGGAGAGCCGAAAGAGCTCGCGCCAAAAATTACTCGTGAAGGCACGATCGCGGTCGCTCACGATCGAACGGGGAGGCCCATGGAGCTTCAGGACGCCGTGGAGGAACACATCGGCCACCGATCGCGCGGTGTAGGGGTGAGACATCGGCATGAAGTGGGCTGCCTTGGTGAGGCGATCGACGACGACGAAGATCACCGTTTTGCCCCCAGACGACGGAAGACCGTCGATAAAATCCATTGAAACGTCTTGCCATACCTGCGATGGAATAGGGAGCGGTTGAAGGAGTCCGGTCGGGGCGAGAGACTGTGCCTTGGCCCGTTGACAGACATCGCACGCGCGAACGAAGCGCTGAACGTCTTCCAACATTCCGGGCCAATAGAATTGAGAGGACAGGCGCTTATGCGTGCGCTCCACGCCCGAGTGACCACCCATTGGTGTGGCGTGGAACTCGTGAAGTAGCTGCGCGATGTGGCCGGAGGTCGGAGGGACGACGATTTTGCCGCGGCGGAGCAGTAGGTCGTTGCGGATGGAGAAGGGGCCTAGCCGCGATGAATTTGCACGCCGCCGTGCTTGCATCATGTACGGGTGAGTAGCCGCCGTTTCTTTGATGGAGTCCCAAAGAGACGTGAAGGGAATGGAGATGGCCATTAATAGGGAATCGACCTGGCGCTGTCGACTAAGAGCATCGGCCGCTTTGTTCTCTGGGCCGGGTTTGTAGACAATGTCGAAGTCATAGCCCAACAACTTCGCGATCCATTGCTGCTGGTCGGGCGTGGTGATGCGCTGGCCCAATAGGTGGCGAATGCTCTTCTGATCAGTGCGTATAGTGAATTTGCGGCCCAACAAGTAGGGTCGCCAGGCCCGAACCGCTGTGATGACAGCCAACATTTCCTTCGCGTACGTGGAGAGGTTCTCCTTGGCCTTGCCGAGGCCGCGACTGAAATACGCGATGGGCCTGTCCCGTTGCATCAAAATTGCGCCAAGACCAGAACCCGAAGCGTCCGTCTCAACTATGAATGGAATGCTGAAATCCGGGAGAGCCAAGACAGGCGTGGTGGACATGACCTGTTTGAGAGCTTGGAATGCGGCGGCCGCTGCATCGCCCCATGCAAACTGGCCTCGTTTGAGGAGATTCGTAAGAGGCCGAGCGATGGTGCCGTAGTCTTTTACAAATTTGCGGTAGTAACCCGTTAACCCGAGGAATCCGCGGAGCTCGGTACTGTTCGTCGGCGTCAGCCAATCAACCATGGCGGCGATTTTCCTGTTGTCAACTCGTACCCCCTCGGCCGATATGAAATGGCCCAGATATTCAATGACGGCCAGCCCGAAAGCACATTTACTGAATTTGACAAAGAACTGGTGGTGGCGGAGGATTTGGAATACCTGCCGCACATGAGTTAGGTGACTCTCCTTGTCCGGACTGTAGATCAGGATATCGTCGAAGAATACCAGTACTGATTTGCGGAGTAGTGGTCGGAAAATCTCGTTCATAATGGCCTGAAATGTCGACGGTGCGTTGCACAGTCCGAACGGCATCACTAAATATTCATAGTGACCGTTATGGGTGCGAAAAGCAGTTTTCGGGATGTCTTCGGTGGCCATGCGAATCTGATGGTAACCAGCGCGCAAATCAAGTTTCGTGAAGCACGCTGCACCATGAAGTTCATCCAACATATCGTCGACGGTTGGAATTGGGAAGCGATCCTTAACGGTGACCAGATTCAGCGCTCGATAATCCGTACAGAACCGCCAGGTGCCGTCTTTCTTTTTGACCAACAGGACCGGAGAGGAGAAGGGACTGGTCGACGGCTGGATGAGACCTGTCGCAAGCATCTGGTTGACCTGAGTTTCTATTTCTGCTTTCTGGAAATGGGCGTAGCGGTACGGGCGTACATTCACTGCTTCTGCGCCGGCCTTTAATGTAATCTTGTGATCGATCGTGCGCTTGGGTGGTAGTTGTTGCGGCTCTTCAAAAATATCCCCAAACTCGTGAATAAGAGCTTGGAGCTCCGGGGGTACTGGCCGTAATGGATCGTCATAGTTGGCCGGCACACATAGGGCCATCATGGTATGTTCCTCCTTAATGAGGCATTCAAGGCTTGCGGCGGTCGGGGGAGCCCTTTGAATGCCCTGAATCTTCCGTAATTTGCCATCCCAGAAGAATTCCATCTCTAGGGATTTCCAATTGCTTTGAACGGTGCCGAGTGTGGCCAGCCAGTGTATACCCAAGACAATGTCAAACCCAAAAATGGGAATTGTATGGAGGTCCACTTTAAAATCGGTACCTTGGACCCGAAGAGGAACGTGCTCGAGCTTGCCCACACACTCCAAGGGCGTACCATCTGCGATTTTGACGTGAATGGCGGGGATGGAAGATACCGGCAGGTGCAGCAAGTCGGTGGCGCGGGTGCTGATGAAGTTATGCGTCGACCCGCTGTCGATGAGGACCATTAATGGGGCACCGTGGATCTCCGCCCATACCCGCATCGTGCGGCCGCTCGTCAACCCCGTGATCGCATGGAAAGACACCTCTGCTTCCTCTACTTCTTCCGCATCCTCGTCCTCCCACATCATCCACAATTTCCCTCCTTGACATCGATGAGTGGCGGAGTAAGGGGCGTCACAATTAAAACAGAGACCCAGTTGGCGGCGTCGGTGCATTTCTTCATGACTTAGTCGCTTTGACCCAGACGGTCGGGAGCGGTAGTTAGTCACCGCTGGTGGGGGAGGGTTCGGCACTCCCTCGTCGGACCGGAATGGCCGAGACCGAGGGCCGAAGGAGGTGTCAAACGTCGCACGTGGTTTGGGTCGTGGAGGCGTTGTGTAATCCAAAGCCGATCGGAATGGCTGGCGGGGCGGACTATGTTGGCGATTCAATTGTTCCTCGCGCGCCCGTGCAAGACTGATCGCGTCCTTGAGGGTCTTGGGGTCGAAGATCCGGATCCCATCGGCAATGGCGGGTTTGAGACCGCCGAGGAAAGTCCCTACGAGCGCTTGCTGAGTCCAGCCGCGGACCCGGTTACCTAACCGTTCAAACTCGGTGAGGTAGTCTTTCAGGGACCCCGTTTGGCGGATCCGGGAAAGCGCCTCATCGAAACCAGTGCCTGCTGTGCCGCCAAATCGCGACCAGAGCTCAGACGAGAAAACATCCCAGGTGATGGTGAGTTCCTCCGCTTGATAAGTCCTCCGTAACCATTGCCACCATTGATTTGCGTCACCCTCTAAATGATAGGACGCCAGCTTGACCTTCTGATCCTCGGGAATGTCCTGGAACTCAAAGAATTGTTCCACTCTCGAGAACCAAACAGTTGGATCGTTACCCGAGAAGGATGGGAACTCGAGACGAGCGAGTTTCGCGCCAAAGAATGGCTGTTTACCCCGGTCATCATGATTCGTGTGATAGGAGCCCCCGTTGACGGACTTGTCGCCTTCCTCCGATATTGGCGGCGCGTTCTTGGCCGCGGTGGCTTGCGCGAGCTGTGTCATGGCGAGGTTGAGGGCGGCGAGCTGATCCTGGATAGCTTGGAAATTTTGTTGGTTGATGGTTTCGACGGTTTCGAGAGCCTCGATCCGCTGCGCGTGGGTGCCCATGCCGGGCTCTGATACCAGATGATAAGGGCTGAAGTTATACGAATGTAATGATCCACTTTCTTGGCGGGATTGAGCCAGTTCACTCTTTTCTTGGCGAGAGATAACCAGAGGGGATTTCTTTGCTAAACAATGCTTCCTTATTCCATTAACATTCCAGCTTTTAAGCTGTTCAACCCATAACAAAGAAGACTAAAAATCAGGACTCTAACTTCACATCCCACCTATCGTGGAAGTGCTTATTCTTCTAACCAACATTCAAACGTTCAACAACTAAAAGTAACAATAATGATAACAAATCCTATTCTACTGGCAAGCAGCTGCAACGGGTCCAACCTTGTGGACTACTCACGTGTGTAACGTGGATTTGGGTGATGGGCTCGGGCCGAACGTCGTGGGCCTGGCTCGGTGATGATTGGTGGTTCATCACAAACCTAACTGTTTTAACGGTCAGACAGTTCCTACGTTACAGGCAGACAAGGTCAAGTTCAAGTATCATTGGTCCTCTGCTCTTCATTACATTGACACTCCTGACAAACTCTGTATTTACAGCTACAATAGTAAGCAATTAACCGGAACCGAATCGAACCATTTCGTTTCGACCGAATCGATCGATTTTAATTGGGGTGGTTTTTTTTGGGAAACAGGGGACTGCAATGATGAGAATGGAGAGAAGGGGAGGTGTGTTGATGGGGCTATCCAGAATTACACTACCCAGCTGCTTACTTACAAATGTGGTGTGATCAGTCCTCCAAATCTGACTG
Source organism: Linum tenue (assembly GCA_946122785.1). Taxonomy (NCBI): domain Eukaryota; kingdom Viridiplantae; phylum Streptophyta; class Magnoliopsida; order Malpighiales; family Linaceae; genus Linum; species Linum tenue. Next base: position 41,141,731 of record CAMGYJ010000010.1, read on the forward strand.
TAAAAAGAATTTACTTCCTTTTTTACTGAATTCATTTTAATTTACTGCTGCATTGTAATATGATTCTGTGGGGTGGTTTTGTAATGACATCAGATAACCTGACAGAAGCCCCTTCTCTTCCTTTCCCATCTCATGGGAGATATCCACCAGGTAACAAAAAAATCCACTCTTTTCACCTTCTTACTGCTTGATTTTATGTTTGTTTCATTATGGGTTAGTATTATTTGTGGGTTTTTGTTTTCCTCTGCAGCCGCTTCATGTTGGATTTCACTTCAGATAAAGGAGGCAACACCATTAACATTCATTGGTACAAAACGAAGACTGTTCTCCACCATGTGAGTTCCCTTGCAGCAACGTTTCGATTTGAGCCCTAAGCTTGATTAATGTGCTAATGATGCCTGCCTGGATCAATGCTAAATTTGCAGGCATGGGATGACAACATAATAGAGACAGCTGAAGAACAGTTCTACAACTCCAATGTGGAGGACTTTATTGGTACACGATTCTGTAGCCGCTTTAAGAGGCGGCTTTTTTCACAACAAGAACATGGCAAGAAATAGAAAGTGTACGGTCATCAAAGAATCGGTATAGCAAATATTCGATTTCACAGAATCTAATTAATTTCAACAAAACCCCTATGATCAAATAGTTGAGTAGTTCACCTACTAAACCAAGAAAGAGCAATCCGCAGCAGATGGGAAGCAGTTTCACGGCGGGTAGGGCTCCCTGAGACAACATCACGACTTGGGGAGGATCCGAGTTGAACTGAAGAAGAAGCAGATGGGAAGCTGCTGCTGATTGCGAGGCTCGTCTCGATTTCTTATTGATTAGTTAGAGGCAGAATAGGCGGGTTCCGTTGAGGAACTTGCTGAATGCTCTGGTGCTGTGAGGGCGGTAGGTAAGTGCGAAGAAGAGAAGAAGCAGGCGAGTGACGGCCACAGACTGCGGCATTGTGCTTGGGAATTGGATCGACAAATCACGGGCTCGTGATGGGCCAGTTTTTTTTTTTTTTAAATTTCAGTAGCGGGTCTTGTACTCTTGTTAGCCCATTATGTGATATTTTGTAGCCCATTATGAGTTTATGACTTTGCTATTACGTAAGTGATAAATAAGATAGTTAGTAAATACTCCGTTTAATACTCATAATGTACCTGTACGTACTTTATTCGTTTAAAACATTTGTAATCGTATTATTGTCAAGTCGTTTCATTTTTTCTCGTTCATTTGATGGCTCCCGTACTAAACACGTATAAAACTCGTATAACACGTTTATGATCCGTATTTTAATAATGAAATTGTTAACTTTACTATTATTTATATATTTATTTATTTTTAAAATAATTAATTTTATATATTTATGACTATTAACGTACTATTAAATGTAACTTTAGCTTAGAGATGAAGTATAATATCCGTACGTAATTTTTACGTAACTTTCCTGTATCGTATTGTACTAACTATGAATCAGATTAATTTTATATATTAATTACTTGTCAAATTAATACTATCATTAGTGTAATTACCTTGCTCTTAATTTCCCTCTTTTAGTTCATATTGGTGACTACATCACATTATTGGTGTGGTATATTCGGTAATCCCGATTATGTCTCATCGATAGACTTTTATCTCTTTAGATAGAGATTTCTAGCACCATAGTCGTGCATTATTGGTTGGTCATTTTCAGGTGCTCATATGGTATGAAAGCAATTGAAGGAAGTTTCATCAATCTATCAGGTGATAGTTTAGTCTTATTCGTTTATACAAATTTATGAGAATAATTAAGCTTTCTCTGTCGAAGATTGCTAATGTCCCTTTATTTTCTTTGTTGTGGATTTTTGTTGCAACTCGATACCGATCATCCAGCATACTCCGTTGAAGGAAACTACACTCGCCGGCGGAACTATCGTGGAGATGTTGGGTTTGTGTTTTTGTTTTATTTCTCCGTCAGTGTCGTGTCTTTGCTCCTCGGAGCGCTTCTTCAGAGCGGCCCAAGTAGTGGCTTAACAGGCTCTTTCATCGTAGTCTGGTTGCATACGGACTAACGTATTTATTTTGAGTCAGTCTTGTAATCGTGTCGAGTTTTTGTCTCATGCCCTTTGGGCTTGCCTTGAAAAAAAAACTATTAATCAGAGTTCTCCAGGAGGGAAAGAGATTCTTCTCAAATCGGTCGTTCAAGCTATTAGAGTTAGGCCCGCCCGTTGGCCGGATGAATGGCATCATTAGTATAAAAGTTAGTAGTAATTATATGAATCATTTATGTGTTCCATAACCAATTGTTTATATGAATTCAAAACTCCAAATAATATTGATGCAGTTATAACATAACAAAATAGTATGTTACTGTCAAATCAAGTTTTGATAAGAATTATCATCATACTAATATAAACCAATCAAAGTTATGAAAAAAAAAGCAAACATAGTTGTTGGTTTCCTGTTATGGTAAAAGAAAACTATACAGCATACCTAGATCTAAGGTGGTGATCTCAACACTTTTTTTTTTGGGATATGCAATATAAGTGATCCCTTGTAAAAATAAAGTCATAAATCAGAGGAATTTTATAATGTTCTAAAAGACTAAAACATGAAAAAATTTAGTTTTTGATTTTATAATACAAATGGAAATTGTACTTTGTACTTATATATTTATTATAATTTTTTTATGGTACATACTGAACTTGTACATTTAATGTTAGGGTACAAGTGTAATTTATATCATGAAACATAAATACTTTAAAGTATAGCAGGGCTCCATAAAACATGATTCACTAGTAAGTACGATATGACTTAAGGGGTCGTTTGCTATGTAAATTTGCATTAAGGCGTTAGCCAGCTGGTTTATAGAACCATAGAGCTTATGCAAGAAAATGAACCTCGATGATGATATGAACCTCGATGATGTGACTTAGTAGTCATCTTGTTTCTGGTAATTACTTTTTCAAATTCGAAGTCTATATGGTCTAATAATGTGGTTGGACATTTGTACATTATCATGGACCCCTACCGCTCCAACTCCCAGCACCGAGGCCAAAAATTCCTGATCTTCACAGACAATATTCTTACTGAAACAGACAGCTGATTTGGCCAAGTTCACCCGTTGGCCACTCAACTCCTCATACTCATTTAGGACCTCGATCAAATTTTCACACTCCCGGAGAGTACCTCGCAGAAATAAATACGAGTCATTTGCAAAGAACAAGTGCGAGGTCCGCGGAGCACGAGGAGCCACTTTAACTCTCTCCAATCTTTTGTCCGAAATAGCCTTACGAAGGAGCGTCGCGAAACCCTCAGTGCAAAGCACGAACAAAAGAGGAGAGAGAGAGTCCCTTGCCTTAACCCCCGAGAAAGAGTAAAATATCCTGAAGGAGTCCCATTCATAAGAACAGAAGAACCACAAATTTAACCATGCATATATATGAATTGAAGAACCACAAGAAAAAAGACGAGTTGGCTAGTTATCTCCTCGAGTTGGATATATACGCAGAGAGGAGAAGCCATACAAGAAAATGTCATGGGATCATATAAGTCATTGAAGACCTGGTCATTTATTAACGTAGCTTTGATTGGTTAATCATATACTTTTATACTTATTATTAAAGTAATAAAGTCGTTACTGTTGCATTAGAGGTTGGTTAAAGTGACAAGTAGCTTTAATTTTTGATGGTAACAGCCACCTCTAAATGAAACACGTGGCTGTTATAAAAAAAAATTCAAGGGCTTGATTTTGTTTGATACGTGAACATGGACTAAATCTTGTTGAGTATTTCAAGTTTGAGATTAAATCAGGAGGATTGCTCTATCAACGCTGTCATTTTAGGTAACAGGCTGATCTCCAGGGAAGTTGCCTTTCTTGTGTGCAACGGCTAGTTGGCTCTCGCTATAAAGCACTGCGACCGGCTCTGTGTGGAGATACTTTTGGCAAAAAGCTTAAGAGCGGTAAAGGGCTGAAGCTAGGAAATTGCAAAAGGGGTTTGACTAACTCAGGGGTATAGGATCTGAGTATGTCAAGGCAGATCAGATCAAGGTTGATCTGGGTTCGTTGATTTCTTTATCTTTGCAATTTCTGTTTTGTGATCTTATTTTTGCTTTTTGATTGATATAAACTAAGAAATAAATAAAGATCTCCCAGACCATATTCTGGGACGTGGAAGTAAACCATTGCACTTGGGCGAACCACGTTAAAAATATCGAGTGTCACTTTACTTTTCAGTTCTGGGTTTGTGTTTCAAATCATTTCTTTGAAAGGTTGTTCTTCCTCTGTGTTTCAATCTGCTGAGTTCGAGTGCTCTGCTATTTACAAAGAAGGAATCGAGTTTGAATTCCTTGATCTGCAGAGACTGGCCTTTAAGGTTGTCTTTTATATTGTAACTTGGGCTGGTGTACGTGTAGAAATTAGAACGTGGGCTAGGAATACGTTGGGCCCAGTTATAAAGCGAAGGAACGATCCGTGTCAAAGACACTCGTCGTCTTCACTCGCTTCTCTCCCAAACTGGTCCCAATTCAGTTCCTCTGAACCATAAAATCGCGTCCCCTCTGTATCGAGTTCAATTGGTATCAGAGCTGCTCCTTGAAGAAGCTTATTACTGCCAAGGTCAACGATCCCATGGCTTCGAGCTCTTTTGGTCATGCTGCGCTAAATCATCCTCCCTTGTTCACCGGTTCAAACTATACCGCGTGGAAAAAGAGGATGAAACAGTTCATGTGGGGAATTGACGAAGATTTGTGGTTAGTTGTTCAAGATGGTCCAATTGAGATGAAAGATGAAGAGCAAATGTACTGGTCGGCGGCTCAGAAAAAGAGCGCCCAATTAAACCAAAGAGCGATGCATGTCTTGCAGTCGGCAATGAGTCCCGATGAAGCCGACCAAGTGGAGAACTGTGCTACAGCTCAAGAGATCTGGGTAACCCTGGAAAGCACTTATGAAGGTACGTCCAACATTCGAGAATCTCGTATAGACCTTCTTGTTCATGAATATGAGGCTTTCAATATGAATAAAAACGAAGGGATTCATGAAATGTACTCTAGGTTTACTGTGTTAATTAACAAGTTAAAGGGTATGGGAAAAACGTTTCAAACCAAGGATATTAATAGAAAAATTCTCAGATCTCTACCTAGAGAGTGGTTACCTAAAAGAACAGCTATTGAAGAGGCTAAAAACTTAACCACTCTTCCCACTAGCGAACTGATAGGGTCTCTCTTAAGCCATGAAAACGTTCTAAAACAAGTTGGCCAAGAAGATGATAAGAGGAATAGGAATTTAGCATTCAAAACTAGGGCCTTAGAATATGAAATGGACAGTGACTTAGAAAGTGACTTCGACAAAGAATTTGCTCTTGTCAGCAAACGCTTTCATAGAATGCTGAAATTTAAAAATGAGCAAAAGCAGAGATATGATGGAGGCTATGATAGAACTAAACATGTTTCTCAAGCAAGGCTGCTACCCCAGCAGACCAGAAAAACTGAAACAGGTCAGCAAGACAAAGAGTCACAGGCTTGCTACAAGTGTGGCAAGTTCGGCCATATCAGAGCACACTGTCCTCTGACCCTGAAAGCTAAGGAGAAGGCAATGAAGGCATCCTGGAGCGACTATGAAACAGACCAGGAAGATCATGAGTCAGACAATGAAGCCTTCATGGCAAGATCTGAATCTGAGGAAGAAGTGGAATCCAACACAGATAATCATAAATGGTATCTCGACAGTGGTTGTTCTCACCACATGTCTGGTAAGAAATTTCTTTTCTCTTCTCTGACTTTAGTCAATGGAGGTAAAGTGTGGTTTGGAGATAATGGATGTGGAAAAGTCATTGGTTCTGGAACTATTGGTAAGAAACCTTTTCCTTCATTTAGAGATGTCTTGCTTGTGGAAGGGCTAAAACACAACCTCCTATCTATAAGTCAGTTGTGCAGTAATGGCTATAACGTTTTGTTCGAAACTGATGGCTGTGTTGTCAAAAGAAACAAGGATGAAAAAGTGATGTTTGTTGGAAAACGGTCAAATAACATGTATGTTATTGACTTGAGTAACCTGCATGCTTTTAATGAACTGTGTTTCGTGTCATCTTTTCAACATGAACTGTTGTGGCATCGAAAAATGGGTCATGTCAGTCTTAAAAAACTTGTCAGTTTAACCAAGCTAGGTATGGTGAGGGGTGTTCCTGTTTTAAAAGACAAATCAGACTTCTTCTGTGACACATGTGTTAGTGGAAAACATACTAGGAAGTCTTTTAAACCCAAGAAGGACATAACCACTCATGAAATGTTTGAACTAATACACATGGATCTTTTTGGTCCATGTAATGTCACTAGTTTGGGTGGAAAGAACTATGTCTTCATTCTTGTGGATGATTTCTCGCGTTATACTTGGATTTACTTTCTTGCTAATAAAGATGATGCTCTTTCCAAGTTTAAAAACTTTGTGTCACTCTTCTTTAACAAAATCAAAACTGTTAAGAGTGACAACGGAGGCGAGTTTGTTTCTGAAGAATTTGAGTCAGTCTGCAATGAATCTGGAATTGTTCATACATTCTCAGCTCCACGCACTCCACAACAAAATGGAGTCGTGGAACGAAAGAATAGAACTCTTATTGAGTGCGCCAGAACTATGTTGCTAGAGTTCAATCTTCCTAAGTACTTCTGGGCTGAGGCTGTGAATACAGCTTGCCACTTGATAAATCGCGTGTTAGTTAGAAAAGGGATTAACAAAACTCCTTATGAAATATTCAAAAATAAGACACCAAATCTGGCTTATCTTCATCCTTTTGGTGGTCCTTGCCATGTCTTGAATACTAAAGATAAACTGGGCAAATTTGATGCGAAATCTGATCAAGCTATATTTCTTGGATATTCTGTTAAGGATCAAGCATATCGAGTGTTCAACAAACGTACTAAAAAGGTAGAAGAGTCAGTGCATGTAGTTTTCAATGACTCTCACTCTGGTTGCAAGCAACTTGTGCAGGAAATTCAGGAGTATGATTTACTGGAAATGACTCATAAGACAGTGGATGAGCCTACAGAGGAAGGAAATGAAACAGAAAGGCAATCCTCAGGAGAAAATAATACTGAGTCCACTGTAACAAATGAAGAAGAGTCATTTAACAACCCTCCATCTGCACCACCTCATATTCAGAAACGCCACCCAGCAGAACAAATCATTGGAAACATCAACGATGGGCTTCGCACAAGAGGTAAGTACATCCCTGGTCAATATGCTTATGTTTCTCAATTTGAACCAAAAAACTACAAGGAAGCACTTAAAAATGATGATTGGTTCTTTGCTATGGTAGATGAGCTAGCTCAGTTCAAAACTTTGAATGTCTGGGAACTTGTACTTCGTCCTTTAAATCAATCATTGATTGGAACTAAGTGGATATTTAGAAATAAATCTGATGAGGAGGGTATTATTATTAGAAACAAAGCCAGACTAGTGGCCCAAGGGTACACACAGGAGGAAGGGGTTGATTATGATGAGACCTTTGCCCCTGTTGCTAGACTGGAATCCATACGTCTCTTGTGTGCTTATGCGTGTTATATGGGTTTTCCTTTGTTTCAAATGGATGTTAAGAGTGCCTTCCTGAATGGAGACATTCAGGAGGAGGTTTATGTCTCACAACCTCCTGACTTTGAGGATCATGAACACCCAGACCATGTTTACAAACTTAGAAAAGCTCTGTATGGACTAAAACAAGCTCCAAGAGCTTGGTATGATAGACTTACAACTTTTCTGTGTCAACATGGTTTCACTCAAGGGTCTGTAGATAAAACCCTCTTTATAAAACACAAGTCAAATGACATACTTCTTGTTCAAATCTATGTCGATGACATTGTGTTTGGAGCCACTAATACTGATATGTGCTCTGAATTTTGCAATTCAATGAAGGATAACTTTGAAATGAGCATGATGGGGGAACTTCAGTATTTTCTTGGTCTTCAAATTAAGCAAACCAGTAATGGTACTTTTATTAGCCAGACTAAGTACATTTCTTCAATGCTTAGTAAATTTGATATGATGAGTCTAAACTCTAGCCCAACACCCATGGCTATCAATCTAAAACTGGACAAAGATGAAACTGGTACTTCAGTTGATGAGTCCAAGTTCAGGGGAATGATTGGATCCTTATTATACCTAACTGCCAGTAGACCTGACATACAACATAGTGTATGTTTGTGTGCTCGCTTTCAATCAAATCCTAAAGAAAGCCACATGTCTGCTGTCAAAAGAATTTTTAGGTATTTAAAGGGTACCATGGATGTAGGGCTATGGTATTCTAAGCATGATTTGTTTGACTTAGTTGGGTATAGTGACTCAGACTTTGCTGGTAGTCTAACTGATAGAAGAAGTACCTCTGGAAGCTGTCAGTTTGTTGGTACATCCTTAGTCTCCTGGTCCTGTAAAAAACAAGGGGCAGTTGCCCTCTCCACAGCAGAAGCTGAATATATAGCTGCAGGGGGTACTTGTACTCAATTGCTGTGGTTAAAAAGTCAATTACAGGACTATGGACTATTCATGTCAAACATACCCTTATTTTGTGATAACACCAGTGCGATATGTATGTCTAAGAATCCTGTTCAGCACTCCCGTACCAAACATAGAGAAATTAAGTACCATTTTATTAGGGATCTCGTTAGTGCTGGTACCATAAATTTGCAATATGTCAGTACTGAATTCCAACTTGCTGATTTATTTACCAAGCCTCTTTCCTTTGATCGATTTTCTTTCCTTTGCTGGGAAATTGGCTTGCGATCTCTTTCCTCTATCTCGTCTGAAATAGGAACCTAAGTTGTACTAGGTTACCTTCTTTGTTTGTTGTAATTGCTTTTCCGTGATCTTTGCTGCTTGTTTCTTTTGTTAATCTTTTGATCTTTGGCTTACCCTTTTTGTTTGGTCTGATTCTGGGTGATTTTGCTCTTTCCTTTAGTTTGAGTCTAGGGTGTGTCTATTTATTTCTGCTTCAGTCTCGTTTTTCTTTTATTCATTGCAAGTTATCTTTTCATCTTTCTTTTTCCTGTGTCAACCATGGTGTATGCCTTTGCCTTGACCTACTCCGGATCCTTTTTCCATGACCCTGTCCTTCCAAACTACCACCGCCACACTCAGTCCTTTGCCAATCGTCCCATCAATCCTTCAACCATCCTTCTTGTTCCTGATTTCTTGCCCTTAGGATTGGATGTGATGCCTTTTATTCAGAACCTCGGTTGGGAATTCCTGCTGTCTCCTGAAGCTTCCTCTACCCTTGTCTGTCCTGAGGCTGTCAGGTTTTTCTTCTCCAACCTGCGTTATTTTGGTCTTCAATCTCGTACCTTGACCTCCCTTGTGCATGGGCACATGATCACCCTTCCCCTGCATGATATCAGTAGGTTGCTCCATATTCCTGCTTTCGGGGAGGCTCTTGCCCATCCTGCTGAACTACCCTTGTTCAATTTTGATGTGGTTCATGAGGCAGTCCACCTCACTGGTCATGAACCTGACCAAGATGGGTCCTTCTCTGCAGATCTCCTCTACCCTTCCCTTAAAGCTTTTCACTTCATCCTGACCAGGGTCTTTCTTCCTCGCTCTGTTCATCTCAATCGTGTCCTGCCTCTAGATTTGTGGATCCTGTCTCACGCTGTTGCTGCTGTCCCCTTGGATTTCTCTCATCTTCTGTTTGGAGCTCTGCTTCCCTTTATAGATCATAATTTTCATGCTCCTCTTCCTTTTGGTGCCATGATTACCCGTCTATTGCTTGCCTTGCCCTTGAATCTGTCACCTTATCGTACTGAAAATCCCTCTCTGTGGCTCACTGCGGATGATGTGCTTAATGAAATTGGGATTGCGATTGAGGGGGAGGATGCGGACATCTTCCACTGGATCAGCAGCGACTCCGATGCAGAAAATGCTGTGGAAACTCCTGAGTTGGCAGAACCAGAGATAGATGCTGAGCCTGCACCTGCTCCTCTTGCAGCTTTTGCAGTTGATCTTCTAGAGCTCTATGGATCTGATACTGATTAGAGTTGTCTTTGGTTTTATTTGATTCTTTGGTGAATTGTAATTTCATTTAAAATTGAGGAGAATGCGGTTGTTGTAGGTTTAACACGTTACTCCAACGTGAGTTTCGATTTATGTTCAGAAAAATAAAAAATTGTAAAATTATATTGGAGGTCGTATCAAAAAAGTTAGCATTGGAATATTTTATGTTAAAATTGTAGTTCAACAGTTGTTAAATCAGGCTTGACACGTTCCTCCAACCCGAGCCCCGACTTATGTTTACTAAACTCTCATACCAATTTAGATTATGTTAGGAGTTTTTCTATTGGACCGCCAGTACGGTTCAATCGTAGTTCAAACGTGACTAAATCAGGTTTGACACGTTGCTCCAACCCGAGCCTCGATTTATGTTCATGTATACCAAAAGTTGTAAAACCATACCAAAGGTCATACTAGGAAAGTTAGCATTGGAGTATTTTGTGCTAAAATCGTAGTTCAATCATGGTTAAAATCAGGCTTCACACGTTGCTCCAACACGAGCATCCAAGTATGTTCAGAAAAAAGCCAAAAGTTGTAAAATCATACCGGAAAAGTTAGCATTAGGGCATTCTGTGCTAAAATCGTAGTTCAACCGTGATTAAATTATTTCATACAGCTAAAATAAGCTATCGATTTTCTACCGGACCTCTACTAAACGATGTCACAAATCAAATAAGGATTAGCAAACAATACATCTAATCCTGTGAGAAGCCGCAGCAAAGCGCGGCACAGAATCTACCTAGTTCAATATTATTGAAATAATGGAGTATAGTGTGTATAGGTGGTTACAATTGAAAGTAAAACTACGAAACCAATTATAAAAAGAAGGAAACCAAAGTGGCTGACACAAGTCACTCGTCCTAAACTTGAATATGTTCCGTCACATCGAACCCATCTTATCATTGCAAAATCAAAAGTGGGACTTTCTTTAAATTTCCCAAAATTAAATTGAAATGGAAAAAAATTTGGGAGTACTTGATGATATGCTTGAAACGATTGGCATCATTCCCATTTCTATCTTTTGCCACTTCTTCTCCGTATGTATCTTGTTCTCTTTACTTGGAATTTCCCCTTTTCCATTTTGGTTGTTCTTTTCCTTTGTTATCATGAAAATAAATTATGAGTTCCAGTAGTAAAATGTTTCCAATCATATAATTGGTACTTGACATGATCAACTTTGATTTGTCGACATCCTTGGAAAGACTACTTCCACAACGAGGGAACTATCAACATAGTCAATTAACAACCAAGGTACGTAGTTAATTATTTAGGTCAATTAACAAAAACGGACACACTAAGATGATTGTTCAAGGTGAAAAAGTTATGAATAGATCATTTAAACTTGTATAACAACAAAAACAACTTTTTCGTACTAGGTTTAATTTGTTTATGGAGAAAAATTGCACCGAGCAAACCCTAACAATGAATTATTTAACAATTGATTGTAGCACAAAGTATGAGGAACCTAAGAAAAATGGTGGATTAAATAGAAAATTATTCAGTCATGATGGAGATATCGAAGGCTAGTTGATTAATTCGATCAACTATACAATAGCAGACGTCATGTTAATAAGGAAATACGTAGTGATTCTCTACAAGGATACATCGGCGGATCCAGGGGGCCGCCCCCGGGCCGCGGTCCAACCCTTTTCTGGATCTCGAGCTTGTAATTTCCGATTTTTGGTATTCGTTTCAGTGTTTTTCACGTTGCGATCCAGCCATCTCCACCTTTTTTCAAAAGTGGCACAGTGCTCTACCCTGTCCTGGATCCGCCGCTGCAAGGATAGCTATCACATTAAAGATATTCTTCTGGCTGTAGCAACTTGGATTGATTAAAGTGATTAATAATCAAGACTATTTAGTTTGGATTAGATAGTGTAATTTGATATTTATCCCACAAATTTCGTGTTAATGAAAGTCCAAAACCGATAATTATGTAATAGCCATCGGTTACACTGTTAGAGAGTCCACCAACATGTCTCATTTCCACCCTATAGTAACATGCATGGGATACCACCTAGCTAATTAAGCTTTGTTCGTTTCTGACTGTGCATTTCCTTTTCTTGTACTGTTGAAACTCTGAACTAATATGGATTTTTTGACACGTTGTGTTTGAACGTTATCTCATCAGGAATTCATTATAGCTTCTCTGGTCAATCACGCATCTATCTTACTAACACAATGCCAGCTGGCAACACAATGCCAACAGAAAAACTGTCATCGTGACCGACTTAAAAAAATAGAAGGGCGGCAAAACATATGTGAACAAGAACTAATTTTACATGCAGTATTTTTCTTCTTTTTATCTCGTTACGATAATAGTGTATTTCAAGTCCCGTGACTGGCCTCGTACTAATGGATTAGGTGAACACTAATATACAGGGGTCATTTCCCTTGTATTACCAATGTGGTAATCCTCCCTTCAAGTCAAAGATCACGAACTTCGTGTACTCACCTCAGCGATTATCTTGATCCGCCAGACACCTTGTATCGATGGCTTCTCGTTACAAGGATTTTCCACTTTGGGCTAAGCCCGCACGGATTTACTCTTGGGTCCTCCCCAAAGGCCTATTACTAATTGGGCTAGGTGGACATTAATATACAAAAATTCCTTTCCTTGTATTTTCGATGTGGTATTTGGATTGTCCCGTATTCTCGCCATATAAGTTGTTTCATCGCCATCTTTAGATAAGATAGATCTAATTTGATTTGTTTCCTATATAAAAGAATGAGCGAACAACTAGTAATTAAATCTTACCAATTTTGTGATAAACATATATAGGGGTGGTAAACGGTAATCCGGTAAACGGTTTACCGTTTTACCGAACCGGTAACCGTCGGTAAACGGTAAACCGTTTACCGGCGGTATCGGTAGCCGAGCGGGAAGTTGGTGGAGTCGGTTTACCGAACACGGTATCGGTAAATACCGACAGTAAATTGGTAATACCGATACCGAAATCCCCCCTCCCTACTCCACTAACATATAACATATACATCATTATTCACAAATATAAAATATTACATACATGAATGTAAGTAAATATAGGCCTAAAAAATATTGTAAATAAGAGTTAATAATAAATTATTAATTACAAAAATGATGAAAAAAACTCAAAATATTACAACATCACCCCACTTCCAAAAATTCGGTTCGGTAAACCGACTGAAAAACCGCCCCGAAATTGCTTCTGACGGTATTTCGGTAATACCGGTTTGTAACCGTTTACCGGTAATTCGGTAATCGGTAAACCGGTTACAAACCGGTATCGGTAATCGGTAACCAATTTGACCAACTTCGGTATACCGAAACCGGTAAATTCGGTAAATAATTTACCGTTTACCGACCGAATCCCACCCCTAAACATATACGGTAATATAAATTAATATTTATTGTAGGTTAGCCTATGGATGTGGGAACAGGGCGGACCTAAGGCAAGGGGAGGGGTGTCATCCGACACCCCTCCCCTCCGCTCGAAAATTTTGTGAAGTACCTCCATTTTTTGTACAATTTTTTTTAATTTGAAACTTCCGACACTGCTCTAATAATTATAAGCGACACACCTTCATTATACGAGAATAGTTTTAATGTTATAAAGTTATTCATCATAATTAGTAATTAACAATAATAAGTAAAATCAAATAAGCATGCTTGTTTTAAGTAATCCACAACCCAATTTAACTTGTCGATTTGTAGTTAATAGGTGAATTGCGTATATTTATGGGAGATTGTAGTTTGATTTTGGTTAATTTGGTAGAACTAGAGAAAAATGTTAATGATATTACTTTAGGCATACTTTGTTTATTCTAAAATTGTCGATTGGTAGATTGTAGTTTACTATATTTGATTGTAAACTAATTTATTTTAACTTAATTTCATTTTAGATGTAGGTCGATTCTCTTTGGTTTAGGGACTAATTTATGAATGATTATGTAGTTATGTATATCGAAAAAGGTTTGATTTGCAACATAAACGATGAATGTATTTTAAAAAAATCTCAGGATATGAAAAATCGTCATAATTCGTAATAAACATTAGGGCTAGCAGAACGGTTTTCGGTTAGCAGTTAACCGGACGGTTTCAACCGAACCGACCGGTTTTCGGCTAACCGAAAAACCGGTTCTGAATACAGCGGTCGGTTGGTGGTGGGAAAGGGCAGGGGTTCGGCTTGCCGACTAACCGGGGTCGGTAACCGGCTAACCGACCTCTTCCCTTTCCCCAAAAACGATCCCGCTTCGGCCCTACCACTAACCCTAAGAAATCGACCCTCCTCCCCCCAATTCCCAAATCAATCGTGCAGCCCTCTTCCCCTTCCCCCTTCTCGTCTTCTCCCGCAGAGAGCTCCAGCCCTCCACCATCGTCGATGTTCCACCAGGGATATTGTAACCCTCACCGGCTTCCCTATCGCCGATACATCCGAGTTTCTGCTTCTCTCAACCGTCATCGTTGGTAGATTCGAACTCGATAAGGTTTTCCAGGAATTTCTTGTGAAGCGGCAACTGAGTATTGGAGATCTGATTAATTGCAATTGACGGATTCAAGAGAGGTAACAGAGTATCGCTGGGGCGCGGATAAGAGTAGCGCTGATTAATTGCAGTTGAGGGATTCGAAACCCAGGCAACAACCCGACACCCGCCGCCTCCACCCTCGCCGCCCCGCCACCTCCACCATCGTCGACGTCGCCCCGCCGCCTACACCAGCACTCCTGCAGCAGCTCGTCGCCCTCCCAACACAAGCAGCAGCTCCCGCAATTATGTATGTTTAGTAGATTGAAAAGTAGTGACCTGTCTTTGTTGATGGGTTAATGGAAAAGTTTGTTACTGTTCATGAATCTTATTCCAAATGCAACTCTTTTCTGCTTTGTCTCACTCTCGATTCCATGCTTCGTCTCACTCTGCTTTCAAGGTCGGTTAGGCAACTAAACCGAACCGGTCTTCACATTTTCGGTTGCCTCGGTTAATTCGCACCTAAACCGAAAACCACCCGGTCGGTTTGCGGCTAACCGGGACTGCTGGGGCGGTCGATCGATGGTGGGTATTGGTCAGGTCTCGGTTTAATCGAAAACTGATAATTCGGTTTTTGGTTAAACCGAAACCGACCGGTTGCCAGCAGTGGCGGAGGCAGGCCCTTTGGGGCTTGTCCCGGGACAGGGGTAAATTTCGGTGGAACAAAAATACGCCATATATATTTATATTGGTGATGGAACACGACACCTATAGGTAGTATTAGAGTACTTTGTCACTATAACACAACTTATTATTTGTCCAAAATTAATTTATTATACTATAAACGAAATTCCAATTGCAATAAAGACCTAATCGGGTCTCTTTTCTTCTTATGGCTATTCGATCTTTTCCCCAACAACCTTGAAATTATCTAGCGACAACGGCAATCACACTAGTTTTGATCTACCAATTACAACTGCAAGTGTAACAAGAGCATTTTTCAATTTTGAGTTATATTAAGAACAAGTTTCCAAGTCGATTTAGCGACCAGTTTGCTAATACTTATTTAGTAAGATACATTAAAGACTTATATAATAGTGCAGACAACGAATGTTTTTCCGTTTCTTTCACTATATGAAATTTCTTTGTAGTTGTTTCTGAAAAGTATGATTGTATAATCGGTTATTTTTAATTTATGAATGAATTATTCGGATATAATTATTTTTTATTAAATAATTCATTTATTAGATACTTATAGTCTTATATATTTAAGTTATGAAAAAATGACAGAGGTAGTTTGAAATGCTGCCTCCGCCACTGGTTGCCAGCCCTAGTAAACATGACGTTGCGAACTTATAAATGAATTTCTAGTAATTTCTATTAAACTTATTTTTAATTATTATATTTTTTATCGGCAACACCCCTCTTCAATAATCCTAGGTTCGCCACTGGTGAGAACTGTTAGAGAATTGTATAAAATACATAACTTTTTCTCAATAACAACTTGAATTATTGGAACTAACTACGTGTTAGACATGTCTATATTAAGTCTAGGATACCCTTTGAACTTTATTCACTAACACCATCTCTATACATCGCAATAAAAGGGGATCGAGAAAAGGAATAACAATTTCTTTTCCTCCATGGCATGGGGTCGAGAAAAGAGCATGTGGTGATGAATAGAGAATATTTAAGTACAACCCACTATTTCCTCTAACCTCTCCAGCTACTAATAACTAGATCCCCACTATTTATAGTACTGTACACTTGTTGGTTCGTCTATATAAATCTCTGCCCTCTTCACCTGACTTTTCGTTTAACTATGCACTCCCATCCCATGCATGAAATGAGAGCACCACTTGTAAATCGCCCTTATGGAGCTGCTGGTTATAACGGGACAATGATCTGCAGCAGCAGCAGCAGCAATGGCGGTACAGAAGTGGGAATTAGTCACGACCATGATCATGAGCTGAGAAGAGGGCCTTGGACGCTGGAGGAAGACACTCTTCTCACCCATTACATCGCCAGGCATGGCGAAGGCCGCTGGAACATGCTCGCTAAATGTGCTGGTATGTTATATCGAAACTAACCAGTTATGATCTCAATAATAACTCGAGTTGTTGGGAAATGATTTGTTAAATCCTTTTTAATCTCTTAACAGGACTGAAAAGAACTGGGAAGAGTTGCAGGCTAAGATGGCTGAATTACTTGAAGCCGGATATTAAGAGAGGGAATCTCACTCCCAAAGAGCAGCTTCTGATCCTTGAACTCCATTCCAAGTGGGGTAATAGGTAAAAAAAAAAATTCTCTTTTTAAGGAAAAATACCAATACTAATATATATATATACTTCGCGTTGTAATTAAATATTAGTGATAATTTTTTTTTTAATTAGGTGGTCACGAATAGCTCAACATCTGCCTGGAAGGACGGACAACGAGATCAAGAACTACTGGAGGACGAGAGTGCAGAGGCAGGCTAGGCAGCTCAACATCGAATCCAACAGCAAAAAATTCCTCGACGCTGTGAGGTGCTACTGGATGCCACGTCTGCTTCAGAAAGTCGAGCAACAACAGCAACCAACTTCATCATCATCATCAGATGGTCAACTTCCTGATGATCCTCCAGCTGGTTCTCTGTTCTCGCCTGCAGCAGATCATAGCCGCCATCTTGATGATGATCAGCAGCAACTCATGGTCAACCCTTATTATTCTTTTCCGACACAAGAAGAGGAAACCGCCCACTTCTCCAACTCGGCCTCGGTCAACGATCTCATGACCGCCGCCCTTTCCACAGACAACACAACGACGTCGTACCAGCAGCAGCACCAGCAAAACACCGAGGCGGGGAAGATTGCTGAATCGGAGTATGTCGGAATATTCTCCATGGGAAACTGCAACTGGAACATTGTTTTGGAAGATGGAGACTGTCATCAGTACCATGAAGAGATGGCGGATCCAACAGCTGATCATGAATTATGCCAGGTGGGAGGCGATGATGGCAACTGGGTCGGGTATAATTATGACGTGGCGGATACACTCTGGAACTTGGATGACACGTGGCAGTACGGGATTCGAGGGAACGAGCATCTAGCTAGTTATTAGTTGAGATATAGGAGGAGAGGGAGAGGTACTTAGATGATGATGTTCTTTTGTTAATTGTCTTAAAGGGTGCACTTATTAAGCCCCTCATTGTACTCTAGCTAGCTAATAGCTATAGCCTATAGGTCATAATATTGATTAGAGTCGTATTAGATCGTGATATGTTATTCTATGATTTTCATTAAGGGATCGTATTAATTAATTATCATCATTCTCCAGTGCAAATAGATTTTTTTTATATAACGGTGATATAATGTTTTTTTTTTTATCATTACTTGCTATTTAAGATATTTGAATTTGGGATCTCTATAAGTTGAAAACCAATGATTGTACCACTAAATCGAATTCTTGTTCGCAAAGATTTTCATTGGCTGGTTGAGGGACTCCCATCAACCCTGATTGAGTTGGTATTTGGTTGGTGTATATGTTTGGTGGCCATGCTTTTTTTTCCTAATTAGTCTTCCCTTCGGTTAGAGACTTCTATACTAAAAAAAAGTATATCCCTTTCTCCAACTAATTAATTATAAATATCCATATGTCCATTTCTCAAACTTTGTGATTGAAAAATATTTAGCATCCACCCTAATAGAAGTCTAAATCTAAATCAACTCACTTAGAAATCGCTAATCCAAAAAGTCCTGATCTATCGTAGATTATTTGTAAAAGAGTGATACTTCTAAAAGTTCATACTTATTGCTTTTTCGAATATTAATTAATTTAAACCACATCTTGTGCTCCACCTCCATTTTCCGATATGTACTAAGTACTAACAGAAAAGGAAGAGATGGTCGCGATTGGTTGTGAATTGAAAGGAATGATGGACAGAAGTGATAACACATAAGGATTGAAAAAGAAAAGTGTTGTCACATCTACCAAATCCACAGGACATCAAAATTTTGATGAAAAGACTTTGAGAGAGGTGGAGGGATGGAATTGGGTGAATGTATGTAGTCCCAATTAAAACATTTGTTACACCACTCTTGACATTGTTTTTTCCTTTGTTCTTATTCTTTATTTATTATTAGTATCATTGCCAGAGATGTATTCAACTCGATCGGTTGCTGATTGCCAGGAGTAAACACAAGGCAATGAAGGCATGCCTATAAGTTACTATAGTGATAGTTGAACTATTGTGATGTGTGAGAAAGGAATGCATTACACAATCACTCGTATTATTTATGGACCGCGAGTAGATTAGGAGTGTTTTAGTATCTTATTATGTACATGTCTATCAGGGTTTCGATTTATACAATATATTATACTTTTAGTCATTCGATCAATTTATCGCAGAAGCAAGATACTAATTACTTGTTCTAATTTCATCTCTCAATTGCCCTAGTTCTCTCAATTCCGTCTTATTTATTTTTGATCTCATACTCAGATTTTTTCTCTGCTTATGTCTCAAACCCTACCTGAATATTAGGTGGTGAGACTTTAGCTCACCTTCCCGGCTCAAATCCCATAATTTCTCCAAATGTGTTATTTCATACAAACATCACATAGCATATAACAAGTATTGTGACATGTGGTACTATTTGTGGTAATTGATCCCAAATAACAGGTTTGATAAATACCACATCCAAACGACTCATGAATGTAGAATTTTAGTCCCCTCGTTCAGATTTCTGGCTCTTCCACCAATTAAAAAGATATAATCGTGGTGATTACATCTACTCATTCAACATGACATCTAAAGTCTTTTTCATTGGTCAAGGTCCCAATGTATTGGGGAATTGTTTAGCCACCACATTGTCTAAGGTATAGTATAGAGTGGTAGCTAGCTAGCTAGCTAGCCTTTTCCAAAGTGAATGACTTGCATGATATAGGTACCAAGTTCATCCACATATCATATCAAAGGGAAAAAAATTGGCGGTGGGAGTTGCCTATATCATCATATGCGCACATTTTGGCACTATTAATCTGCAGGAATAACGCTATGTATGCAAATCCCAAAACGAATTCTCGTCCAAAGTCAGAATTAGGAAACAAGCAAAAGAATCCCCAAAATGAAACATGATAATGCATGCGACTTGTCAATCCTTTCATTAAAACACTATTATATACCTTATCATTGAACTGGGAAGGGAATGGATCAGTCAGTAACCTTATGGTGAGTAACCATGAGTAACCCGTCCACATCAGCATGACATCAGCATCCTCTCTCTCATGGAAAGCATTTAATTTTTCCATCTTTAATCTTTGACGGACGATTTCTCGCTCATTTTAAGTCGAAATTTAATTTTTTTTGCACAGTTAGATCAGATTAATTGTGCTCTTCAAAATGATATCCACTTTAATATATTTTTCGAACAAAAAAAATTGAGCCATTTTTTACCAGCCTATACCATATGGTATTGACTGGTATTGAAATAAAAGCATACCTATGTTTTGAAAAACGTACCATGGTTGTATGAACAAACCAATACTGTAGGATGGTTGAATACATGATAGTAGAAGTATATTAATTGTAATTTACGACTTTTAACATTGTATACCACACAATACCACCCCGTACCAGGGTGGTATTGTATGGTATTGTGTGGTATTTTTTGGTCCTGTAATTTGTTCACCCAGAAATTTGTAGATCCAATAGATCATGATGAACGCATCCCTTCTGTGCAAACGTTTTCAAAAACGAATTAAAAACGAAGAAGATACCATACAATACCACCTCGTACCAGGGTGGTATTGTATGGTATTGTGTGGTATTTTTTGGTCCTGTAATTTGTTCACCCAGAAATTTGTAGATCCAGTAGATCTTGATGAACTCATCCCTGCTGTGCAAACGTTTTCAAAAACGAATTAAAAACGAAGAAGATACCATATGGTATGCAGTTGGTACCGAGAGGTCGGAATTTTTTTTTCCTAAAAAAATATTGAAAATTGATCTCATTTTGTAGAGCACGGTGAACTCGTTCCATCTGTGCAAAAAAAATTAAAATCCGAGTTAAAACGAAAAAGATATGAGTCAATTAAGAAAGCTAGTGAAAATAAAAATAACCTTAATTCTCCATCTTTAGATCTGGATTTTCTAAATGAAAGGTCCAGATTTCTTGAGCCCATTGAACTGATGAGGATTGGATTATTCAAAGTTCAATAATTACCACTTCGTTGCAAAAGATGACAAAGCTATGTTGGGTCCACTATAAAAAAATTATGAAGGGATACTTGTCGATAAACCTTGATCATCATAATAGTTTATCCAACCAAAATGACAACGTATCCAAACTATATAGTTTGTTTGATATTTCGTGCACAGAAGGTAGAGCTAAATGTAGAGTATTTCACTACAAGAGAGCTACAACCCTTACTCTCAATATTTGACCTAAAATTTTAAGGTGCATGCTTGCATTGAAATGACTGTGGAAGTGGTACGATACTTCATTATGAACCCTTCCAAAATTTGCGCTCGATATTTGTTTAACATATGATCCACATATTGACGGAAGATATAGCCAATCCTGATCTACATCTAACACCGTTGTTAGCAACATATTAGCTAGAATTGGACCAGTTAAAGGGAAACCGATTAGGGTTTTTTTGCATCATGTGGGTCATTTTGACTAGGGGAGGCAGTTGCGTGGATTAATGAAGTTAAAAATGCTTTAAATTTGACAAGGAAATCGTTGATAACCTCATAAAATGTTGGGCGTGACTAACGGACAACAAAAGGTTAACTTCCAGGTTGTACCAAAGGAGAAACATTAATACAGCTAGCTAGATCAGAATCAGATGCATGAAACATGCTATTACTGGTCATGTGGTGATTGACCTCGACATTCAAAGCACTACTGGATGATCAGTTACGTTGGAGAAGTGAAATCTATGCTAGTTTAATGAGCTTCGTCAAATCCATGATCTTTAACAGTACAGCGACAAAATTTCTCTTCATATGGAAAGGATTGATGAATTAGAAGCAAGTGATAGAATTATATGAGTTGATGGTTGGGGGACAAAATTGAATCTATCATATCTATGGGGTCTATTTGCTACTCAATATTGTATTGATTTTACGATTGCAACTCCGAGAAGTGAGAGAGCTTTTTCAACTCCGTAGTACATATATAGCACTGTAGACAGTTGCTGTATTTTACATTTTTTTTTCAAAATACAATAACAAATCGTGGACTTTTGTTGTAACTTGTATTAGTAAGATATTTTTTTAAAAAAAGGAAAAATTAAGAGGGACTCACACATCCTTACATATAATTTCGGGGTCCACCGCTGTATGTTCTTATAAGTGATTACTAAAATTCCAACATTAGACCTCTCGATTAAGCCGTAAGTAACAGTACTATGTCAAAACTCAAAACTAGTTTATTTCCATAAGGCTAAAGTTAAAATTAAATCTTGAGAAGTTTGTAGACAATACTCCAGGGAGAAAAAGGCAATGAGAATAACAGGTGATTGAATAAGATGATGCAAGTACAAACATCATCGTCATCGTTTAGATTGTTATTCCATGGGATTCTTATTCTACCATGTACGCACACTCATGCACATGAGCAGAGTTCCTCTGCTTTTGCTTTTGGAGCAATATCTTCAAAACTTAGCAGCCAAAACAGAACAAGAACACAGTAGCACTGCAACAAAAGATATATGCTCCTAAGTACAAACTACTAGCGCCATCATCCACTATCATCAGTATCTTATTCTATCAGAAATCTCCCCAGCTACCCCTCAATCTCAAATCATATGCCAATATGAAAAAAGTGAAAAGGTGTCATCACATGATGGGAGAAGAAAGGCACTAAATTCTTGCATAGGCTCGTGTTTATTTTAACATTCCTAATAGAATAGTACAAATTTTTACACTTAAGACCTTCGGACAGGTCCGGTTATAGATTTTTATGTCAATATGTCATTCTTTTATATATCCCACACAAATGAAAGTCAATTGATGAGTTTGAAGTTTGTAGAAATACATCATGTTTTGTGTCGGAATAAACTAAAAGCTAATAGAGATCATGAAATTTTGAATCGAAAATTCTTTAGTTAAAACTCCGATATCATGTCAAGAACCAATTCATCGCAATAATTCAAAGTTAATAAGAGATGTCAAAGTACGAATCATATATATCCTTTGTTGTCCTGCCAAGTTGTTTAGGAAGAAATTTACCATACATATTGATTTCCTCCTCACCTCTCTGGTTTGATCAACCCCCTTAGCTCTAAACATCTTATGCATCAAAATGTGCATTTCACTAAACTGTCTACTGCAGCATGCACGCAGCCTCTGCACATGTAAAAGCGTGAGGAGACTGAACTCTCCAAGTTATTAATGGAGGAGGGGCCAAACAAGGGAGAATTCCTTGGCCTCTCTTCTTAGCTTCCTTGATTTCCCTTTCATATGGACAGAACATTGTATATATACTGCTTGCATATGGCTGCTTTAGTTAACCAGCCACGCTTTCTAAATAAAGGAACAAAAAGGCAAGGAAGAAGTCAAAGAGTGAAGATTAGTCTACTTTTTCCCCCCATGGGATGGGATATAAACCATATTTGGTGCATGAACTAGCTAGAGAGGCAGCTGCTGCTGAAATAGGGGAATTGACTTGGTTTGGTAGGACCATTGAAATGAAACGCAGGGGTCGATTGGCTCTGTTCCCCAATTTCCATCCACTACTCAATGTCATGATCACCAAGGTGACTCTTGACTTAATATCAAAGTTAGACGACTTCAGCCATACAAGAGTCTGATCTGAATCAATCGAGTTGATCGAGTTACAGAGTCATTTAGATGGTGGAATATAACCCAAAATGTGGTTTTACATTGCACAGCCATCGCCGGATTCGATTGCAGTAGTTAAAAACGCAGAACTAGTACGAAAGCCTCCACCAAAACTACCCATATATGTAAAAGATGTACAGATAGTTTTGTGCTACCCTGCTAACTAAGGTAAGATGTGTACGTATAAAACAGGGGAAACAAACTCTGCAATAAACAGAAGAACTCGACTTGACAAGCAGCTAATCATCTCTGCCGGGCAGCTATAGCTTGCATGCCTTGGGAAAATTGTCTACTTACCAACTTTGCCATAGCTGTCTCGCAGTGTCACGATCCGATTAAACACAAGATTATCCGGGGTAGAGTCCTTATCAACTGCGAAGTAGCCTGAGTAGAATGTTGGGAAAGAATGAAGATTCAGGATAGAGTTAGCGAGCGGAAGTTTATGGTTTCACCACCACCAATAAATGGAACATCAGAAGATGTGTAGAGAGGTAAGCTTTTACCGAGTCTTTCAAACTGGAATCTATCTCCAACGGCAGCACTTTTGAGCACTGGGACAGCATATGCACCAGTCACAACCTTCTTGGAGTTTGGGTTCAAATCGGCAAGCCAATCATCAAGTTCAGCAGGATTCTGATAACCGAAATTCAAAAGGACAAAATCATTTATTTGTGTAAGAGTAGAAACTACCAAGAGAATAGACACAAATAAATTTCTGACCTCGGAATTGAACAGTTTCTCAAACAATCTGACTTCCGCTTTCAGTGGCTCTACCCCAGGTGAAGGCTCACAAACCCAGTGCAGAACTCCCTGCAAAGATCAAAGGAATCAGTCACAAGGTACAGGTAGCAATATATAGTACTAACTCAACTAATCATTTGCCAGATCATTCAGATTGGTGAGACTAATAAGGAACCTACCTTTGGCTTTGTTTTCTTGGAGGGATCATATTCAGCTCGGATCTCAACAATAGTCTGGTTATCATCTGCCAATAATACATCTGTACACTTTATGGGGAAAGCATATCTGCATATAAAGAACAGTATATCAGTTAGATAGAAAAATAAAGATAGCATTTTCTGTTGCAGTGACTTTAAGCAAACACCATCAGCTTATCTATTTCAGTTGAACATATACACAGCAGGGCAAAGTCGACCATTACAACATACCTGAGAAGGACCGATTTTCCAGGAGCAAGCCCATAGTAATCCTTGGAATCTTTCATCCGGAAATCAGATTGTTCAATGTACACAACATTTGAAAACGGAACCTGAGGGCATGGGGGGAAAGGACACAACGTTAATCAAAGATTTCACAAATAAGGTTCACTTGATATGAATGACACACTGACCCAATAACAGCCTGAAACTCATCACTCAAAATAAATTATGATTCTCTCAGAGCATCACCTTGTAAAATGCAGAAGAATCTTCTGTCTGAGCATCAGGCCATTTCTTCGCTTCTAGATCCATAACAGAAGCAGAGTCAAAGTTGGTGATGACCACCTTCAGAGGATTCAGCACAATCATTGCACGAGCAGCAGTCTTATTTAGTTCTTCCCTTATGTGATACTCAAGGCGATCCATACGAATCATACTATTGTCACTGTAAAGACACAACAACAAAAAACCATACTGGATGTTGGATACAATTTTAAGATACGAGCATTAATACAACAGGCAGCATTTGACAAAGCCAACAAAATGGATCCCATCTTGTTTGAACTGTGCAACATCATCTAGCTAGAGCAGGAAAGTCAGGACAGATTGCAATCTATATACCCAAAGTATGTTTTACTCCAAAAAACACTTCAAGCTATTAACAGCAATGACTGTTGCTGTAACACTTAAAAGCAGTATCCAAAAGAATCTTAAATTCCAGTTTGACTCATTTTACTGTTCCAGTCATTTAGCAAAATCACGAAATTTCACTGGGATATTTTATCCAACACAGATAAGTCTGTTTCCAACATTTAGCAGAATGGCTAAATTTAATTTATATCCAGAAACCTACTTGACAAAACTGAAGAGATCTCCTCAATAAGAGACCTGGAATTAAAGGATTAAACTTTCATATAACCGACCTTCTTGTTATTCCAATTCCTCGGACAAAAGTATTAATTGCCGATGATGTAACTCCTCTGCGCCTTAGACCAGCCAACGTCATGAGGCGGGGGTCATCCCAACCATCAACATGCTTATTTGTAACTAAGAAATTCAACTGCAATGATGAAATGAGCTCCACTCTTGTTAGGCCAAAGGAATATAGAATAATATTCATGCTTCCCAAAAACACTCTCAGCATGTTCATTTTACCTTGCGCTTTGACATCACTGTGTTGGTGACATTCAGCCTTGAGTATTCCCACACATAAGGTTGATAAAGGTCAAGGGAATGCAACAACCAGTAATAGGAAGCCCGTCTGGTCTCAAATTCCAGTGTACAGAGCTGGGAAATGAAGAGGGAAAATTGTTAATTGTTGTAAGAAAACTATATCCTGCATACAGTATCTAAACCACAGAACTAAATGTACAAAAATGTATTTAGAATGAAAAACTGAATGCTCTTGATCTCAATAGACAAATTTTGAGCAACAAAAGCACTACATATTTTCTTGAGAAACCTATTCATGGCTAGAAAAATACCGGAGTAAAATATCCGCAATAGCCAGAACATAATGAAAATAAGCTAGAGACTTCATGCGGAAATATGAATAAGTTCAGGCTTACCGAATGGGTGATATTTTCGAGAGAATCCACAATACAGTGAGCATAATCGTAACTTGGATATATGCACCACTTGTCTCCTGCATGTGGATGAGGAGTGAACTGACAGAACAAAAAGTTAGATGGTCGTAAAACTGAGAGAGAGTGCTTATATTGCAATTTATCTAAAACATGTTCTACTTACCTTGATTCGGTAAGCAATGAGGTCATACATATTAAAATTATCACTCTGCATGTCTTGCTTCATCCTGAGTGTCGCTTTGCCTTCTTCAATCATTCCTCTCTTCATTTCATCAAAGAGCCTCAGAGATTCTGAGATTGGTCTATCCCTCCAAGGACTGTTCTTCTTCTTTTCCCTGTACTCTTTAATCTCCTCTGCAGTCTAGAAACAGCATTTAACAAATAATTAAAATAAATACAAGAAATTCAAAACAAGTCAATGCAACAAATATTATTTCAAACTTCTGACACTGGAAACACAGATTTCACTTCACTCTTCCATTCCGGGAAGAGGCAAAAGAACAAGAAAAATACCTGAGGTAATTGCTAGCACTACATAACACCAAGTAGCAATAACTTCAAAATCCCACCCTGCCTCCACTAAGATATGATGGCATGGTTGAGGATTTTGTGGCACGACTCCCACACACACTACCAACAATCAATTGAGTACAGTGATGTATGATTACCCACCTGATGATCAACGTATGCATGACCCCTCCTTATCAGTTCAACAGCCAACTCATAGAGCTCTTGAAAATAATCACTTGTGTATGTTATCTGGAACCAAGAGAAGCCACGTCATTCAAGCACAACAAAAACACGCACCAAGAGCATTTCAGAGAGAAATGAGCTTTACCTTGAAGGGCTTCCAGCCCAGCCAGCTGACAATCTCCTGTATATGATCAATGTACTCTTTCTTCTCGGCTTCTGGGTTGGTATCATCGAACCTTAAAGGTGCAGTAGGTGATTATAGTAGCCCAAGAATGAAATAATGAATTGACCATTTTTCTCTTCCATCAGAATGGTCATTTCAGCAAATAAAAAAGAAGCCTAATAACTAAGTATTGGACAGATGAGGCAGTGTAGTGAAATACAATATTTTGATGTTCGAAATCTTGAAATTCAGGAGACAAATGTATGAAAAAACTTTTACAATGAAACAGGCCGTTGAGATGGAGTAAACCATAAGAATGAAGACCCCAAAACAAGGGGGGAAAGAAGAGAAAGGGTCAAACAGTAACCCTTACCTAAGGTAGCAGCATCCATCTCTTTCTCTCGCTAGGCCAAAGCTAACAAACATTGCCTTCAAAAGGGGGGTGAAAAACTTAATGTCTTCTTTATAAGCAAGTGCTAAACAGGTCATCTGAAACATTATACTAAGAAAACACACAAGTACCTTAGCATGACCAATGTGTAGATAACCATTTGGCTCTGGTGGAAAACGGCTGTAAACTTTACCACCTGTTACCATCAGGTGCTTATCTAACATTTCCTTGCTGTTGCAGCACCTTAGAACAGGACGATCACTGAAGAATATTTCTGTGTGAACCTAGGAAAGTAAAAATAAAAACATGAACCATATAAATTGTGATACAACAGCGCCGTAATGGTGATACCACGGAGCATATCTCATCTACAATTCCCACACTAATATGAGTATGCAGAGACGATGCAAACAGAACAATTGCTACACTAAAATAAGCAAGCAGAAAATATATTTGAATATAATTTAGGGAGCATATATCTATGATTGATTTATACTTCCTTCTCAATAACTTGACAATATCTGTCATCAAAGTAGATTCATAAGATATTCCATTTCCCAAAGTTCGAATCCAACAAAGGCATCTACAATCTGGTAAACTAATGGAGTTGATAAGAAAAAACAGGACATTCAAATACTATGACATCTACTTGAATAGAGGACCTGCAAAACGAAGTCTGATTAACTAGTGTCAAACAAAAGAAACCACGCTTTACTTCTGTCTACACACAGTTAGCACATACTCCTTTTTCTCTAACTTGCCAGGTATGAAACAAAAAGATTAATGGAAGTGCAAAAGCCACACTCCTTGTTCCTCCAACATTAATCATTTCGAAACAACTAGGGATAGAACCTTCAGCGTCAACCAGCTTCCAAATCCCCTTTTGCCATGTTCTCATAAATCACTATAATCAGTAACATTACCATCAACCCAAACTGAACTACACTACTAACCACTTCAGGTAGGATTTATGTCGGAGATCAGTTCAGAGTTTAGAGAATAAGAACAATGGACAACAAGGAAGAAATTTAAGAGAGGATAAATAAAGATAACATTAACAAGGAGGTGACAACTTACCTTGAAATTTTCCTTCGGATCGGGAAAATTTAAAAATGGATTAAGTTCTTCTTCGGAGGGCTGCACTGTAGTTTCAACAGCAACCTTCTTTTCCTACACAAGTCGTATAACCAAAAAGGGAGAGGTCAAAATATTAACGTCTTTTTAGGGCGAAACTGAAGTATGCCACAGTGCTTACCTCAACTTTAGCAGGTTTTTCTTTTTTCTGTTTAGTAGGCTTCTCATTATCTGCCGCTGTTCTCTCACCGAGCAATTCATATAATTTTGCATCTACAAGTTGCTGATTACACAAAGACAAAGGAAACAGAAACTAGTAAAATATAGTTCAGTAAACAAACATTCTAAATGACCTTAAGCTAATGGTTAAATATTGACCTTCACAATTTTTGGGTCAGCCCATGGAAGCCTCTTGCGAATGTTAGCAAATATGTCACCCACTAGAGTCAAACAAAGAATTTGCAATTCATCTCAACATGAGTCCGGTAATCAAATACTAACATTGTTCACAACAAAGGCTGAAAACCAAAAGCTTAAGAAACCAAGATGAACCAAATGATTGAACATAAAAGTGTGAGAACAAGTAATCTAGAAACGACACCAACCATTTGTTCGATATCGCATGGCCAAAATGGACTCCTTATTAAGCTCGAATATCTCGCTGACAGTCTTTTCAATATCTTCAACAGAGACCTCAATTCCTGGTTCAAGTGCAACCAAAGAATCATAAATTAAATAAACCATTAAAAGAATAGCATCCACAAATGGTGGTTCAAGACAATATCAACGACAGATTTTGTTTCCTGTGCACAAAATATTGAAAGGCTTAGAAACACATTCTAAGCTCCTATGACACTTAAACATTGCATAAAACTGTTATTCTCTTACTAAATTTTCTCTTTTAAGGATTCCACCTAAGTCACTCTTTAACTTAACATGGTATTGCAACTGCCTTGTTAGTTAATCAACTTCAGTACCCAAAAAAATTCTCCCATTCTCTTACATCTTTGCATTATACAATGTTCATAAACAACTTATTCTCTAGAATACATCTGGTCTACTGCACAATGCTATTTAAGGAATGAATTACAAATCTAGGCACATGCACGGAGCTCATATCACTTACCTACTCCACATGCTTCTTCAAACTCCTTCACATGAAGACTTTCAGAAGCAGTATTAGACAGAAAAGAAAATGCAGCTTCTAGCTGGGCTGGGGTCTTGATCTGCAAGAGTTGTGACAGAACAAGATTCAATGTAAATGTAGCTT
Organism: Linum tenue; assembly: GCA_946122785.1. Lineage (NCBI taxonomy): Eukaryota > Viridiplantae > Streptophyta > Magnoliopsida > Malpighiales > Linaceae > Linum > Linum tenue. The sequence continues at coordinate 41,171,338 of CAMGYJ010000010.1, forward strand.
CACTTCCATCTCAAACTTTTAAACCATCCCTCCGACTTAGTTTATGACTCACATCGGAGGAAACAGCACAAAAAGATACAGTTACTCAAACCTTGGATGAGACAACATATTCCAACAATACAGGGCGATGTGCAAGGGCGTTGGCAGGGTACTTCGTGGCTACCTACCAAACATATAGCATGTATAAATATACCAACTTAGCATAGAATGAAATTTACAACTGAAAGATCGGTAACATGACCAGACTGAAGTTACACACATTGCCCCAGATTTTCACCCCCTTCAGATTGAAAACCTATATAGAATAACAGAACTAAAAAGGATCGATGAAGGTCTTGTCTTACTGTGTAAAGAAGATTTCCAACTGTTCGGTTGCATCCCTCAATTACACCAGCCTGAAACAGAGAATCAAATTATACTCCATCAAGACACAGTTTCAAGACATGGTACACACGGCAGCAATGGAGAGCAGGTCTCAATAGAGTGTGTGTCTAGAATCAAGGTAAAGAAGGAGCAGCTCCAAAACGGAAAAATACAAGCTTGATGAACTAGACTAGGAGATGATACCATTACCCTCGAAGAACAAGATCGGCAGAAAAAGATCATCAATTTTACCTCGTGAATGACGGCAGAAAGATTAGTGGTAACCTTGTTGTTTGCTACAGTGTTCTTAGCAGTTCTCTCATCCAGCCCAATCTTCAAAAACAACTCCAATGTAGCCGATGAGCTCTCATTTTTCCCTCCCATGGCTTCAAGCTGAGCAGTAATCTCGAACAAGGGAGCAGCTGTTGCTCCTTGGAATAGCGAGTGTGGCTGCTGACGGGAAGAAAGTGTCTATAACTAGGGATGGCAATGGGTCGGGTTGGGGCGGGTTTTGCCAAACCCGAACCCAAACCCATGGGTTTGTCCGTCAAAAAAACCCGGGGTAAAACCCGCTGGGTTTGAAAAACTCAAACCCAACCCAACCCGCTGGGTATCCGCGGGTTGATGGGTACCCGTGGGTTTTTTTGGTAAAGTATTTATAAATAATAATTAACAAGAAACTATCAAAATAAAAAATCAAGCATAAATCTCACCATACAATTATCCACACATAAAACATAATCAGTATACTTCACAAACATAATCAGTATACTCCACCAAACATAATCAGTATACTTCACAAACATAATCAGTATACCCTCTGCCCTCCCAACATGCGGATCACAAACATAATCAGTATACTTCAAAGTAATGCTACAATGATTAATTAACTTTCACACTTGCACATCAACTACTTAGGTGTACTTGAATCCAGATTAATTAATTAACATACAACTTAGCGCAGCAACTACTTAGGGATTTAGGGTGTACTTTGAGTGTTTGGAATTTGGCTTGGAGGAGAGCTTTCCCAAGACCAAGCAACGAGCGGCTGTGCTGGAGAGAGGGGCCGGGACTCGGGAGGGCGATTCTGGACCAAGTGGGCGGTGGCGTGTCCGGCGGCGGAGTCGACTGAGCGGAGGGAGACGGCGGAGAGGTGGTCGGTCGCCTGGTCGGGGAGGTTGAGACTGAGCAACGCCGTGAAGGCCTTGCTGAGGAGCAGGGAGAGCTGGAGAGGGTGGCGGCCTGGCGGGGCAGAGGAGTTTGGTGGTGGCGGGGCGGCCGTCGCCAGTCGGGACGGCAGGTGGAGAAGAGGAAGATGGGTCGCGGTCGCGGTCCTCGCGGAGAGGAAGATGGGTCGCGGTCGCGGTCCTCGCGGAGAAGAAGATGGGTTGCAGAGGCCGGCGAGGAAGATGGGTCGGGACTCGGGAAGAGATTGGCGGCGATGCCGCGATGGGAAATGGGAAGGGCGAAGTGGAAATTGGTTCTGGCCTTCTGGGATTGGGAATTGTCGTTTGGGGTCTGGGTAATTTAGGGTTAGGGATGTATGGCCGGGTATCCACGGGTCGGGTTCCCTCAAACCCGAACCCGCCCCAACCCGCCCAACCAGCCACCGGGTTTAAACCCGAACCCGGCCCGAACCCGGTCAACACGGATTTTACCCGGTTTGACCGGGTTGAGTCGGGTCGGGTACCCGCGGGTCCGGGTTGAACTGCCATCCCTAATCGAACTAGCGGCCGCTGCAGAGATGAACAAGCCTTGGCGGCCGGAGATGCAAATAAAGGTGGGGCAGGACAGGAGAGGAGTTAGAGCAGAGCTTGAGGGAGTAAGCTTTTCAGTTCTGTGTTGAGAGATATAGCATCAGACAACATAAAAAGAAAGTGAAATCAAAAGAAGCAATTAAATACAGTCGATAGACGATGAAGAACAACCTCGGCGGTAAAATATGCAGCCAGGGTTTCAGGGGTCACAATCTGCTCGAGGGAGTAAGCTTTTCAGTTCTGTGTTGAGAGATATAGCATCAGACAACATAAAAAGAAAGTGAAATCAAAAGAAGCAATTAAATACAGTCGATAGACGATGAAGAACAACCTCGGCGGTAAAATATGCAGCCAGGGTTTCAGGGGTCACAATCTGCTCGAGGGAGTAAGCTTTTCAGTTCTGTGTTGAGAGATATAGCATCAGACAACATAAACAGAAAGTGAAATCAAAAGAAGCAATTAAATACAGTCGATAGACGATGAAGAACAACCTCGGCGGTAAAATATGCAGCCAGGGTTTCAGGGGTCACAATCTGCTCGAGGGAGTAAGCTTTTCAGTTCTGTGTTGAGAGATATAGCATCAGACAACATAAACAGAAAGTGAAATCAAAAGAAGCAATTAAATACAGTCGATAGACGATGAAGAACAACCTCGGCGGTAAAATATGCAGCCAGGGTTTCAGGGGTCACAATCTGCTCGAGGGAGTAAGCTTTTCAGTTCTGTGTTGAGAGATATAGCATCAGACAACATAAACAGAAAGTGAAATCAAAAGAAGCAATTAAATACAGTCGATAGACGATGAAGAACAACCTAGGCGGTAAAATATGCAGCCAGGGTTTCAGGGGTCACAATCTGCTCGAGGGAGTAAGCTTTTCAGTTCTGTGTTGAGAGATATAGCATCAGACAACATAAACAGAAAGTGAAATCAAAAGAAGCAATTAAATACAGTCGATAGACGATGAAGAACAACCTCGGCGGTAAAATATGCAGCCAGGGTTTCAGGGGTCACAATCTGCTCGAGGGAGTAAGCTTTTCAGTTCTGTGTTGAGAGATATAGCATCAGACAACATAAACAGAAAGTGAAATCAAAAGAAGCAATTAAATACAGTCGATAGACGATGAAGAACAACCTCGGCGGTAAAATATGCAGCCAGGGTTTCAGGGGTCACAATCTGCTCGAGGGAGTAAGCTTTTCAGTTCTGTGTTGAGAGATATAGCATCAGACAACATAAACAGAAAGTGAAATCAAAAGAAGCAATTAAATACAGTCGATAGACGATGAAGAACAACCTCGGCGGTAAAATATGCAGCCAGGGTTTCAGGGGTCACAAGGGGAGGCTGCGGACTATCCCTGCAATAGATGAGTGATGAGGTATCATATTAGGTCTTGCGTGGAGACCAGCATTGTAGATGGGCCGTGAAGAAACTGGGCTTTCAGCCCTTCTGCCTTGAGATGGAGAATAGCACGTTTGCAATCGCTCTACCTGGATATCGGGCAGGGCCGCCCAAGAGCTGGCCCAGAACGGCATGCTTAGGACACGTTACGCGCACGAGCATGGAGGACGATTATGATAGGGTACGAGCACGAGTACGAATACTCTACGGTTCGTGCAGTCTATAAATTGGTTGTATTTGGGTCGTCATTTGTGAAAACCATACTACAGTGCTACTGTTAAAGGTGGAAAAACAGGTGGATGGGTTGTGTCTTATTCTATGAAGGTGACGATTGTTACTACGGTTCACGCTTCTTCAAACACTGTTCAAACGAGAGTGTTTGATGCATATAAAGGAACCTACTTTACTGTTACTCCTGTGGAGATTCCTTAAAAACTCCGCGGCTACAACTAAGACAACTGGTATAGAGGATCCTTCATGGAGAAGAGCTACGCAAACTACAGAGAAAAAGGGAAAGGGATAACTGAAACAAATTGTATGTGTGAAGGATTGTGATTGTATCTCTTTGCTCGAGAAGAATGCTTCAAGTTCTGTTGCCAAGAGTCGTCCAACTACTCTCTCTCTGTCTCCTCTTCCTGGAAAGTAGCTTCATAGTATCTAAGCTAGTCAGCTGTCGCCAACGAAAGTCTCTGGACACATCACTATGTTAATCATCCACCAGGTCGTAATGTTAGATTGGATGGTCACCATACTTAAACACAGGACTGGACAGATGGTGACCAAATATGGATGGTTAGCTCACTCCCAGCTACTATCTACCAAATATACGGTCCAACTAGACAATCCACTATGTATGGCCCGAACCATTTAAAGTGTCCCGGCTGTCCAAAATCACCCAAGTGGTATTTTAAGAGAAAAATATTTTGGTGTAAACAAATACCCCAACAACTTAGCTCATAAGAAATTATGAACTTGACACCAACTGCACTAGATGCAAGACCGCACAAATCAAACACTCGCTTTTGTTGTTGTGTCTTGCTCGGCACCAAACCACACAACGAGTCCACTTCCTTCATGGCCAAGTTAGTAGTTACACACGACAAGAGCTTGCCCAATTTCCAACTCCTGCTCGGCCAAGGAACCAAACGGTAGACCAAGGAGAAAGCAAAAAACAACTTAGTTAATTTAATTTTCTTTTTAAATAGCCAATCATAAGTTGCTTTTAATATATTTTATTCACTTATAAAGAATAATTTTTTTTTACATTGGACACATCTTCTTAAATCTTATCCCACCAATAAATTAAAATTCATTTCTATCAGGACTCTCAATTCTTCTTATATAAATTTAAATTCCCATCCAGCTCGGATGGTGTCCTTTTACTTGAGTTACACCATCCAAAAGTCAACTTGGATGGCTTGTTCACCACTTTATTTATTTAATTATTATATTCTATAATTTTATGGCAAGAGGTAAGAAGTATCACCACTCACCATAGCCTTTAGGAGTAACTAAGGATCCAAAGACACACTCATTGCCAACTCTATTGATCAAACCACACAAGTTATCCATGTATCATGTGACTTCCTCATTTCAAAGGATATGTACACAATGGAGTGACATTATCTATCTTAATATTAGGTAGCATGTTCCCAGTATGATTTTTGACACTCTTGCTTGTGGCCTCCTGCTTATATGCTCGAGTTATCCCAACCAACTCATATGATTGTTGACATCAATTTTTTTGGTTGTGAGTTTCTCTGTGAGGCACACCGTGCATTTCCAATTAATTTTGATTAGAAGGAAAACAACAAGCACCTCTTTGCCTTGGTTTCTCCCAAACTACTTTAAGTTCTACTCTTTACATTACTTCGAGGGGATGGGTACTTAGACTTTACAAGTCCACTTCCAACTAGGGCACTAAATCAGCCAAACTGTTCGCGAGCAACTTGGCATTCAAATCGGAAAAACTCATTTGACACTCGACTTGTTAGTAATCGAGCACAGCTTGAGCTAGACCATGCTCAGATTGATAAGCTCACGAGCTAGCCTGACTCGGTGGCTTGTTGAGCTAAAATCGTGAGCTGGCTTGTTTAGAGCTTGTGAAAAGATTAATTACTATTCTAAACATGAACGTCGTCTTGTTAATATGGATGTGTGTGGAAGTTGGTTGTTATTTTTAGTTTCTGATGTTCTTTTTATCATTTAAATTATTATGTTTATACATTTTTTTAACAAGAATGATTTCAAATCGAGCTCATCTTGAGATGAGCTTGTACTTAACTTGGCAAGTTGTGTTAATGAGCATTTATCGCGATCGAGCTATATTATTTTAATTCAAGCAGAGTTCGAGTTCGAGCCGAGCTCGTTTGCAGCCCTACTTCCACCTACATGGTTAACTTGTCTTTGTTTCCATGCCCCAAAAATCTTGTTCACTCCTGCACTTAGCACACAACCACCTTTAGTCATTTGTTTCACATTTTTTTTTTTTTTTTGCATATTGAGGCTTGTGCATGCCACCATGTCCACCATTTTTGCAATTCATGAGTGGCTTCAACATGTTGCATATTGCTTGACATAACTCCTAATCCAACTTTTGTGGTTGGTGAGATGTCCCTAGTCTATTCTTTGCATGCTTTTACCTACTCCTCCCATGTGTAGGTTGAACTTTTTGCAAGTTTTCTGACATGTCATCCCCCCAATCCATATTTGTTGGTTGGTGACATGCCCCATATCCAAACTTCGGGACACTAATTTGCCCTCTTGTTGGAGACTTTGACAATTTGTTCAGTAAAGGATCACATAAAGGTAGACAAACCTTTTTTGCTTTTGATTTTGGCATGTGGTCACACATACTTCTTCGCAATGGCTTATGTAAGCAATCTTCAGTTTTTGTTCCTTCACTAGAAAATTGTGTTTGCTGGAAATGAAATATTTGCATTGCTTGCTTCTAGCAACATTGTTGAAGCCAAAGTAGGGGGTGAGTCTTTATTTATATTATCTAACTCGCTACCAATTTCATCATTGGCATATGTGTTGTTTGACGTTTTTATCAGTCAAGCATGACAAGTTGGATTGACCACTACTTTGACCATGTCATTGTGGACTGTATGTCAAATGGTCAGATCCCAACTTTCTCATCAACCAATTGTGGTTGACTGCCTAAACCACGAACGTGGTCACTGCTTACCGTTTCAATTTTTTCATTCACCAAATCTTTTGCCTCTCAACAACAAGATACTTTTTGGTACAATGGATGCATCATGCATAATTTCATACTTTGACATCTCAAAATCATAAACATATCTATCAATCATCATATCACAGGCTTATCAATTCTTTTTTCAAGATTATCAAAATGCTTATGTAAGTGAAGATGTACCTGTTCATCTACGGAGTCTAACCATCATTTGATGAATCTCCTCCATTATTTGGAAAAGTCAGGGCACTGCTTCACCTGGATATGAGTTTGGCACCAAGGGTGGCACCTCTACTCCACCAGTGTTGTTTGAAGCCAACCCATCTTGGTTAACGTCAACACTGACCAACTTCTCATTCTCCACAAAACCTTATGGATGATCATCTTCTTGCTGCCTCCGTCATGAATCCATACCAAATACATGTGTCCCACTAGGTGTGCCAAATTTTTAACGGTGGAAAAAAAAGTGGATGGTTGCGCCTAATTTCTATGAAAGTGATGATTGTTACTACGATCCACACCTCTTTCAACACTGTTCGAACAAGGGTGTTTGGTGATTCCTACGTTACTGTTACCTTACTCCTATGGAGACTCCTTGAGAGCTTTGTGACTAAAATTAAGACTATTGCTATGGAGGATCCTTCATGGAGGAGAGCTCGGCTAACAACAGAGAAAAACGAAAAGGGATAACTGAGATAGTTATCTGTGTGTTGGATTGTGATTATCTCTTTGCTCTAGAAGGTTGCTTCAAGTTTTATTGCTCATAGTCGTCCAACTGCTATCTCTCCCTCTTCCCAAAAAGTAGCTTTGTAGTATCTAAGCTAGTTAGTTGTTGCCAACAAAAGCCTTTGGAAACGTCACCATGTTATAGTAATCATCCACTATGTCGTCATGTTAGATTGGATGGTAATTATACTTCAACATGAGACTGGATAGATGGTGACCAAATTATAGATGGTCTGCACACTACCAGCTAGTATTCACCAATTATACAATTCAACCAGGCAACCTGACATATACGGCTTGAACCATTTAAAGTGGCCCGACATTCCAAAATCACCCAAGTAATATTTTAAAGTTGTTCTTAATTACATATTGGTGTAGTTAGAGTCTTCTCTCGTGCTATTGTTCACCTTGTAAGTTCACTAATGATCCATTAGCTAAGATCGATGATTGAGTGGCATCTTTGGTGTTTATTGAGTTGTGTGATTATGAGTAGTGTTTGTTTGTGGATAGATTTTCCCCTTCTATAAACTAGTTTTTTACCCACCCGTTGGGCGGTGCTTCTTCTTTGATTATTTATCGTTGTAATATTCTAATATTTTTATGGCTCATATATGTTATGCTGCTATACATGGAATTTTAATCTCACATACCTTATTTAAGCTATTGTTTCACACATTTTAGCTTATGTTTATTTCTATAAAAATTAATTTTATAATATTTGCTTTTGCAAATGTCTTTTTATTGATTTATAATTTTGTATCAAAGCCACCAATTAAGATATAAGTATCATATGTCAAAATTACAAAATGAATAGAAATAAGTATATCACACGTTCATTTTGTACGAAACCTGCCTTTGAACAAAATAAGATATTATTATTCTTTTAGCAAAACTCCATATGCCTTATTATTTCGTCCCATGTATCTTTGTGTAAAAAAAGTATTAGAAATGCAAGAAATCTCAAAATTTGAGTAAATAAGAAGAGAGTTTTGCTTGTTTCTTGCTTGATTTGATCCTTTTTTTTCTTTTCAATGTTGGATTTTTTTAAGAAATATAAATTATAGGGAAAAAGGATAGAATCACACCAAGAAATTGGAAATTTAACAATGTTCTTAACTAAATTTATGTTTTATTAATAATGATGTATTTAAAGTGAAAGCAAAAAAGAACACTAATTAGAATTAGAAGAGCACACATTTGTAAAAAAAATTAGAATAGTCCCCGTGGATGGTTGAGATAATGATGTATTTAAAGTGGAAGAAAAATAGAACACTAATTAGAATAAAAGAGCCCACCTTTCACCCACCCACATGTTGTTGATGGAAGGATGAGTGCCAGTGCAAATGGGTTGATTCTGTCCACCCAATGCCTAAATCTCACTCCTATAAAAGGAGTTCAACCATACAATGCAAGATACATCTTCTCTTTTTCCTCCTCTCTACATATGTATTCTCTTCCTTGATTCAATGAATCGATCTATGAGAGTATGGAATAAAAGCGGTGTTATACTTGCTTTTCTTCTTCGTGTTGGTGTTGTTTATTCTCGTATTTGGGACAATTATTCATAACAGTTTGAGACTTGTTTTCTTATTTGTTAGAAGGTTTATTTTAGGTTTTTCTGACCTATATAAATAGAGGGTGTAAAACCTACGAATTTTAGAAGATTTTGAGGAATTAAAACCTTTTGTTCATAGAGCGTGTGCTTGTGAATTTGCTCTCGTCGTTGGTGGACTCCAATTGTGTAAGTATGTCTCTATATCAATCAAGAATTCATCTTGATTGGGGTCGAGCTTCTGCCCTTATATTAATAGAGCCTTCTCACAGGTGTGAGATGGCACTTCAATTCCACTATATTCCTTTATTTTTCGTGTTGTTGAGAAAATATCAGCAACCCTAAAAAGACTGTGGTTGTATTACTTTGATAACTACGGGTGCCAGATTCGTGCTTGTATCAGTGTTGTTGAATCCCATTGCAATGATTGATGGCTAGGCGGGGATTAGAGGTCGATGGCGGCAGAGAAGGGACTAGGAAGGGTGTGTCGGAGGTCGATGGCGGTGGAGAAGGACTAGGAAGGGTGTGTCATAATGGGGTTTCATTTGGGTCAATGGAGTTTTATGTCAGGCAGTTCAATTAGGAGGGTCGGATTATGAGTTGGGTTGGATTGGGTTGGAGAAATCTGACATGCGGGTAAAATTAACATGACAGATCGAGTTTTATGACGTGACAAGTTAAAATTGAAATGGAATAAAATTTTTTTAGTAACCAAACGTGAATAGTTTAGTACTTCGAGTGACCCACTTGCAATTACCCTACGAAATAGTGCAAATAAAATAGAGATTGGAACCACAACAATCGTTACACTTTAATTAATATAGATAAACCTTAAGTAAGGTTACTGTTGCATAAACAATAACATTTTGATACCCCAGATTTTTTTAAATTACAACTTAGTCACTATAATATACATTTTACATTGTGATACCCCAAATGTAATTTTAATGTAAATTTAATAAATTATTGAACAATTATGTTTTGGTATCTAAATTTTATGAGATTTTCATACCTACAATTTTTTAAATTGGTCCAATATTTAGATTTCACTTGAATCCATGAATCCAATCCACCAATCATTTTCATCATCTACTTCCTCTTTGTTCCACTTTTCACTCGCCTTCTATAACCCTAATTAGTATACTATTGTTATGTATCCTAATACCAAGTATGAACGAGTCCATACACGACTCACCAACAGTCTAGAGAATTAATGATTGAACCATGAACCACTAACTTTTTCAGCTCAAAGTCGAGTCCAATTAAAAATAAATATATATGGTTATTTACTTATTAGAAAGTCGTCATTTTCCGCTACGGGATTTGAAGGCGTGAATTTAAAGCAAGTTCCACTTTGCAATCATTTTGCTTCTCTCTAGAGTTTTTCTTTTTCACCTAGGGTAGAATTTTTAACAATTATACATGGAATGTTTGGCTAGGTATTTACACATATCAAATAAATAGTTTTCATTTTTCTATAAAAAAAGTAAACAATTATCATCTTAAATACCTAAACTTAATAGATCTTTAGATTTATAACCTAAATTTATTTTTTTGACATATATAAGCCTCTGAATATTGATGGAACATTACATTTTAGCACCTAAAATTTTGTTGGTGCCTAAAATTTTGAAGTTCTACAAATAAGTCTAATTTTTGTATGTGTAATTAAAACACCCTTGAATAAATGGCTATCCATACCCAACCCATACACATTTAGATTATGAAAGTAAATATTCATACCCTACCCAAATCCATCTACAAACTTACAAACTCATATATATAAGTCACTCATACCCTACCTATAATTAGGGATGGCAACAAAACCCGAACCCACGGGTACCCACCCGACCCAACTCGGTCAACGCGGGTAAAACCCGTGTTGACGGGTTTTGGGGCGGTTTTGGTTTAAACCCGTTCACTATTCACCCAGTTGTGTTAGGTAAACCCGCCCCATGGGTACCCGCCCACACTCATATAATTAATTTTCCGATATATTTAATATTCTAAACAACTAATCTTCTTTATGTTTGTGGAGACATGTCTAATTTTTTCTTTCTAATTGTGTAGAATGAAGTTGATATTATCGAGTAGAGAGTGAAGAAATTTAATTGACAAGGAGGAAAAAGCTTTCAATTAATCATGTTGTTTATGGATAATTAGAGCTGGCAAATTACAACCCGATCCGCACCCGCTCGAAAAGTAGAAGTTTTTATAACCCGAAATTCGAATGACCCAAACCCGATAACTCGTGATTTTTTGGGTCGGGTTGGGTGGGTTAGCGGGTCGACCCGTTCATTTTTATATATCACTCATAAATTGGTGAGATGTTTAATATAATTTACAAGGATTTGAATGGCATGTGGAGTTTAAGGATAATCAAATATCATATGTTTCTTATAGTAGTATTACTCTTGTGATTGTTTTTTGACGATTTGTGCAATTTGTATTTCATTTCATTAGCATGGGAGGATTTGACAATATGTTAATTGACGTGTGTTAGGTAAACTATTGTCATGCATATGTAAAAAATTTGTGTTCTTTAAGAAAATATGAAGCATGTTTGATATTGTTTCTGAGAGCGCTCAAAACCCAAAACGACCTGTAACCCGACCCGAAACAGAATGGGTTGGGTCAATATTTGACCCGAAATCAGTCAACCCAACATGACCCGACCCGTAACCGAAGGCCTAACCCGAAATTACCCAACCCAACCCGATTGCCAGGTCTATGGATAATTTATGATTTGCTTCAATTTTCTTGAGTTTTCTAGATTGGTGTTGAACAATTTGTATGGTTAATTTGTGATTTGCTTGAATTTTCTAGAATGGTGTTTTATATATGGATAATTTGTATTGAGAGTTTGATATTGTTATTGTAAATTTTTTACGACAAAAACCGATGGGTACCCATGAACCCGCGAATACCCAGCGGGTTGGGTTCGATTTGAGTTTTTCAAACCCAGTGAATTTTACCCCGAGTTTTTTTCACGAATGAACCCATGGATTTGGATTTGGGTTTGGCAAAACCAAACCCAACCCGACCCATTGTCATCCCTACCTATAATCAATGGGTCTACTTATTAGCCAAATTTTTCCAAACAAATTAAATTGGATGTTGACCGCCATATATCTCTTCTCAGTCAAATATTAAAACCAATATTACTAACAAAACTGCTAATAAAACATTAATTTTAGACTAATAATACTAATAAAACACCATAACTAACCACACAATACATGCACATGTCACGGAAAAAATCCCAAAGTACTCTAGTTTTTAAAAAAAATTCCCAAAATACATAAGTTATAAAAAAAATTCCAAAAGTACACATGTTTGGGCATCACCGTGTTTGACAAAAGCGGTGAAGTTTATCACCGCGTTTGTCAAAGACGGTGAATACTTCACTGTTTAAGACCAAAACGGTGACGTATTCACCGCTTTAACCTAAAACGGTGATATATTCACCGCGTTTGTTGGAAACGGTGAATACATCACCGTTTATGTTGACAACGGTGATTACCTTCACCGTTTTAGGTTAAAGCGGTGATATATTCCCACGTTTCCCACCCCTGGTAGGTCAAAATTAGGTCACACCTACCTATTATTCACCGTTTGAGACAAACGCGGTGATGATGTTCACCGTTTTTGACAAACACGGTGAATAATAGGCAGATTTTCCTATAAATACCAACCCACCAGCAGAAGCAAAAACATAACCACTCCCCCCTTCTTCAAATTTCAGCAACAAAAATCGAGCATAATACACAGAACAGACATTTTTCGGTATGTTGAGACTTTTCGTATTATTGTCTAATTATGTTTTTAGTAGTTATAGTATGATTAAATTTTCGTATTATTTTGTTGTTAGTTAGTTGAATTTATGTTCGTTAGTTATAGTATGATTTAATTTTCGTATTATGTTGTTGTTAGTTAGTTGAATTTATTTTCGTTAGTTATGAGATGGACAATATAGTATGATTTAATTTTCGTATTATGTTGTTGTTAGTTTGGTTAATTTTACTGTCTTTAAGCTAATATATACTTATCCTCGATTTGTAGATATGGGTAAATTCAAGAAGTTTCATCTTAATATTCGGTGGAATGGAAGGGTGACAAACTCTAACATAGGCATTGATTATGAGGACGGCGAATCCATTATGCTGAACATTGGTTCCCGATTCAATTTTCAAGAACTCTGTGATCTTTGTGCAGAAAGGGTTTGTACGAGCGGACAGACGAGACTTGGCAGAATTACTTACCGGTATCCAGACATGAGTGCTGGCGGGGTCGTGTACCAAGAAGTTGTCATAAACGATGATGACGCGGTTACGATGATGTTACAGTTCCTAAGCGATAACCAAGTCCGGCTTGCAGAGGTGTATGTTGAGACCGAGGCGGTCGGTGAATCTCATTCTCACCAGTATTCTTATGATGATGGTTTTGCAGGAGGGTACGAATGGGGTGGTAGTTCGAGCAACTACCAAGGCGGTGGTTATACAGGAGGTTACGGGGAGGGTGGTGGTTCAATCAACTACGGTGGATCGAGTAGTGCAGGATGGGACAAATACTCGCAACCTCCTAAACCAGCCCCATTTGTTGAGGCCGATGGTGTTCAATGGCCTGCTTGGGGGCCAGAGTGGTATGGAATCGAGAATACCATTCGATCAGGGCGTACTTCACATGAGCGAGAGGACGATGTTGGTGATCGTGGTCATGTTGATCCTTCTAGCCCGAGCTATCCATTCGAGTCGAGCGACGAGGATACTGAGGAAGATTTGAGATCAGTGAGCGAGGAGGAGGAAGATACTGATGATAACGAGGATGAGGCGGCATTTCGTGAGGCACCCACGCCATATTACACACAGGTTCCAACTCAATTTTTACATAGTCAGAATGATCCCCCCGATTATGTCCCTTTGCCAGTGTACAATCCGACGGCCAATTTGGAGGTGGGTATGGCGTTCCCATCGAAAGACGCTGTGCAGGATGCGTTTACAGAAGAGGCGTTGAGGCGCAATTTCGAGTGGAAGGTAAAATATTCTGACAGTAAACAACTACATGTCATATGCAAGCATGATGCAGAGGGTTGTACGTGGCAACTGCGGGCTGCAAATATGAAGAGAAAGGGTGCTTGGGTGATTCGCAAAGCTGAGACGATCCACACATGCTCCTCTTCTATACTTTCCCAAGATCACAGGCAACTAAAGGCAAAAAAGGTTGGGAGAACTATTAAGCACCTTATAGAAGCACAACCAGATATCAAGGTGAAAGCTATCATGGCAGAGGTGAAGGATCGACATTCTTACACGATAAGGTATAAAAAAGCATGGCATGGTAAGCAGAAAGCCATGGCTGAGGTGTATGGTGATTGGGAGGATTCGTATGCTTTACTCCCTAGACTTATGGGAGCAATGGAGGAGTCCAATCCTGGGACTGTTTTCGTCCCAGTATACAACAATGTATACACTGAGGATCAAGTTCGAGTACAGGATAAGTTGATGTTCCATCGTCTTTTTTGGGCTTTTAAACCATGCATTGACGGATTTGGGTTCTGCATACCGGTTATTCAGGTATTTTACCAACTAGTTCCAGTTTTAAATGTTGTATTATTTGTTGTTTAGTATATTTCATACTACTTATAGTCTTAATTTTTATTCAGGTTGACGGAACTTTCCTTACTGGGAAGTACAAAGGATGTCTTCTAATTGCCACTGGCGTAGATGGAAACAGGCGGATTTTCCCGCTTGCATTTGCATTAGTGGAGGGGGAGAACAGCTTAAGTTGGGCTTGGTTCTTTGACCAACTGCACGAGCACGTGACACAGCGGGAAGATATTACGATTATATCCGATCGACATGCGGGGATAAGGAATGCTGTTGGTGGTTTTCCCGACGAGTGGGGGTGGAGATGGAGATGGTGTATTCGACACTGGCTCGCCAATTTCCAACACAAATTTGGGAAGAAGAAAGACATCAAGAATTTACTTTGGAATGCAGGTACTAATGTTTTACTTATGCGATTTAAGTTTGTGTTTATTAAGCTGATAATCAAAATTTTATTCATCATGTATTGACCAGTTAGTCTTCTGTTCACCTTTTAGCGGTTGCACATCAACCAAAAAAGTACGAGGAGAAGATGAAAACGATCCGTCATACCCACCGAGCTGGAGCAGTATGGGCTGAAGGTCAAGAGTTGCCCATGTGGACGTTCCATATGGACAACGGGGCCAGATGGGGCATTGCAACTACCAACCATGGAGAAAGTATAAATAATGTGTACAAGGGTCTTCGAGCGATGCCTATTTCTGTCATCGTGGAGATGTCTTACTGGAAGGTCAACGAATGGCGAGTTGCTCGGCTACAGCTAGCAATAGGGAGGGAGTTGCAAGGTCATTCAATAGCACATGACGTATTCGCTCAAATGCAGAAGAACGATGAAAAATCAAGTAAGCATAAGGTTGTTCTTTTTGACCGCAGTGAAGGAATATTCGCTGTCGAAACAGGTATATGGGGTGGAGGGAGACGTGGTCACAATCGTCAAACGGTTAAATTGCACTACGAATTAGGGGAGTGTTCTTGTCAAAAGTATCAGAACGAAAGGATACCCTGTTCACATGCAATGGCGGTTGCTAAGTCAATAACCATGAACAGAAACAGCCTGGTGAGTCCTTACTACACTGAGCAAGCGATACGGAACTCATATAATGCAGCTTTGAGCCCCATGCCAGATGAAGCGTATTGGCCTATATACGCTGGAAAGTTGATTATCCCACCGTTGCACCTAAAACGCACCAAAGGTCGTTCTAGAGTTGAAAGGATACACAATGAGATGGATCAAGTTGAACGGACGAGAAGGGGTCCGAAGCGATGCTCTAAGTGCAGACAACCTGGTCACGACAAGAGGCGTTGCCCAGGACAACCATCAACTTAATTTGCATTTACTTGTATTCTGCTACTAAATTGATCGCTTGTTTAATTTTTCATTACCGTTTGCATCTGAATTCTAAGTATTTTGTTGTTTCTAAAATGTTGTCCTTGTCGATACTATCGCGCTACCGCAAACGGCTCGTTATTTCGACCACAAACGAATAAGATACGCGCGTTTTAGTTTTTAGTACGCAAAAGTTACTTTAACGTTACGATCGCGCTTTGACGTCACTTATCTCACTCGTTTGGAATCGGAATTGGGATCTGTAAAATTCTATGCGATCGTGGTTGATTTTCCCAACTTTTTCGTGTTGAGGGAAGATACTGATTCTTGATAAAATGATACAGAAAATTCATTCGATAACTTAAGTGCGTAGGATAGTTTTTAGACAATGCAAACTCAAATAACACCTAAAAAGCAAAAAAACAACATGGATAGTTCACTACAATGATAAAACGATAAATTCACTCATTTGCTTCATTTTGGCCCCCATCTCCACCTCTTCCTCCTCGTCCTCCACGACGTCCTCGACCCCTTCTTCCCCCTTCCGCCGCTGCTTCTTGGCGGGCCGCTCAACGGCTTGTCGCGGATTTCTCTTGACCCGAGCCCCAACTGGGGTTACATATGGTGGTGGTGGTGGCTGAGATGGAGCGGTAGCTTGGCGAATGATCGGAGGTTGCGGAGTTTGTTGTTGCGGGGTCTGATACATCGAACTCTGTTGCTGATGTTGGAATTGAGAGAACCCATGAGAGAAAGTGTCCCACTCCTGAGATGCTCCACGACTCGATGACCCTCCACCGGCTTCCACTGTAGGTGCCCACTGGTACTCGAACGGTTCAGGGATCTCGGTTTCTTGAGTTGTACGCACCTCATCGAATGTAGGTAGAGGCCTGCGTTTGCTCCTTCGTGGGGGCTCAACCGGGGGCACAATGGGTGCATCATCACGGAATGAGGGTCGTGCCGGGGCAGGAACGGGAGGATAGGCCACGACATCCCTCCTTTGCTCTCTTGTACAACTCAGGAGGTTGTTCATAAGTCGGGTCAACCAATTAGTCTTCCGCTCATCCATGGTTGGAGCACTCTCGAGGGTGTACTTGGCATGTTCCAAACCATCAACCTAAGGAAAGCACTTATCTTATCAAATGAACTAAACCTTAAAATAAATAGATTTTTGAATGAGGGAGATTAGGATGACTTACCAACGACCCCATCACAGCACCTTGCTTTGACACTCATCTCATGGTGAACTTCCGATACCACTGCATGTATCCATCGTGGTAGCCCATCGGTCTCGTCTCCGGCATCCCTTGCACCACCCATTGGGACCGATTCTCCCAGATGTTGATGTAGAATCCATGCTTTAGCACCCAGTTCTTTGCAGTGTGTCGGAGGTCAATAGCATGTAGCTCCCTGAAACCGGCTGGCGGGTCTTGTGGAATGGGTTGCTCCATTCGATATTGCCTCAAAGATCGATCGGGTAGGTGCCATTCCACCATGTGCCAGCAGATCAATGGCACTTTGCACAACCACGTCTCGTGATCCAGAGGGTGCCTAAGATGATGCAGCTCACCCACTTCACGTGGATATGGATCCCATATAACCTATATTCATTAAAAAATTCGGAATTAATGACCATTTACATTGACAAAATTTAACTTGTTCAAATATGGACAAAATATGATTACCTGATTCCACCATGGTTTATCTAACTCAGAACGATAAAACAATAACGAATGCTCAGGTTGATGGTCATTCGTATTTGCTCCTATCCACCTTGTAAGTAAAAGTACGGATTCAATTTAGTTGAAATATAGCTAAGCATATAATAAATTAAATTGGTCTAAGTACGTAATAAATAAAATTAAAATCTAGCTAAGCATGCAATCAAAATTAAATTGGGCTAAGTACGGAATAAATTCAATTTAAATCTAGTTAAGCATGCAATCAAAATTAAATTGGGCTATGTACAGAATAAATTCAATTTAAATCTAGCTAAGTACACAATCAAAATTAAATTGGGCTCAGTACGAAATAAACTTACTTGACACCGTAGGGGAGATTTTGCAGAAAGTTGAGTTCATCATCGTTTCTCCGGTATGGACGTGGGTCGGCAGGTGCGAACATCGGTAGATGCTCCCATACCCACAGTTGCAGGATGAACATCGCAGCACCTGCTTGCTTTGCCCCAACCTTCGAGCAAGTACACAGCTCCCGGTATACGCCCGCTAGCACGGCCGATCCCCAACTCTTCTCTCCAATTGCATCCCAGTCACCAGTGAGCAATGGCAACCATATGCCTTGAATCCACCGGTTGGACTTGTCGGGGAACAAAAATCCACCCACCAAACCGATGAGGTAGATGCGGGCGTAGCGCTCGACTTGTTCTTCCGGTGTATCGTCATTGATTTCCACCTCTTGCTGGATGTGAGATACCAGCCACGGGACCGACACTTGCCCCGCATTCAACGGTGGATGCCCCCGTCCTTGAATTGGTGTGGTGGTCGGCATGTCGAAGCCCAAACGATCACGTATGAGCGGCCCCCAACCTCCTTCGGGTTTGGTCGTGGAACCAATGATTGCATCTCCAGAAATAGGAAGCCCGGTGAGGATCGCCACGTCTTTGAGGGTGATCGTCATTTCCCCCTCCGGAAGGTGGAATGTATGGGTTTCGGGACGCCATCGTTCCGCCATTGCCGTAAGCAGATCGTTGTCGATCTCGATCCGCAAGAAATGGCGCAACATTCTCAAACCGGTCCTCGCTATGTAGGGCTCCAACCTTGGATGCCAAGCGGGCAAGTTATTGGTCCCTTTATGAACCACGGGAACAAGCGATTCCTAAAACAAATAGGAAAAATAACAATTTATTAGATTAAATAAAGCAAAATAAAACCTTAGAAAATAATAAAATTATTATGTAAATATTGATATATGGATGACCAATGGCCTACCACATTAGATGCTCACTTGGGAGTTACATGTAACTCCTATTTCTACATCATTATCTCTCATTCATATGCATTGATATAAGGATGTAGTGGTTACCAAAGTGTGCCTATAAATATAGCACACCATTATATCAAAAGTGTAGAATGAATAAGAAGAACTCTTCCCTCTCTTCTCTTGTGTCTTTCCCTCTCTAATCATCTCTTGTAGTTGCTTATATTTTCATAGTTTCATAACACGTTATCAGCACGAAGCTCTGCTAGCATCATGGTTGGTCATTGTCTCTTTACACAATCCAGTATATTGGAGTAAGATCACAATATGATCAAGGTATGTAAATCTTATATCCTTTCTTATCTTATTGTCTTATTTGTGTTGACATTATCTCATTCCAATATATCAAGATGGGCGCTACTCTTTTCTCGTATCCATTGATATTTTATCACGTCAATCTATTTGGATTAACAAGAAAAGTAATATAAGTGATGAGTTAATTTTTCAGTTCTCTGTGTTATCCTATTCTTATCAATCCCACGTTGATATGTAGAAAATGCAAGTTCCAAGAGCCCATATATTCCCCAGAAGTGGAAATTGAAGAATTCAAAGGCAAATAAAGAAAAAAACATGGTAATAAGAATTTGGTTTTGTATGTTACCATTGTAATGGAAAATTGCATTTGTCTCGTACCCGTTGTACGCAAAAAACCCTATTCTACCAAGAATCAAAGGGAAAAGCTAATTCATATACGCTCTTGCAATATCAATATAATGGAACATATTTTTTGTATTATAAGTTGGTATATTCTCCATTAAAGATGAAAATGAAATTGCACTTGAGACATTTTCATCCCCAGAAGTGAATGAAACAATCTATTCCCCGAAGTGAATGAAGCTATAAACATGATTATATATATGTTAAATGTATTGTTTAGATCTTTTCACCAGAAGTGAGAAAAGAGGAGAATTATAAATAAGGATGACACAACAATTGCATTATCAAAGTCATGATAACATAATGTACCTGTTGTACATTATAATGTATATTAAACGCATATATAAATCTAAAATCACCTAGTTAGTGATGGTAATGTTCCAAATAAATCTTATTTAATTTTCACAATTTTAGTATTATGATTCTTATTTCTTTTATGTTTTATTGTGACGTTATTTTTCATGTATAATTTAATTTGATAACCTTTATCTTTAACAATTAACTTGATAAATTCATCATTTTTGTCTTAAGTTTGAAATATTCTCATTTATTATTTTAGTATGTTTTTGTAAAGTATGATTATTAGAAAATTTTCATATAAACTATATGGTAGAGTACATAAATAAGAAAAGCTTCCGAAAAGCTTATGTTTGGTTACTTGAAGTAACTAAATTATGTACTCGTGATAACAATTTGTGATGATATTCACTATGAATTAGTGTTTACTAAGAATGCATCAAATCATAAGTCCCCGGAAGAGTGGAATATGGTACAAAATATGGTAAAGCTTTAAAGGAGCTAATTTTGTGGCCTGAAGGAACCAAACTACCTAGTGATGATGCATTACCCAATTAAAAGGATATTCATAAAATGAATATCTTATCATGAAAATAGTGAAACTAATATTTGCATCACAAATATGTACTACATGTATATTAGTACAATCATTACACATAAAAGTGTAAACCAGAAGTTTACAAGATTTGATAACTTGATAATTTGGTTGGTCCGGTTTGACCATCCCGGATCATGATGTGAAAAAAATTCTTGGAGAATTCATGAGAACATCATATGAGAAGGCAAAGAACTCTTCAACTAAAAGAGTTATTATGTCATGTTTGTTCTCAAGGAAAATAGAACAATTGATCATCGCTTGTAAAAGAGTTGATAAATCTCTTGAGATTTTATGGATATGTATGCAGAACAATACATCAATCATGTGGATCATTTGTGAATTTTATGGGTTGATGCATCAAATGGATGATCACATGTATTTTATCTAATCGCAACCCGATGTTTGCGATATTGGTTGCCTCACTAGCTATGGATAATTGTGATGGTTATCCAATCAAACATCACTTTGCTTAAGAGAACAAACTGAGCCTTCTGGTCTCTTGTCGAGGACATGCTAGCTGGCAAGTGATAGTATTGGTTCACATCTAACCAACAAGTTATCATAAGTTCTCCCCTTTTACAAATGGTTTTGGTCAGAAACTTAACCTTTCTCATATGAGAATATAAGGGTGTGCGCATACATCCCAATTGCTCCACCACAGTATCTTAAGCTGATTCTCGTCGGAAATTGAGAATTTGTGTTGGGTATGAATCCCAAATGGGAAATTGGTTTGCGAAATTATTGTTTTGATGGATTAATTTCCCAACATTAAGGGGGAGAGGAAAAAAAACAGCTAGACAAAGAGATGAGTTGGAATGAGTTATCATTATCTAGTTTTGATCCTCAAAGTAGAAACATGAACCTGAAGTTCATAAGATGAATTATCATTACCAACTATCAAACGCATTTACTGGCCATACGAAGTGACCAAGTCACATATACTAGCTGTGAATGCTCCAACTAAATTTGATATCCTTGTTGGATACTCTAATATAATAAAAAATGTGTATGAAAGAGCGCATGAAGCATGATAGATCAATCGGTTCCAATGATAAACATCCTCGAGAAAGAGAATGAGCTATAATTAGAATGGTCAACTCGAGGACATGAAAACTCAAGAAGAGTAACCAAGAATTAAGTATAATTTTAGTTCCAGAAGAACACATGTCTATGAAAGTTGTGAAAAGGAAGAGATCTCAAAAACATATTAGATTACAATACTGGAACCGAAATGAAGTCATTGTCGACGAAATTTGTTTGTTGTACTTCAGTACTGAATATGATATATACAAGTGAGGATCAAGAGTAAAACTTTATTGATGCATGAAAATGATAATGTTATTGGCCAATATAGAAAGAAATCATGAAACTTGCTCAAGGAGCATAAAGTTTAAGGACCAGAAGTCCTTGCACCTAAAAGAGGGCAAAAATAGCGGGATACAAACAAAATTTTGTGCTATTGGAAAGTATGAAATTGTGAGAGATATAACACAATGTTTTGCAATGGGTTTCTCGAAAAAACCTATCATTGTTTAAGAGGAGTTATACTCCCCTGTGGTGGGTGCAACTACTTTTTCAAATCAATGTTTGAAAATTATTGTGATAGCCTATTTGTTTGAATTCCCTGAAGATATTAAATATATTTAAAACTCCCAGAAGGATTAATTTACCTGAAGTAAACAAGTAAAGTTCTCGAGAATATATAATGATAGACTAAGAATATCCCCTGTATGGGTTGAGAAAATATAGACGAATGTGAAATACTCGTCTAAGTGAACACCTACAACAGTAGGGTGAATGGACCTTAAAAGGTTAAATCCGGATAGAGTCATTAGAGCATTTGCATTGTGCATATATACTTGTGTTGTCTGTATGTGCTTCAAGGATTTTAAATTCTTGATTTATGAGTTGTGATTTACTTTAAAGTATGAGTTGTGTTTTATGAGTGTGCTTTGTCTAGTTCGTATGTTTCTATGATGTGTGTTTTGTTAATATCTTTCGTGATATGAAAGAATTGCTTGCTTCAATTTGTTTTAGTCAAGTTTTTTTTATGACAATCTCATATTATGTTGATGATATGTTTATTATTGGAGCTCCTGAAGAGCTTCCTAAATCAGTTGATTGCTTAGAGAAATAAGTTAAATTGAAGGATTTAAGATCCTTTGATGGGCAAGGAAGATAATGCTGAAAAAATGGAAAAATAATTTTGCATGAACAAATTATGTTCATCAAATAACATTAGGATTCTAAGATCACTAGAAGTGACCAAGATCCATTTATGCAACAAGAAAGAAGTAAATCATTAAGTCCTGAAGTACTAAATGTTGATGTAGGTCCTGAAGTACCATATGTTGATGCATCAGAGCACCAATGAACCTTGCTAGCAAAACACCATACAAAATATCATTTTGGTGTTGATAATATTAGCAAAATACAATATTTCCCTCCATGGAACGTTGGAAAATACTTTGTTATCTTTAGGAACAATATATGCGATTGTTCTATTGTGGTATTATCAAAGAGTGATTTGGTGAATTATATATCCAAATTCTATGTACCATTTGATCCTCATATTGGTTG
Organism: Linum tenue; assembly: GCA_946122785.1. Classification (NCBI taxonomy): domain Eukaryota; kingdom Viridiplantae; phylum Streptophyta; class Magnoliopsida; order Malpighiales; family Linaceae; genus Linum; species Linum tenue. The sequence continues at coordinate 41,194,390 of CAMGYJ010000010.1, forward strand.
ATCGGAGATGAGCTATATCTCTTACATATGGTGATATAAGTGTTTCATAGAGAAACAAACAAACTATAGTAGGCAAGTCCTGAATATATTCCGTTACACTTTGTGATTCACCATACCTAAAGGACTTGTGGTTGTGAACTATTTTCAAAGGAAATGATCTTGACGATCATGTATGAAGAAAATCTGAAGATCATGGATCAAATTGACAATCTAGTAGATTGTTCACTAACTCACTCCCGACAACAATATTTCTAAAAGTTGCTCGTGAAATTTGAGTTCAAAGACTCAAAGATTTGAAGTGATGTGGTCATGAGGGGGAGCATATACGCACTGCACTCTTTTTTCCTTCACCATGGTTTTTTCCCACTGGGTTTTCCTGCTAAGGTTTTTAACGAGGCAGTATGAGATAGCGTAATGCAGTCTAGTGGTCATCCAAGGGGGAGTATTATGTAAATATTGATATATGGATGACCAATGGCCTACCACATTAGATGCTCACTTGGGAGTTACATGTAACTCCTATTTCTACATCATTATCTCTCATTCATATGCATTGATATAAGGATGTAGTGGTTACCAAAGTGTGCCTATAAATATAGCACACCATTATATCAAAAGTGTAGAATGAATAAGAAGAACTCTTCCCTCTCTTCTCTTGTGTCTTTCCCTCTCTAATCATCTCTTGTAGTTGCTTATATTTTCATAGTTTCATAACAAAAATAAAGCAAGAATACTCAAAAAATTACCGGATAGTTATCCCAAATAGCACGGGAGCGATGAGCTTCTTGATCGGTTAAGAGACTCGCATCCCTTGGGCCATAATGGATATACAATCGAGGATCGTATATCTCGGCACCATCTATAAAAAAGTAATGAAATCAGAGATTGTTTTGATAAAAAAACAAAAAATCAAATTGTTTCGATTAAAAAAATTCATAAACCAAAAACCTACACGAAGAGCCTCTTCGTCCATTTTTTGGCGTAGGCCGGACAGAGGTTCGACGATTTTAGGTTTGTAAGGGACGGGGGCTTTAGGGTCAAACTCTAGTAATTCTTTCTGATGTGGAAGATCGGACTTAGCCGCAACCACAGAGCATACTTAGAACGAGACTAGAGCGAATAAATTGAGGGAGAAAGAAGTGAATTGTTTGTGGGGTGAGTTGAAAGTGAAAGGGGAAGGGGGTATTTATAGTTGGGGGAAGGGGGGAGGAGCCTGCGCAGCATTCAATTGGAGGGCTTTCACCGCGTTAGTCAAACGCGGTGAACTCACCGTTGTCAACAAACGCGGTGTATATCTAGGGGACGTGGCGTGTTGTGAGGCGTCGGATCGTGGGAAGAAAACCACGATCCGCGCCTCACCGCATCCAACGGCCACGGTGATAGCAAATTGGCCCGGATTGCTGACGTAAACAAACACGGGGTATTCACCGTGTTTGTCTAACGCGGTGAATACCCCGCGTTTGTCCACGTCAGCTCCTTCACCGCGTTTGATAAAAACGGTGAAGCCTTCACCGTTTCTGTTAAACGCGGTGAAGGCATCACCGTTTTTATTTAAAACGGTGAAATGTAAACCGTCTAGCTAGATGAAACGTTGATACACCTGCTGCTAAGAGCCCACCCAATTTTCAGAGCGGCAAATGGAACGTCTCGACTTCGCCGAAATGAAAGTCTCAACAGTTGTGAGTTACTCACGCTTCTCAAGATGACTCATCAAGCTTGTAAGAAAGGCTCGATGTCTAGTTCTAAGACAGAACACGGATCCGGGATGTCAAAATTTTTCAGCACCTACAGAACCAAGAATGGAAACACCATCAAACCAATCCCGGAAATGTCTACTGATAGCAGCCCATAGTAATCAGCAAAAGCACAGGATGATTTTGATCAGATCTAGCAAGAAGGTACCTGCGGATGCACGATACCAAACATGCCAATGTGCTTTCCTTTGTAAATGATGCTAGCTTGTCTATCAGGAAGGAATTCACGTGCCTTCGTCCAGGATATGTCATCACCAAGTTAATTAGATCAGACCTTACAAAGTAGTAGCAGACAAAATCGCCTAGGAACTGCAGCTTAATGCTTAATGAAGAGTACTCACATGATCAGATCTCTGTATGTAGTACCCACTGGAGTCACCAATTGGTACAAATGGAGTTGCCATCACTTCCATCACTCTGTCTAGCAATGAATGAATCCTCTGCAAAACAATTCCTCAGCTAGCTTCAATCAACAGAAAGCTTCCAGGTTAAAACTAATGCACTGTAGTAAATCAGCCAGTCAAAAACTGTCCAAAACATATAACCTGAACATTCCAGCAGCTTCAACAAACAGTAATACATCATTGCTTTTGTTAGTGATACATTCGTTTGTATCAACCATCACAGAAAAACTCACAAGGTAATAACTTCATTTCATAACACAGATGATCAAGACATTAGTTACCTCAAATCCTGAATTAGTACCACAATACAGAGCTGTAAGACACCGAACATTTGTTGCGCCAACATCTTTAGTACCATCCAGCCGTACCGTATCACTCACTTCAAAAAGCTGCAGCCACCATGAATCACTGTCAGCTAAACTAGGCTATCTGACTTACCATGTTGCATAAAAGATGAATGCAAGTATTCTTCTTCACAATACCGTTGGATGTCCAAGTCCTTGCGGACAATTACAGTGGACAATAAGTTAATTTGCAAAGCAGAGTGCAATATAAAGGTACCTTAATGGGTTTGGACTTGTTTTTGTTTTTTCCGATAGTTTTTAGTCCTCCAAGCATGAGGGTGGTTCGGACAACCTATCAAATCAAACAGAAACACCATACTCAGAGTCAGTATGTCAACCAACACATTTGGAAAATAATTTTAAGATCTAGCAACCCTAGAGATGGATCAACTGAGCAGACAGAAAACATTAATGAGAAGAAAAATATGTGAAAGCTTATCAATAAGACACAAAACACTTCACGTGAAAAGTTCATCAAATCGAAGTTGGAAATGTATATCCAACTATGGAAGTCTAAGCAAGAACTCAACAGCTGAACAGAAAGAGTGCTGCTTTATACATGCATATTTGTAAGCTCCTTGAGACCTTAACATAGAGAACATTAACACAGACTACCTAGAGTCTAAAATCTAGGGAAAAGAAAAGAGCAGAGAGTAATCAAGCTGGAGGTGAATACAAACCTCAAAATCAGCGGAACGGGGATTGGCAATAATAACTGCTGTTGATTTATCATCAGTCCGGTTTAACATGGCAAAATTCTCTTGGTAAGAACATAAAATCCATGACTTGATCTCTGTGAATCCGTTCATTGCAACCTAAGAGGCAATATACTGTAAGTCAGAAAAACTTTCATCCAAATAGAGAAAGGGAAGGAGTTGGTCGGGGAGAAAATAAACAAACAGATGCAGTATGCAGAATGATGTGTAAATAAGCACATGAGAAAATTAAGTACCTCCAATCTGAGAAGATCCTCAAGCTCAATCAAGGACACCACCTCGGAAGATGGAAACTTTGTCTTGGGTATGTTATTATAACCATAAGCAATTGCAACATCCTTGAAAAGAAGATACAGCTAGTGCTCAGCAGAAGGGAGTAAGATAATTCATTGGTTCTATAAAAATACACACCACCATAGTTGTACTTACTTCCATAACATCACAGGGGTGAAGGACATCACTTCTTGTAGGCGGTACTGATACTTTGATATTTTGTTCACCACCAGATGCACCTTTCTCAGCACGCAACTGCATCCGATTTAACAGGCTAGCAACCTGATGGCAAAGAGGGGCCACTATGACTTTCCATTTAGGGGTTCAATACTTTAGCACCAACGAAGAAATATATGCGACCCTCTCACTCTACGGTGTACCTGTATCCAACTAGACCTAGTACGTGGTTTCTTCCGCTACCCACTACAATACAAGTCCAACCTCATTTATCCATAACACACTGTAGCAACAGCTTCTTGAATCATGCATACCTGATCCTCAGAAAATGCAATGCCAAAGAGCATGACCCTTTTGTGTGACAAACAGCTTAGATTTTTAACTAAAATGTGTTGGCTGTTTGCACTGCAACTATTCTACATTAGAGTCTCCTTTCAGAGCTCCAAATTCCTAAAATGAACCCTCCATTAAGACGAAATTAAATTCTAAAACAGTGGATATACAATTCTCCCACGACGGTCTTGTCTAAACATGCCGCCAGAATAGATTTAGATAATAGTCATTGCTCAAGTAACTTTCATGTTTGACTTTTTTTTTAACAATGTACTTCGTTTATTTCAATTTCAGAAAGAAAAAAACCACCAAAAATCACTGAAGAGTCCATGTGGCCATTAAAACTGCATACCTCGTCTGCCTTCAAAGAGACTCCAATTGAGCGACTGATGTATGAAAGAGGAACTTCCATACTGTATTCAGATAATTCAGGGGATATTAATGACTTCCCACCATCATATACTACTTCAACTGGTTCAACTTCATACTTATTCCGACAATACAATGAAAAAGCTGTCACCTGATCACAAAGGGGTAAATGGCATTCATCAAGCATCAGTTTGCTACATTTGAAACAAAACCCAAGGAAGAAAATGCAACCAGAACTAAGATGCCAAACCATTGTGTTCAAAACAATCTTGGCCTTTGTCAGATCAGTGGCTGTACATTCTATGAATACATTCTTCGTCTTTAAAGTGATAGACGAATGTGCACCATTAATGATGGGAGGAAGAGACAAGACAGTTCTGCATAAAGAACTCTGAATTAAATCAATGGGAAAGAAATAGCATTGTTAGGTGATATAAGATACATATGCAAGCAACCAATGAGGAGCCTAAGTATTTTATACAAGCAATTGCATGAAGAGATGAAGAGGATAACTGACACACACAATATACATTATCCACCCAGGCACCCATGGGTGAGATTTCATCAAATAAACAACTTAATGGCTATGCTTCCACTAAGTTAATGTTATCAAAGGAAACAGGGATTTACCTTCTACAATCGTATATGACTGGGTACACAGGAGAGTTCTCAATGATATGCAGATACTTCTTCAGCTTCAAATCAGACTGCAAAGATATTCTCCATATCAGGGCATGTAGTTAGACTCAAAGGAAAGAGACAATACCTCTTCAGTCTTGTGATATCCCATAATGTGGTCTAATTAAAATTGAAATGCTTCAGTTTCCAAATCACCTTGTAAACCTCCATCAGTTCATCAGCTCTGAAGTTTTTCTCCTGAAGTCAATAGAACTGAATAAGCACAATTATAATGGAAGAGATAACAAATCAAAACTTGAAGGATAGCTGCACACAGCAGAAGAAGCATACAATCAGAGATGGTAACGAAACAAATTAAAATTTAAAATTAACTTATTAATAGTTATTTGTAGGACAAGGTAGGAGACTACGATTTCATCATATATGAACCTGGTTCTGAAGCAGACTAAGCTTCTCAGGGGGACGGATGATAACAAAGGCAAGGCACTACAAACTATAAGCCTGTACAACTTCAGCAAGTTGGCAACAGAGACAATAGGAGTTCAAAAGAAGAATAGTAGCACTGAGGCTAGAATGTTCAAACCTTCTAATCATCAATCATTGATTGATTAATTGCATAGTAGCATAATTTACTCTAAATTAACATCAGATAAATTCCTAAAAGCTCACCTGTTTCAGTGGTACAAAGTTTATCTTTTCTGGTGGGAGGGCCTGGAAACAAAGAAATGCTTCCAATCAGCATCATCACATGACATAATAGGCATGGATCACAAAATCAGGACCATCACCAAGCTTTGCCAGCCATAGATTTTAGTTGATCCATAGACTGATTCATATTGACTAAATAAAAAGTCAAAATGGACTGCTTTAATTTAATACATGACATGAAAATTCCATACTTCTAGCTACTAAAATTTATTCAAGCCACACAAATATAACAATTCCATTCAGAAACTAACTACTGCAAACAAACCTCATAAGTGAATGGGCCTTGAAGTGTGTCCAGGTCATGGGTACCAATTGCGACCAGAGTCCTTCGCCTAAACATGTGGTCCATTTCTAAATGAGACAAGGTCAAATAAAGGAAGACCATACAAGTTTACTCATGATAATACCTGCATATGTTCTCATGAAGCTTGTCCTGGAGTTCAATGAAGCTGTTATAACTGGCTTCATCGAAATTGATATCCCTCAAAACAGCACAAACAACATACGGCCGAATTTTGGACGTCTATAGCAGGGATAAAGTGTGCACACATTAGTGGATGATAAAATTGGACACCAAAAGCTCATGCATTGCCTTTCTCAAGAAAATGTAAACCAAAAAAAGGTACAAGCAGCCAAAAACTACCTCCTTGTGTACATGGATCTTCAGCATTGATTCCTTGCTAATGCTTGCTAGGGTGTATGCAGGAGTTCCTTCCTTCCCGTTGAAAACCCGGAGGGCTTGAGCAAGCCCCTCTAGACAAAGTAGATCATACCTAGCATCATTTGAAAAAAAAAAATGAATGTCAACAACATTGTTTATCCACGATACTTCAACAATAGGACGTGGAAAAGCTGTATAGATAAGGTGGGATAAACTTAAAAGAGTTCTTGTAAGTTACATATATCACATTGTCTGTGGGTTAGAAATAATTAATGAGGTTTGCCAAAACCAACTACCTATCAACAACATCAGGAGATAATCATGGAAAACAAATGCACATCAATGAACATCAGGAGGGAATAAGAAAAGGTCTGGCAATCCAAAAGACCAATACTGAAAAGGCACCACTGTGGCATTTGTAATCAACATACGTAGACCAGATAGCTACAGTAATCAAACTTCCCCACAGATACTACAGTGAGAGCCAAACAGCATGTCCTACCAATTTTAAAGGGGCAGTCAAAAACACTATATAACTTTGGAACTCCCTAGATACTACCATTCTGAGAAACCAAATGATGTGATCATGGCCACCCCTCATGACCTTATTCGAGTTCAATTTATATCTCTAAATGGACCACGGGTCAAGAGACAAACGAGAAGGTTTAATTGAGAGCTTAGGAGCATTCAAGATGGGTGGAAATGGCTATACAAGCAAGGTCTACGTGTTTATTGGTGCTGAATTTCAGAATTGGGAATTTCCTACAACAATCCCTATCCAACAAGTATTTGGAAGAGATGCTTAAATGCTGTCCATGTTGGTTAAGGAGTCTTTTATTATATTGCTTTATTTATTTTTTCAAGTATAAGTGTTATCTATTTCCTAGTATATAGTGATTACTTTTCAGTTTCGTAGGTGTAGAAGAGTTAGCCTCTTTACAAAATAGAAGGATTGTAGTTCAGTTTCATGCCTTCAGTATTCAGATTTCAATAAGAGTTTTCAAGAGTTGCAAGAGATATTTCCTTGTTATTTCTTAGGCTTATCAATCCCTTGGTTGTGGCGCCTAGCCTCTAACCTTATCATCAACTGGTGTGGCGATTCTCCTTCATCTAACCTACCCAAAACCCTAAATTTCTCAATTCCGTACAATTTCTAGCAACCCAAGCTATTTTATTCTCGTTCAGAGCATTCTAGGAACATCACCAAAAGGTATATTCAAGGAAGCAAAAGTGATCAGAAAGCTACAGAGCGAGCACCTGTTAGCAGGGACCTCAATTTTATAGATAACTTCCTCGTCATCATCTGCTGCTTCTTCCAAATGACACTCCTTTCTCATAATGGCCTTCTCAGTAGTCTGATGCAAGTCATAGAATTTTGACGTTACGAATCATCATTATGGATTTTGTTTATTGAATTACAAAATGAGTGAAGCGTCAAATAAATCCAGAATCAACCGAACGCTGACCACATCGTCGAGCTCAATTCCAAAGTTGAAGCAAAGCTCCTCGAACTTCTCTTGAGCTATATTCCAATTTCCAAACAAAAAGAAAGAGAGAAAATATGCTTTAGGTACCGTTGTCATGGTAAATTAATATACTTGGGAAGGAAACGAGAACTCACTGTAAGTTTGCCCTAAGGCAGCGAAGAGACAGTCCCTTCCCACGCTCACTGTAGGCATTGCGGCTGTGTTTCCAGTAAGAGATCGAACACTATAACATATATAAATAAATATATATATAGGGTTAGCGAAATAAGGCTACTAAAACAAACCTACCAATTCAAACAAACGCACAATACTTTCCAAACCAGAAAGAGAATAAGACTTTCACACCCTCCTTTTCTGGCGAATTAAAGAAAAAATTTACCAAAAACTGATGAACCTTATAACAACGATCCATCTATGGCAAAAAAAATGGTAACAATGATCAATGTAAAACCAATGGTAGAACTGATGAGCATTCTATGAAAAATATGCCAAGTCTTTCCGCAATTGTGTCTCTATGCTAATTATGATGAGCATAGACGTTCTGATAGAAATTTGGTGGGGTGGATTTCTGCAAGTCCTCTGATGGTTTCTGCAAGTATGGACCTTTGAATTGGAGGGGTGAGTTACTATAGATGAAGTTAGTTCAGAAAGTATAAAGGGGTATCAGCTTAAAGCCATAGCAACAAATTGACTAGTTACCAATGAGCTAAACTCCTGCATGAAGAAAGAAATTGATCCATCGCGCCCATAAAAAAAATTGATCCATTGCAGGCTCATGTTATGGGAGGCTACTGTGAGCTTTGGAAGAGAAGGAATTTATGCATGCAGTCAATACAGGAGTTTCATTATCAATGTTCAGTTCACATCCTTCTGAAAGCTTAAACTTTAGGCTCTGAAGACTTGCTGGCTTTATGACTTTTCACTACTGTTCGACGGAGAAGGGGGTGGGCAGAGAGGCCGGCCAACCTCAGTCGTCGGCGGAGACAAGGAGAGAGACAGAGATAACAGCAGAGACAGAGCAAAAGAATAGCAGAACTTACACGTTCTGTCCGCACTCGGCAGGGAGGGGCGCCGGAGAGCGGAGAGCGGAGAGCAGAGAGCAGCACAACTTGCGGCGGCGGGAGTAGGATGAGACGGCCGCCGTAGCAGGAGCAGCAGCGGGCGGCGGAGGAGGGGATGAGGAGCCGCGGCAGCGGAGGCGGCGGGGTGGGGACAGGGAGGAAATGGCGATTAGGCCGTTAGGGTTTTGGGTTTTTGCGATTTTGATTTTGATTTTTGGGTTGCTCAGTCAGATTGATCGGAGAAAGGAAGGGGATTCTGTCGTGTCCTCCATTCCATAATCCGGATTTTACAATATTTTCTTCCTTTTTAGTTTCCGCCCACGAAGACGATCAGCCCACAGTAAAACGCAAACCGGTTGGTTCAAACCAGGCTGGGGCTGGGTGTTTGATGGCCCAACCTGGCAACCTTTGACCCAATATAACTCCTAATAATGGGTGTTCTAATTTAAACTTGCGAAAAATGTGATTAATTATGTTAGTTTTGACAAAAAAAAATTTAATTTTTGAGTACGAAAGAACATGGGAAACAAGCACGGTAGGGTTGGGCATTCGGTTCGGTAAACTCAAATCAAATTGACTCGAAATCGAACTAAATTTAATCGAAACCGAACTATCCTTGTTTGGTTAGGAATTCGAAAGGCATAATCCAATATTTCTAAAACCAAGATCTGCCTAACCGAACTTGATTTTCGAATTCCAAACCGACCAACCGAACTTACACTCATAGTGCACAACCCAAGCCCACAACCCCAGGCCACACAGTCCCAAGCCCGCTACATCTATTTTCTCATTTCTCTAGTAAAACCCTAGTCCAACCCAAACCTCACAGCAATCGTCGGTGGAGAGTGAAGGCTTGGCGGCTGTTTTGTGGTGATTGGTGAACAGAGTTCCTCGGTGACGAAAAAAGGAAAAGAGCGACGAAGTTTGAACTCCACCGGCGATTGCAACTATATCTGATGAAGAGAGGAGAAGGGTTAGCGGATTGGGTGGAGAACACAAATCCTTGAGCTCTTTTAAGATTTGCTAGCTTCGACGCTATCCCCCCCCCCCCCCCCCTCCAAACCCAAAACCAAGATCTGTTTGACGTCATCACTTCCCTTCAAGGCTTCAACCAAATACAAAAAAAACAACGCGAAATCTATGAGAGACATAGAGGTGAACCAAAAATTCCATGCATACTTGGATAGTAAGCCTTACTAACCTCTAACCTCCGTCGTCGAAGTCGTCACAATCATCAATGTCAATCACCATCGCCGCCTGTCGCTGAGTTGTTCTCTCGATCAATCGCTGAGTCCAGATACAGGAGGAGAAATCGACCCATTGTGATCTGAGAAGAGAGAGACAGAGAAAGAATTTGTTATGCGCAGAAATGGTAAAGAATTTGTAACTTCAAGGTGGTTTTAAAACCGAATCGAACCGAAATGTATTTTGGTTTGGATGAACCAAACCAAAATATATTTTGGTTTGAATTTGGTTTGCTCCATGAACTACTTCAGGGACCCGGTAATATTTGGTTCGGTTTGAACCAAACTGACAGAATGCCCACCCTTCAAGAACATCAATACCAAAATGATATATAGGTTGTAGTTGAATTAGTTCGTGACAAAAAGCAATTCAATCAGTTAAATCAAAGTTTCGAAACAATTTAAGGGTTATGTGGACATTTGATTTGGAAATTATCGGTTTGTACCAAATCCATGCATTGAAGAGTGATTAATTAAGACCATGAAATTTATGGATAGGAGATGATCGGAACTAAAAAGGTAAGATGAGAGATATGTGAAATGAAACGTGGTTGATACTTGACAATAGGGGTGGGCATACGGTTCGGTAAAACCGAACCTAACCGGACATAATTCAAACCGAACCAAAATCGAATAACATTAATTTGGTTCGGAATTAGGAAGAGAAAAGGGTATATTTCGGTAGGGATGGCAATGAGTCGGGTTGGGGCGGGTTTTGTCAAACCCAAATCCAAACCCATGGGTTTATCCGCCAAAAAAATCCGGGGTAAAACCCACTGGGTTTGAAAAACTCAAACCCAACCCAACCCGCTGGGTATCCGCGGGTTCATGGGTGCCCGTGGGTTTTTGTGGTAAAAAATTTACAATAACAATTTTCTTTCGAAATAAAAGTTTAACACCAATTTTCTCATACAAATTATTCATACAAAAAACACCAATCTAGAGCATACAAGCTAAGCAAACCGCAAATGATCAATACAAATTGTTCAAAATTAAAGATAAACATCAATAAACAATAAGATTAATTGAAAGCTTCTTCCTCGTCAATTAAGTTTCTTCACTCTCCACTTCATAATATCAACTTCATTCTAAACGATTAGAAAGAACAAATTATACATGTCTCCACAAACATAAAGAATATTAGTTGTTTAAGGAAGTTATATATTTAGAATATTAAATATACCGGGAAAGTAATTATATGTGTGGGCGGGTCCCATGGGGCGGGTTTACCTAAACCCAAACCCGACTCGGTGAATCGTGTAGTGGGTTTAAACCTGAACCCGACCCAAAACCCGTCAACGCGGGTAAATGGGTCGGGTGGGTACCCGTGGGTTCGGGTTTTGTTGTCATCCCTATATTTCGGAAACCAAGGTCCTTTCGACCGAACCGATTTTCCGAATTCCGAACCGATGTTCCGAATTACTATAATGCAAGTTCCAAATGGTGGATTTTTATGTTTGTACTTATTATAAGACTTAAATATTTGAATTATGTTATTGTTTTATGAATTATGTGTTGAAATGTTTGATTTTATCATTGATTATGCATTTAATTGCATATTTATTGTTTACATTAGGGGTGAAAAATAATTTAAAAGAGAAAAAAATACAAGCTAACCTCACAAGTCCGGTTTTTCATACAAAACCGAACCGAATTATAATTCGGTTTGAACTGACCGAACCAAATTATAATTTGGTTCGAATTCGGTTTGAGGTTTGATGGAACTCAGAAACTCGGTATACATTATTTCCATTCGGTTTGAACCGAACCGACCGAATGCCCACCCCTACTTGACAATATGAGGTTAGTAGGGGTTAATGATGAGAGTTAAATGACAAACTGTGACACTCTCGATTCTTTGAAGTTTAGGATTTTGGATAGGAAATTATAAGTGCGTGAAAGAATGTAGGAGAGGATGACAAATGAACGAGGAAAAACTAGAGAGGAGGGTACCAACAAGATGGGTTTAAGATATGGTTTAGAGTTGGGTTTTTTATTCAACCAATCGATAAGAGCATGGTACCAACAAGATGTGTTTGTTGACGTACCACATCTTGATGGCATGCTGACTATGCACATTTAGCAGGAAAAATGGACGAAACGAGCTAAGGGGATTAATCATTATGTCATGCACTGGGAATCATAAGTGATCATTTAGTTTAGCGATGGAAATGGTGCGGGACATGGCGAGAGCCTCAATACTCATACCCTGCTACGCACTAAGCGTGGTTGAGTTTGGATAATACTCACGCGAGTGTGTGGCCGGACAGGTCTATCCATTCTTGTATGTTATTTGAAAAAAGGAATGTCGTTATTGAACTCTTTTACAAGAACACATTGAGAAAATACTTCATAAATGAATGAAAAATATAGTAGAAGGAATAAATGAGTCTAAATAGTTGAAAGACATACTATTCCTTTCATTCCATAGCTTCCATAGGATCATTCCCAATCTGCTAAGCACCTCGTCATCGACTCTCTCCATAATCTCGCACAGCCAACTACCACTTGATAGTTCTTCGCCTGATTCAAACAAAGGTCTGTACTCCGTAGACCTCCAGATTCGCGTCGACCAAGAGCATTCCCTGAAAATATGGTTTTGCGTCTCGACCTGGTTGCAGTAAGGGCATTCAACTGGGGCATCCTTTTTCCTCCCTTCTATATTCTTCCCTGTCGGCAATATATCATGTGTGAATCGCCAAAGGAAGTTTTTAACCTTTGGGGGAATGTTCAAACCCCACAAACGCTTCCAATTCATCGGATCGTAAACCTCCCCCATCAACTCCTCAGCCCCTTCACTGACCTCCACATTGTTTGTCTTCCTATTCCAGTGCCTATAAGCTGACTTGACTGTGTATACACCAGTCTTCTCCAAACTCCAAATTCTCCTGTCAGCTGTAGGTTGTCTCGGAATGGGAATACCCTTGATCCGAACTTGATCAGTATCATTGAACACCCGTTCCAGTAGACCTTGTTTCCATGTTCTGGTGTCATAGTCAATCAAATCCCCCACCTGGTTGCCTTCCTCCAAATCCACTCTCGTCGAGGTCACTTTGAACTCGTCCTCTTCCGCACCTGGAACCCACTTGTCATCCCAAATGTTAATGTTTGACCCATTTCCGAGTCTCCACCTTAAACCTTGTTTAACTAAATCCTGAGCAGCCATTAGACTACGCCATGTATAGCTCGGATTAGTGCCAAGAGTAGCATCAAGGATTTCAGTGTTTGGGTAATATTTGGCCTTCAAGACCCTCGCCACTAGGGAATCCGGATTGTTCATGAGATTCCAGATTTGCTTCCCAAGCAGGGCTAGGTTAAAGCCCTTTAGATCTCTGAAACCAATACCCCCTTCCTCCTTAGGTTTGCATAATTTCTTCCATGCTTTCCATGGAATATGCTTCTCCTCTCCCTTTTGTCCCCACCAGAACGTGGATATCACTCTTCTAATCTCTTCTAGCACCCCATCTGGCACTCGGAACACAGACATGGTGTAAGTAGCTTGAGATTGGGCTACTGATTTAATTAGAACTTCCTTAGCTGCTACTGACAGTGTTTGGCTTTTCCAATGTTTAACTTTCTTCCTTACCCTGTCAACCAACACCCCAAATGCTGCTCGCTTCTGTCTTCCAATTTTTGTAGGAAGTCCCAAATATTTTGCATGTTCTTCCACTCTCCTCATTCCCAGGATGTTTCCCAACTCAACTGCCTTCTCATTTTCCACACTCGGTGAGAAACTGATCTCAGATTTTTGAAGATTAATTTTCTGCCCCGATTCCACCTCATATATCCTTAGAATTTCCTTAATTTTTCCACATTTAGTTGATGTAGCTCTTGCAAACAGCACACTGTCATCTGCAAATAGCATATGAGAGATGGCTGGCCCCCTGTTTGAAACTTTAAGGCCATGAATCGTCCCCCTGTTGACCTCCTTTTTGATTAGAGCTGACAAACCCTCTACACACAGCAAAAAGAGATAGGGTGATAGGGGGTCACCCTGTCTCAGCCCTCTGCTTGGTTTGAATTCCATCGACCTATGTCCATTCACCAATATAAAATAAGTAACTGTGCTAACACAGTTCATAATCATGTGCACCCACCTCCCATCAAACCCCATTTCCAGCATTATCCTTTGAAGGAAACTCCATTCCACCCTGTCATATGCTTTTGAAATATCCAATTTTGCTGCCATGACCCCTGTTTTTGCCTTCTTCTTGTTCTTTATCGCATGAAAACACTCAAACGCGATCAAGACATTGTCCATTATATTTCTCTTTTAGAAAGGTAAAAGAGGAGAAATACATGTAAACATTGATGCAAATCATTGATAGAATGGGTCAAGAATGGAGCAGGACAGGAAGGGCGTGGAGTAGGTAGGAAGCAATACACATGTCCCGCCCTACGATACTGCGAATCAGGTAATACTATGCGATTGTGCACCTCTTCCTTGCTTCCTAACTTCTCATTCCCCTTTCGGTCAAGCGTATTTTAGAACCTCCGCCTAGACACGACTAAATGAATTAGTTCTCCGTGCTAAGAGATAGCCAACCATACTTAGCATTACTAACGAACAAGGTTGTTAAACCTCTATCGGACCCCCCCCCCCCCCCCGGCGAGGTTAGGTCGGACTTAAAAAGATCTCCAGAAAGCCCCCCACTCTGACCCCTAGCGAGCGAGAAGAAGAGAGAGGAAAGGGAGGAGGGGGAAAGAAGGAAGGAATATAGTAGGTAAATTATGAAGGTTAGGTAGGTTTTATTTTGTGGAAAATAAGATTTTAATAGATACATGTAAAATAAATTTCATTTTAGTCGTTAATTTTTAATTAGTACATTATTTGTATATATATTTAGAAAACGTAAAAAAAGGCTCAAACCGGTTGAATCCTGATCCGACCAATAAACCTCAAACTCCTTGCTTGACCGGCTCAATGACTTAACTCGCTTTTACAACCTTGCTAACGAACCATAGATAATCTTACTCTAAGAAAGTCGAAAGCTACTCCATATGGTGTGACAATCCAAAAACTAGCATGTGATTATGAGAGGTCTGATAATCAGAGCGTGTGAAAAAAGTCAAAAAACATAATCTCATTACAATTCTAACACTAAGACTTTGTCTCCTTAAAACCATATCAAGATCATTGTTATTCTTGTATTGTTTGAGCAATAATCCATTAAATACAAATAACAATTACCTTAAATAACTGATAAATTTTGTTATCCTCCTCCTGTCAATTACTCAGAAGCTTCTTATTTCCCTCCTGCTCAATCCAAGGAATTAATCCCACCTAAACCCGTTGACAAATTCCCTTCCAAAACCTTCATCTACAGAGCTTGAAAGTGAGACCATTATTACATATTGAATCATCTCCCTCCATAATTTCTCCCTTCTCCAGCAGAATCATGCAGACCATTACTAATATAATAGGCTTTCGGTGCTACCAAGTCTCTTTTCCTTTTTTTCCCTCTCCACTCTTTCACCTTTTCCCCCACAGTAGAATCCAATTCAGTTGCTTTGATGCTCTGCTTCGTTTTTAAACTCTGTCTTTCTTTTACCCTCTCTTTCTCTTAGGGTCGCTCTCTGTGTCGTGATTATATAGGACAGGGAATAGAGAGAGCAATCTGGCGGAAGACAAACAAAAGCGCAAAAAGCTAATGCTGCTGTTGCAATTTCTGACTTGTGGGCAAAATTTTCCTTAAATTCCTCTGCCCCTGTTTTCCCTCTGCCTCCATCGATATATATAAACCCACACACTTCCTTTTTCCTCTCTGCCTCATTGATGCCAGAAGAAAATGGCGGTGGATGTTTGGTCGGAGATTTCGAGCGCAGGTCTAATCAGTCCAAGGCTTTCCTTCTCCCGTGACCTCACTCAAGCAACAGAGCCGGAAGCCGACGCCGGTCACCGCCCCAGATCAGATTTATGTCTTCTCGACTCCGACTTCAATTTCTTCATCGGCAGCAGGGGAGAATTTTCCTCTGCCGACGAGCTCTTCTCCAACGGCAGGATCTTGCCTGTAGAAATCAAGAAACAATTGCAACCGCAAACTGCCACCGGGAAAGAAGCGATTCCCATTCCTCCGCCGCCGGCTCAGCAAGCTGTCGAGAATGATTCTTCTCCGCAGCTTGATTCGGAGAAGAAGAAGCTGCTGAAGGAGTTCCTGTCGATGAGTCTCGACGGAGAGCACGAGGAACAACAGAGGCAAAACCCGCCGGCGGCGGCGGCGGCGGGACCGAGATCGTTCTGGCAATTCAAGAGAAGCAACAGTCTAAACTGCGACGAAATCAGCTGCCGGAGCAGAGGAGGGCTAATCCGATCCCTACATTTCCTTTCGAGAAGCAACTCAACTGGGTCGGCTCCAAATCCACCCAAAAACAAACCCAAGGAGGAAAACCCCCGTCATTTGCGGAAACAGAGGTCGGTTCCCAACAGGAAATCGCCATTGATGCCCACCAGCTCTGCACCCTGTTACTATCCCTACAATACCGGGGGCCGGCAACAGCAAAAATCGAATCTTCCGGCGTTGAGGAAATGCGGGTCATACGGCAACAACTCCGCCGGGATTAGAATCACTCCGGTGCTGAACATCCCGGCACCGGCTTTCATGTCCAGGGGAACGGTCAACTTTTTGGGGCTGGGTTCTCTGTTCTGTAACGGTAAGGTTGATAAAAAGAAGAAGAAGAAGAGATAGATGATCAAAGTTACCATCTTTACTCGTTTTCCTTTCTTTTTCGTCATTATACATATAAATTTGAGTTTTTTTCTTCTTCTTCTTCTTCGATCTGATCATATGTGTATATGAAATCCTGTCGAAAGTACAGATGTATTTGGTTGCCTGTCAATTTGGTTCCTGGTTCAGCCTTCCCTTCCATGTGACCTCTTACTACTCTCCACATTTCTAATCAAATTATTGGATCTAAGAGAATGGGTTGCGACTGTCATGAACCAGTTGCTCCCAATAACTCGAGTTGTTGGGAGAAGGTTATGCTGGATCTTATACCACTCTCTAACACGCCCCCTCAAACGAAAGCCAACCCACGGGCTTGAAGTTTGCACAGGCCCACCATACCATGTGCTTGAAAGACAACGGTCAATATTGGGGGTCGTGGAGATTCGAACACATGACCTTTCGGTTCTAGGCTCTGATACCATGTCATGAACCAGTTGCTCCCAATAACTCGAGTTGTTGGGAGAAGGTTATGCTGGATCTTATACCACTCTCTAACAGCGACAAGAAAGAGTCTTTTCTTTTTGGTATGGCGCAGGCGACACAAAGTTAGGGCTTGGGAGTCGTCTTGAATCTGATGTTAGTATGTTTAATGTGGTAGCTAGACAACTGCGACGACAAATATACGAGTTGATTCGTGGGTGTTGATATTTGTTGAATTGTGATTCTATATGTTATACATTGTTGAGTTGGATATGATAATAACTTTACAAATAATGTTATCACTTCATCTTCGATTCAACAACCGAAAACACGTGAGAACGATCCAACAATATCAATGCAAATGAATACGTAATACCATAAGCAACTTGTGTTTGTCTATGAAGTAGTGAAGTACTATAGTGTGAGCTAGGGATAGGTATTCTGAGTCCAAGAAAGGTAATTGGTTGTGGGGTTCCTTGCCCTAATCAAGATGGGCAGTTTTTGTTCAATGCCTTGCCTATCATTCTATCAACATGGCCAGACTTGGGAGACAAAGAAGCAAAGCCAAAGCATCTTCTTCCTTTTGCCTTTGTCTTTTTCTTTTCTTGTGTTTTCCTTTTAGGCTTCACACTGACCAATTCGATTTCCATGTTAATTTGTTATTTTTTGGCCATTTTGTTGTATGGAAATCTAAATATGGTTCTTTTCTCAAGAGTGATGATCGTGTCATCATGTCATCGCACTAATCAGAATCAAAGAACTAAAGCTAAGACGTGCAAAATCATCTAGTTTGGGTTGTCTGATGTTTATTACATAGCTAACAAACACTTCAAGCACAAATATGTGCTCAATAACACTTTTTTTTATAGGGAATGTGCTCTATCTCTATAAAATAATAGCTATGATGCTGCTGACACAATATGAATTTTTGGTATAATCGTATGCTATTTTTCTATTATTAACTTGATTCCTCTTATGGTGATTTGTAAGGTATGGTTTTAGATAAGCATAATGAAATATAATAATAGTACTACTTAAAGACAAGAATTTCAATGCTTCCAAGAGCAACTTTGCTCACCAAAGAGAATAACAAAGCAGTCGAGGAAAAGGGGGAGAAAAAAATAATGAGTTTTGATAGATGCTTTCACCATATAATTGACTGATTGCTAAGTGAATGATTAGGGAGATTGATTCTCAATACGCTTATAATTAAATATACAAATAATTAATCAATAGTAGGTTGCAAAATCAGCAAAACAAAATCAGAGTTTGTATCGAAAAAGTTGGCGGTAGATTATTTTGTGTTGAATTTGTAGTTGAGCCGTTTTAAAACCCTAAAAATCATCTAGCGAGTTAGACTATAATATAAGGTATTTCCAATCTAACTATCGATATGATTTCACAAACACATATTAAATGACGCTTTTGCCCCCTTCCCTTCTGTCTCTATATCATCTATCTCATTCCATCTTATCCTTTTTGGATAAATTACACGTTTGGTCACTCAAATTACATAAATCTTTCACATTTGTCACCCGAATTACTTTTCTTTCTAATTGGCCACTAACTTTACGAATCGTTTCACCGTTAGTCACCGGCCGTTAGTCTCTGTTAACTCTGTTAGTTTTTTGATGACGTGGCAAACGGGACTGATGACTGGATGGTTAACTTAATGATATGTCAATTAAAAAATAATAATAAATAATTAACAGGTGGTATGCACCCCACCGTGAACTTCCTCCACTGTTCGCCAGCGGCCGGCGTTTGGCAAGCTGCCGCCCTCTTTCGTTGGGAGATTCGAAGTCCTTCAGAGGCTGTCTCTGGAAGGGATTGTCAACTGGGTAGCGAGTTTTCCAGGTCGATCTCGTTCGCCTCGAATCTAACCACCGATCTGTAACCCACCCGAGTCGTCGACTCGTCGTCGATGGAGGACTAGCCATCACCACTTGGAGCAGGATTGTAACTGCAATTAATGGTAGCATTGATTCGAATTTTCTTACCCCGCAGAAGAGTCGGCTCCATCGTCCCCGCCGCCGCCGCTTTAACCATTCCCTTGATGTGATTCACCCTTTTCACGGACCGCTCCGCGTCAAATCTAGACCAGGAGCATTTTCCTCTCTCCTTCAACGGCGATTTACAGCGATTCGTTGCGCAATGCAGCCGAAGAGCGCGGAGAACAAGTCGTTCTCCTCGCGAACTATAGTTTCGAAACCGGATCTGGAAGCAGAGGGAGTGGAAGAAGAACGGAAGAGGAAACAACGTCAGATCTAGATGCTAGGCTGGACTGGAGGAACATCCGCAGGAAGAGGCGAAACTCGTGTCCTCCTCCTCCCGACAATCATGCCGCCGCCGCGAGCGATTGAGCTGGTGGCAGAGTCGAGCCAATAATTCCACCTTCTCCCTCTTCCAGCACGGTGGTTCTTGGACAGGAACTGGTGGGGAACGAGACGGGTGGGAAGGGGAGGGGGCTCGAAGGTGGAAAGGGCGAAGAGGAGGAAGGAGAAGAGGACCAACAAGGAGTAGGCGGGAGATGGTGGATTGTGTTTTGGAAAGGATTGGGTTGCTGGAATTGGTTCTTTTCATGGTTGGTTTTGCATTTTCCGGAGAATCGCCAGAGGAAGGGGAGGAGGACAGGGTGTAATCATAGCTGTGAGCCGTCTGTTTTCCGTCGGAAACGAGAATTCTGGATCCCGACGGAAGAGTTCTTGTGGTCGGAGAAGAAGAGCAGGAGGAAGCCCATATGTCACGGTTGCTGTTGTCAGTGGTGGTGGTGTTCTTGGCCCAGTTGGAGTTTGCTATGATGCCCATAGGGGGTCTGAGTTCTGTAGGAATAAGATTGCCACCCCACAAATACCCACCATTCTAATTCACAATCCCTTTCGGAGGCAGCCTCCGACGGACATTGAATCTCCTAACAGAAGAGGGCAGCAACTAGCCAATCGCTGGCCGCGGGCGATAAGCAAAGGAAGTTTATGGTGGGGTGCAGGCCACCTGTTAATTATTTATTAGTTATTTTTTTATTGACATGTCATTAAGTTAACCATCCAGTCATTAGTCCCGTTTGCCACGTCATCAAAAAATTAACGGAGTTTGACGGAGACTAACGGCCGGTGACTAACGGTGAAACGATTCGTAAAGTTAGTGGTCAATTAGAAAGAAAAGTAATTCGGGTGGCAAACGTGAAAGATTTATGTAATTTGAGTGACCAAACGTGTAATTTAGCCTATCCTTTTTAGTTGAGACTTGAGACCACTACTTTGGATGTGCCCATCTCATGGATTGGGCTGAACTCTGAAGATATACACAAGCTATGCAATGAGACAGTTCAGCAGAGACTACGTTATGAAAGCCCAAGGTGGCCGATGATCCAGAAGCGAAGACAAAAAGGGCCCCAACATCTAGGCCTGTAATCCAAATGGGCCAAGCCCGTTTCCACCGGTTGGCCCAGACGAAGCCAGCACACCGGTGCTTGCTTTGACAGGGAACCAAACTCCGAAACGATTTCAGATCCACACGTGAATCAAGTCGTTAACCAATACCACCAATCATTAATTTAACATTTTTATAATTTTTTTTTTTTTTTTTTTTTTGCGTATAGGGAATGAAACGCGGATAGCGTATGGAAATGGAACGGAGTCGGGTGGGTCAACTCGGTTTACTCAACTCGACGAGATCCTCCGGTCTCCACTATCTTTGCGCCTTCCGCCGCCACTGTTCGGCCAGAAATTCAACTTCACTTTTAATTTCCCGGTCTTCCATTCAGGTCACAGCTCAGCCACTTTCACCCTCCTTTTTCTCCCCTCTTAACAAAACATCACACAGCAGCTTCCCTCCTCCCGCCATGGCTACTCACGAATTCCAGAGGAGAAACTCAATCTCTCAACTACCCAGAAGCGCTATTACTTGTAGCTTTGATCTTGTTCTGTATCTAAGTATCAACCGAGCTGTGCAGAGTCAGAAAGTCGTCTCATCGGAGGATGCTCGGAACTGGAAGGCGATGAGGCGGGGCCACTTGTTCATCTCCAGAAACAGTGAAATGGTCAGAAAAATCTTGCAATTTCCCTGTAAGATACTTGATCAAGTACCAGAATTAAGTTGATGAATACCATTTCACACGAAAGCTAGAATGGATCTGAGGGTGTACGAATACCACGTATTCCAGACAGAATCTGCCCGAGTTTAAATGAACTTTCCTATGAACTGAAACAGGTGACAACAGAATGCTGAAGCTCCTCCCAGTTCTCTGGACACCAGACGCCATGCCTCTGAGGCTGCAACATTAATTGGACTAAGTTTTGCCCCCTTCAAAGCTCTTGGTTCTCGGTACAAACTGCCAACATTATGCTACAGCAGCAGTTCAAAGAACCCACGGAGACCAATAAATGAAACCATTCTTGCTGCTGCGAGCATCGATGCTTCAATCGAAGTCAGACGTGTCGAAGCTTCAAGAGTGGTATTCGGCTTCAAAGACTTTTGAGTGTTCTTGTTCAGGAATTGCACAAACATATGAACAGGTCCCCAAACACTGATGTTTTGACCCGGACTGACAATGCAGGAACCCGAGAAGAACATAGGGTAACAGGTGAAGAAACTATAGATTTCAACTTTTCAATAGCGTCCCAGGGACTACTACATTGGTCAGAGGATTCAAACCTAGAAAAACTTGAGAAACCAAAGAAGCAAAGAAGCTCAAAGAAGAAGGGGGTTTGTCCCTTCTATCTAAGAAGCATTTGCCCACTATTCTTTACAGGACATTATTACTCTCATGATCTTTGATAAAAATAAAAGAACTATTAAGTTTTGTGAAGAGAACAAAAATTAACACTTTCAAGGCACCTGAATGAGCCATCAGGAGTAAGTAGAAGCAACCTGCTTCTTCTATCAAGTCCCTAATTCCCACTGAGATTGTGTGCTTTGCTTTGATTTGTGCCACCCCATCTTCAACCTCTGCAAGTTCTATACCCAGTTTGAAAGCAGGAAAGAGCAATCACCTTCAAACCCTGAACATCTACTATCTCTGCAAGCCAGAGATTGAAGCACAGTTAGTATTCACCATTTCATGAATTCATCATATCAGAGAAGTAAAGGCTGGTGAATGGAACAACTGCTAATGTAAACAGTAGATTGATTTCAGAAAGTTCAATTCGGAGAGCATTTCATGATACCAGAAACCCACATTCCTATTCAATTTACCTTTCCGATATCAGGAATCTCCGGCACCTTGTATGTGTCGACGGTGACTTCCCCCAGCCACAGCCCAGGAAAGAGAGTCTGCAACGAGAAATCGGATCAATCGGAAGTCTCAACAGGAAGAGGAGATTTCGCCGGTGTAATTGGGGAAGGGGAAGAGGAAGCGAACGGGAACGAAAGGGATCGATCAATTTGACTTACATCCATCTGCTTCTGAACAATTCTTGGTCGCTTCTTCGGCCGCCGGGCAGGTCTATGGGCGATCATCGCCATGAAATCCTCTTCGATCTCCTTCCTCGACAGACCCACCGTGAACTTAGCCCTCGGCTCCTTCTTCTCACCGCCTCTGAGCCGAGGCAATTTCCCGCTGTCACTTCTGATAGGAGAATACCTGCTGCTGCTCTCCTTCGGCTCTTCAATCCTCAACCCCTTCGCCGTAGCGGCGCCGGCCAGGCTTGCCGATGCGCCTGCCCCGATCGGCGCGTTAGTCGTCGTCGCCGGAGCTTTACACGCCGCTCTTCTCGTCCTCAGATTCCACGGCCGCGGCTCGTGCTCCTTTTCTACTCCACCGCCGGTAGATACGGCCATCGCCGCTTTAGCCGCCGTCGCCGGCGGCGGCGATGAAGATTTGCGCCGCGCGTCCCGATCGCCGTCGGCAACGTCGTCTTCTTCTTCTTCTTCCTCCTCCTCGTCTTCGTCGCAAACTTCCTTCCTCAAAATCTCGTCCTTCATCCTATCCGCCGCCGTCTTCAAATCGAACATGAGCTTCTCCCCCAAAGCCTCGATCCCTTCGTCGGCACCGCCGCCGCCGCCGCCCGCGCCGCCAATTCTCGGCCTCGGCTTCTTGAATTGGTGATGCCTGGCCTCGTAATCCCTGGAGCTGGCGGCGAATTTCAACGGAGGAGATCGGCTGCTCCGCCGGTGGCGATCGAACGAGATTCCCCTCTCTCGCCTGGGGTTGGTGGTGCTGCCGCTATTACTCGAATCCGGGGGATTCATGCATCGGAGTTGTCTCTGATTCCCCCACTTCAAGCTCGGGAGATTGAAATTGTGGAGCGGCGGTTTTGATCTCTCCGTCCCCATCGCCATCGCCAAACCACCGCCGTTACCGTCACCGGCTCGTCGCCTCACTGACTCTTCTCCCCTCCCACCAATATACACCATTGAACGACCAGAACCAGAGCTCAGATCACGAGCTCCCCCACCTTCCGCTCTCTTTCTCTCCGGAAAAACCCACCGCCGGCGGCCAAGAACTGCCGTTTTCTCTCTCTATTTCGATTTTTCTAATTTTATTTATGCGTGGAGGTTTGGAAATCGCCGGGAAGAGGTTGGGAGAGGGGGATTTTTAATATATATACAAAAGGGCAAAGGGTAGTGAATCGGGGTCGGTTCTAACGTTCGGGTGAAAGAGGAATTCTTGGGGGGGCTTTTCGTAATTTCACAGTCAGAGAGAAGTACAACGAAGGGTTGGCCTCTAACGTGCGCCAAGCGAACAGTGACCGGAGGGAATTGAGGTTGAGACTTCAGCGAGGGTGGCGTGGCCCGTGGGGTTTTAACTTTTTTGACTTTTACTGTTTTACCCTCCTCTTTTATTTCCTTCCATTTCCCGGGTGAAATTACGTCGTCTCTTTGGGTTTGATGGTTGCCGTAACCACCGTCGGATAAAGTGCATTAGGTTTCTCCAGCCGTAGGATTAAGGGATGATGGATTAATTCATTTTCGAGCACCCTCTAAATATTCCTTTCCTTACTGCGCCCCTCAATTAATACTCTGAACTGATTGAGATCTTGAACTTTCACCAATTCACCATTTTCGACTATCTTTTGTATAGGGTATATGACAATATGTAACCAACATTTTAGCCAAATTCAGTGGAGTAGTCAGATTTTTGTCGAAGTACATTTGGAAAAGAATACATACGATAAAATAGTTTTGTTAACAATTTCAATAATTCATGATATTTCTAAAAGAATTACAATATAATTTTGTATTTAAAAAAACATGATAAATTAAATATATGTCGAAACCATCAAGAATCTCACTCTATATGTATCAACCAATTATTAATTATTTAGTTAGATATTTGCTTTTGAATGATGTTCTTCGTCAAGACCTCCACACCTTAGAATTTCTTCTATATTTCGTATATTATATGCTGCGAATGCGGCTGTAAGCAAAAATCATCCATCAGCGATTCGAACGCGCATTGCTGGTAATGAACCATATAATTTCCTCTTATTCAAGAGTGACTTTTTTACCCTGGTTTGATCCACCAGACTGTGCGGACCGTTCAGTATCAATAACTCGAGTTATTATGAAAGATTAATTAATGGACTATACAATTTAGTATTAACTACCACTTCCTCGCTAACGAAACCAACTTATATGTGCTTAAATTTTTCACAAATCTGAATATCATGTGTTTAATAAATGGGGTCGTCAAGATTCGAACACATAATATCTTGGTCAACCATACTCAATTAGAAGTGCGTTAAATTGTCATTTGTACATAATTCGTTATAAAAACATTGAATATGTCAATACACAACTTATGAATTATACATCAAATATTTGAAAGGTCAAACATTCTCATTAAGATACTTAATAATTTTCATACCCGATTAACTATTATACCTAATTTACCATTTTTTCTCCCGAGGCAGGGTGGGTCCCAGGTCCCACCCTCTAACCTTCTCCCTCCGCCCCTGGCCAAATCTCACAAGTCACATCGACAAAGTAGGAGATAGATTTATGATTCACAAGCAACATCCAACTTCAACTAGTAAGATGCACTTGATGGTAAAAATGGAAGAGTTTTCGTAAAAAGGTTGAAGTTAAACATGTTCATTGTAGAGCAATGCAAGGACGGGTTACCTCCCAGGAAGTCATCATGATGCGCTCCAAAGGAAAACCCGTGTATGATAGGCCTAAAGCAAACAATATTTTGATAAAAAAATGGTTATCAACGCATGATTAGGATATCTAAATGAAAATCATTATAATTCTAGGCCAACCCTTTATAATAAAAAAGTTATCAAAATGAAATATTTGTATTGGTTGTAAACCTGCAAGCTGCAACACATGTTATCATAATGCTATCAAATTGGGTGTTACCACCATAACCTCCGCCTAACGGGTACATTCGTTACTCTAAGAGAGAGATGCGAGACAACTTTGTACATACGAGGAAATTAGGGGGGGAGTCATGTTGAGTATTTCAATTTAGGAGAGCCTTTTAGTCCTTTTTAATTTGATTGGCGAGATTCATATTATAGAATTATGTTATTAAAAATTTCCAAACACGTACATATAACCAACTAGATTAAGACCCGGCCCGTTGGCCGAATAAATTTATCAATGATATAAAAAATTATAGAAATTATTCAAAGAAAAATATGTTTTTTTTTACATACATGAGGAGTCCAAATATTTGATTATTGGAAAAATAAAAAAGAGCATGTATCATAAATTTTTGTGAGATGCTAACCGATTTAACTAATGCAATTACCGAAAGTTAAAAAATATCATGCAAGGGAACCCGCTACTAAATTGTTCAAATGAAATAACATGTTGATTATAAATGGATCCAAATTTTATTTTGGACTTCACTATTGCTTCGCCATTAACATTATCATCGTCACCAATAACAACATCTTCTTCTTTATTCATGACCCCTCTATTTTCACTATTAGCAATATCTTCCTTGTTCTCTTGCATTTTGACATTCTCTTCTTTCTTCTCCTAAATTTCATTGATGGCAAAATTTAAAGCTATACTTTTTGCAAATATGAAATATAATTTTACTCGAGTAGATATTACCTCTTTAAAGACTCTTCTTGTCCTACATATAACCGAAAGCTAGAACTTAGTGATAATATATTTACAAATGCGAAACACCATTTTGTATCAACCAAAAAAAACTTCCTAAGACTTTTTTCAAACTATTTTAGTTCTTGCTATCTGTTACATGCATAGATGAATGGTTCTCTAATTAATAACTTCAACTTTTAAATTTAATTTGAACGGGTCAAAACAATTTTTATATGTTCGGTTGGGGTATGCCTATGATGATTTGGTCAAACTCCAAATAATATTTATTCGGAATCTAATGAAAATATTTGATCGATCAGTATAGTTATGATATGTGATATGGTTTGTGTCGCTTATTTATAACTATCAATTGCATTCCTCTTTAGGTTGACCACTTTAAAGTATCATTTTTATACAAATATAAATTTGTAGCCCTGTACTTTATATATGACCGATATAGATTTACCGGAGTATCAAATGGTCGACCTTGTGATTGTTCAAGTCGATAAATGTGATGTGAAGGTTATAAAAAAAATGTGATGTGAAGGTTAACATCTATAACTTAGATGTTGCCTTTTTGTTAGCCAACGAAATATATATATTTAATCTACTACATATATAAGTTCTTTTTTTTACAATTACTCTATTTAAGTTTCACTTAGAGTTTAGCTGGGGTGACTATATAGCATTAACAAATTCTTTTTAATTACGTTAATATGTTTCTTCTTATCAGCAATAAATAATAAATACATAAAAGTAAAATGGTATAACTTTAAACTAAAAATAGAAAGAGGATTAGGAAGAAAAAAAAAGCAAAAAAAAAAAAAAGGAGCCCAACCTCTGTAGGCTTCCTTCCGGACTCAGTGGAATATTATAGAAGTAGAAAAAGTACAAAGACGTTTAGAGCCTTCCGTGAGATGCGCTTAGGGCTGCAATGTATCTTTTAACCCATTCCTCATGCGGAATCTCTTTAAATGAATGGGTAGATGAAAGAATGACAAAAATTATCGGTTCAAAGGCTCTCTCTTCACACCCTTATTTGAAGATATATTTTCAAGTTTCACAAGCTCGTCAGCGGCGGATCTAGGGGGGCCGCCCTTGGGCCACGGCCCAGCCCTCCCTCGATCCGGAGCTAGTATAGCACGTGTAAATTTTCAATTTTTGGTGTTCGTTTCGGTGTTCGTTTCAGTGTTCGTCGTGTTACGGCCCAGTCTTCTCTACTTTTTTCCAATGTGGCCCAGTGCTCTACCCAATCCTGGATCCGCCGCTGAAGCTCGTCCCATGAGTTTCCGAGACACGTTAATTCTCAACATTCGATCGAGATGTTAGATGTAGAGAGGATTTCCGTACCAAATTTTAGAAGTTGGTGCATGCTTTGATCAAGATTGTATGTGAAGAGAATACACTAACAACGATATTGGTGTTGCTCAACACTTCAATCTTGGATCATAAACTCATAACGAACTTTCAAGGAATGTAAAGGATTAATGTACACAAGTACAAAACAGTTTGAACTACTTGTAAAACCCTAGATTGTGGTGTGATAATAGTATATACACACATGTCAATCACTCCCATGGCTCATCACTATACAAGCGGGTCCCATTTATGAAAACTGAAATGAAGTCTCGACTCTCGAGTAATATCATTGGCAGTCCGCGAAACTCGAAGAAACAAGAAGAAAAAGCACAAGGGCTCACTTGGGCTACGTTTTAAAACAGAAGCAGAAACAAAAAAGGGTACGACAGTTTTGGGGTCTAGTTGGGCCTGAGAAAAGTACCAACACAGAAAGAAAGACATGGGCCTGTTCATTCAGGCTGCTAAAAGAATGGGCCACTGGGACCAGTATGGATTGGAAGGCCTCGTCTGTGGAGATTTGGGAAGAAAAGCCTGCATCGGGACGGTAGGTAGGAAAAGAAACGAGCCGGAGACCGGAGTACGGCAACCGCGTGGACTCGGTGGGTCAGTCTCAGTCAACTCAAGTCAAGCAAGTGCTGATGAGGGCAGCATAGTGCACTACTTAAAGCCTTAACCATCTGACACCTACTCAACGCCTTTGAATTATGCTAAATAAAAGGCTTAATTGCAAGTTTGGTCACTCGAATTGCTATAAAATTTCACGTTTGCCACTCAAATTAATTTATTCCATTTATAGTCACTCGAATTAGTTGAACAGTTCAAATTCGGTCACTCTCTGTTAACTTTGACTGACGTGGCGGTCAACTCTAACAGTTGACCGTTAAATGTGTGACGTGGCAAATAAAAAATAATTAAAAAATAATTTTTTTTTTTAGAAATTACACATCATTATCACAAAAAATTATAATTATAAAAAATGAAAAAAAGAAATTCCTTCCACGTAATTATCACAAAAAACAAACAACACAAACTCCAAAGTATAAAGAACCTATACTAAAACGTAAAAAAGCCATCTGCTTTTCCACCTGCACGATCAGCCAGCTTTCGTTCACCAATAACCATCATGCACTTCCTTACCTATCCCGAAGTGCTTTTCTTCTGCTTTACCGGCGGCCGATTCAGGTCACGAAGTCCGGCAAAAGCTGTGCAGCAAACTCCTTCCTGTTCTGTATATTGATGCTCTCAAACGTCGTCGTCGACGAGTGAGGCGCAGAGGTGGTAATAGCCCCAAAGTCGCTCGCTTCTCCCAGGTCGAGCCTCCTCCCTAGAGGAATGTTCTGGTTGGGGATAAATGTGTGGTGGGTAGCTGGCAGCGCGAGGTTTTCACAGTGTGGAAGGCCGAGACTAAGCGAGACTCCATTGCCGGAGAATCTCTGAGTGAACTGTTCCGCGTTGAATCTTTCAATCTCTGCAATTGGGTACTGTCCAAATGCTGCTCCCATGAAGTTCGTCTGGGCGCCCATGAACGAGTACCCGCCATGATCTCTGCTCTGCCTCTCGTCCACGAACTTAATCAGTTGATAGTCGCTCGAATCATGGCCGGGCTTCACATCCATGGTGGACACCACGCTGGTGGGCGATGGCAGCGGCAGCAGGGGAAGTTAGGGAGAAAGCTGAGTGCTGATTTCGGAGGATGCCGGCGGTGGCAGCAGGGGAAGTTGAAGCTCCGGTGGAGATCATTGAAATCCCGGAGGGCACATGCTGGTTTGGTGAATTGTTGCTGAACGAGTTTCTTATTTGGGTCTCATGGAATGAAACAGATTTGGAAGACGAATCCTCGTTGTTGTTGTTGTTGTTATCGATTTTGGTGGCCTTCTCTCCTGCTGTCCCGTTCAGTTCCTGATCCTTCATTTCTTCCATGTACATTTCCTCCACCATTGGCTTCCACAGCCGGACTCGAGCATTGATGAACCACTTATTATTTATCCAAATTTGGCTGGTTGGGAACTCATAAGTAGGTTAAGAACTTTTTGCCCATCCGCTGGT
The DNA here is from genome assembly GCA_946122785.1 of Linum tenue. Taxonomy (NCBI): domain Eukaryota; kingdom Viridiplantae; phylum Streptophyta; class Magnoliopsida; order Malpighiales; family Linaceae; genus Linum; species Linum tenue. Next base: position 41,224,110 of record CAMGYJ010000010.1, read on the forward strand.
TGGGAACAAAAACAAACAACACAAACTCCAAAATTCTCTTTGCTTTGTTTTTGTGATAATTACGTGGAAGGAATTTTTTTTTATAATTATAATTTTTTGTGATAATGATGTGTAATTTCTAAAAATTTAATTTTTAATTTTTATTATTTTTTATTTGCCACGTCACACATTTAACGGTCAACTGTCAGAGTTGACCGCCACGTCAGTCAAAGTTAACAGAGAGTGACCGAACTTGAACTGTTTAACTAATTCGAGTGACTATAAATGGAATAAATTAATTTGAGTGGCAAACGTGAAATTTTATAGCAATTCGAGTGACCAAACTTGCAATTAAGCCCTAAATAAAACAAGTAAAGTTCAATCCTCACTAATGCCTATGGAAGGTTAAACAACAACAACAATAATAATAATAAAAATCTAATACATGGTTATAAACAAATTGTTTTTTTTTAATCTTTTCAAGTTGCTAGCAGGGATTGAACAACATGCATGATATTGTACCGGAAAAGTAAGTGGTAGGATATTTTATGTTGAGATCGTGGTTTAATTTCCGTTCAACCGTTGCATGATGCTAAATACAACCGCTGCAGTTTCGCTTTCGGTAAAAGTTTTTATTGATTGAACCGCCGCTATGGTAAGGTTTTTCACTCCTTTCCTAGCCAGGTCCACGGTCAAACACCCAGGGGCGGAGATACATTGTAGCTAGGGTGGGCCCCGACCCCTAGGTTCTTAAGGATATTTAGTACAAATTTTATAAGTAGAACTTGTTCTGTAAATTCTTTCACGTAATAATTATGTGGTCTAATGGTAGCAAACCTTAACTTGTGTTTTAAATTAAATGAGTTCAATCCACATTGACATTGGTTACATAATTTTTTTTGAAAATTATTTTTGGCTCCCCGATCTCAAAATCCTGACTCCGCCCTGCAAACCAGGGGCGGAGTTAGGATTTAAAGTTCGGGGGGGCCGGAGTAACTTAGCACATTATCGCCAAAATACTAAAAAATAAAGATATATATAAGTATATGACATATAACATTAATTAAAATAATCAAAAGCACTCAAAATAAAATTAATTTAAAGTTTTTCTAGTATGCTATGCTCAAAGTAAATGATTATACTACGGAAAAAAGTATCATGTAAGTTTTTCCATATTATTATACATTGAATATGATTTTATGATTATATTAATGTTTGTATAAATTAATTAATTATCCAAAGAAAACTCCTTGAAAATATGAATGTAGAAATTCAAGAAAAAACAAGGTTTATAAGACAAAGCAGGAAAATTAATAGATTTAACTGAAAAAAAATAAAAAAATAGTAAAATTTAATTGCCTACTACCAGGATCAAAACTGTTACCCTTTGGTTGTAACAAAACATGATCTCCGCTAGGCTGTAACCTATCATGGTAACAATTCTTCAATTGGGTTTTATCTATATGCTACATTAAATTTATAAGTAATTATCGGAATTTTATTACGACTTTATACGTAAGTTTTAAAATTCTGGGGGGCCCAAGAGCCTACATAGCTCCGCCCCTGCTGCAAACACATACTTATTATCATCAATCAAAACCTCGGAGAACTTGTTCCAGCTAGGGTTGTACATGGGTCGGGTGGTCCGGGTTTAGCCATTTTAATCACCCGACCCATGCACTACGGTTTGGGAAATATTAAACCCAAACCCACCCGAAAAAATTAAAACCCTACGGTTTGTTTCTAATTGGGTTGGGTCGGGTTGGTGATATTTTTAAGTAAAAACCCAACCCAACACAAAATATGTAATTATTCTACACCATAAAAATATTTCATAACTAATTAAAATTTCAAACAAATAAACCGAGGTGAAAGGTATCAAAGTTCACAAATGTTGTTTAAATTTTATTAAAATGTGATTTACGTCAACATATATCTAGTTTTTTCACGACATTTGTTGAAATAGGATAAAAATGTTATCAAGGAACGCATCCATAATATATAATTCTATTAAAATCGTACACAAGAAAAATGATTACGTGAATCATAGCTATATTAAATTTATGTCTAAACTTTAACCCGAAAAATGCATTAGATTAGTGAGACCATGAGAGAAAAATATGGCGAAATATCTTAATTTTCTAATAAGTATGGTTATATACGACATAAATATTTTTTGGATACGAACTCATATCAATAGTTGGAACATGGGTTGGGTTGGGTTCTACGGGTTGTGTAATCCAAAACCCAAACCCAACCCAAAAGAGGCGGGTTGTAGAAAAGAAAACCCTCACCCAACCCAAAACCTTAGTTTTAGCGATAAATACGGGTGGGTCGGTTTGCGGGTGTGTTTGTTCACCCCTAGTTCCAGTCATTAGCTAGGTGCTAGTCAAACAAAGGGGAACGTGGAGAAAAATCTCATGCCCGATCAATAAACTCAATGCTTGCATCCTACTGCCAATCGACAAATTCTACGAGCTCGACTACTCACCGATCTATACGACGTGTAACTGTACAATCGATAACAAACCAAATATGAAATTATACTAGTTCGTTTTTGCTAAAAATGTAGATCAACTCTAGTATATGAAACATGAAGTGACCGAGTTCTTATTTGAGTTATTTATGTCTTGCTCATGGGCACAAAGAATCATTGTGAGGGCATCTCAGTATCCGCTTTACATATTCCAAATGCCATATTTGTTAAAACATTGACGATGATGTCCGATTTGATAGCTGTTACAAAGTTCAGTGACCATTGTGTAACTCACCCTAAAGTTCAAGAAATAGAGGCCCTTTTCTTCATCCCGCTGGCTTCAACGGCTAGTTCTTGCTTTCGTATTATTCCCAACTTTTCACATCGCAGAAAAAGGATCGAAAAATGGCCGGTCGACAAAAACCTCCGTCAGCTTTACAGCTTGGCCCCCACTTCGTTCCCCCGCTCCTCCTCCATCAATCGCAGGAATATAAAACCCCCAACCATGGACGACAGAAACAGAGACAGAGAGAGAGAGAGAGAGAGAGAGAGAGAGAGAGGCGCCAGAGCAGAAACAGAGGAGCCAGATATGATCAATGGCCAAAGAGAGGCTTCTCGTCATTCTCCAAAAATTCGCGAACCGCCTTCGAACATCGATTCTCATGGGGAGGATCCGCCGGATGAGCAAGACCGCCAGAGGCAAGATGAAGCTGCGGATGCTGCTGCTGATGCTGAAGCAGAGCAATAACAGCAATTGGGATTCCAATTATTACATTAATAATCGCCGGCGGCGTGGACATGGGTTTGCGGCGGAACTACAGTACGAGGAGTTCTCTGCTTCTTCTACTCCTCTCATCGTTTATCGAGCGGGCCACGGCGGTCGGTTCCGGGCCAATTATCTGCACTCTTTGCTCTTGCTCTGCCGTCCCGCCTGTTTGGGAGGGTTGGACAACAAGGCAAGAAGAGGCGCCAACGTCAGGCTGTCGATTGGAAGTAGTAATTCGAAGTTGCCGGACGACGACGCCGTGTGGTGGGCGGAGCAGGAGTGTGATGCTTTTCACTCTGGGGTGATGGTGGAATGGAAGGGAGGGGATGAATTGGAGGAGGAGGAGGAAGAAGAGGGTGATTCGGTGGACGAGAAGGCTGAGAGGTTTATCGAGCGGTTTTATCAGGAGATGAGATTGCAGAGACGCCAATCCCTTTAGTGTTTCTTTATCCCAGCTCCATTGCCAAAGTGAAATCTCTCTGTTTTGACACTTGTTTGTTCATTGGGTTTGTTTGAAGTTCTCATTCATTCTTGTCAGTTTCAATTCAGCCTCATTTTTCGTTTTGTGTTCTTTTCTGTATCCACAAGAGTTTTTGAATGTTTGTGGAGATCCGATCCAGCTTCGCCAATTCCTTGTATTTGGTGGGAATGGATGTTTCGACCTTCCTCCTTCGACTATGAACATCTGCATTGCTTTCTCGTAGGGATGCAAATGAGCATAGTCGAGGCGAGTTTTGATCCAGTTTGAGCTCTGTTTGTTCGACTGGTTTACTAAAACCTTAGTTTGTATTTGACTTGAGTTTGGCTTGTTAATGAGCTCACGAGATCTACTCGAATTTGGTTCATCAACTAGCTCGCAAGATAGGCTCTAGCTCAGGTATCATATCATTTAGTTCATAAATTTTTATTTTTTCATATGATGTTATTTGATAATAATTAGTATTTAAATAATTTATGATATATAATTTCATTTTGAAAAATATAAACGATACATATTTGGTTATGTCTTCATGCGCTTAAACATTATATATGCCGATATATGTAATGTAACAAATGTATAAATTATCAACAAGTCAACTAATAAGTTATTAATTCGATTTGTCTTAAAGTTATTAGTAGAGGAGGCTCACTGGCCATACTATCGAGTTAGTTCATAGCTCAAAACGAGCTAACTCACGAAGTAGATCAACAAGCAATCACGTCGAGCTGGCTCGCAAACCTTACAAACTGAATAAGACACAACTTGCACATGACTCGTTAGTAAACGAGTCGAGTCTACATTGAAATTTTTCCGAACCGAACGTCGAGAGGCGCTGATTTGCAGCCCTACTTTCTCGTACTGGAGAACATGGTTGCTCTCAACTTCCTGCTTCGTTCCAGCCAGAATGGGCTGCTTATGCGCCCCAAGCCTAGACGGGCTTTTCTCCCCTTTCCTTCCTTACTTCCAGCCGCCAGGCTCTAAGCTCCGTCGGCCCAGCCCATTCTGTTAGCCTTTCATCTTTCCTGCTCCGGCCTTTTCTGTCCCGGAAGAAAAAGGAAAGCCGAATCAGAATTATAAAAACCCTGACAAGAAGAATCTGCGATTCTCGCTCTGTCAACATCCTGTTGCTGAATCCTTGGGAAGAAAGGATTGAGAAGATGAAGCTCGAGAAAGAAGAGAAGACGGTGACGTTTCAATAGGAAGGCTTCAGCATTAGTTAAAACGCAGTCGTGCTGTTTACTTTGCTAGCCGTTAATCAACAGTATTTTGGTTTTGTAATTGCCAGTGTTTCTGTGACACGTGGCTAAGTTTGTTTAGAACCTTTAAACTTGATTAAGCCGTTATATATATACAGAGAACAACAACCCTTCTCCCTTAAGGGTCTGCCTTCACAAAACCTACTATCTTTCTACTTTTACAAAGTTCTTATGGTATCAGAGCGGTGACGATCTAGGGCAATCAACATGTCGACCGGTGCACAACCTTTCACACCACCCCATGGACAAGGAAATGGATCTGGAGGAGGAAATGGGTCCAGTGGCTCAACAGCAACCAATTTCCAGTTTGGGAGTTTTGATGGTCAGCAGATGAATACTGGACAGCCTAGATCTGAGGTAATTACCTTTGGGAATCCATTCTATCTGAATCCAAACGAAGCCCTCAATCAGTCTATTGGGTCGGAAGTGTTTGATGGTACTAATTACACAATGTGGAGTAGATCTGTAGTGATGGGTTTGAAGATGAAACACAAAATGGGTTTCATCGATGGTAGTATACCTATGCCTCCTGTGAATGATGATAAGTATCTGTTATGGGATGGCTGTAATACTGCTGTTTTATCTTGGATTCTCAACTCTCTGTACAAGGACTTGAGAAGATCTGTTATGAATCATGTGAATGCGAAAGTCTTGTGGGATGAGCTGAAACGCAGGTTTGGCAAGCCAAATGCTGTGAGGATAATCAATCTAGAGGATGATATCCAACGTTGCAAGCAGGGTAATAAGTCTATCAATGACTATTACACAAACATTAAAGGTCTCTGGGAGGAGTATGTGCAGTTCAGCCCAATTGTACCCTGCAATTGTGCACCTGGGAATACAAACCCTTGTGATGCTGTCACTGCTTATACAGAAAGGCAAGAAACTGCTTACCTGATTCGGTTTCTCAGAGGTCTAAATCCGGACTTTGAAGTTGTGAAAACTCAAATCCTGATGCAGAAACCACTACCCAGTGTTTCTGAAGCAGTAGATGATCTATTGCAGCATGAACAGAAGTTGAAAGGTGAAGGCACTGGCAAGAGATCTCAGACTGTTGCATTGGCAGTGAACACAGACACACAGATTACCCAACGTAATCAAGACAGGCGTTATTGTGTCTATTGTAAGAAAACTAACCACACAGTTGATGAATGTTGGAGGAAGAAAAGGAGAGATAAGGAACAGGCAGGTGGAAAAAAGTCAGGTGGTTCACAGAGTAGCACACCTCGTTTTGCATGTTCAGTGTCTCAAGGAAGTTCTGGAGATTCACACACTGAAGGAAGTGTGAGTGGTGATGCCTCTGGAGGTAGCCCAGTAAGTGTTGCTAATTCTGTTGTTGGCTTTACTCCTGAGGAGATGAACAGATTGAGGCAACTGATGCAATCTAGTGCTGGCACAGCCCCCTCACCACCACTTTCCCCTTCGATTACCCATAATGCTTGTTCTGTGTCCCAATACATGCCACCATTCCCCAACTACTCAGGTAAATATGTCCTGTCTACCTATAGTGAATTCAAACCCACCAATTTAGTTCATTTTTGGATCCTTGATACAAGAGCTTCTGACCATATCTCCTGTTCCTTGGCATTGTTTGTTGAATACAAGTTAGTGCAAAATACTTATGTTCATCTCCCTAATGGTGCTAAGGTCCACGTTACACATATAGGGAAGATCAAATTAGCTTCTGGCCTTTACTTATATAATGTTCTCTTTGTCCCCAGTTTTTCTTTCAACCTTGTGTCAGTTAGCAAACTTACCAAAGATTTTCCCCTAGCCTTACACTTTCACTCTGATTTATGCCAAATCCAGGACCTACTCAGCAGGAGGATGATTGGTTTGGCAAGAGAGTCTAGAGGCCTTTACCAACTTACCTTTCAATCACCACCAGCAACAGCCAACCTCCCAACACCACCACAAGCAGCTGCAACCCTCAACTTTAGTACCCAGCAATTTGATCTTTGACACTGGAGATTAGGCCACCCCAGTAGTGATAGGATTTCCTTGTTACAGCAAAATGATTCCACTGTAACTGCTACTGAAGTTTCTCATTGTGATGTTTGTCATTATTCCAAACACAAACGATTACCCTTTCCTGTCAGCACTAGTCATGCACATGATTTGTTCCAATTGATCCATGTAGACATTTGGGGGCCACTTTCTGTTCATTCCTATGATGGATTTGCTTACTTTCTTACTGTGGTTGATGACTATTCTCGAGCAGTATGGGTGTTTTTAATGAAATACAAAAGTGAGACCAGGGAACTCTTAAAAGGCTTCTATCATTTGGTACATAATCAGTTTGGCAAATCAGTGAAAACAGTTCGTAGTGATCAAGGGAAAGAGTTTAACATGTGTGATTTTTACTTGGAACATGGCATTAAGCATCAAATGTCTTGTGTGGAGACCCCTGAGCAGAATGCTAGGGTAGAAAGGAAGCATCAACACATTCTAAATGTGGCTCGTTCCTTAAGATTCCAGTCTGGCCTTCCCCTACATTACTGGAGTGATTGTGTTCTTCACTCAGTCTATCTTATCAACAGACTTCCTACTCCTGTTTTAAACAACAAATCTCCTTATGAACTGTTATACAGTAAACCTCCTTTTCTTGGCCATTTGAGAGTTTTTGGGAGCCTCTGCTATGCAAGCACTCTCACTCATGGCAGAACTAAATTTGCAGCTAGGGCCAAGCAATGTGTGCTGCTAGGTTTTCCTCAGGGCATTAAAGGATATAAACTATTGTCTTTGGATGATCATCATGTTTTTGTTTCCAGAGATGTAGTATTCCATGAGTCCATTTTGCCTTTCAGAAACACAATTCCTGCCCCTGAGCCCTCACTTGCTGTTCACTCTTCTTCACCTTCTATTCCTTCTGCTCCACCTATCCAAATCCCTATTTCCCATCCTTCACCTCACTCACCTTCTGCTGATGGGGGGGGGGGGGTAACCTCACCTCAGTCTGCTTCTCACATTCAACCCTCTTCTTCTTCCTCCACATAAATTCCTCTTGATCAGGATCCTGGATCACCAGTTTATGTTGAACATGACCCTGAATTGGAACCTCAAGCTGATTATGATCCACCTGTTAGACCTCCTAGCACTCACAAACTTCCTGTCAAGTATCAAGACTGTGAATTAGATACAAGGCTGAAGTTTGGTGCGTTTGGCACAGCTGCAGCAGCCACCAAGTACCCTATATGCTTGGAAGTAGACCACCTTAGCACAGAAGATAGAAATTATGCTTTGAGTGTGATCACACAGATGGAACCAATCAGCTATGAAGAAGCAGTAAAGCATGTTGAATGGAAAAGAGCAATTGATGAGGAATTGGCAACACTGGAAGAAAACCAGACATGGGACATTGTTTCATTGCCACAGAACAAAAGAGCTATTGGGTATAAGTGGGTGTTCAAAGTAAAATTGAGACCTGATGGAACCATAGAGAGATATAAAGCCAGGTTGGTGGCAAAAGGCTTTACACAGGTCTATGGCATAGACTTCTTGGACACCTACTCCCCTGTGGCAAAGATAAACACTGTTAAAGCTTTGTTGGCAGTGGCAGCAGTTAAAAACTGGAGTCTTGAACAGATGGATGTTTCAAATGCCTTCTTGCAAGGTGATTTAACTGAAGAAGTGTACATGAAAGTACCATTGGGAGTTGAATTGCCACCATCTTGTTCAGGACAGGTAGCTTGTCGTCTGAAGAAGTCCTTATATGGCTTGAAGCAAGCCTCTAGGCAATGGTTTGCTAAGTTAACCAACTTCCTACTCAGGAGTGGTTTTTCACAGTCAAGTTCAGACTATTCTATGTTTACCAAGTGGATTCGAGGAAGGAATGTAGTAGTGCTGGTGTATGTAGATGGCATAATAGTGGCAGGAGATGCACCTAAGGATATTGAGCAGGTCAAAAAGGCTTTAAGTAAAGAGTTTAAGATCAAGCTCTTAGGTCCTTTGAAGTATTTCTTGGGATTGGAAGTGACAAGGACTGATAAAGGGTTGTCTGTTTGTCAGAGGAAATACTGCCTGGATCTATTGGAAGAAACAGGATACCTGGAAGCTAAGGGAACTGTGATACCAGCAGACACCAAAACCAAATTGGCAGCAGAACAAGGAACAAGGTTGAATGACCCTGAATCATACAGAAGGTTGATTGGGAGGTTGCATTATGTAACCATTACCAGGCCTGATCTAACTTATGCAGTCCAGCAATTGTGCCAATTTCAGAAAGATCCCTACACAGAACATCTACAAGCAGCCTACAAAGTTCTAAGGTATCTAAAGAATTCACCTGGACAAGGAATACATTTCAGCAGCCAAGTAGAGCTTAAGCTGACAGGCTACTGTGATTCGGATTGGGCAAGCTGTCCTGACACCAGGAGATCGACTACAGGCTACTGCACTTTCCTAGGAAGTTCATTACTGACTTGGAAGACAAAGAAGCAGACAACTGTGTCGAGATCATCATCAGAAGCTGAATATAGGGCTCTGGCTCTATTGGTATGTGAGGTGCAATGGGTGAGAACTCTCCTAGCTGAATTGAGTGTGCAGGTTCCACTACCTATATCTATATTCTGTGATAATCGTTCAGCAATACACATTGCTGAGAATCCTGTGTTCCATAAGAGAACCAAACACATAGAAATAGATATGCATGTGACAAGGGAGAGGATCAAGTCTGGTTTGATAAAGCTGCATCATGTTGGAACTCTGAATCAACTTGCAGATCTGTTTACCAAGGCTTTGGATAGCACACGACTGGAGGAGTTGCTTGTCAAGTTGGGAATCAAAGTGACATCCACAACTTGAAGGGGGGTGTCAACATCCTGTTGCTGAATCCTTGGGAAGAAAGGATTGAGAAGATAAAGCTCGAGAAAGAAGAGAAGACGGTGACGTTTCAATAGGAAGGCTTCAGCATTAGTTAAAACGCAGTCGTGCTTTTACTTTGCTAGCCGTTAATCAACAGTATTTTGATTTTGTAATTGCCAGTGTTTCTGTGACACGTGGCTAAGTTTGTTTAGAACCTTTAAACTTGATTAAGAGAGCGGATCCAGTGACTAAGGGGGGGTGCTTAGTCACTTGACTAAGCCCCTCCCAGCCCTTAGATCTGGACACTTCAATCCAATGGTTAAAAAGTGGGAAGGGTTATTTAATTAATGACAGGGGTAGTTTGGGTATTATGGAAATTTATGAAGTATACAAACCGGATTTACAATCAGTACAAACCATACAAATATACGAACAGTACAAACTAGAGCGACAAAACATACAAACAGATTTACAAACATTACAAACGTATGAACTGTACAAACAATACAAACTAGACCGACAAACAATACAAACCATACAAAAAGAAAAAACAACCGGGTTGACTTTGGAGGCTTCATCCCTATATAGAGGGGCTCCTTCCCAAAGTCAACCCGGGTGTTTTTTATACATACAAACAGTACGAACATGGTGGACAAAAATGACAAACTAGACCGACAATCCATACGAACGGGAAAAAACACCCGGGTTGAATTTGGAGGCTCCATCCCTATATAGAGGGGCTCCTTCCCAAAGTCAACCCGGGTGTTTTTTAGACATACAAACATTACGAACATGGTGCACAAAAATAACAAAGTTTACAAACATGGTGCACAACAATAACAAAGTTTACAAACATTACAAAAAAAAACCGACAAACATTACAAAATAACAAAGCATACAAACATCACAAAATATGTCAACAAACATTACAAAATTAGCACTGTCGCCGGGAAATTCTTCTCCGGCGACGATGTTCGTCAGAAAAATTTCCGACCAGGAAAAATCTCTCTCTCTCTCTCTGGGACGAACCCAACAAATAAATGGCACTGGCTCTCTCTGGGACGAATCCAAAAATTAAATGGCACTGGGACGAACCAATAAATGGCACTGGCGAGGAACACTTTTTTTTTTGAAAGAGCAATGGCAGCGCCGCCGGGAAATTTGGACCGGCGAGGAGACGGGTTTTATTTTTTTTGAAAGAGCAATGGGAGCGCCGCCGGGAAATTTGGACCGGCGAGGAGACCCGGCGAGGAGACGGGCTGTATGGCCTGGGTCGCTGTTGGATTTTTTAAATTATTAATTTCTGAAAATAAAATAATCATGAATCATGTAATTACTACACTACCCTTCCTTAAATTGAATTAATTAGAACCATTGGATTTTAATGAACTTAAAAGGCTAGGATTGACTTAGGCAAGTGACTAAGGGGACCTCATCTTATCCCCTTGATTAAGCCGTTATATATGTACAGAGAACAGCAGCCCTTCTCCCTTAAGGGTCTGCCTTCACAAAACCTACTATCTTTCTACTTTTACAAAGTTCTTACGCTCTCTCGGCGTCGTTTTCTTCTCATCATCGTCTAGCCCATCTAATTCCGCAGCCGGAGGAAAAACCCGATCAGCAGGGTATTACAGTTTCCAGGTCTTTTTTTTTTATTCCTAGAGTGCAGAACGAGACGGTGGAGAAACCTGACAAGCAGGGGAATATGGAAGAGGCAGAGAGCAAGAAGAAGAAGGCAGAGTTCAGGCTGTACAATGCAATGAGTAAAACAGTGGAGGTTTTCGAGCCGATTGTTCCAGGCAAAGTCGGCATGTATGTCTGTGGCGTTACTGCCTACGACCTTAGCCACATCGGCCATGCTCGTGCCGCTGTTGTCTTCGATGTTCTCTTCAGGTATAGTTGCAATTTCAACACTCTACTACGAAATCTTACTGTTCAAGTTTGCCGACGTCTTCATGTTGCTTGTTGATTGGGCTATAAAAGTAAACTATTGGTCTATTGCCGATTACTGTAAAAACTACTACCTAAATTGATTGCAGCGAAATTCTGTAGGTACCTGCTGCACTTGGATTATGAAGTTACCTACGTGAGAAACTTCACTGACATTGATGACAAGGTCAGATTATACATTACGCCATTGGTTTTTAGCCGGATTCTGCAGATAGCGAAATGGGTGGTTATTTGCTGATACTTTTTGGTTGGTTAGTTAAGCAAGAATCTACCCTCAGTTACAGTAGTCCGGACTCCGGAGATCAATTAGCAATTAGGAACTGTAGATAGTAGGCGTCAAACTAAGTTGTGGGCTAGTTAGTTTACGGCTACTCATTGCTTGTTCGCTGAAGCTTTGGGTAGAAGTTAGTGTGAGCTGCAAACTGGCAGTCACAAGTTGCAAATATGATGTTTGAACTCTTATGCTTTAGCAGGGACTTTGTATTGGGCACATATACTGGCAGTAGTTTTATGATCTTTGGTTGAGCAGGATCTTCTTCATAGCTTCAGATAGCTTGACCGGTGTACCCTTATTTCATAGTGCATTTATGTTCTATGATTAAGCATTAGTATTCGCTGGCTGCATTCTTCAGCATGGTGCTGCTGTTTTTCAGCCCTCCTGATGTGTAGTGTAGCTGTCCCTCTTACTTAATGATGCAATTCCACCTTCCCTAATGTTTTGGCGCTGTTTGCTTTTGTCCTGTTTTCATTTGTTTATTTTTTGTCTGTCTTGGTACACATTTATCATTGCTGATGGATCTCTAGTTCTCCGACTCCTTTCTGTTACCTTTAATTCCAAACCAATTAGTACATTGTCATCACCTTGGTCAAAATGAAAAGCTTTTCTAGATCCTGATATAAGACTCTAACTTGCATTTTGTCCTAGTTCTTTTGAGTTGTCTGATAACTAGCTTTTAGCTTTGACACTTGATCCTTTCTCGCATTCATTTCTATTGTGACCAGCTGATTGCTTTGAGCATTAAGTAATGCGCCCATATGTCAGAATTGTATTGCCACTGGCTCAATTTTTAGTTGGATAGTGGTGTAACACTGTAGCTGCAATTGCTAATGAAAACTTTTTGGCTCAGATAATTAAGCGTGCAAATGATCTTGGTGAAGACCCTTTGTCGTTAAGCAATCGCTTCTGTGAAGAATATGTTGCTGACATGAAAAACCTGGGATGTCTCCCTCCTACTCATCAGCCACGGGTAACTGAACACATGGAAAATATCAAGAACATGATCACTCAGGTATCTTTTGTTATCTTTCCTTTCCTCGTTATATGTGTGGTTACAGTTTCCAAAGCTCACAACACAATTTTCTTCAGATTATGGAAAATGGCTGTGCATATGCTGTTGACGGAGATGTGAACTTTGCAGTTGATAAGTCCCCAAACTACGGCCAGTTATCTGGGAGGAAGTTGGAGGACAACAGAGCTGGTGAACGCATTGCAGTCGACTTAAGGAAGCAAAATCCTGCAGACTTTGCTCTTTGGAAAGCTGCAAAGGAAGGCGAGCCGAGCTGGGACAGCCCATGGGGACCTGGGAGACCAGGATGGCATATCGAGTGCAGTGCCATGAGTGCACATTACCTCTCTTTCAAGTTCGATATCCATGGTGGTGGAAGTGATTTGATATTCCCACATCACGAGAATGAACTGGCTCAAAGCAGTGCTGCTTCCAGCGACAGCAAAGTCAATTTCTGGGTTCACAATGGCCATGTCACCAATAACCAATTGAAGATGTCTAAATCCTTGGGCAACTTTTTCACCATCCGTCAGGTTACTTTTTATCCCTCTTGTATCAACTCCTGTTCTTTCTCTCCTTCAATGATAAGATAAAAGACATCAAATTTCTTTGCAGGTTATTGAGAAGTACCATCCACTGCCAGTGAGAATGTTCCTGCTAAGTAATCATTACCGTACGCCCCTAAACTATACCGTTGCCCAGATCGAGCAAGCTTCTGAGACTGCTTGGTTCATTTATCAGGTGTATTTTTTTTTTTTTTTATCTTTTGGGGGGATCTTCAGTTCTGCCTGTTTGTGCTTTTAGATGGGACCGGTTATTGTAACAACACCTATTGTGTTGTTATTGTAACAACACTAGTCCCCAACCAATAGGAAGCTAGAATTGTGATGACTTTTTATTAAATGAGTTGACCTAGTGTAAAATCAAAGCAGGGGTATAATTGTCATTATGAAAAATTTATTTAAATAAAAAAATAAAAAAATAAAAAAAATAAAAAAAAATATTTTTTTATTTTCTGCCCAAAAATTTGGTCGTCGGAATTCTGCCACCGGTCGCCGGAAAATGGTCGCCGGTCACCGGAATATGCTTTTTGTCGCCGGAATATGCTATTTTGTGGCCGGAATATGCTTACCGGAGTCGGAATATGCTTACCGGCGTCGGAATATGCTTACCGGCGTCGGAATCTAGTCACCGGGGCCGGAATATGCCTATCGGCGTCGGAATCTACTCACTGACGGTCACCGGAGTTCGGTCAACGGTCTTCGTTGACCGGTCAACGGTCAACGACCACCGGATGTTATGGTCTGCATTGTGAGATTTATGGTTTGGTTTCTCATATTTTTTTATGCCTTTTATGGTTTGTTTTATTGTGTTTGTGGTTTGCATTGAGAAGTTTCTGGTTTGTTTTCAAAAACTTTGTGGTTTGCATTGTGAGGTTTCTGGTTTGTTTTAGGAGATTTGTGGTTTGCATTAGGACGTTTATGGTTTGCTTTATTGTGGTTTGATTTACTATGTTTGTGGTTTGCATTAGGAGGTTTTTGGTGTGCTTTCGCAAATGTTGTGGTTTGCTTTGTGAGGTTTGTGGTTTGTTTTAGGAGATTTGTGGTATGCATTAGGAGGTTTCTGGTTTGCATTAAGAAGTTTCTGGTGTGCTTTCGAAACTTTTGTGGTTTGGTTTGCGAGGTTTCTGGTTTGTTTTAATATATTTGTGGTGTACATTAGGACGTTTTTGGTTTGTTTTATCGTGTTTGTGGTTTGTATTAGGGGGTTTCTGGTGTGCTTTAGAAATATTTCTGGTTTGTTTTACCGTGTTTCTGGTATGTTTTAGACAATTTATAGTTAGCATTAAGAGGTTTCTAGTATGCTTTCGAGATAATTGTGATATGCTTTGTGAGGTTTGTTATTCTATCCGACGTTCCTACTAGATGAATGGAATTAGTAACAATAATTATGATGTGTATACTGGTTACCAGGTTTGTATACATAACTTGGTTGTGCATATCTGAAGAGGAAAGGCGGAATTTGAGAAGGGATTTTTTTGGCTGGAAGTGAATTTGACAGGGGGCAATTTTAGGATTAAAATGGCCCAAGTCTCTTGTCCTTTTGTGGGGAGGATCTCTGGGCCAAATAATTGGAGATGGACAGCAGCTTGTGTAGGAGGGAATTAATTGGCAGTGGGGAGAGCAAGCAGCGGACACGGAGTCGGACTCTCGAGCAGAATTGCAGCACATAGTTCTCTCTTAATTAATTATGTTTTTACACCTAATCAATTCCTGTCTATCTAATTCATTTTAAAATAACTAGTTCGCAAGGGAGAATGGAATCAGCTGCAGGGAAATCGATGATGAAGGGAGAGGTGTCATTTCAAGTGAACTTTTGCAGATACAACGTAGTGAACATCGACGACGAACAAAAAAGCGGGAGAGAAACGCATTGCTTCTCGAGCCTAACCCTAGGGTTAAAAGGGCGTGGCCAAACTGAACTCAGCATCAACTCGTCGGAATCTAATTACACCATGAGAGACTTCCAACAGTTCCTGAAAACCGCCTACAACCTCAAGAAAACAACCGCAATCAACCTCCAAGGAGCCGCCCAAAAGCCATCAGCTCGACCACGGCTTCTGATCATTTCCCGGATGTACACTCGGACCTTCACAAACGTGGACGAGATTGCAAAGACGTGCAGAGACGAGCTCAGGTACGAGGTTGCTGTCGCGGAGCCGTGCGAGGACACGTCGAGGTACGCGCGGGTGGTGAACTCGTGTGACGTCATGGTGGGGGTCCACGGGGCCGGGCTGACGAACATGGTGTTCTTGCCGGACAAGGCGGTGGTACTTGGTGCTGGCGGAGAACGCGACGGACGTCTGAATCACCGGCGGTGGGACGTTCGGATTGGGCGGCGCGGCGCGGCATGAGGGGAGTATGGGAGGAGGACCGATATAAGCGAGGAGATCAGCTTAATATTTATTTATTTATTTATTATATATTGTGTTAATGGACCCTTATACCCTTGTTGTTACTATAACAACACTTAGGGTGTTGTTATGCTATCCAGACCCCTTTTAGATGACCTTTTATGGTTCAATTTGTGGGTCATTGATGATAACAGACATTGCAAGACTGTGAGGTTTGTTTGTCACCATTTCAAGAAAGGTTAGCTAAGAGTGGCAAGAAGCCTGTTCAGATTCCTGGTGAGGCTCAAGCATGCCTCACTAAGCTGCAAGAAGAGTTCAATGATAAATTGTCCGACGATTTGAACACGTCACAGTTAGTTACTGGGAGGAAGTTCAATGAAGCCTTGAAGTACATAACTCTTAATCTGAAACCCCTAAAGGTAACGTTCTTTGTTCCGGACATCTCTCCTTTTTGTTCTCTGTTCTCTTCATCATTCCATTAACCCACCTGCTCCTCCATCCGTAATTTGGCAGAAGCAAAAGCAGATGTCACCATTAGTTCACTCCATTGCTGCAGTTGGTAGAGAAGTTGAGTCGGTACTGAGAATTCTTGGCTTGCTGCCAACTTGCAGTTATGATGAGGTTGGTTTGCCATAAGACTCATTTCCTAGTCGTTTGATTGAAATTTAGAAACTTCAGATCTTTGTAACCAGCCGAGGTTAACCAACTTACATGCATGATGTACAGGTTTTGCAGCAGCTTAGAGAGAGGGCATTGGTAAGGGCAGGACTGAAGGCAGAAGACGTGGTACGGTTGATTGAGGAAAGAACCACTGCGAGGAAAAATGAGAAGTTTGGAATAAGTGATAAAATCAGAGCCGATTTGGCAGCAAAGGGAATCGCACTGATGGATGAGGGGAAGGAAACCGTTTGGAAGCCCTGTGTTCCCGTTGTGCAAGGCAAATGGGTTGGGTTCGTGGGTTGGGTTCGCGCGTCGGTTGATTCATGGGTTGCGTTCAAATGGATTTATCGGTTTATTGGTTGGTTTAGACGGGTTACTGGGTTGGTGGATCATTCGACATCCATGAAGAAGCAGCCATAAGAGTTGCAGCCGCAGTAGCTTTGGAAGAACAGGTCAGTACACAACGAACTGATTTTTCTTTCGAGATTGTGAGAAGAACAGGTCAGTATAGTTATTTTTCTTTATCTTTTAACTTCTGAAAATTGTTAGTTTGAAATGGTAACTACCATAGTGAAGGAAATTGTTCTTCGTCTAGTTGTTCTAGTACACAACGAACTGATTTTTCTTTTACCACGGTGTTTGAAGCTGCATCGTACCGGCAATACTACCAGAACTTTAGCGACATGAGACCATTGAATCATGGTTAAAATTATAGTTTCAGTATAAAAATCCTACTTGTGAATTTTCCGATACAAATACGGTATTACAATGAAACTGAAACTGGTGGAGTTTAAAGGTAAGTAGCTGAAGATCAGGTGACTAGGGGGGTCCCTTAGTCACATGACTAAGTCAATCTCAGCCATTGAGCTTCATTAAAATCTAATGGCTCAAATTAATCTACTTTAATGAAGGGTAAAGTGGTAATTATATAATTTATTTATTTAATAATTAAAATAATAAAGAGAGAGAGAGAGAGAGAGAGAGAGGCGACTGGAAGAAATTTCCCGGCGACAGTGTTGGATTTGTGATGTTTGCTAACCTATTTTGTAATGTTTGTATTGATTCGGTTTGTATTGTTTGTCATTTTTAGTGACATTTTGTACGGTTAGTATGTTTTGTACTGTTTGTCGGATTATTTTGTAATGTTTGTACGCTTTGTTATTTTGTAATGTTTGTCGGGTTTTTTTTATAATGTTTGTAAACTTTGTTATTTTTGTGCACCATGTTTATCATTTTTGTTAACCATGTTTGTAATGTTTTTTATGTCTAAAAAACAACCTGGTTTACTTTTGGATGAAACTTCTCTATATAGAGATGGAGCCTCCAAAGTCAACCCGAGTGTTTTTTCAGTTCGTATGGATTGTCGGTCTAGTTTGTCATTTTTGTCCACCATGTTCGTACTGCTGTAGTTTGTACTGTTCGTATGTTTGTATGGTTTGTACTGATTGTAAATCCGGTTTGTATACTTCGTAATTTTTCATAATACCCAAACTACCCCTGCCATTAATTAAATAGCCCTTCCCACTTTTTAACCATTGGATTGAAGTGTCCAGATCTAATGGCTAGAAAGGGCTTAGTCAAGTGACTAAGCACCCCCTAGTCACCAGATCCGCACTCCAAGTTTCATACCTTCCTCCCCAGGGCTGAGAACACAGGTCAAGGTCCTGGACTCCTGGCAGGTACTAGCCCAGGAGCCTATTCCACCTCCCAGCCCATTTCCACTTAACTGATTTCACGGCCCATCTTTCATTTTCGTTGGCCCATTACTTTGCCCATGCCGGAGGGAAGGTTTACAAGCCTATACAAAGTGGGAACAGGTTTGATATTTTTGTTTCTTGCGTCCGAAGGAATACGATTTTATGACCAAAAGGTCCTAAAAAGATTATTGGAGCTATACTCTTCTTTCGTAAATAAAAAAAGTCGGAAATAATTTTTTTCTAAGTGCACGAGTTTTCAAATATGTAGGGTTGGCCACTCCTTTTTAGTATCCTTGTAGAGCAAAAAAACAAGAAAGAAAGCAGATCCAAAGTGCGAGGCCACCGAAGGGATTTGGGGAAAGAAGAGTGAAAGTCTTGTAAATTAAAGCAGCCAATCTGATCTGCTTTCATATATAAGGCCGTTGTTGGAAAGCAAAGACGTCTAAGCAACCAATCGAATCTGCCTTTATTGGTTACTTGACATCATATATATGCATTATTTAGTTTTTGATATTTGGAGATTTATTGTCTTCTTAGAAAATGATTATTTTTCCATGTGTTATTAGTAAATTGTATAATTTGTTTTGGGTTAAATTCGCTTCAAGAGTTTTTGTCCTCGATTTTGCATATGATGGTATGGTGTGTCATGGTTGGGACGAACAAACGAAACTTATAAGAATCATTGTGCTGAGTTGTTATCTTGTTCCATGATCTATGAGTCTGCTGGAGCTAAAAGATCAAGTCATACCTAGAAGAAGGAGAATCTTTTCGGTTCACCAATTCTAGAATTGTAATTTTTCCCTCCTGTTTAGAACATAACTATTCTCTGACTTCAAATTTTTCCTAAACCAACCACAACTGACATGATGATATAGATTTCTTTTCCAATCTCGTCTGTTCGTATTCAACACTTGAGATAAAATTATAGGACCTATGATATGATTGGGCAAAAACTAGTGTGTCTGATCTCATTTTCGACTTCTAATTGGAATTGTGCCCGGGCATAAATCGAATACTCGATCATAAGGAATAAGAAGAAATATCGTGGCCCACCGGTATAAATATTTATAAACCTCACCGGAGTCGTATTAGGTTTGGCCATATAGTTTGGAAACTCTCCTCGTTATGACCTAGGATACCTTTTTAAAGGAGTTAATCACAAGGATGGGGATGGGTACAAGAACTACGAACATGCATGCACCAAACAGGGGCGTAGCCAGAAATTTTACTAAGGTGGGTCGAATAGTGACATAGATCGTTGTGAACAATGAGCGGCAAGTAGCGATCGACAACCTATTTTAGAGGTTAGAAAATGTTATCACTGAATAAGCGCCATTTACCCAGAAGTCTATATGGGTTTGGGGTTGTTGGTATGTCGAGCGCAATACGATTCCCTTGTACTTGTGGATTTTTCTCTACCATCGGTCTACCTTGAAACCTAGAAAGCTAAAGAAGATGAGAATATGAGAAATAGGGAAGGAAATGTGATTTGATCAAAATGAAGTGACCAAACTAGTTCCGTTCTTTTCTCTGCGGCAGAAGCAAATTGTCTCTTGGGCTAGACTAATTTAAGCCCAATTCTTAAATGCCAGTCCATGCTTAACTTAAACGAAGCCCAATCCTCTTTAAGTAAAAGGCCTGCGCAAAAACTAAAGCAATTAATAAATGTTATAAGTCCAAGCAAATTTAAAACTATGTCGTATCAATAACAAAACTAAATTCCCTAACAGATGGTCTGCTCGATCAAAGTCTCCCCTGCAGGTTAGATTATGAAGAACATTAAAAACAGAGACAAATAAACCCAGCAATGAAATCACAAATAAAAGCAGTTTATGCCAGTGTGTTGCAGAGCCAAGGTGGTGCAGCCGACCCACCTTGGTCTGTTCTGGCTCCGCCCCTGGCACCAAATATACCTACTATATATAGTCTATACTCTATACATACATATGAAAGATGGGTGCTAATTGCTATAATAATCTAAGATGGATGCTTTACTAAACCCAAATTAACAAAGCTTCACTGATATATCATTTCTTATAATGCACAAATAGTCATTATATTTCTCAACCGAATTCCACTCATGTGCAGTGTACATTGAACTTTTCAATATATGTGTGCCTATCATAAACTAGATTAGGTATTATCATGTTTGACCATTTTGCAGGTTGAACTACACCGATTCATAGTTTTATTTATAGGGGATAGAAGAGAATGTAGCAAAGGATGAACGAATCATTGATCCATCAATAATAATTAGAATTTGTCTGCATGACTGACACTAGAACTACATTGCTTAATATTTGTTTTTCCGTCATTTTCTTATATTCTGAACGAACTATCTTGGGTTGAACTTTTTTCTTCTTCGTTTATGATGAATATGTATGAAATCTCTCTTTAATTAATCGGTGATATTATATCTTAACTACCACATAATATATATATACAGATTACAAGTTATCGATTTTTTTTTTACACATTCAGTTCAGATAAATAAACAAAAATTGGTTAAATAAACTCGTTCATAACCTATCAATGAAGATAGCTCTTAGTATTGCTTCTCAATGAATTAATTCAGATCAAACACAAATAATGCTCCATTTTCTATTCTTTCTTTTATGTTGGGTAGGAAGCTCCAATTTCTCTTGTTAGTCTAATCAAGGAAAGAATTTTTTTGCCAAGCATGTGAGGAGTTGGACCCACATGAATTAATGAAAAACTCTAGTAAGTTATCTTATTAATGATTAAAATTTGGTTAATCTTGCTAGCAATCTATACCTTTCGACACAAAGATGACAAACATGGCCACCAAACGAATCTACCTACCACATAATACCCCTATATCTTATATGCATCATGGGATGGGGATGGACCAAATTTAAAAGGGTTAGTTGGAGATTTGGGAGACTAGCTACTCCATATAATAAGCATTGAGATTTGAGAATTTAGTTTCCAAACAGTAAACCGTTCTGAATTCTTAATCATAGAAACAATGTTTTCCTGTCTCCCTAACTAAGAAATTGATTTTGCATACTTTCCTTCTGGTCTTTTCCCTAACAGCAGCATCGTGAGTCACGACATTTGGAGCCATGAAGGGAGGAGTTGGAAGGAGAGAGGATCAAGAAGAGGCAACATGATCACTAAGCTAGCTAGTGCCGTTTTAAGAAGGAAAGAAACACACCCATGAAGGTTTTTTCCTCGTCGTGTGGACCATTTTAGCCACAAATGAGTAATGTCTGTCACATACGGTTTAGCTATTTTTGGACAAATACAATGTGAAGAAATTAAGTAGAAAAAAATTAATCTTAACAGAACAGACTAATCATGCATATTCACATCCTATGAACTCGAGTTTGATTCCCCCCCCTAATTTTGCCATGACATTGTTGAAGTATGATAATCAATTTATAATGAATCAACTGGTTGAGACTAATCCATGAGAGGTAGTCAGTAGACTCGCTTGTCAATATTATTATTGTAATTTCAAAGATTTGGATTACAAAACTAGTGGTAATTAACCATAAATAGGAATTAGTTAATTACAATATGATACCCATATTTCAATAAACTCGCCCTCCTTTTTGACCTACCGAAGACTTAAAATGGCTTATCGTTTGCTTTAATCATGTCCCTTTGTTCTTCAATCTTCAGTTATTTTCTAGCAAATTAATTACAAAATTAAGTAAGAAATTATATAAAGATCTACAAATATAGAAAAGAATCACGGATTCCATCAAAATAAATAAATAGATATTAATTGAACAAATGTACAAGACCATCGGAGTCTATAAATGATAAACATCCAAAGTCATATATCCCTACAGCAAATACAAAAAATTATATATAACCACGAGCCAAAAAAAAAAAAAAAAAAAAGAGATCACGGGCCAGCTGGAGCCAGACTGAGATGCAAGTCCAAGCCCAACGAGTCATCGAAACTGGGCCCACCTTCTCCTCTCGAGAATCTGCTAAGTGAAGTCGGCCCATCCGGACTATGGTGGGACCCACCCGACAATCCCAGCTCCCCTCCGGCGCCACCACCGTACAAAAAACCCCCTCCGCCCCTCCCACCACCGCCACCGCCGCCAAACACGGCGCCATGGGAGACCCCAAACGGCGGCGCGGTACGGGGCAAATAAACCCAAGAAGGAGGCCCAATTAGGGATCCAGCGCCGCCGGACGGAGGGGAAGGGAGGAGATGCGGCGGCGGAGCGAAGGCGGAGATCATGGGATTCCTAATCATACCGCCGGAGAAAGACACGGCGGCGGCCGCGGCCGCCGCTGCGTTGCGGGTGGCTTGCAATTGGGCCCGCTTCAGCTGCTGTCGCTCCTTCTTGTGTGCGTTCTGGTGTCCCCCTAGAGCCTGGGAATTGGCGAACTCCCTGCAGCAGTACTGGCACTCGTACTTCCTGCCGTTCCCTCCGCCGTCCGCCGCCGTCGGCGGCGGATCTGGTGGGCCCGAGGTGGAAGAGGGGCAGCAGCTGGATTCTAGTGATTCAGCTACAGCGTTGATTTGGTGCTGATGGTGGTGGTCTTCATCGTAATAGCTGTTGTAATTATGGTTGTAATTATAATCTTCTGGGTAATTAGACGATGAGGAGACGTTGAAGCCGAAGAGCTTTAGCCGTGGGGAGGCGGAGGATGATGACGACGTGTCGAGGTTTTGGTAGTTTTGGAGCTCCAGTTCTTCCATGAATCGATTTCAACCCACAACTTGTAAACAGAGTAATTAATGATGAACTTAACAGTATTTGTGGAAGGGAGTTTAGTTGGTTAGAGAGAGAGAGAGAGAGAGAGAGAGAGAGAGAGAGAGAGAGATGGGAAGTAAGTAAGTAGAAGAGGTGGGTTGGAGGAGTTGGGGTTGTGTATATATAGCAAATGGATTAACAAGGAAAGAAGCAGGAAAGCAGGGGAGGAGAAGAGGGAGTGATGGAGGGTATGTTTGTCTATAGTGGTAATATAGTTTAAAAAATCTTATCGTATCGGCTGGTTCGATTGAAAATACCAGACCCTAAACAGTAGGATGCTTTAGCGATACCAAATGGTTGAATCACGATTTCAGTACAAAACATCTTATCACAAACTTTCCAGGTATAGCTTCCAGTACGGTTTTACAATCATTTATATAGTACCGGTAAAAGAAAAGAGGGGAAGAGAATATATTTGATAAAGAAACTAAATGAAAACGTGATATGTTTTTATCTTGCTAAAAGAATATTTGAAATATTTCTATGATATTATAAAAAAAATGTTGTCGGTGGTGGATCGGTTAGATCAAGTTCGTTGGCAAAGTAGTTTTTTCCAAACTATCATCTAATCCAATCAGAAACTATACGAAATTCTCGTCTACTTAGCTTAAGTGATAGTTCTACATCTATCTTCTCTCAAAATGTAACTTTAGTCAACCATATGCGTTTAGTTCTGACTAAATGAATGGATGGTTTGCTAATAATCCATTACCCGTGCTATAACATTTCAATAAATGTTAGTAATAGATCCCTAAACTAAGTATTAAAGTATGTAATTGTGGAGTGGAAGAGGTATGCATGCTGCTGTGGACCACTTGGAGTGATGATGCAAAGTGTAAGTGGGTTTCAAAGTGTGGCATGTAGCCAATTAGAAGCCAACATATCTATGGTTTGAATGGCACAAATTACATTTGATGATCACCATTAAACTAGATTAACGATCATAATCATCCATCAGTTTAGAGTATATTCTTTATTAGGGCTTCTTTTGCCAAAGACCCACTACTTAAATGTACATAATGGGGATTGTCAAAAACAAATTGTACATAATGGGTTACATAAGATCAGGTGACTAAGGGGGGTCCCTTAGTCACATGACTAAGTAAATCTCAGCCCTTCCATCTCATTAAAATCTAATGGCTACAATTAATCTACTTTAATGAAGGGCAAAATTGTAAGTTCATGATTATTTTTATTTTTAATTATTAAATAATTTATTTCTGGGTCATTCTCCCTGCTCGTCCGCCTCGTTTTTTTTTTTCCGGCCGTCCGCCTCTTTTTTTTTTTTCCCGCTGCTCTTCACTTTTTTTTTTCCCCGCTGCTCTGCACTTTTTGTTGTGGGATTTTATCCCCAAGTCGATTCTTTCCACCAGAGAGAGAGAGAGAGAGAGAGAGAGAGAGAGAGAGAGAGAGAGAGAGAGAGAGAGAGAGAGAGAGAGAGAGAGAGAGAGAGAGAGAGAGAGAGAGAGATTTTTTCTGGTCGGAAATTTTTTTCCGGCGAACATCGTCGCCGGAGAAGAATTTCCCGGCGACGGTGCTAATTTTGTGATGTTTGTTGACATATTTTGTAATGTTTGTATACTTTGTTATTTTGTAATGTTTGTCGGTTTTATTTGTAATGTTTGTACACTTTGTTATTTTTGTGCACCATGTTTGTAAACTTTGTTATTTTTGTCAACCATGTTTGTAATGTCTAAAAAACAACCGGGTTGACTTTTGGATGGACCTCCTCTATATAGGGATGGAGCCTCCAAAGTCAACCCGGGTGTTTTTTCCAGTTCGTATGGATTGTCGGTCTAGTTTGTCATTTTTTTCCATCATGTTCGTACTGTTTGTATGTCTAAAAAACACCCGGGTTGACTTTGGGAAGGAGCCCCTCTATATAGGGATGGAGCCTACAAAGTCAACCCGGGTGTTTTTTCCCGTTCGTATGGATTGTCGGTCTAGTTTGTCATTTTTGTCCACCATGTTCGTACCGTTTGTATGTCTAAAAAACACCCGGGTTGACTTTGGGAAGGAGCCCCTCTATATAGGGATGGAGCCTCCAAAGTCAACCCGGTTGTTTTTTCTTTTTGTACGGTTTGTATTGTTTGTCAGTCTAGTTTGTATTGTTTGTACAGTTCATACGTTTGTAATGTTTGTATGTTTTGTCGCTCTAGTTTGTACTGTTCGTATGTTTGTATGGTTTGTATTGTTTGTCAGTCTAGTTTGTATTGTTTGTACAGTTCATACGTTTGTAATGTTTGTATGTTTTGTCGCTCTAGTTTGTACTGTTCGTATGTTTGTATGGTTTGTACTGATTGTAAATCCGGTTTGTATACTTCGTAATTTTTCATAATACCCAAACTACCCCTGCTATTAATTAAATAGCCCTTCCCACTTTTTAACCATTGGATTGAAGTGTCCAGATCTAATGGCTAGGAGGGGCTTAGTCAAGTGACTAAGCACCCCCCTTAGTCACCAGATCCGCACTCAAGAGAGACCACCACATTTGTATTTGACACGTATGCCTCTCGACCACATATTAAAAAAAAAAATGTTAATGTTGTTCATCCATGATCTAGATCTATTAAACCTAATCATGTTTTGTTTTGGCATAAAATAATGTTTACTCTAAATTGATGTTATATATTAATTAAGATGTTTTATTAGTTGGATTCTACCATTGAGGAGCAAAAGGCTTGGGAAAGGGAAGTAGCTCTTTTGTTTGAATATGCCATTCCAAGGGGCTAAGCTGACTGCGACCGCAATACCACCAAAACTATTCCCACAACTATGTACCACTATCTCTCTCTATACAGCTTCTTTGAGCATTAATCCAAAAGTCAAAACTTGGATCTCTTATGGGGCGCTAATTTAGGGCCGAGCCGAGCTATTCGTGAGCGACTCGGTCTCGAACTTGATAAAAGCTTGTTCGATTAAAAAAAAGCTCGGCTCGTTAATAAACGAGACGAGCTTGAGCTCTACCTTGTTCGGCTCGTGAACTAGCTCGATTAGGTGGCTCGTTAATACAACTCATGAACTATCTCATTTTGAGCTTATGAAATGTCCCAACATTGTGAATATATAGAGAGCCAACTCGACTACGGCTTATGAGAAAATCAATTTGTATTTTATGAGTTGGTTTGTTAATGATGCATATAATTATTAAAGTGCATATATCACCTCATATGGTGTTTAATACATTGAGTATATGTAAGCACATACGTCTCATATACGACATAATATTAGGTAATCACATGTATCACATATGACATATAAATATTAGGGTATTTATATTATAAATTATCTTAGAGTTGAGTTCGAGCCAAACTTTCGATCTTAATGATGTATCAAGATTTAATAAATGAGCTAGCTCGTGTTCGACTCGACTCGGCTCGTTAATAAACGAGCCGAACATGAACAAGGCACAACTCGGCTCATTAACAACCCTAGGGTTATGCACCATGCGTAGAGGAAAAGGAAAAAAGAAAAAAGAAATGGATGAATGCCTCTTTTTTTTACATAAACATGTTACAATATGCTTTTAGAGGGATGGGAGAAGGATCCGAAAAATGAGCGTCGTCCCTGAAATTCAAACCTTAGAACTCCATGTAGAATTTGATGATGCGGAAGATGGAAAGAACACAGAAGACAACGATTTTACGTGGTATCCTCGATCGATTGATTGATCGAGACTAATCCATGGTGAGCTCATAAGAGCTCACGGCTGATTTCTTATTAGGTTTACATTGTGACAGCTTGCTTACGACAGGTTCGTAGCTAAGCTTTTATAGAGAAACTTAGGGTTAAAACCCTAACCCAACGAATCAGACAAGGCCCAACAAGGCCCAATACTAACACGGTTTAAGTAACCGCAACACTCCCCCTCAAGCGAAGACATGAATGACAAGAATGTCGAGCTTGAAGAAGTAAATGTGAAGAACAAGCACGATGGCTTGAACCACAAAACTCGAGATGAATAACATCTCGAACGAGGTTGATTGGAGAAGACTGACTCTCTCTGAACAACCTGATGATAGAGACGATTGACTGCGTCTCTTGAACTGGAACACACTTGGTACATCGCGGTCGACCTGAGGACTGAATTAGTCGACCGTCGTATGTTGACCTCCTATTCTCCCCCTCAAGCCGGAGCATGAACATCGTGAATGCCCGGCTTGAAAAGCGATGAATGGTTGATATGTGCCCACTAATGAACCGGAAGAGGGGACAACCATTTCTTGGATCGTGAATGCCAGCTGGACGATGAAGGGACGATTACTTCTTTGATCGTACTACCTTTTGAACGCCAGGGGACGACCATTTAATGGATCGTGAATACCTCGACTGATACTTGACTAACTTTGCTGGCAAAAAGCCTGCAAACAAAAACAATCACCCAAAATCTAATTGAAGAGCCCATAAGAACTCTTACCAAATCAGACGTGGGAGCCCATAAGGGCCAATGTGGGCTAAGCTTTATGCTGGCCCAAACTAAAGTGGGAAACCCTAAAACGGGTTAGCAACTTCCATGCCGCCGCCATCCCTCCTTTTTTTTTTTTTTTTTTTTTCCGTCACCTCCTCGGCTCCTCCTTCCAATATTACTTTCCGTCTGCTTCCTCCAACTTGAGGAAACCAACCGGCGATGACCCAAGGCGGACTGGACTTCGCCTCGGTCAACCGGACGTGTGGAGAGCGGGACTGCTCATCCTAACCGACAGCGGAGATCTTTTGGACGGAGGCGATGATACGAGGTCGGAGGCCGGAGTGGACGTCGGCGCTCCTGTAGGCGAGGAAGGAAAACCAACGACGGGAAGGACAGCGCCGCCGGTACGAAGTCGGAGTTTGAGACCGGAGTGGTCATCTGCTCTCCTGGCGACTGGGAAGGAAGATGCGACGGACTTCGACGGTCGATTTCGACTGTTCAACAGCGTCGAAAACGAGTCACCGATAACGGCCGGATGGTGACCGGACGATGACGGCCGAGACGACAGAGACACAGAATAATGGCGACCTGGAGACGGACAAGCCGACGACACTATCATCGCTGCTGACCAAGACCATGACCAACTTGCGAGGACGCTGGTGCTAGGCGACAATGGAAAGAAATCACCCGATCTGCCTCTGAACTGGTGAGGACGCCGCCGGGACTGAATCCGGACTGTGATGATTTGGCCGACGAAGGTGGATGACTTTGACGGGGCGCCGCGGCCGGTGATGGAAAGAGAGAAGAAATCAGCCGTGAGCTCTTATGAGCTCACCATGGATTAGTCTCGATCAATCAATCGATCGAGGATACCACGTAAAATCGTTGTCTTCTGTGTTCTTTCCATCTTCCGCATCATCAAATTCTACATGGTATCAGAGCAAAACTCGATCCCTTATCTAGGGTTTTGAGCTCCCGCAGTCAAGGCGAAGTCCAGCCCGCCGCAACGCGGTTACTTAAACCGTGTTAGTATTGGGCCTTGTTGGGCCTTGTCTGATTCGTTGGGTTAGGGTTTTAACCCTAAGTTTCTCTATAAAAGCTTAGCTACGAATCAGACAAGGCCCAACAAGGCCCAATACTAACACGGTTTAAGTAACCGCAACACTCCAGGTTGAAAATCAGCATGATCACTCAACCACAACCTCATTCATGCTTCCTTATTAAGAATGAGAGAGGGAGAAGGAGGGAGACAAGTGATGTTTTATAGAGACGGTTAAGAGGGTTTAGGGACACATGTTTTATACTGATAACTAAAATTGTTGTGAGTGACTCAATTCTCAAATCTGGATATCGACAAACTAGCACCAAGAACATGCCATTCGTGGTTTTTGTGAATACGAAGTAAAAGAATCCATAATGGGTGAAAAAAGCCATATAGTAAACATGTTGACTACAGGAAGAAAAGAAAAAAAAGTGTCGAGATCGATACATGAGTTTGAAGTAGCCTTTGCCCTACTATTCACAAATCGGTTTAACCCCGTTCATACCTAACCAAAACCTGGTTGGTTTAAACAGCTAGACACCAATTCACGTTCTATTATAACTTGGTGATGAAGAAATTTGAGAGCAAGAGATCGACGTGAAAGAACAAATTAAGGAAAGGAGGGTTGAAAGCGTAGCATGGAACATATATATAATTGTGAAAACACAATAACTTTGCGTATCTGTTGCCTGTTGGAAGTGTAAAATACCACACCTTCTATCTGAGTATAGCCTTTTGCCACCAAACGCGCCTTATAGCGCTCAATTGTCCCATCGGGATAAAACTTAATCTTGTAAACCCACTTACAGCCGATGACACGCTTTCCGGGAGGAAGATAGACGAGACTCCAAGTCCCATTCTTCTCTAATGCTGTGACTTCGGCAACCATAGCTCGGCGCCAGCACTCCTCTCGTACAGCTTCCAAAAACGTGCGAGGTTCCGGATGATGTGCCACTGCAGCAAGGAAAGCACAATAATTAGGAGTAAAATGATCATATGAAAGATGATCAGAAAGAGGATAGTGCACAAAGTTGGCTTGACTCCCTGTATAGTAGATGTCAAGTCGCTTGGGGGGAACCCGCTGTCGATTACTTCGACGAGGTGGTTCTGGATAGAAACCACGAGGAAGTGAGTTTGCTTCGGCTGGGTCCTCTGCTGCCGGAGGTGAGGTCGCTGTGGGCTTGGGACTGGGCCCTGGCGGATCGCTGGAGGGCGACTTGTCAGCCGAACAAGGGGAGCGATCGGGCTGGGCCGCTTGAGAGTGATCGGGCCGAACCTGTGGTCTCGGCCCATTTAATGGGGGACTGCCATCTTCGCTGTGGTCTGGTGGGCCGGATGATGATGGCCCGGTCGGGGAAGAAGCCTCCTGTGGGCTCGCGGCCGGTGTCCTGAAATTGCCCATAGAGTGAGGCAAATCATCCGCAAGGACCAGTTCATCTTCCAGATCGACTGATGGGCCCGCGGATGGTAAAGCCCAAGTGAACTGTCCAGCCATGTCAGCCTGAAAGGGAAACACGGATTCGTGAAAGACAACATCACGACTTGTATAAATCTTGCGGCTTGTGAGATCGTATGCTCGGTAGCCCTTTTGATTGGAAGCATAGCCCATAAAAACACAAGCCTTTCCTCTTTCATCAAACTTGCCGAGATTGGCATGGGTGTCTTTGCAGTATACGAGGCAGCCAAAAACTCGCAAATGGGAGTAGGCCGCCGGTTTTCCAAAGATAATCTCGTACGGGGTGCGTCCTGTCGCCTTTGTGGGTAACCTGTTTATCAAATAGGCAGCAGTTAGGACGCATTCTCCCCAAAATCGAATAGGCAAACTAGCCTGAAATCGCAAAGCTCGCGCTGTCTCTAGCAAGTGGCGATGCTTGCGTTCCACCACACCGTTCTGCTGCGGTGTATCTGTGCAAGAGGTCTGAAGTAAGATTCCTTCCTGTTCATAAAAATTCTGTAACATAGTAGTGTTGAATTCAGGACCATTATCCGCCTGGATTCTCTTCACCTGCTTGCCAAACTGAGTTTGAACGAGATTGCAGAAAAACTGAATATACCGTGCAACCTCAGATTTAAAACGAATAAGATAAACCCAAACACCGCGACTAAAATCATCAACAATCGTCAAGAAGTAATGTGCACCACTATATGATGGGGTATGATACCCTCCCCAAATATCCATGTGCAATAATTCAAAACATGATGAAGTACGAATCCCACTGACAGGGAAGGGATTTCGAGTCTGCTTAGCTCTAGAGCAAGAATGACAAACATCATTAACCAAGTCTGCAGATAACGATAAAGTTTTACTGAGATCAGTCATAATAGCCGGCGAAGGATGCCCAAGTCTTGCATGCCACGGAACCCTACTACCCGAGCCTTTCTTTGCCACCGCATGAGCACGAGTGCCGCGACATCCAAACAATCGCAAGAAGTATAGTCCATCACGGATCTCCCCCTTCCCAATCACGTTCTTGGAGCGTAAGTCCTGTATAACGCAGAAGTTCCCAAGAAAGATTAAAGCCACATTATGTTCTTGACAAAGACGACTTACCGACAGGAGGTTACACTGAAACTCCGGTACATATAAAACTCGACTGAGTGTCATCCGATCGCTCAAATGGACGGAACCAATCCGCTTTACCGGTATGCTGGCTCCATTAGGTATACGAACAGGATGACTCGGCAATTCAACGTTAGAAGAGGATAAAACATTATCATCCATAGTAATGTGTTCGTTGCACCCCGAGTCAATTAACCACTCGGGAGCATCGAAAGAGGAAAACGTACCAGCCATATGACTTGTGGGATCAGCCGCCCCTTGAAACTGATTCCCAAAGAATTGCTTCAGTTGTTCCAGCTGCTGCAAACTGAAGCCAGCGACGGGACTGGGTTCGGTGTCAACTTGGGAGGCCCTCGGCTCCCTTCCTTGTCCACGAGCAGGCCTCGTATCGCGTCCTGACTCACGGGATCGACGCTTGCCTTGCCTATCTCCTTGCTTTTCCCGCGAATTCCAACCTGGAGGGTACCCTATTAGTTCATAGCATGAGTCCCTTAAGTGTCCAGGCTTGAGACAATTGCTGCAAATCGGCCGCTCTCTCTCCCCCGTACTCCGATCTCGCGCACCACGACCTGCCGAGGAAGAACGCTCGCTGTCTCCCTGCGCAACAAAAGCTGCCGCTTCGGGGATGGGCTTGCGGTTTTGTGTTAGGGTCCGCTGCTGTTCCTCATTGTAAACAATTCTGAAAGCTTCCGGGAGAGATGGCGTCACTGTCATGGACAAGATTTGACTGCGTACGGTGGCGTACGAGTCATCAAGACCCAACAAGAAATCCAGAAGGCGGAGGCTCTCATTCTGATCGCGACCGCGCCGCCCGCAAGTACACAATGGCGGAGGCAAAATAGTCTGGGTTTCTTCCCAAACCTTCCGCAATTTTGTGTAAAACGCGGAAACGGATTGTTTCTCTTGCTGAAGTAGAACTACATGACGGCGCAATTCGTACGCCCTCGTCAAGTTTCCTTTGCTGAATCGATCCCGGAGATCCTCCCATATCTCCTGGGCAGTTTTAGCGTGCATCACACTGCTTCGCATCTCTGCATCCATGGCTGTACGAAGCCAGCCTTTGACTAGGGCATCACAGCGTGCCCATACGAGGGACTGAGGCGTCCCGACTTCTGCTGGACGGGGAATGGTCCCGTCGACAAACCCAACTTTGTTCTTCGTGACAAGGGCATCAGTCATCTCCAGAACCCACTCGCTATAGTTTGACGACGTAAGCAAGCTACTGACGTGAAGATGGCCAGTACTGTCTGACTGATGCATGAAGAACGGACTGTGGGCATCTCGATCCGTGTCGATCGAGCTAGGGTCGCTCGATTTCGAACCAGGCGTGGTCATGGTGGAATCTGTTCCAGACATGATCGATGAGCAGCGGATGGATCAATGCTCTGATACCATGTAAAATACCGAAGAAAACGATAATCAAACACTCGAGATTTACGTGGTATCCCCGATTGCCGGGACTAGTCCACGGGAGAGATGAACTCTCCAGCTGATATTTTATTGATCTGCTTCTTAGGTTTTGGCCGATGGCCTCATACAATATATATACCCTTTGCTCCATTCACCTAGGGTATTACAACTTGGGCAAGTAATTAAGTCGCAACCTAGCTGACTACGGATTCCACTGCGTGCACAGCAAGCTTGAGAAGGAGTCGGATGGGAGCTGGACGTGCTGGGCTGCGGCTGCTGGGCTCGATGTTGCTGGCCCAACTCCAATAGGAAGATATGGAAGATATGTCTGATTGTGACACGTGGGCCATTAACTTATATACTTAGTACTGATTGCTCCATTTAGTGTACATGGTCAATTATTTCACATTTCCTCTCTCTCTCTCTCTCTCTCTCTCTCTCTCTCTCTCTCTCTCTCTCCTTTTTGAGCAACTTCTAGGTTATGTGGGCTGCAACAAGATCGACTTCATCATTCAAATGCATCTTTCACTTCAGTTTGCAGGGATGTGACCGGTTGGGAAACCATCGAATCCAATCAAATCTAGGTTTTACTTGTGAATTGTGATCAAGAAATAGTTATTTCGAACCACTCAAGTTAATGACCGGACAAAATTACAAATAAATCTTATATCAAATTGTAATATGCCCCCCGAAATAATAGTCAATTCGTAGGCTTGAATTTTTTTTCCCCCACATAATCACAATACTATGTGGTTAAATCGTGTTAGTGTTAGGGGTTGTGTAGAGTTGAGCACGAGACCTTGCAATTCAAAATTCCGGTGCCATTTTAAGAGCCAGTTGCTTCAGATAACTCGTGTATCGTTTTTTAGAGGCACGAAAAATAAATCTTATACCGATGTCTAATATTATGGAATACATACTAGATCATATACCGATATATAATTTGATTTTTGTTATGATTTTTCCATTAACATTCTTTTTATTTAAACCTTTTTTGTGACCTAACCGGTCATGTTCAAACTCCACCAAACCAACGGCATTTTCTATCAGATAAGATTCAATATCGATTTCGCTTCTATTACGTATAAAAACGCTAATCGAATTGATCTGACCTGAGATTGAGAGAGAAAGGGAGGAGAATTCATATTCTCAGGTGTTAGTTAGCATGTATGAGCAATATAATCTATTGGGCCACCTCCCAAGTTACGTGGTGATGATGGACTAGCCTTTGTTTTAGAGATGTTTGCGTGATTGACGTTGAAATCTATAACACCACACACACAAACAATCTTCTTTTCAAAT
Source organism: Linum tenue (assembly GCA_946122785.1). Classification (NCBI taxonomy): domain Eukaryota; kingdom Viridiplantae; phylum Streptophyta; class Magnoliopsida; order Malpighiales; family Linaceae; genus Linum; species Linum tenue. The sequence goes on from CAMGYJ010000010.1 coordinate 41,257,845, forward strand.
TATGTCGTCCCACAACCAATACTGTTTCAGTGTTTTGTGTTTAGCTTGTGTTGGTATTAGTTTTATATTCCACTTAATGATGTTTGCCCCTCGTTTTTTAATCTTAATCTCTCTCTACTTTTCTGGGCGGATCTTGCCGAATCTTACTAACTACAACTCTAATATTAGAGAGAGAGAGAGAGAGGGTGAAAGCGATTGAAGGTGGCGGAAGAGTTCTTGTTAAGAAGCTAATTAGCTTTACTTTAATCCACTTGCTAATAAACAATGATATTGGGTCTCATTAATTAAGTTGATGATGATCAATAAGTTCCTTGTTAAGTGTTCTATTGTTCAAAAAGCTCAACCTCTCGCAAAAGTCTTCATTAAACCCCCAAGAAAGACCCACCACTGTCTCCTCTCTTTCCTATTCGAAAAAACCAGTGCCCTTTTCAACTAATTCAATAGACTATATTTTCCCATTAGGTTTAGTTGCTTTGCAAATTTAGTTTTTTTTTTCATTCGATAATTTCGTCAACTCAATTATGTTGGCGAGTGAGTTAATGTACATAATTCAACTGATGCCCGCTATACACACAGTAGTGTTTTGCTTAGCAATAACGGTGAAACTTGAATTATGGATCGATCATTCGGTTCAAAATCATATACTTATAATGAAAACAATACAACAATCTTTATTATTTCAACCCTTGGATTTGGTAATTAATTGTTCATGATGAGTAAAATCTTCAGCCTTATATCCCCCACTCACTCATACACAAGGTTGGTTAACCTTTTTTTTTGTTAAAGAAAATGAACTTGATCTTTTTATACTCAAGATGATATTGGAAGCACATGAGGCATATTTATTCATATCCTTGGAAGTTAGTGACTGAATGAATATACCATAGGAATCATGCATGAGGCAATGCTACTTCTTAATTAATTGAAATTATTCTCAACATGGGTTTGCTTAATTATTATAATTTGATAGCTTAGCTAACTAGGGTGGCTTTGGGAAATAATAGTACACTTAGATTTAGGACTTAGATTAGGATCTCCACTATCTCTATACATAAAAAGGAATTAAAAATATGTGTCCAAAACTTGAAAACCTAACTACCACATCTTTTGCTTTATATGCTGGATCCAATCATCTTGGTGGCTTTGGGGTCTTCCTTCTTTCTCACACCTGGGAGGGTTGACAAATGTTGAAAGAAAGAAAGAAAGAAGAGAAAAAAGTTGCTCAAATATATGTTGGGCCATTAATCTATTACCCACTACAAGGCTCAAGGAGCTTATAGCTTGTTTGGTCTCACCCAAAAAATAAAAAAATATATGTGTGGTGAAGTGACCCTCTCAACTAAAACAATGAATGGTCATGCCTAGAAAAGGTTCTGTGAGTTACCCAATTTTTCCTTTTCTTGTGCAAGTTCAATTTCTTCCCAAGTCAATGAGTTAGGCTAAGTTGCTAGGAGGGTGTCTCCTGGCCACGGGATGAATTCGTAGTATTTTATCCGATTTATATGAATCTGGACTATTAAACAGATTAAATGCGAGATTTAATACATCCTAATGATTTTTTAATTATAAGATTTAGTGGTCAATATTGACTTAATAACTATTACAAGATACGAGGATTATGACAATAATTATCGGCCCACATGGTAATACTATTGAAACCCCGTTATCTCCTCTCTTTATTCCCGTTTCTTCACACTTATCTTTCAAGTAGAATTTATCATTTTCAAAACTATTTATTGTGATCTTAATATGTTCGAAAATTAAGTTACTGGAGACATATCGATTTTGATTGTTTATTGAGATTGATGATAATAACTAGCTAGAAACACCTCATGAACTTCCAATTATTGGTACATCTCCCTATCATTGTTTTCTAACCTCTAAAATGGACTAGGCAATATATTGACAGCCTCCAAATAGGCAAATACTATTAGCTAGTTTGACATTGAAAAGCACTCATCACAGTATCTAAACCAACATCCACTAAAATATGATTACACATGACACCTTAGGAAGAAGAAACATAAGACAGCTGGTTGATTGAAAGATGCATGGAGCCATGGATGGAAGGTGGTGGACAGACACAAGACAGGACAATTTAGGCACAGATCAGATTAGATCAGAGAGCTACCTAAATAGGTTTCATCTCCACTGATGAAGGGAGATGGGAAACACATGTGAAACTGCAGCATCCCATTGGCTTTGATCGCCACTATGTTCGGTTTTGTTGTGTTTCTTTTGGTAGGGTTTCCCTTTTCCACCTCTCCTCCACAACTAGGGCAATGGAGAATATTAGTTAGGGTATCCATCCACACACATGGTGTACTCAAACTGTGGAGGATCGGACCCACTTCAAGACTCTTTTGTCCCATGAAGAATTTAAGAAGTAGCTTCGTTGGAGTTGGTGATGAAAGAGCTAGTCTTCTTTCATCCACATTTATCTTAATAAATAATGATTTTCGTTCATCTCGATACGGGTTAGTCCAAATACGAAAAAACGAGAACAAAGATATAAAGTTCATTATCGTGGTTGGTATTGATCTTTTTTAAGTTGGACATCATAGTCGTTTGAAAGTGACTTCTAATGACGAACTCCTCCGATGATGGATGTCTGCACAGAGGTCTTCCGACCAATGTCATCAGGGACACCCTCCAATGTTTAAGTTAGTGGGCGATGTGGGATAAGAAGAATATGACCTCAAAAAGAAAGATGAGAAAATCAACTCGAAAATCAATGTCTCCGCTAAGTTGCAAGGGGTGACCAACATAATTGATCCCGAAGTTTATCATGATGAGGTCTTAGTAAATGTGGGCTTGCTGAGGGTGATTGTCATATATGAGCGAAGGCTGCTGAGCTGGAGCTTTTTGAGTATCTTATCAAATTAAATTCCTTTGACTTTTTTGACAATAGGTTGCATTTCATTCATTATCGATGATGGTACAAGCTGAGCCTATTACAGTAGAGGTGAGATTAAATCAAGAATATGGATCCATTGAGTAGGGAGAGTTCCTCTCGCTGATTCTCTGGCCACCCAATCAGCGCTTTTGTTGTTGCTTCGTGGAGTAAAGCAGACCTTGATTCCATCATTTGAGGAAAGGATATGTCGCATACAATGAAGCCAAGCTCTGACATGCCATGGCCAAGTAGCTCCTTGCCTAAGGAGAGCATTTGTGAGAACTTGGCAGTCAGAGTAAACAATTGCAGACATTCCTGAAGAGTCAGCAATTTGGAGCGCAGTCAATAGGGCTTTAGCTTCCGCCACCATCGATGTTGAACAAAAAAAGGTACCAGCCTTTCCATCAATCACTTGTCCATGGCCGTCACGAACGACAACGCCATAAGCCGCCAACTGTGATTCCGAGGCAAAAGCTCCATCACAGTTAATCTTTAATTGGAAGAAACCAGGCGGTGGATCAAGGTTAGAACGGGGTGAAGGGGGCTGGGTAGAGACGATCCTTGGGGACGGGGGAATACCGTTCCAATCGGTGAAGTGGTTGACAGCCTTCGCTGTAGTAGACTGGAGAGTGGGTCTGACCCCTTTGAAAACAAACTCGTTCCTAGCGTTCCAGATCGCCCAGAGGTTCGCAGCAATAGCCATGACAGAGTAAGAAGGGGATGCTTCATGCAGGTGGAACAACCACATCAGCATCGGCATTGAAGTGGGAGGGAGCTGCAGCGATGGGAAGCTGGAATGCCAGATGGAACTGGCATGCTGGCATCCAAAGAAGCAGTGCCAGATGTCTTCAGAGTCAGCCTGACAAACAGTGCAGCATGGGGATTGTATGATCTTTCGGGAGCAGAGGTTTCCCTTTGTCGCCAAGGCATTCCTTGTAATTCTCCAGATGAAGTTCAGAATTTTCGGTGGCAATGAAAGACTCCATAACCATTTCCAAGCTTTGGAAGAGCAACCGGGGTGGTTTGGGTCTGCCGAGCTTGTTCTAGTTCTTTCATCAATCCTAGCAGTGTGGTAAGCCGATTTAACAGTGAAGGCTCCCGTTCTTTCCATGTGCCATACCCACGTGTCATTCGTGTCATTCGTACCGATTGGTATCCTTTTGATTGCTTCGACTTCCTCGGGATGGCAAGATTGCTCAATAAGGTCCAGGTTCCATTCATTACAATCATTCCTGACCCACTCCGAAGCCTTAAGTTGTTGTCGTTGGTTGTTATGAAGTCGAAACCCTGGAATGCTAGGGATCCAAGGGTCTTTCTCAAGGATGATATCCCTTCCATTGCCCATATTCTTTCGAGCCCCCAACATGAGTATCTTCCTAGCTTCCCAGATACTAGACCAGATCCACGAGGGATTCCTTCCTTTTCCTGCATCCATGAAGCTCACATTAGGGAAGTAAAGACCTTTAAGAAGCTTGACCCAAGTTTCGTCACCCCCATTCAGGATTCTCCATCCTTGTTTGGCAAGCAGAGCAAGGTTGAACTGATGGAAGTCCTTGAATCCCATGCCTCCTTCTTGTTTGGCAGCTGTAAGGACACTTCCCTTTCTCCAATGGATTGTTCCTTTCTCTAAACTTCCTCCCCAGAAAAAGCTCTTGAGTCTAGAATCCATGATGTTGGTGGTTCTTTTGGGGAGCAGAAAGCAGGACATCACGTAGGTCGGGTAACTTTGGTAAACCGATTTAAGGAGGATCTCCTTTCCAGCTTGGGAGAGAGCAAGGCTCTTCCATGCTTGAACCAGATTTTCCATACGTTGAACAAGACCTGCAAAAACATCCTTTTTGGATCTACCCCACTCTGTGGGCACTCCAAGGTATTTCCCCATTCCACCTGATAGAGGTATATTGAGATAGTCAGAAATCAGAGTCGAGATGGCCTCAGGGGTGTTCTTGCTAAAGGTGATCGCCGATTTATCATTGTTGATCATTTGTCCTGTCATACCACCATAATCCATAATCATTTTCTTGATGGTCATAGCTTCAGATAGTGAGGCTTTCCCAAAGATAATAGTATCATCTGCAAACAAAACATGAGTGAGCTTAGGACAATTTGGTGTTAAAGTGATCCCTTGTAATGATCCATTCACTATGTTCTTGTTAATGATGAAAGATAAGGCATTAGTGAGCAAGATGAAGAGAAGAGGGGAGAGGGGGTCTCCCTGACGGATTCCTCTCGATGGTTCGAAGAAAGGTGAAGGCTGGCCATTGAAAAGGACCGCAAAACGGACAGAGCGCACACATTCCTTCACCCAGAGACACCATTGCTGGGCGAATCCCATTGCCCTAAGGATTTCATCCAGGCATTCCCAGTCCACCATATCAAAAGCCTTCTTCATGTCCAACTTCATCATCATATCCCAATTCCCTCTTTTCGGCCTTGTTTTAAAGTGATGCAGTACCTCGTGGACGATGATCACATTGTCCTGGATAGCTCTTCCACCCATAAAAGTCGACTGCATTTCAGATACAAGGCTTGGAATCCATTCGTTGAGTCGGGTAGTCATAATCTTGGATATGACTTTGTATCTGAAGTTACAACAGCTTATCGGGCGAAATTGTGAGATACGCTCTGGATTAGCCACTTTCGGGGTAAGGATGAGGTGTGTGTCATTCCACCCTTCCGCCATGGATCCTGTTTCGAAGAAGAGCTTAATCTCTTCACAGACTTGCTTGCCAATAATGTCCCAATACTTCCTGTAGAATAATCCCGGAAAGCCATCCGGACCAGGGGACTTAGTCGAGCCAAGGTCAAAGACAGCAGCCTTGATCTCCTCATCTTCAACCATTCTACAGAGGGCATGGTTCATATGATTCGTGACAACAGAGGGAATTTCACGAATCAACATAAGATTGTTTCCTGTGTCTCTTTTTGTGAACAGGTCTTTGTAGAAACTCACAGCATGATGCTCGAGTAAGATATGGTTTTCAATCCAATTATTTCCATCATCCATGAGCTTGACCACGTTATTCCTGAGGCTCCTTTGAATAGTTGAGGTATGGAAGAACCTCGAATTCTGGTCTCCTCCTTGGAGCCAATGGACATTGGAACGTTGTCTCCAGAAAATTTCTTCCTCCAACCAAAGTTTATTGAGTTCCAGCTTCAGGGCTATCTCTTCTTCCTCATAGCTAGGGTCATGAGTCAGATCCAGGATAGTTCTCAGCCTTTCTTCAATAGCTTTGATCCTAATCGCATCATTGTTCACATTGGTTCTGCTCCAGGAAATTAGATCTCTGCTGCAATTGGCAAGGTTTGATTGGTGATTGCCCCCTTTTTGCCATTCTCTCTTGATGATTTCTTCACAGTTCTCATAATTAATCCACCTGTGATCAAACCTGAATGTTGCTTTTCTAGTTTTCTGCTTACCCAATAATTCCTTTGACTTAGGGCAACCGAATTTGCTTTCAGATTTTTTCGGAGAAGTGCGATAAAAATAAAAATGAAGTTTGATATTGTCAAGCAGTTACATATCTAGGAATTTAGCGAGTAATACAATATAAACAAAGCATAACTTTTATTAATGTATTACAATGACAAACTATGTGTTTTCATATTCATGAAATATCGAAAATACATTCCTCATGCAAATTATTGAGGATTTCACTCTCCACCCTGCTAAAAAATAGTTTGAGACATCATCACTCATATGATTCCTAAGTGTGTTCTCCGCATATATGTTCATTGCATAAACTAGTCTAGTGACGACTAGTAGCATAACTCGTACATTGAGAGGGAGGTGGTACACATCGTGGCTATCGTTGAAGTAATCATCTTTCTTCTTCCCAAACAAACACAAGCATTGTTTATTGAGGTAGTTCGTTCCGAAATCGTATTCTTTATTAGTTGTCTCCTAATACTTGTCTGGTGTGACACGACACATCTTATCAAGTGACAACCAACAGAACTCCATGTCTTGGAGAGCCTCAAAAGAGAAACACTTTCGACACTACTCTAGCTCGATTCGATTGCCACAACTATAAGTACTTTGGAAAGCCACATCATTCCCTAGCTATGCAAGTAAGTCACCATCCCATTCCAACATCCACTTTCTTCTTAATTACTCCTTGCAAGTACTACCTCACATTGCCAAGGTTTGATCCCACAAACTTTTCAAAAAGTCACTTCTATATGTCTTTGACATCGGGATTAAGATTTCAATTAACAATAATGAGAAGAGACTAGGTGGTTGGGTTTAGATGCCCCCCTAAGTCCTAGCTACATAGTTCTATGTCCACCACCTTAATCATGTGTAATTAGCTTTGTGTTTGATTGAAGGGATGCTGATATTATTGTCTCAAGATCACCCAAATCCCAAACGTGTCCCACCCAAAAGTTTATGTGGGTCATTAAGGAGAAAATGCAACCAATGCCAACATATGAGACATTAATTTAAGAAGTGGGGGGAGTTATTATATCTTGTGACAAGATCCTATCATCTTTGCTAAACTTCTTAATTTGATTTACCTTTTTAATTAATCTTGTCGTCTCTTTAGGCAGGCACTTACTTTTTGGAAGGATCCAAAAACTAACACAAGTAAAAGCTGGCACTTAATATGACTTTCGAGTTCTCTTTACAAGTTAGGGGAAAAAAGATTTCCCCTTCTTAATAAGTATACTTCTGAACCTACTCTAACTCATGAATTATGAATATATCTGACAAACTCATGCGAGCAAGTGGTTAAAATTTAGCTACTACTTGATTCAAGTTAATTAATTGTGATTAGCAAGAAAGTTAAAAGTAATTAAAGTCAGGGCTATTCGTTGGAGGAGCTAGTTGGCCTTTCGTCAATGTGAAGTAACTGTTTGTTGTACACATCATGTCTCTTTTCTGGATTTCCTCCTCTAACCAACACGCAATGGTTTAACGTCAGTCATGCTATTAACAAAACATTGTGCCTAACCAAACTATAGAATTTCAATTAATGTGTCTGATGGGTAATCTTGGACTTGAAGTGGTCATAGGCTTGTCCCTATCGTTATTCGGAAGTTACTATGGTTGTAAGTATCCAATCAATATGTACATATTATCGGGTTGTTATGTCGATATCTCAACTGGCGAATATTCAAGAATGATTATACAATCCAACATAAACAATGCTAAAGTTTTCAAATACCGTCATAATCTATAGTTCTCCTTAGTGTATCGCATTGATAATATATGTAGATCACAACCACTCAAATTTGCCATCACAAACTATCCTCTCTCTCTTCTAGAAATAAGTCTAATGTCAAGAACCAGTTGATCCCAATAACTCGAGTTGTTGGGAGAGGTTCAGCTATGGATAATATATCATTTACTAACACACCCTCTCAGTTTTATCGACATATTCTCGAGCTATCCACTGAGGCTTGGATGAGATATGCTACCCTGAATTATGCAGCACAAACTCAAACCTTCGAAGAAAATAGAAACAAAAGCACCTTCAAGAGGGTATTCTGCAATCAATGAAAAGGGAATTGATCTACAAATTTGTTTACAACAGAGACCAGAATGCTGTAAGCCCACCTCAAAATGTCAAAAAGAAGATAAATAAACAAATCGGAATCATAATACATACAGGTTGCCTTCTAACAGTGAAACTTACCCTCGCAATCACAATTATAAAATCCAATTATACACCACCTTTTTAAGAGGGAAGACGATGAAAGGTGACAAAGGAAAGGGGAGAAGCTTTGAACTAAACAAATGAGGCATGAGCCTTTTACTCGGTGGTTGGCCAAAGCTGACGACCCCAAACATGGCGGCCATTCATTCAAGCCTCTTTAAGTTCAATACCAAAACAAACCTGAGATATGGCAGGCTCTTTTTTCCTCTCACGACTTCTTATCCGATTTCAAGTTCAAATTGAACCATTTCTTTTTAGATGCTTTATCTTTCCCGTCGGAACCACCTTCTTCCCCATGCCCTGGGCTCTCGCATCTCATGTCGTCGCCAACAACTCTGCTCGAGCTTCCGTTGCTAATATTACTAACCGATCTGTTGACTGTAAACGACGAGTGAATGGTATCTCTCTGTTTTAGCAGCTCATCGACCTGCAGTTACAACCACAATGAAATCTCAGAGGAAGCAGGAATGTTGAAGCATGTACCATATGAAGAACCAAGTGACACGAAATAAGCTAGTCAGTAGACCATCGTCCCTAGTTCTAAATGGGTCCAGACTGTCACATCAGCAGTTCAGCAAACTCAATCCCTAACAAAACATGGTTCTATGCCATTTGAAGCACAGATCCTACTAACTCGGGTATTTACAAACACACGTATAGAAAATGGGGGGAATGCAGAATAGAGACATTCAAAAGGGAAGTACTGAAACATACAGCTTGCTTTTCTTGAGTGTATTTGTTGGTTACTTCCTGAAACCGCGCCAAGGCCTGCAGAGACATTTCTATGAGACACACGAGACAAAAGAAAGATCAAAGTGCTTGATATGGTTAAGCATCAGAAATATCAACCAACATACCTTCCTATATTCCGTCTCAAACTGACGTAGATCATTTCTTTTTCTTAAAATCTGGGTCTCTATTTCCTTGAGCCTTTCCGTTGTATCTTCATATGATTTTGCACAAAGTGCTTCAATTGTATATGTAGCCGTCTTGAAAAAATTGTCTCCTAAAAAAGGTTTGCAGAAGAGCAATCAGACAAATTTATAATTCTTTGAAAGGTTAGCAGTAAAACTTTAAGAGACCAGGTAAGGTTGTCCAGACCGTAAACAGCAAATATATGAGTGCCAGCTTTGAGTTCCGAAACCTCACAAGGTTGTAGACCTTCCAACCTCTTAAAAAATGCGGCATCAGGATCCTTAGCAATTGCTAACTGCACCATGATAGATAATAATCTTAGATGTTTATATATCGTAAAAATAAAATCAAGCAAAGAAAAGGGTAAAGTCATTTTAAAGCTCATACCGCATTCACTGTTGAATCCATTCTGTAAACTTGAAAATGCAAGAAATACATGCCAGCAGATGTCACCTTGCCTGTTTTCTCACTATCTTCCTGCAGAAGCAAAAAGATATAATACAAATGCGTTATAAAGCTGGTGCTAACTTTGAGCAGTAGTTATCAAAACAAGAAAAGTATACAATAGAAGTAGACAGGAAATGGCAGCAAAAGAAGATTGGCGGAAGGGTGAGAAGCATTCAAGCACCCACATCGAGAAAAGCAAAATCTTCAAATTTGTGGTCATGTTAAGGTATTAGCGTGTTCCTATAATAGCTAAAATAACTAATTAGTTGGCGGATAAAGGTCCATAATTCTGAAAGCTGGGTATAATTAAGTGTCATCTACCCCTGATATCACATGATGGGTGATTCACAAGCACGAAAACCTGAATTTTTCCACGAAGCCATGAGCTTACCCAATCTATTCCTAACAACTGAATTTCCATGATGAACAATACAGATCTACAAGTAAAGGCAAGACCACACTCTAACTCAAAGCAGTGAACCATAAAAATTTCACCAGTGTAAGTTCTCCTGCATTCACTAATCACTAGCACAAGACCGCATCAATGCATAACCCCAAGAGAGAAAACCAAATTAATAACCAATGGACAACAAAATTGGACATAGTGGACCTAGCTGCCTCCACTGATTTGTTTTATTTGTGAGTAGCACCAATTAGTACTTGGTAAATGAACCTTCAAATATGTAATGCTCAGACTATCAGTATTACAAACTTGGTCTTGAACCAAAACCCCCAGATTACACGTACGAAAAGTTTCAAATAACTAATGTCCGATATCCTGAATGTTAGGGCCTCAAAGCTAGGGCCGGACCGAGCCCAGGGTTAGGCACCACTGGAAGCTTTGATATGCACCAAGAAAGCCCAATACAGACAATCTTGTCCCTAAATGCATTGTAAAAGCAGGAGATGAATTTAAGCAAACAAATAAGGAAGAAACACCACCGTCATCCATAGAAACTAGTTTTAATAACTTGTGGGTACTTAATGAACACCATGATTCTCAAAACATCAAACAAAGATGGGAATTATGAGATAAGAAGACACTTCACAAACTCTCCGAGTGAAAGTATCAATTTGTATCAAGTAAATATTCAGTTGTAACAGAGGATTCATTTCAAGACAACCTGAGAGAAAGAGAAACCACAAAAAGAAAGAATGAGATATGAAGGTACCTGTAGCGCTAAACCATAGCCACCGTTCACGTCATGTTCAAAATAAAGCAACTGAAATTGGAAAGGGGAAAAGGCTGAGCCTGCATCATTAATATTACTCGGAACTTTGCCGGGCATAAAAGAAAAGACTAGGTTTTTGTGTGTGCAGACAACCTTAAATTTGCTCTGTGCACTTGAAGAAACCCTCACAACAATCCCTGATTCAGCTTGTTGCTCGCTTATTGTTACACCAAAGAAGTGTGCACATTGTTTTTCCACCTGAAAATCATCCACCAATACCAGCTAAGAATGTGCATAGTAGAACACCATCAGGCAAAAGAAGAGACTTTCCAAAGAGAGCACCGCACCTTTCCGCTAACTGATGTGCCAATTGGAAGAGGTCTGATTGTAACAGTCCCATTCAGAGCTTCTTCGAGTACATTAGCAGAAATTGTTGTCTTAATAGGAACGCCAAGCTTGCTACAATGATTGAAATAATTTCAGAAAGATTCATGTCAAACTCCGAGTATCGAAAACATCTACTGCTGAAGATTACAGAATTATCACAATTCAGTTTCACACATAAAAATACCTGAATAATGCAGCAAACACTGTATTGACTGTTCCCAGGTTTGACAAATCAATTTCCATGTCCATACTTTCTGCATCTAGAGCCTGATTGGGGATTGAAATTTTTTACATATTAGGTGTTTCCAAAATTACCGTGAACATATTGCTACTGCACAAATATGAAGAATATACCAGAATATAAGAACAGATATCACATTCACACAAACCCAAAGAGGTATATACAGAACAAACAAGCTATTCATGCAATTGTAAAGGATCGAAAGACTGGCCAGCATGCTCCATCACGACTAATACCTCACACCACAAATTTCTTCACAATCAAAATAACCATGGATCGTCATAGCAAGGCAGTACATTTTCCTATACCCTAACCCCACCCACTCTCATCCCCTTTCTCTCTTTCCTGTACATATCTATAGAAGAAGGATGGTGGTTGGTGCCAATATCATCTATTCAAGGAAATGTGGAGCTGCACCATTGTGAAGTTCTGGTGAGCTACACCAGTTCTGCTAGAATATTTCCGTAATAAATGAGGCTTTAGAAGTTAGGCCATGAAGCCAATATCCAAATGGTCTTTATATACATGAGAACCCAGCATGCAAGTTCTATGGTACTCCACATGTTTGATTATATAAAAGACAGCCTTTCTAAACTGTGACATAGACCTAAGCTCTCTTCCATTATGGTTAGACAAAAGCTCGCTTAAGCATAAGAAATGTAGAATGGTTATCGGAAGGAAAGGTAAAGATAATAGTTTACTGAAAGATCACCTCAAATCCTGCACTGTCATACTGCCTTCTCTTCTCTGGGTCAGATAAGATACTGTAGGAATATGCAACCTCCTTGAAAAGTTCTGAAGCTTCCGGATTGTTGGCATTCTTGTCTGGATGATACCTGCCCATGATTTACATCATTCAATTAATAAATGTTGATTAATCTAAAAAAAAAAAAAACAGATTAAAGATGGCCACTATCAAACTAAAAAACACATACAAATGCACCAAAAAGGAATAAAGAGAATCAATCAGACTAGCTATGAAGCTAAAACACTATAAACTGAAAATGCAGGAGCGTATGCCTTAGCTGATCATATGCATGTACAATTGCAAGAATTAAACCAGGTTGGAATCCGTGGAAAGAAGATTTAATAAGGATTCCAGTCCAGTTCAATTAGACTCTAAGCAGACATAAGCTGCAGAAAGCAGCAGTATGATCATTCCAGAGAAGAAACAAGACATGGCAAAAGGTAACTGAGAGAAACTTAAGTCCACCAATTTGGTGCGGAAGTAGACACTAGCAAGAGGTTCTATTTCCTTAATTAACCAGCACCATGAGGGAAAGTGGAAATTTTCATTATTATTATATCACATACTTTTCTCTAGACCCCATGTTGGAAGAGTACCTTCTCATTGTTTGTTCAACCTGAGAACTAACTTCAAATCTCTGTTTATCAGCAGCAGAAGCACATGGAGGGCTAAACCTTTGCCCCCTCATAAACAAACCATCACATTTTCTCCCTACCAAAACAGCAAACAACCTCCACTACTTCCACCCTCTCCATCATTCAACTCTGTTTCACTTTGTGCTATAACTTGCTTACTTTGTATCCAATCCCAGTTCACAAGACATATATATCATTTGGATGAGAAATTCTAACAGATCAATTTGACCAATTGTTTCGTTTTGAGACAATCTAGCCAAATTATTTGTTTGGCAGCATAAAATTTGGATGAAGCAATTTGGCCTGGGGAATTTCAAATTGACTCATTTTGATGCAAACTACAATTGTCTGGGGTGGGGCAAGACAATGCGAATTGATTCGTTTTGTAAAATGAGTCAATTAGCCAAATTGTCTCGTTTTTTATATGATCCACCAAACGAAACCACATTGACAAACTCGAAACAAGCAACTCCGAGCAGGTTAAATCATATTGTTTATCCAGCCTTATTCCTATGATTGCAAATGAGTGCTAGGCTCCTTCCATGTTCTCTGCCCATGAAGGAAAACAATGTAACTACTAACCAATGGCCGATTCAAGCTGTGTAGTTAACATCAAGCGGGATTCTATCATGAGCACACTGCATACCCAAGTTGGGTTTTCTACTCTGAAAACATTTACAGCATCACAGTACAATAGCTACTCTAAAGAAAAGGCCTTTACAACTCGCCTGGCAAATCTTCATCCGTTATTCCACAAGCTCACTTAGCTAGTCTAGCTAACATGAACAAAATTGAACAACTCCAACTGGCACGTTCTCTAAACCCATTCATACAAAGATTGCAATCAAGAAAAGCCCAACAATTCACACCGTAACCCATAATAAATGGACGTTTTCTTTCTGAAGAAGTGACAGGTATAAGAACTTACTTCAGAGCAAGTTTCCTGTACGCGGTTTTGATTTCTTGATCGGTAGAATCCCTTGAAACAGATAGAACCTCATACGGGTCGCGCCGAATTGCTGGAGCTGCACCTGATGGAGCGCTTTCCGCCTTCTTCGAACTCATCTCAACCCTTCACTCTCCCCCTATCCCTCTCTTCTGTCACGCTCTCAACTCAGTCTCTCTCAGCTATCTTTCTCCTCGGAAACCCTTTTCAATCCAAAGAACTAATCTTTTCATTCACCGCTTCGTGTCCCCCTGCAAATCTAACAGAGCGCTTAATTCCTCAAAAATTGGATCCACTGGAACTGAAATTTTGGAAAATTACGCACAACTCAAAGCAATTCATCGGGATCCCTCTTTACTTACTCTCCTCGGGAAGATCAAAAAAGTAAATCGCTTAATTTGTAAACCTGGGACACAAAATTTTAACTTTACAGCACTGTAGAAAGTCGCAACGAAATTTCGAATTCAATCCAGAGAACCCAATGGAGAAGAAAGCGAGCATTCTGGTTTTAGCAGGTGGAAGAGGGTTTGTTTACCTTGGTTCTGTCTCTCGGTTGGCTTTTGTCCCTTTGCTGCTGAGTCTCCTTTTCCTTCCGCTTGTTCTTCTAAATCTAGCAGCTGCTGCTTTGCAGCACGACGTGAATTCAAGGGAATGTGGGTTCGTTTTCCTTTTCGCTATCTTTTTATAAAATTTTGTCCTTCTTAAGATACAGAATCAGGATTATGGGCAATAGTGTTCTGGTTTTCGCCGTCAGATTCCGTCCTCCAGCCTAAGATTACCATAGAAGAATTCAGATTACCATTCAAATTAATTCATTATATTTCTTTCCCAACATGTCAGATACGACATAGGACATTGAGTCATTGAGTACGTATCATTAGTTCATTACCGACGTTCAAATAACCAATGAAGAAAATCAACCTAAGCAACCAATTTTTTTTTTTTTTGGTAAGAACAGGGCGCTTAGGGCGCCCTAACCTTTATTAAGCACGAATAAATCGGGGGTTTCACCCCCCACACGATCAAAGAACAGCCAGTACAGGAGTTTAGTGTCAGGTCTATCCAAGGTATGAACCCCAATCGAACGGGAGTGACCTACAGAAGGTTCAGTCTCTGTCTGATCTCTGCGACCTGAGTAAAATGAGAGTGCCTCGGGGTCGCCTTGTCTATCAGGTTATTTGCAGTGGACGAATCAATCTGTAGAATCACCTTCCTGGCTCCCTGTTCCCAGGCGAGATCCAACCCATACACAATACCAGCCAGTTCTGCACGAGTGATCGAACCCCCTCCAAGGTTCGCAGTGAATGCTTTAAGAAAGCGGCCATCACTCCCCCGTATGATGCCGCCGCAGCTCGTGCTTTCAGGAGAGAAGGTGACTGAGCCATCTGTATTGACACAGACCCAGTCCTGCGCCGGTGGTTGCCAGCCAATTTGGCGCTGTTCCCGGAGTCCCCCTCCTCCGAAAATCGCATTCTCTTTCTCGAGTGCTTGGATGGTTTGGTCTCGGAGCTGTTTAGCATGGAACCGGATTTGTGTATGAGCCTTCAACTCCCCTCGGAACACGTAACCATTCCGATTTTTCCACAGTAGCCAACATGTCCCTGCGAAAAGAGTGTTGTCAATGGTAACGCTCTTATCAGAGATGTAGTACAGAGACCACCTGTGTATATCTGGCTCGAAGAAACGTGAGTCTGGCTCCTCTCCCAGTAACTCCGCCCAGGTCGCCCGGGCGTAGGGGCAGTCCCGGAGAACATGCAGCGTCGTTTCCGGGCCTCCTCCACAGATTTTACAGTCGGTATTGGTTGTGAGATGCCTCCTTCCTCTCTCCGCATTCGTCAACAGTCGGTTATGGTTCAGCAGCCAAAGAAACGCCCGGATTCTCTGCAGAGTCGGCGTTCGCCACACCGATTTCCAGATTGGTTGGCCCGGGTTTTGGTTCGCCGTAGTGTCCGTCAGGTCGTAGGCCGTGCGCAAAGTGAACTCGCCGTTGGGAGTAAATCGCCATACCAGCACGTCATCTTCAGCTTCCGTTGGGACGGGATGGAGCACAACCTGCGAAACAAGCGACTGAGGCAAGTAATAATGAAGGAAATCCGTATTCCACTTACCATTTAGCACAAAATCAGCGACAGGCATGTTGAGCAGCGCCGGAGGGAGGTTCTGCACATGGTCCTTGAGGATGGTAGTATCATTCAACCACCGATCGCTCCAGAACTTGGTCGTGAGGCCATTCCTCACATTCCACGCCGTCGCTACCTCCGTGAAATGAGCAACCCTCAGTACTCCTCTCCATACGTTTGAGAGACGCCCAGTTTTGATAAACCGCCTGCCCTCTGCTGTATTCCTCGAGTACTTCGCGAGGATGACCCTGGCCCATAGCTCATCAGGCTTCGTGAGCAACCTCCATGCAATTTTCAACATGTAGGCTTCATTGGTTCTTGTAGAGTCCCTCAGTCCCAGGCCCCCTTCATCTTTCGGTCGGCAAAGAGTTTCCCAGTCGACGAGGTGAATTTTGCGGCCCTGGTCGGTGCTTCCCCAGATAAAGGCTCTTATCTTCCTATCGATATACTCCCTCACACTAGCAGGCAGGAAGGTTGTCTGCATTGTATAAGCCGGAAGAGAAGCCAACACTGACTGAGCTAGGGTTATTCGTCCCGCGAGTGACAGCGAGGATGCTTTCCATCCTGCGAGGCGGGTGTCTATCCTGTCAATCAGTTGCTGGAAAGTGGCCTTCGAAACCCGATCGTGAATGACCGGGACGCCCATATATCTTCCCAAATTTTGAGTGATCGGGATCTGGAGCTCATCACTCAACACGTTCCGACATTCTGTACTGGTATTATCCGAGAAAAACACCCGGGACTTTGGCCTACTGATTTGCTGTCCCGATGAGGCTCCGAATTGCTCGAAGCATTCATTAATCACCTGCACCTGATCCCTGGTCGTCTCCCCAAATAAGATCAAATCATCCGCGAAAAAGAGATGGGAGAGTGCTGGGCCAGCTTGCGAAAGCTGAATCGGCTTCCATCTGCCCCCCCCCCCCCCCGCACCGCTTCATCGATGATGTGCCCCAGTCTTTCCATACAGAGCGTGAACAAGTATGGGGATAGAGGGCACCCCTGCCGGAGACCTCTAGATGGCTGAAATTGCTCTGTTAATCCCCCATTCCATTGGATTTGCATGGAAGCTGATGATATACATGCCATAGTCAGGTCGACAAAGTTACTGGGGGCCCCTGCGGCAGTCAAGGTGTCTTTGACAAAGCCCCATCTTATCCGGTCATAGGCCTTCGCTAAATCCACCTTCAGAACCATCCAACCTCTCCTACCCCTTCGAGCCCTCATTGAGTGTATGACCTCCTACAGTATACAAATGTTATCGGTGATATGTCGGCCAGGGACAAAGCTAGTCTGGGTTTCATGGACTAGGGATGGCATTAAATTCTTTAGGCGCTCTGCCAGGCACTTAGTAACTGCTTTATAGGCCACATTGCATAAACTGATGGGTCTGAATTGATCTATGGTGATAGGTTGCTTTTGCTTCACCTTCGGGATAAGGACCAGGATAGTGGAGTTCACTTCTTTGATCTTCTCTGGGTTGTCCCAACAGTCGAGGGAAAAATTCGTGAGCGACTGGCCGACCGTTTCCCAGCACTTCTGGAAGAAGATTGGGTTGAGACCATCCGTCCCCGGTGCCTTGAGAGCGCCCATGGCCTGGATTGCGCCGCGAATCTCTTCCATGTTTGGCGTAGCGGCTAGCGGTTGCCACCAAGCAGCCTCGATTTCTGGGAAATTTCCTTGTAGGGCAGGTAGATCCCCCCCCCCCCCTCGTCCATGTATAGCTGGCTGAAAAAGACCCGAGCCATTTCTAGGAGCATGGCCTGCTCTTCGATCCAATTACCCGCGTCATCCTTCAGCATAGTCACCCGATTCCTGCTTCTTCTTCTGAGGGTCCTAGAGTGGAAGTAGGTCGTGTTCTTGTCTCCCGAGCTAATCCACTCGAGCCTGGATTTCTGGCATCAGAGCAGCTCTTCTTGAAATAGTACTAGCTCGAGCTCCTCCTGGGCTTGATAGAGTTGAGCTGGACCAATTTTATTTTTTGTATACCTTAGCAAAATTTAGATTATTTCCTGTTTTCTTTGTTATTGATTTATTTTTAGAGTGTGTTTGAGTAGAATGATTTGGATTTTATATTTGAGATGTGGATTTGATTGTGTGAATCTCAAATACATCCCGTGTATTGTTTGTGAATTTCAAATAAATATAAAAAAATAGTGATTTGAAATTCCCCATAGCAACATACCGTACTTATTCGTAAAATTTTAAAGTTCGGGTGCTATAATGCAAGACAAAAAATTATAAAGATACTAAAATATAATTTTACAATCAAAATTTCTAAATCATTGGTAAAAATAAATTTTGATACTATTTTGTAATTTTCCAAAAAATTTGTATGTGACGAAAGAATTCAAAATTGAAAAAATCTCATAATATATAAAATGCCAACAAGTCACATATGAGTATCCAAAGAATGAATTTGAATTACATGTATTTCAAATTCATGATTTCAAATATGTATTTTAAAATATACCTATCCAAACACACCCTTACGATCTTTCCTTTCTTAATGTTTGATGCTTAGAGCTTAGTTATGGTGTGTCTCATAAATAATTACTGGAGTTAGAGATTGTAAGGTGTTTGTGCCAAGTAACCCCTCGCCTAACGTCGTCGGGCTTCCTTACTAATGAACCTCTTCTGGGCGCCTGGGTCCTGCACCAACAAGCGCCTAATGGGCTTTAAGATACCCGTTAGCACTCCGACGCTCAAGTCAGTCACAAATCTAGAGAGATAAGTGCTAAAAGAGGTTTTTAGTGAGAGAAGCCAACCTGCGTAAATGCCACCTACCAAGCACTATTTATACTCGGCGATGTCCCAACCAGACTCCTGGAGTTCAGCCCTCGTCAGCACTCCATTAAATGCTCGGTATGGACCAACGGCCGGGCGCTTCCACGTGGCAGCTCCTGGTCTCCCTATCCTGGGCGCCTGGGGGGACCACCTGCCAGGTGGCGCGCCCTCAGCTTCCAACCGTTTGAGATGCACGGTCCCCGCCCTATTCTTGTCGATATGCGTCTATCTCTCTCTCCATGGGCCTTACTCCCATTCCTTCATGCCCTAGCTCTTTACTGGGCTTGGGCCCAGACCCTGCCTCTCGGCCCATACGGCCAATAGCTCTCTTATGCTTACCCAACATAAGGAGTGAGAAACTGCAAATTCTCCATAGTATCATACATTGCGTGGGAATTCGGCTATGGTCCTTATCCAAGACTATGTGGATTCAGCCTTTTGATAGATGTATGAATGACAAGTATAGCAACTGAATTATGAGATTATATAGTGTTCGGCCGATGTGGAATGTTAGAAACATAATTACCAATTAGTTATAATTACGAGTTAAGCACAACAACATAGAGTTCAGTCAAATTAGGTTGTTTTGAAATAGGAGTGTTTTCATGTTATCAAGCGTTGTCCTCGATGCAAGCAATCTACTGAGACAGTCCTGCATGTGTTGCGGGACTGCCCCTTTTCCCGGTTAGTTTGGATGCAGCTAATCCCTCTTTCTGATCACCAGCGCTTCTTTGGCAGTTCACAGCAGGTTTGGATCCTTGATAACCTCCGGCATCAGCAGTTCAGCACTTCAGCCTCGAGTTCGGAATTACTTGATGGGCCCTTTGGAGGTCCAGAAACGATCTTGTCTTTGCAGGAAAGATCGTCCCACCTGAAGCCTTCATACAGCGGGTCCGAGCTTGGTTACTTGTAGTGAGGAAAGCTCTGGACCAGGATAGGCTCATTCATAGGCCTAGTCCACCCGCCAGAACGGAGGGGCTGATCCACTGGCAGCTGCCTCCTCCCGAGTGGGTTTGCTAAACTCTGACGGCTCCGTTCTCCCTTCATCAGGCCATGTTGCAGCTGGTGGTCTGATTCGTGATCACTTAGGACGTTGCTTAGCAGCGTTCACTATTAACCTGGGCACCTGCTCTATAACCCAGGCTGAGTTGAGAGGCTCTGTTGAAGGCTTACAGGTGGCTTGGGATGCAGGTCTTCGCCGAGTACTGGTTCAACTGGATTCCCAGTGTGCGGTGCAGCTGCTGCAAGGCGAGACGTCCGATGACCATCCTTATGCGGCCTGCATTTCCCGTTTTAGAGAACTTTGTTCTCGGACTTGCAGTGTGAAAGTGTCCCATATCTACCGTGAAGGCAATGTTTGTGCTGATTACCTTGCTAGTCGAGGTCTCTCTCTTCCTTTTGGTTGTCATTCGATCCCGGACTCTGATCCTTTGCTGTCTTATTGGACCTTGTATGACTATCAGGGGGTTTCCATCCCCCGGTTGGTTTTGAATGAAAGATAGGGTGCTCTGCATCCATTACAAAAAAAAAACATGATTTTTAATACAAGTTGAGTCGTTCAATTAGGTTTCCGTCCAGTTTTTTCCATAAATATCCTAATAAAAAAGCAACGAGATATAAGAATACAAATTTGACAATAATTAGATGTAGATGTGAAAATCCACTAGTAATAAGCAAACTTTCATGAAGAGTTTATTTAGTCTTTAAGATGGACAATCCTTATGAAAATTGATCATACTAAAGGAGACTCACTATCCAACCTCGGTCAGCAGAACACCACCAAGTACATGCAATATTTCCTTTCTATGCTTCTTCCAAATTACATGTTGAACATCATAGCAAAATAGTGCCTTGGAGATGTCATGATAAATGCACTAACATATAACTTCTCATCAAGCTAGAAGTTCCACCATGAATGGATCCAAAACATCAATAAAGAAGCGTCCAAAAAACGCAAAGAAAGTGATCTAGGAAATCAAAGTTTGACTTCGATTTGATCGTGGTCCGATCGAATACTGTAATTTGTGGCATCATAGTTAAATGAAAGTCGATCTTAATTTTATATCACGGTACAGATAAACCAGTTTTTGGCTTGACCATGATGTAACCAAAAAATTCGTCATTTTTAGCAAAAATATCTACTCAACCTCGCTATTAATAGTGGGTCTAAATTGATGGCAATGAGGCTCGATCGTGACGACGGAGCACTTACTGGGCAGCGAGATAGTGTTTGTTGGTGCTAAATTGGAAAGGGAAAGCTAATAAAGTAAAAATAAATAAATGATAATTTTAAATTTTTAAGACGATGATTAGTAATTTTTAGAGCTAAGACTAAAAACCATCATTCTAAAAAAAATGGTCGGTGCTACTTCTTTCGTCTTCAGTATTAGGGTTTAAGTGGCCCACTAGGTGCTGTTGATCCAATTCAATCTATCGTCCCTTTGTTTCCCGAGCCGAATCGATTGGATTCGAGTTGAAACTTGGTCTGGCTTTATTTTGGTTGTAGCATTAGTTTGCGATGCCTCCCTTCCACTGCCTTTACACTAGATCCTAAGTCACCCACCTCCGACCACAAATACCATCATTTTCTCCACTATCATCGTTGGACCGCGCCATCATAGGTGGCCTCGCTTTTCCCTCGGCGAGTTCCTCCATACCAGCGCCCTCAAGGAGATCAACTCTTACACTCTCATAACTGTCGTAGTTGGAGCTTCACCCCAGAAATCTCTGTCACTATCGCTTCTGCTCTGTCATCGTATATGGTGATCGTGAGGCGCACTTCAAATTCAAGCCAGAAGGAGAAGGGAAAGGGTTTAAAGTGATAGAGTGGAGCAGGTCGGATTTTAACCGCCTCGCGTCAGATAATGTTTGAGGCGAAAATTGTCAACCCGTCGCGGGGGGGGGGGGGGGGGGAGCAGATCGGATCAGGAATTTGAGGACAGAGCAAGGAGCGGATTTAACACTATTTGCCCTGAACATGCCCTGTTGCATTTCCTACTCGAATTGGATAATATTTGTCTCCAATCTAGTTTGAAGGAATTGAAGGAATTCCTACAATTATGAGTTAGGCATAGTAGTATAGGGTTTGGCCGAATTAGTTTGGTAAGGAAATAGATATGCTATTTTTGGGAATTCTGGTAAAGGGAGCGATCAATTACAAATTGTGTGGTGAAATATGTCGCAAGTCTGTAATTATCTCATTCAATCGATTTTTATCAAAAGTGTGATGATTTTTTTTTTATCTGAAACATTATTTCTTGTCCAAATTCTTAAATTGAAACTCTTGATCCGGAGAGTTTACAAATTATCGTTCTTTTTTCTCAAATGTGGATATCAAGATATTCCATAATGAATTTCTGATTCCCATAAAAAGTTGAGTTGCATGCATTATCTTTACTACTATTACGTAACTATATTTCCTCAAAAAATTAAGTTTACTATTGGCGATTCGAAGTCACAAAAAGATTGATGATAGAAATAGTAGAGAGTAGAGACCAACCTAAAACCAACCTAGAGAGAAAAACCCAACAAAATGTCACCAAGACACCAACCCTAAAGTAGAGAATATCGTTCCAATGCAAATGCCTCTCTCTCATGCCACTTTCACTTCGCCACCAACTTCACTCCTACGGAAAATCCCCAAACCTCTCCTTTATATCCCATCCCCATTCCACACATCCTTTGTGCTACTAATACCAAAAACCATTGTTAGCTCCCCTCAAACAAACAAAAATGTCACAGAAAAATGACGACCACCATCACAGCACTGCACTTAGACGCGTCCCTACACCAGGAAAGGCAACTCTGCTCGCAATCGGCAAGGCTTTCCCAAGCCAACTCATCCCTCAAGAATGTCTCGTCGAAGGCTACATTCGTGACACCAAATGCGACGACCCCGCCATCAAGGAGAAACTCGAACGATTATGTATGCTCTCGAAAACACTTGACGTGCAGTGGCAGAGCCACATTATAGTTAGGAGGGGCTATACCTCCTCCTCAACTCTTAAAATTACGTAAATTTATATGTAAATTTTGTAACGTATTTGCAAAAACAAAGTAGGTGTTAAAAGCTTTTATCTCCTCTCTCCTATTCAAACCCTTTCAAACGCGAATTTTTAGCACCCTCATTTAGATTTCTGATGACGCGATTTGTGTTTCATGAACTTAGGCAAAACGACAACCGTGAAGCGCAGGTTCACCGTGCTGTCGAGGGAGATACTGGACAAGTACCCGGAGCTGGCGACGGAAGGTTCCCCGACGATCAGGCAGAGGCTGGAGATCGCGAACCCGGCGGTGGTCGACATGGCGGCGGATGCCAGCCTGGCGTGCATCAACGAATGGGGGCGGCCGGCCGCCGACATCACCCACCTCGTCTACGTGTCGTCCAGCGAGATCCGCCTCCCCGGCGGGGACCTCCACCTCGCCACGCGCCTCGGGCTGCGGAGCGACGTGGGGCGCGTGATGCTCTACTTCCTCGGCTGCTACGGCGGCGTCACGGGGCTACGCGTCGCCAAGGACATCGCCGAGAACAACCCGGGCAGCCGCGTCCTCCTCGCCACCTCGGAAACCACCATCCTCGGCTTCCGCCCGCCGAGCAAGTCCCGCCCCTACGACCTCGTCGGGGCGGCGCTGTTCGGCGACGGCGCCGCCGCCGTGGTGGTGGGTGCCGACCCGGTGGAAGGGAAAGAAGAGGGGTTCATGGAGCTGAGCTACGCGGTGCAGGAGTTTCTTCCGGGGACCCACGGGGTGATCGACGGGCGGCTGTCGGAGGAAGGGATCAACTTCAGGCTCGGCAGGGATCTGCCGGAGAAAATTGAAGGGAACATTGAGGAGTTTTGTAGGAAATTGATGAGGATTGGGGGTTTGGGTGATGGGGTTGGGTTTAACGAGCTGTTCTGGGCAGTTCACCCGGGTGGGCCGGCGATACTGAACCGGTTGGAGGGCAAGCTCGGGTTGGAGGAAGGGAAGCTGGATTGTAGCAGGAAGGCGTTGATGGATTATGGGAATGTGAGCAGCAATACGATCTTTTATGTGATGGAGTATATGAGAGAAGAGCTGATGAAGAAGAGGAATGGAGGAGAATATAAGGAGAGTGAAGAAGAATGGGGGTTGGGATTGGCTTTTGGGCCAGGAATTACCTTTGAAGGTGTTCTTCTTCGTAGTCTGTGAACCTTAAGTTTGGATGATGATCGATATGCAGAAGTTATGAACTTATTATTATTATGAACTAAATAATGGAACTGTATTTTTTTTGTTTATTTTTACTGTTTCATCAGTTTTTTTATGAGGTAAAAGATTCTCTTTTTTGTCAAACTAGCTTAGCCGCTTAAAGCCAAAGGTAACATAGCCTAGTGGTGAAAACACTGGTCCAATTGAGCTCTGGATGTGAGAGGTCCTGAGTTCGATTCCCAGTGGAGCCACTTGTGCGTTCCCGGCGGCACCCTTGGTATCGGAGGCGAAGCCTCCCCGATGTTGGTAGCAGAAAGCCCCGGTTAGTATGCAGGTACCCCCAGTGGTTTAGTAGGCCCCGCTGTCGCTCAAGCGGCACGTGGGGCTGAGGTTCCCTGGGTTATCAAAAAAAAAAAAAAAAAAAAAAAAAAAAAAAAAAGCTTAGCCGCTTAAACAACATCTATGTATTACTAATTACGGGGTTGGGTGATTTTGTGCTAGATTACATTACCATGTTTCTCTCTTTCATGACTATATAGACGTGATTTGGATGAATGAATCGTGAAATTTGGCTGATTTGGATGAATGAATCGGTCCAAGACTATTATCCACCGACGATAAAGTCTATTAAGCGTCGATTTTATCTGATTTTTTAGGGCATTTTCGTAAATTTTGGGCTATTTTTTCAAAGATCATTTTCCTTGAAACTTTACGGTTTAAGATCATGAATTCGGGCTGGGAATATTCTGCATCGATGATTAAGTCTATTAGGCACCGGTTTTTGCGGATTTTTTTCGGATTCATTTTTGGCAAATTCCAAAGTATAGGTGTCAAAACATGACCCGACCCGAGTAACCTGCCCAACCAACCCGATCCGCGACCCGCCCGCAACCCGTTTGGACTAAAAGTCAAAGACCCGCAACCCGCCCGACCCGTAACCCGCTTGACCTGCAACCCGCTTAACCTGCAACCCGCTTAACCTGCAACCCGCTTGACCCGCAACCCGCTTGACCCGAACCCGATTGACCCGCAACCCGCTTGACCCGCAACCCGCTAGACCCGTAACCCGACTAACCCGAACCCGATTAATCCAACCCGAACCCACCCGATTGGCACGAAAAATACTACATAATATATTTTTGTGCATAAATATTATATGTAGATAATATATATATAAAGTTTATGTGACTTACCCTATAGATAAGTAGAAATCCTAGGAGGGTTGTCAACATTTTTTACATTTGGTTGATGTATATAAATAATATATATAGATAACACATACATATGAAAAACATGATTGACTTAATTAAGCCAATCATATATCAGTACCTAATAATTACAACATTTTTTCTTCCACACATAATATAACTGGTCACATAACATTGTCAAAATATTAACCTAGCATACGAAGATTCATAATAGTACATAAGTCATAACTTATACCCTAGCCCCAATAATAAGAAGATACATAATAGTTTGCTTACTAAGTTCTACCATATAAAAAATAGTAGGATACAAATACATAGCTGACATTGTCACATCTTACATACCAACAAAATAGGTTCACAAATTAAAATGACAATTCACTTGCCGATCAATCAACAAGCTTCACTTCTTCTCCATCATATTATGCATCTTCATTATCCTCATCTGTACAATTAGTCATTGAAAGTAAAAACACCATTGTAAGTAAACTCTCACCTACTTTAGTATACACAAAGAATAGAAATTTTCTTACCCATTTTATATCCATGCATCCAATTACGAGTTGTCACAACAGCTTCAAGGGTATCAGACAAAATGGAAGTCCTCCATTTGGATAATATTCTACCTCCCAAACTAAAAGACGACTCTGAAGCAACTGATGAAATTGGAATAGAAAGCACATCTTTTGCCATCCGAGAGAGTTGAGGATATCGAAATTGACGATCCTTCCAATATTGCAATACTTCAAAAGGAAGCAATGTAGGAACCCCATCAATGTCTGCATAAGCAGGAATTAAAGGATCCGCCAAATATAACTCCAACTCGGATCTAGTTGATGTGTTCTGATTGATATTGGAAGCATAGAAATCCTGAAATTAATACATATCATCAATAATCAGACATAAGATCGAAAGAAGTATAAACAACAAGATGACTCAAAAGGTAGTTAGAATACTTACAGCAATGTGGCTATCCAAAGGAATGCTCGGAGAAGTCATATGCACCACACTTTGACTAGGTAAAGTGGACGATTGAGTTTTGTACTCCTTAAAGAGCAGCTCCAAATCATCCATAATAGCCTTCGGCTTTGAAGTGTACTCTTCGCCCAACTTTTCATAGCAAAATTTGACAAATGCAAGCAGCTTGTAACGAGGATCGAAAATGACACCAAAAGAAAGCACTAAGTTGTAGTCTTTCCAATATTTCAAGAACTTGGACATCATTGTGTTTCCCATACCTCTCATATCATCATCAAAACTTATACAAAGATTCTTCAGCTCAAGATGGATCTTCCAAACATTCTCGAAAAACAAGTTACTTGTTGGGTACTTGGTTCCCGAGAATAACTTCGTGATTTCATCAAATGGCTTCAAAATTTTTGCAAGCACCTCCATTTTCTCTCAATCATTATTTGATGGACAATCCTTATACTCATTATCCATCCTTGCTAAGTTGACAAAAGCTTCACGATAAAAGATTGCTCGATCAATCATATTGTAAGTTGAATTCCATCTTGTTGGCACATCAAGCCACAACGACTTTGACTGTTTCATCCCATTTTGTTCAACACACTCCTTAAACTTAATCTTTCTTCCTTCAGATCCCTCAACATACTTGACACTTTCTCTAACAGATTTGATACCATCTCTAATCACCTTCAACCCATCTTGGACAACAAGATTCAGTATATGTCCACAACAACGTATATGGAAGAACTTGCCAGCACATAATAATCCATTTTGTGCATTCAACTGATCACGCAATTCATTTTGCATAGTAGTCATATTGCTAGCATTATCCAATGTGATAGGGAAAACCTTGCCATCAATACCCCACTCCCTAAGCAAACGATAAATTGTTGCTTTCACTCTATAAGCTGAATGTGGAGGAGGAAGATGGCAAAAACTCAAAAGCTTGCTATTCAACTTCCATTCATCATCAACATAATGAGCCGTCAAACATAGATACCCTCTACTTGTCAATGAAGTCCACATATCACTTGTCAAACAAATCCGACTAGAATTCTTTTGCAGATCAGACTTCAGCTCAACTTTCATTCTTTCATGCATCTTCATGATATCAGATTTATGTGTGTTCCTTGAAATTGGTTTAGCATTACTGTTTAGGTAATGATGCACCTCTCTATTTCCAATATGCTCAACACATCTAAAAACATAATCATGCATAGGACTGTAGGTGAGGGGCTTCTAAAAACATAATTACTTTTATAAATAAATCAATATGTAAAAAATAGTAAAATTAATAATTCATTTCATTAAATACGGATATTAAACGTGTTATTAAACGGAGTATTTACTAACTATGATGTATAAGGTATACGGTAGTGGACTCGTGGTTTAGTAATCGGAAGATTAGGACGTATGTTCTTCTCAATAACTGAATACAAAATTGACTTAACTAACATTCTTTACATATCATACGTTATAGTTTATACTTTATACCAACAATTTCATAACACATAACTATAGTTCATGGTTTAAGGTTAGTGTATAGGGTATACGGTAGTGGACTCGTGGTTTAGAGTTTGGAGTCATAGGACGTATGTTCTTCTCAATAACCGAATATAAAATTGACTCAACTTACATTCTTCACATAACATACGTTATAGCTTATACTAACAATTTCATAACATATAACTATAGTATAGGGTATAGGGTTAGGGTCTAGGGTTTATTCATGGTTATGCTTTATGTTGGATATTTTGATTTTTATAGTTTATTAATTAATTTGATTTTAACAATTAGTTTAACTTGTGAATGTACATCTTAAATATATCATATTCAAATGACATTCCGACCAACGAATCGAACAACAAACTAGTTAATCGGTATAAAATTTATCATCTATAATAATAAATATCAAAGAAAGGAAGAACTAGATGTTTATGGAAATTTTTTGAATGCAAAATTCAAAACCCCCAAATCTTTGCTCAAAAATTCCCTTGCAAACACATTTAAAAAAAATCCCTCTCATAAACCCCCTTCCCCCAATATTTGATCAAAAATAGAAAATTACCTCCCCCAATATTTGATCCAAAATTGGAATTCCCCCCATCCCAACCTAGTTTTCCGTGAAAAAAAAAATTATTAACAATATATATATATTTTTATCAATTGAGAAGGGGAAAAAAATCTGAATGGTTAAAGGTCGTCCTAAAAATTACTAACAATCGTCCTAACTTAATATGTAATTTACCAAATTGCCCATTTTGAATTTCAAAATCAAACACAAAACAAACAACCCTTCCCCCTTCCATAAATCTAAAAAAAAAAATATAAACCAAAATCCAACAAATTATCTTATGGACCGAACCATAAATTGTAGTAAAAGAATAGAAAATTATTGATATAAACCAAACAAATCCAAAAAAACCCAAAACCCCTCAACCGAAGCCAATTTTCGGTTGTACCATGGCTCAACCTAAGACAATTTTCGGTTGTACCATGGACCAACCGAAAATCATCTTCGGTTGTACCATGGCTAAACCTAAGGCAATTTTCGGTTGGGCTTCGGTTGAGGGGTTTTGGAATTTTTTTTGAAAAAAAAATCAGATTTTTACCTTGTCGGAGTCGCTACTCATGATTCGGACGTATTCTCAACGATTACGACTCAAGAATGTCAACTATGAATTCGAGAGTGTGGAAAATTAAGTATTTTTCATTTTTTTTACTTAAAGTGATGTTTGTTTGCTAAAAATGCCAAAAGGTTAAAAGTGTAACTTTGTTATTTTTAGGACGATGAATAGTAATTTTAAGGACGACCTTTATCAATTCCCAAAAAAATGGTCTTCTACGGAAAAAAATATCTGTCTTCTACTAATGAAGGATCGATAAAAAAAAAATGAAAGAAAGAAAGGAAACACAAAAATCGATCTTCGCCTTCTCTCTCTATCTCGGGCACTTTCCCTTTCCCTTATCCTTTCTGCGCCTCTCTCTCAAATCTCAATCGGAAAAAAAAACCCTCCCTTCTCCTTCCCCTCCGCCGCCTAGTTGTCGTCGCCGTTGTTGTTATTGACGGAAGCAGAGGAAGCGGAAGCAGCCCAAGGTTTTCCTCAGGTAGACTTTTCGCTTTTACTTTGTTTGTATTCTGCTTCATTTGTCAGAGTTTTGGTACTTGGTTATTTTGGGGATTCCAATTTTTTGCTTTGTTTTACAGCTCTAAGAAGACTGGGAAAGGGAAGAGGCCTGGGAAGGGCGGGAACCGCTTCTGGAAGAGCATTGGCTTGGGGTTTAAGACTCCGAGAGAAGCAATTGAAGGTCTGTTTATGCTCTCTTTACCATTTTTGGCTGCTTATGCGGTTAAACTCTTTAGGGATTTGATGCTTGTGAAATGCAATACCCAACTACTTTTTAGCTCCTTATTTCTGCCGTGTAGGTGTTATTCTTGAAATGGCCTTATAAGCCCTCCTGAACCACAAAAGGGTTGCTTAAGGAATCAAAATGTGTAGTAGTGCGACTATCGTACCACTTAACCCATGTATTTTAAATTAATGTTGCATACTTGCATATAACAGGAGATGTGATTGCCTGATCAG
Organism: Linum tenue; assembly: GCA_946122785.1. NCBI lineage: Eukaryota > Viridiplantae > Streptophyta > Magnoliopsida > Malpighiales > Linaceae > Linum > Linum tenue. The sequence continues at coordinate 41,287,726 of CAMGYJ010000010.1, forward strand.
GGTGCTCTCCTAAGTGGCTCAAGTTAGGGTGCATAACCATGGGTTATGCACCTATCAATAACTAAATCTGGAATTCTGGATCATTCATTTAAAAAATCCAGATCTAAGGATGGAGAATTAAAAGTCATTTTTATTTTCACTAGCTTTCTTAATTGACTCATATCTTTTTCGTTTTAACTCGGATTTTAATTTTTTTTGCGCAGATGGAACGAGTTCGTCATGCTCTACAAAATGGGATCAATTTTCAATATTTTTTGAGAAAAAAAAATTATGCCCTCTCGGTACCAACTGCATACCATATGGTATCTTCTTCGTTTTTAATTCGTTTTTGAAAACGTTTGCACAGCAGGGACGAGTTCATAATGATCTATTGGATCTACAAATTTCTGGGTGAACAAATTATAAGACAAAAAAATATCACACAATACCATACAATACCACCCTGGTACGGGGTGGTATCTTATGGTATCTTATGGTATACAATGTTAAAAGTCGTAAATGACAATTAATATACTTTTACTATCATGTATTCAACCATCCTACAGTTTTGGTTTGTGTCATACCACCATGGTACGCTTTTCAAACCATAGGTATGCTCTTATTTCAATACCAGTCAATACCATATGGTATAGACTGGTAAAAAATGGCTCAATTTTTTTTGTTCGAAAAATATATCAAAGTGGATATCATTTTGAAGAGCACAATTAATCTGATCTAACTGTGCAAAAAAAAACGACTTAAAACGAGTGAGAAATCGTCCGTCAAAGATTAAGGAGGGTAAAATTAAAGACTTTTCAGGAGAGAGAGGATGCTGATGTCATGCTGATATAGGCGGGTTACTCATAGTTACTCACCATAAGGTTACTGACCCTGATCTGTTCCCCTCCTAAGTAAACCTATTGAAGACCTACATTTTTAAAACTAAAAGACACAGGACTTGATTTGTTTCACTTCATATCCAAGAGGAGTAGGATTCAACCAAAAGTTAGAAATAACTGTCAACGTCCTATTTCCTTCTTAGTCCTGATCCAGAAAGTACCAATATGATTTCCCCACTTATATGAAATCAATTAGGACAACTGTAGAAGTGTCAATTATGGGAAAGAATAGAAATAGTGAACAATAGAAGTCAAGGCAACCAGACTAAACTAAAATAACTCACCACTCTTTTTGCTCTGGTTATGCTTTGGTTATGGACTTTTTCGTTTCTTTTTTCCAGAAGCAATGGACGCCAGGGCTAGAAGAAACAAAATTTGGGAGAATTTCACTCAAGTTGAATCAGAGGGGAGGTCAAGTTTCAATGCAACCATTGCATGAAGGTTTTTGGATGCTATCCTAATAAGAATGGGACAGTTTCACTGTGGAAGCATATTAAGATGTGCAGTAAGAGAAATCTTCAAGATTAATGGAGCCTTATGTACTTTTCTGTATTTCATTCTATTATATTTGCTTAAACATCATGTAATGGTCTTAACTATCAAGACTCAAGAGATTGTTTCATAGGTTTATGATCAAGCAAGGTATCAGCTTTTTAATTTCTTATATTAATTCTGTAACCTTAATGAATCCTCTGCAAAATCAAACTTGTTTTGATATATTCAAGCAAAATCTAGTCACTCATTTGTTTAATAATGTATCTTCATGTTTTTTTCATTGCAATATGGTGATCGGTGAGTTTGTTTTAAATTAGTGTAGTAACTAATTATAAAAAAACTCGATGGTTTGGACCGAACAACCCGCAACCCGACCTGTTGTAACCCGCAATCCGATCAACGCGAACCCGATTGAACCGCAACCCGATCAACCCGTAACCCGATTGGACTAAAAGTCAAAGACCCGCAACCCGATCAACCCAAACCCGATCAACCCGCAACCCGATCAACCCGCAACCCGATCAACCCGCAACCCGCTTGACCCGCAACCCGACTGAACCCAACCCGAACCCGCCCGATTGACACCTATAGGTACCATCACAGAATTCACACAATTTTTTCAAAATTCAAGGAAATCGGTCTGATGCTATTCTCCATCAATGATGAAGTCTATTAAACGCCAATTTTGGAGGGGGTTTTTGCGGAGTGAATTTTCGTCATTTTTAGTGATTTTTTCGAGAGGCTATTTTTCTTTGATTTTGAAGGCTTAAGATCACGGATTCGGCCTGAGGCTATTATGCACCGATGATTAAGTCTATTAAGCACCGATTTATGTGGATTTTTTCCAATCCATTTTTGGTAGATTCCAAAGGGGTACATCACAGATTTTATGCGATATTTTCAAAAGACAATTTTCTTTGGATTTGAAGGCTACTGATCACAGGTTCAGTCCTAGGCTATTTTGCACCGATGATTAAGTCTATTAAGCACCGATTTGGGTGGATTTTTCTGAGTCCATTTTTGGCAGATTCCAAATGGGTACCATCACAGATTTCAGACGATTTTTTCGAAAGACCATTTTCTTTTGATTTTGAAGGCTACTGATCACGGACTTGCCTTGAGATTATTCTTCACCGATAATGAAGTCTATTAAGCGCCGTTTTTTACTAATGTATTCTGGTGGGCATTTTTGTAATTTTGAGCGGCACCGATGGGATCGACAAAGAATCGAAGCGATAGGGCGTGACGACGGAAAAGGGCCGCATGAAAAAAGCCCTACTCTTTAAAATTATTTATGTTGAATTTTTATTATTATGAATATTCAGGTTAATTTTTAATAAGGATAGTTTTTAAATTAATTATAATTTCTTAAATATCCTTAATAACTACTTAATCACTAACTCCCTAATAATTAACTAAAATCTCAACATACAATCGGAAAGTTTTAACATTCTCTTTAAAGAATGAGGTTTAAGGACTGAAACTCAAGCCTCCATTTGTGGATCTCGGGTCAGAGGAAGACACAAAGTGAACCCATAGAGGACCGAGAAAGAGAAACTAGGGCTGGCTATTTGGTCCGGGTTTTTTTATTTTACCAGAAACTGGACCGTAAAACTCGGACCGACTGGGACCGGACCGGGACCGAATAGTAAACAATCCAATCCAATCTTTGGGCTTAGATTTGAGATAAAAAACTGTTTGGGACCGGATAACAAACTGGATAAAGACCGGATAAGAGAGCTCAACACCCAAAACTTAAGGGTAATTAGCATAAACGGTCACAAACCTTTGCACTTAGTACAAAACATAACCAACTCCTCACCCTTTCAGGCCTTAGGCCACTCAAATCCCCACAAGCTCAATATAAAATCAAGATCGAATTGGGACCGGACCGGATCAAAACCGGACTGTATCCAATCTAATCTTTGGTCCTTATATTTTTTAAAAGACCGAACTGGACCGGATCAATTTGAGTCAATTTAACCGGACCGGACCGTATAGCCACCCTGCGACAAACACCTATGAGCCAAACAATCGACAAAAAGATTACTTTCCCTAAACACGCGCGACCACTCATCTGTCGCTTGCACAAATTAATATTGCTGCTGTCGAATCCATTTGCAGAACTGCCTTCCAATATTCAAATTGCCAAACCAACGGAAGCCCCTCAATAACCCCTCGGAGTTACACGCCAGTGATGAAACAACTTCCCAAATTAATCCTCTACTAAGATGAAAATCAATTCCAATTTTACTGCTCAGTTCATTTATCCACATAAATCCAGTTGGAATCAATTTTATCACAAGCAAATTAAAAATCACTTTGATATCACAAGCAAATTTAGAAGGAAAAACAAGATTCAGAAATAGGCCGACGTGTCATGTTCCCGAACCAAGATAACAAAAAGAAATCAATAACCCGCCGCCACAGGCCACACCACTGCCCACTCAAATTACCCTCCTTCCACAGCCTCAAAATTCAATCCAGAAAATCCGCTCCCATGTCTCTCTTCGTCGCCAGCGGCGGCAATGGTGCCAAAACTCTCCCCGCCGGAGCCATCTCCGTACAGCGCCATCTGTCGTCTAACTACTTCCCCCGTCGCAGTGGCGTCCGGCTTCCGCAGCCGCTCTCCCCCAGGAGAGCTCACCTCCTCCACATCGTCTCCGCCAAGGGTCGGCGGGGCTCCATCAAAACCACCGAGAAGTTGGGGGAGAAACGGAACACGAATTCTGATCAGATCGAGTTCGGCTCCTCCACAGATGGCATTGAGAGCAGCGCCGGTTTAAGCAGCGGTAGTGTTGCTGACGACGGTTTTGTGATGCCGAATCTCCCAGGGGACGAAAAGGACTTCTGGGAAGGTCCGCAGTGGGATACTCTCGGCTTCGCCGTCGAGTATCTGTGGGCACTGGGTATTGTTTTTTCGGTATGACGTTGATCCCTATAACTCGAGTCGTTGGTTTCGTAGAAGAGTGAATGTCAGTTTCAATTATGCATTGCCAATGCTCAATTTTCCATTTCACGCGCAGTTGATAGCTTGTGGCGTTGCTGTGGCTACATACAACGAAGGAGCGACAGATTTCAAGGACACTCCGGCGTACAAAGAGTCCACCCAGACAGGGGATGTTTTGGAAGAACCTGGTGAATCTGTTTTCGAGTCCAATCCAACTGAGGAGGCACCTAGTTTGGATTAAGCAAATCTTTGTGAATTCGACGTGAAGAAGAATGAAACGGTCTCCCTGGATCCTCCATACATTGGCGCTCGAAGGATAGAAGACGAGACTCCATAAGGTTTATGATTTTGCTTGTCTATACATTGCGCTGAAAGGATTTGCTGCTGCTGCAAGCTCTTCAGTCTGTGCCCATGCGGATTAGTCTGCAGCGCATGCATTTGGCTATCGAAAAGGTGTAATTGCTTAGACAATCTTGGTGTTGCACAAACTGTATACTGAGATGCGCTGGATTTATAGTAGAATCTAGGCACTTCCTATAGCTACTAGTAAGTTTGATTGTTGCAAATCTGAGCTCAATTGCATAACAAACATTTAAAGTAGCCCAAAGGGATATAAAACGCATGGAAATCATCGATCTCCCTAGTTCGAGCTAGCTATGGGGTGGCATTCCGCAGCCACCCACGACACAATGTGAACATACATTACAGGCTCAGACTCCAATGCAAGCAGAGAGATGGGTCATTGTTCATGGCAATAGCCAAGCAATGGATATAGAGTGGCGGCATGCCATCTCGGAGTCAAATTACCAAAGGATAGAGTGCAAATGGATATTAAAACAAGTAAAACATTCTACAATTTCGCAATCCTGCACAGATTGCAGGCACAGTGTATTGACAGGAGTTTCGGAGTGCAGCGATAAATGATTATTAGATAAGACCTCACAAATTGAAGGAACTAAGGAGATCAAATAAGAGTTGACCTGCGGAAAGAATTCGAGTTCTGCAGAATCGCTAGCATTGTGTTTACATTACCATCCCATGCTCATTAAGTATCGAAAAATGCTTTCAATTTCAGAAAACACTAACAAAAGTCCAATTATCAGCTACTCATACCGCCTCGCCCACCTGTCTCAAACTGGTCAAAACTTATGCAGGTGGGGAAGGATGATGGACTTTGGTTGTAGAAGTTCTCAGGGAATAGAAGTAGACAAGTAGTGGTTGTTATAATGTACAATCAAGTTGTAAAAATCGTGGAGAGTATATATACACACCTATATTGCACGGAGGAAACACGTTAGAAGTGATACCGGCCTCTGTCACTTGTTCTGACTCTGACTCTGATTTGCAGTCGAGCAGTAGGAATTGGTACTAATCGCCCTGGTGTTGCAAGAACCTCCACATGCGGTAAAAGCCGATTGAAAGTTTAGTACCAGCCTCTCTCACTCACTCTGTCTCTGACTTGGGGCCGAGCAGTTGGGATCGGTCCTAATCACCCTGGTGTTGTAGGAGCCGCAGGAACCACACTTGTGGTAAAGCCAATGGAACGGTGCACTTCTTTTCTTGTTGCAGTCATTGCACAGAATATCCTGGATTTGCCACTTCAGTTAATATCCTTTCTAGATTCCGAACATAAAACATTCTGAAACAATTAAGAGGTAGTTACCTGACAACGATCCCTGTATTCTTCAGGTAGCACCTCAGAAGCCAATAGGGCATCAAGCATTCCAAAATAAACCTGGACACGGAAAACACAAGGGACAGCTCCTTTCACATTCCAGTACCAATTGACAATACAACCAAGTCCTGATATAAACTTGAAATTTTTTGCAGTTGTTGAGCATTATAAGAAGTCATAATAGCTAGGGATGACAAAATTCAATCTGAACAGCTCAACCAGACCTAACCTGTTCTTATATGTTTTGTGCAGGTAAATGGGGGTGAGGTATGTCCTCGTTTCCTTCATTCCGCCCATCCTACCACATTCTCAATGAGTTTTGTCTCAATTCTATTTGATGTTTACTCTTATTTAAATTTCTCTAACATCATATTTTAACTCTAATGAAACTAAGACTATGAGTAAGCCTCCATCTTTCAGATAACCAAGACTTCAATAGTCATGCTATTCTCTTGCTTTCCTATATAAACTATTTTCCCTGTAGTGTTTAGTACAAAAACGAAATATTGTGTCGCATATTTTCAAATCACCTGTTAGAACAGGTCCACTTGCAATGACCATTGCCCCGAGACACATTACACCAACCTGACTAGCACTTGGCAAGAGGCAGGAATGGGTATTGAAGTACCCGTCCAACCACACCCTATAGCCACTCCTAGTAATAGAATAGTATTTGTAATGCTAATGCACATATATATCACAACATGCTAAACACAGTAACACAATCTCATTCCAGCATGAACGTTACAAGAGTTCAAATAAGAGTTATGAAGTGCAGCAGCTTTGCACTGAAAGAGCTTGAGCTTGGCAACATTTATAAGATTATGATTAAAGAAAAGCTAAAATCAAGAACAACCGAAATGCACGATAGTCATACAAACTTACCGACATATCTCCCATTGACTTGCTACAAATTGGACACATGTAATGACTGCAAGTGTATGCCTATCAAAAGAAAAGGCAAAACATAAACTCCATAGTATCAGAAAAGCCTGCCAATCTCGCAATCAACAAATTTGAATATTTGATAAGGAACCAGAGTAAAGAATATACCTGAAAGCAGCTCGAGTGCATGAAATGTCCACACGGAAGGCCTCTCACACTCAAGCTTGATGTGAACAAATCGTCACAACAGATTGGGCAATTTGTTTCCAGGCTCTTCTCCAGGCATTTATGGTCTACCAACTTTATGGTAAGGCAGTAATTGCACTTCATGCAATGGAAGAAATCAATACCAAGGCCCTTCCCAACACGGCATAGATTGCAGAATGGGCAATGGTATACATTTCTGAAAATGTTCAAGGGAGAGTGAGCACAGGAGAAGGAACACAGCTTAGCAAACAGAATTCATAAACCAAAGCAAGCCCAATCCAATCCAATATATTGCTTCCAACGTGGCCTAATATTAAAACATTTAGCGAGTCATCCTGATTTTCTACCAAGAAGGGTATACTTGAGTCTTGATCATTATTCATTTTTCATGTTTCTTTCTTTTATCCTCCTCTGAAATATTGATCTCAACTAATTACCAGTGCTCCCAACTGTTCCTATCCAGACTAATTGCAGGAGGAAAATCAAAACATCTCGGAACCATAAGACATTGTACTACTACTTCTCTGTAAATGCATTCTCAAGTTCTGTAGAAAAGTAGAGATAGAGAATAGAAGAAATGTAATATAGAGGTAACTCTAATGTTTATATCACCATCTAAAAAACTTTATGTAGGGGCAACTCTAAACCAAATTCAGAGAGGTTAATTGGTCATACCTATCATCATCATAACATTTGCAGATGCTGCAATAATACTTTGCCATAGAGAAGCCGCCACAGGAAGGTGTGACACAAACAGGTCCGGCAGGCTGAATTTTCAGGCATTTCATGCACATCATCTCGGTTGTCGCCTTCCTGGTGCAGAAACAAATTATAAAGACAGATGACTTCCGACCAGGACCAGGTAAATATAAACAACATTTGATATACAGACATTCGAAATCGGAAGCAAGTAAAACGAATGAGGTCCAAAAAAATCAAAAGACAAAATTACCATGTAATCTTTTTGAAGGAAGGATTTCTCATTTTCAGGTTATATATGTCCACTCAGCCCAAAAGTTGTAAAAGAAACTTCGGCAATCAGCCAATCACAAATTTTACTTTCCATTAGAGACAAGCCCAGCACGAATGGCCACCATAATTACCTGTCCATAGAATGGTCGCTGACTTTATCATGGCAGAATTGGCACGCAAATAACTTGCCACAGCAAGCTGCGCGAAGCTTACAATTCCGTTTGTAATGCTCACATCCAAAAACCTTTTTATCTGGATCACGAAATGAAGGAGAGCACTCCAAGTTTTCACTATTTGAAGATTCTGCCTGAAGTGACTTTTGCTGGGCTGCTATCCACCGACTGTCAGAATTATCATACCGAACAAGGTAAGTAAAATATTAACATCCAAATGAGGTCCTGAATCCACAAAGCAATCACACACCTCGTCATAAGATTCTGAATTAGGTAAGCTTTTCTTCTAGGATCAAGAGTTGAATCCCGAGAAACCTTCCGAATTTCTGCTTCAAGCTCATTCTGATTCATCCGGAAAATGTCTTTCCAGCCAGGTTTAAATTTGTTATCACTGCAATCTACGCTTTCATGGATATCAGCACCTGAATGAGAAAAAAAAATAGATTCAGAGTAAAAAAATCGAAAAGGTTGTAGTACAGCAAAGAGGAAATAAAATGGTGCGACCAAGACGGGATAAAAACCCCCAATTTGTTTCACTAACGTATGAAGACAAATTTGACAACGAGCATGTTTCGTTCAGTGTAAATGGATGTTATTTGTCTAGGTTGCATGCTACGAGGTGAGGTATAAATGCAAAACGATACTGGTAAATGAACTTGTGACGGAAAAATGAAATATGCATTTGACACCTACTTTTCTAGAGTGCAATTTTCAAATACATCGTGCCCTATGTAGTTGAGATTGCATCGTTTTATGCATTTGAGGTCGCATATGTAATTTCAAATACAAACACATCGAATATGTCAACAAAAGATTATATATTTCTTCTTTGCATGCTAAATATCAATCTGCCAAAAGGCACCCGACCAAATGATATGAAAGTGAAAATACGAGTCAGAACGTACCCTGGGATAGGCAGCTTTCTGATGTAGTTATATGAGGAGTGGCATTAGAATTTCCCTCCCACCATTCATTTAGCCACTCACTAAACATTGTGTTTTTGGTTGCCTGCTTCCAAGTGTCCATCATTTTGTTCTGCTCTTCCTGAGTAAGAGCAGATGTTACCCATGGCAGCATTGACTGAAGCACCTCAGCACCAGTAGTACCAATAATTCGACCAACAATTTTATCTTGCTCCTCAACAGAAAAGTGTCTATCAAATAATGGCCACAACTCCAGTTCTTCTCGGAAAACATGCTGATCCAGTGTTACTCTTATGGATTTGCACATGCCTTGAAGCTTCGTTGCAAGCTCATTGTACTTCCTAACTGTCTCTTCACAGTCGGAAGCACCACAAAGATTTCCTGATAAATTATCACGGTGCCTGCTTCTCTTCAAGTGTGCATGGAGGTGTGTGAGCTCAGATAGTGTAGTTGAGATATCTTCAAACAGTTTCTCCTCCTGCTTATGGTCCAGCGTATAGGAATGGCTAACGTTGTGAAGCGTCTCTTTAGACTCCAATGCTGGAAATACTATATCATCTTCTGCATTGCTATGTGCTCTGTATAGCCCCCATAGCAAGCGAAACCTACCAGTGAACTGCCGAAGTAAGGGTTCACTAGTGTCATCACATAACTTCCCTGATTCAACATCCAAATACTCCAAGTCTTTGCGGATGGCTTTGTGAAATTTAAATATGTTATCTATAGGGCGAGATGCACAGCCAGTATCCGAGGGACTTACATCTATTTCCCAGTTAAAGAGACTAGAATTAAGAGAGGGAGCAGAAGGACTAACAGATAAAGAGCGAAGAGATTTTGCTGCAGCAAGAGAACTAATTCCTAGACTACTGCTATTGACTCCTAATGCCGGCACACAGCAGGATGAGCCATTTGCAGGTGGTTGGTGCAGATGACCAGTAGCCCCAGAAGAGAGGCACGAACCATTCTCGCCATGCGAAACAGAGTTTGGTCTCTTGACTGGTCTTCTTCCACACTCTACCTTTTCTATTTGGCCATCAATAAATGGCTTCTGATCTGGTGATGAAACAGTTTTGCAATTGCAGCATGGTTGTCTAAGGTCATTGGTCTTAGTTCTTGCAGGACAACCATCTAGGGGACTTGAAGACAAGCAAGCATTTCCAGAACGACCTTTACATGCCCAACCAGCAAATAGAGTCACCAATGCAGAATCTGAAGCTGGTGCTGCAAGGGGCCCAATCCACATACTAAGGACTGGAAGGGGGGAAAAACAAAAAGACATAAGAGTTGCAGAATTCAGAACAAGGCTACTAACCTGCCAGATAAATATTTTGGAGAAACAATCTTGCTTCCTGTTCAGTAAGTGATGCCACCAACCATGGCAAAACACATTCAATTAATTTCAGAGGCATCACACATAAGCTCTGGTAAAGAAGCTCCCGCTGTCTGCTAGCACTAAAATGCTTTCGAGCAAGAGGAAGAACCTATTCAGAGCATGTATATTAGTTACCTTATAGAGAGCCAAAAGTTACTTGAATCGTAAGGCCAATAATAAAAGCAGATTGGAACAAAGAAACGTCATAAGCTTCATTAACAAGAGTTTCATAAACAGTTTGAGCAATGATAGTTACCTGAACCTCCTCATTTTTAAAATGTTTTTGTATGGTGTCCATTATGTGATCAGCTTGCGCACAAAACTTCCCATAAAGCTCGGAGAGTGATATGTTGGCCCGAGCATTTTGAATGCTTTCAATAAGGCATCTGAGTTTGTCAAATTGAATTTCTTCTTCAGCATGCTCCTGAGCAAAAGAGAGTTCGGAATCTACGGCAGGGAATATAACCTTGTCCTCAGCAATACTGCAGAGAACAAAACCAGAAGTTTCAGCTCTTGCAAGAACATATGCCTTACCATACAAATAAGAGGAGCAGAATTTTCCGTGTTTGTACTGTAACATGCAGAAGAACACCTGACAGAGCTAGTGTGCTTACAAATTGCGATAAGTATAAACGAGCACGGCAGAGTAAGTTGAGAGACAGTGAGACACACAAGAACCATGGTCATCTTAAGTACCAAGAAACAGAATAAGAAATAAGAGTATGTGTACGATTAGAACCTTCTGACAGCAGAAAAGAACACAAACAATGATGAAAAATAAAAGGAACACCGCCGAAATACAAAACTCGTAGAAGTCTTGCATTATTGGTCGATATTCATTGAGGCAAAGAATAAAAAGGTTTCCAACTCAAATGTAAAAGAATAACAGTTCAGAGACAGTTAGGTCTGAAAATTGAGAAGAATATCCAGACAAGAAAAGGAAATGAAACAAACCTGTGAAAAATACAAACTTCGGCAATGAATTGCAGTCTCTTATTGAAGGCAGAGAGATCAGAAGAGTCTTTAGATAGTTGTACCTTCTTAGCTGCCTCACTTATGTCAGTCAACTCTCTTTTAATTGCATTATGCCAGAGCAAAATTTCGTCAATGGGATGAGGCAAGGTTGAACCAACAACATTAGAACTTAGCTCCATATATTTCCTTTTACCATTTGCAGATGATTCGCATGCGCAATGTATCTCTGTCGTAACAATTGGTTCTGGTAATTCTGAATCATGCGACCATGTTTTGGAAATTGAAATGGCTTCACGACTCGTGCAAACATTAGTGGGTTCTCTCCCCTCCATCCAGGTGAAAATAACCTTCATCAACAAAGGTAAGATCAGTTTCCTCCGAGCTCGCTTCAAAAACACCACCAAATAATTAAGAAAATCTCAGAAAGGATCTCACCTGCTGAAGAAGCTTCTTGTCGGGTATTATCTTGGATAGGCACTTACGCATATCTTGGTGTTCATCAGATGACACTGAGGAAGAAAGCCATGGCAGAAACTCAGCCATCATATTAATAGGAATGCTGCAGAGAAACTGCCACACAAGTGAAGCCTGCTCTTCAAATGTAAACTTCTCAATTAGCAGCGGGAAGACCTGCAGTTATCCAACAAACAGCAAGTGAGACTGATCTGTTTTGCCCCTCTACCTGCAAACTCCTTAAGTGGACTGAGAAGTGGTACCGAGCAACTTTACTCTTAAGGGATGCTCAGTAGTGTGAATTAGGCAAGTGTTGTTGCAGTAGCATGCATTTGAACAAGAACACACAGTTTTGTGCGAGCAATTCTTTAAACTAGTCTAACTATGTATCATTATAATAAAAACAAGAAAGTAACACAAGCTGTCATGAAAAATAGTATCAAAGAGCAACTAACAAAAACCCTTGCACCAAGAGGGCAAAGTAGCAAAGAGAAGACTCCACAAAGCAAACAAAAAAGGACCACCTGATTGCCGTTGGAATTAAGGCACTGCACAAGAAAAGCTATTAATTAAATAACTTTATCAAACAAGTTTACCTGCTCTTCTTCCTTGGACATATGCTGGCTTATAGATGTTTGTATGGCACCAGTACAAGAAGCTAACTCTCTCCGGTAGCTTTCTTCATTTTGTATGCTCGAATTCAGTAGCTCAAATAACTGATCGAAGAGAACACTCTCCCCCTCATGTTCTAGGGAGTAAGTCCGAGCGACATTCTTCACACGTATATCAAGGGCCGGAAAGATGACCTACAGTTTCAAACACAAAATTAATGACACCTTACGATTCCAAGACCCAAAAGACAATATGGTAAAGACATTGTCCGCTCCTTTTCCATACTCTTGACATATCATTACTGATGTAACATTTCCACCAGTTCAAAGAACAGACACCAGAACTTTGCCAGACTAACTAGAAAGATAAATTTTGGCAGTACATTCTCTGTGCATATCAGGAAACTCTAGTATAAATGGCAATCAGAATTGACTAGAATTTACTTGATCGGTACTAAAAAACTATAGAAGTTGATGATAAGTACATATATAGATCAGTCCCACACTTTTATCGCATTAGATTTAAAATATGCACTACATCTCATAAGATAAACTCATATAGCTTCCACTCTATTGACTGTTCACTGTGTGGCAGGCATATTGAATATTGAAGTTTCATTTCGCTGCTCTGTTTCACTCTATTCGCCAATATGAGACTATTTAGTGATGCAAGTTATTCCTACTCCTTCGCATTTCCAAGCACATCTCCGGAAACTCATAGTGCATTCTTAGAGTCAGGTAAAGTCAATTTGACATGTAGCTAGTGTCTTACTAGCTATTAGACAGTTTATTTAGCTCAAGGGTATAGCAGTTAAAGCTCCCTTTCTCAGCCTGCTGCTACGCACAATTACTTACATTGATGACAGGGGAAGAGAAAGGGGCAGCATATAGGAGAACGGACGAGCATAAAGCACACAATCAACATCAAATAAGCAAAAGAGAGAAACTGGCCAATGACTGTATTGTATGCCCAAAGTGGAAACTTAAGGAGTGATAATGACAACATCTCCACTGGTGTGAAGAAAAGTTATTTTATGTATCAGTGTCTAATAGTTGGAATATTCCGTTCCCGGAACTTAAGAAACTTAGAAGAACATCTAAACCCAAGAAACAGACCAATGGCAACATGTTCCACCCACCACCACTCAATTAAGTGTCAATGGAGCATCTAGGCTCAGAGAAACCAGTATGTATGAGTTTTTTGTTATTTAAGAAGTTCTGAAAGCAATGATGGAAGGCATCCGTGTAGATAATAAATACTGAGCAGATGGTGGTACTAGACTCTAGACTCTCATCCTAAAACTGTTTCTCAACAAAGAAGTCAGCCATAATAATCAACTAATCAAGGCCTGAAGGAAATACGAGTTGGAACAATGCAACAAGCACAAAACCTCCTGGCACCCTAAATCCCCAAACTGAGCAATCTAAACCAGAAGCTTCAGACAGCAATCCGAATCTCCATCGCGGGTTTTTCCATGAACAACTTGGCAATCAGGAAGAGCCTTCAATCAGATGTAGTAGCAGTCTAGCAGAGAACTCAAAGCCAGAAACGAGTCACCAACTGAGACCATGGAGGGAAAGGATTGGGATGACATAAACACCAAAAAGGACGCCATGAATCACAATTCCAGAACCCCAATTTCAAGCAATTCGACCAGAAAGGTTCGTTCAGAAACTGGAAAAGGAACAAGTAAATGAAAAAGGGGGGTCAATCGCCTACCTCATCCTCAGCATTGCAGTGGTGCTTGTAAATTCCACGGAGGAAGTGATACTTGTCCAGCAGAGGTTTAATATCTCCGCCACTGGTGGCGAAATCCATGGCGGCGCGGTGGAGGCCGTCGAGCTCCGAGCGGATAGCTTTGTGGAAGAAGAGGAATATGAGTATGGGGGACTTGAGTACGGAATTCTTGAGGCAAGACTTGGACGGCGTCGAAGGATCGATTGGGTTCAGTGGACCTGCCATTACCGCTACGCCGCCAGCGCCTCCGTCCACACCGGAAAATGGCGTCGCCATTACTGGGATTTGACCCACCGGAAAAACCGAATTCGCCGATTTCACCTTCCCTCACTTCTTCATGCAAGGCATCCTCCTCTCCTACCTTCTCCAATTTTCGGGTTCGTCTAAAATATTCTAATTCAATTCTTCTCCGTCTCTATATCTCTACTTGCTGGATTTGTGTTTCGAGAACTTTTTCGCTCCAGGACAGGATTTTATAATTATATTTTTATGCCTTCTTCATATTTCTGGTTTTTTTTCTTTTAATAATTGGACCGTGAAATTTTGAGTCACGGTTTAGCCAAGTCAGCAATTAATAGGAGGCTCCTCCATGTGTATCAGAGCTAATTAGGGGTTAACAAAATATTTTCCAATCAAATCGGATTTAAATTTTTTAAATTTTTAAACTTGATAGAATATAGATGCTTGAATTGACTCATAATTAATCGTTTCAAATATCAATAAAACGAATTCGTTAGATAAGAGCGCTCATTGCAGTTTATCTTGAAAGTTTGGTCGAAAAAGATTCAGCTCTATATTTACGAATTTCCAATTCGTCATTTTTCTCAGGAATGATTTTTTACGTCCGATTTGCCTATTGTAACCTTATAGTCGTATCAGAGCCTGTACCTTAGAATGTGACTATTTATGGGACATATGACTTTTCTTATCATTTATAAGCTGATATATTCGTCCTATAGTTTGTTTGGCTGGAGATACGAAGATAGAAATCAACAATTCGGCCATCGACAACGTAATTGATCTATTAGGATATGCGCTTTACAGTGATGAATTCCATCATTAGAGGGCCAATGCTTCTTTCTTTATAACATATATGACCGTTTGAGTTACGACCTTCTAGTTAAAAATATATATCCTCGGTAATTAATCATCTGACCTAGATCGATCGGGAAAAAAATGTTCATTCTCAAAATTAGTTAAAAACTGGAAACTGACAATTATCAAACTCGTAAAATTATATCTCGAGGTAAACAAAAATTCAAATGTAAATCTTTTGCCACATCTGCCTGCCACTGGTCTTAACGACGAACAGACTGATATTTTCTCTGCGATGCTGAGGCCGATGAGGCTAAAACCATTTTTACCCTTAGTGGGGTGCCGGACATAGGACAAGGACGATGGGATAGAGGCAAAAGTGGAGTCAAAGAAGATAGCACACGTGGCACCAACAAGGCAGAGTGTGCCACGTCAGACAGGGGGAAAGGGTCGTGCAAGGGCTGGGATCCGTGGACACGTATGGAAAGTATGAGGCGATCAGCGTCCCACCACCAGCCCGCCTCGTTTTGTCCTCCGCTCCACCTCACACCCCAATCCCAATCCGACCTGATGACGTGGCGGGGCGCAAGTCCCTATTTCTCTGACGTGTCCATAGCGATCCTTCTTGACGGCTGTTAATGTGGACCCCGACCCGGACCCGGACCCTTTGGTGGGTGGAATCGGAATGGTCAAATTTTTCCATGCACGTATAAAAGCGGAAGAAAACATTTTAAGGTGGGAATCGCTTCAGGTAATTTTGATTGAAAAAAAATCAAGAGGAAATGTTTCCTATAGTTGTTTCCATCAATGAATGCAATTCAATGGGAGGATGTCGGCCAAACCATGCATTACACTTTTTGTGGCTCCACTTGAATGCGATTCTTCTCGTCTGGCATTAACTCCTGCTCGTCAACGGCCCGACCGCAAAGGTGAAATCATTGTGTGACCAGAGTAATTGGGGGGTGGCTCCTATGTCAATACAAATAGATTCTGTGTGTGTGTTAAGACAACCCAACCTGTTTTCGTTTTGAACTATGAACTCGCTGATCGGTACGAGTTAGTTCGATTGTTTGGGTTTTAATTGTTGGATGAATTATAAGCTAGTTAGGTTAATCAAACCGGTTTCATTCGGGTAGAAGCAGGTCCGTCTGAAATCTGAATTTTTAGGATCTACTGACTACCATGCGTCGAGTCATCGGGGGGAGCCACACGGGAAGTAATGGGGTTAATGAACTCCATTCCAAAGACAGGCAAGTGAAAATTGTACTGGTGCACGTTAGTTGGCGGTCCATTTTCAACTTCCATCTCCATAGACTCAATGAAAGTCATAACCTATAGTACTTAATTGTCATTTATTTATTCATAATCTAATAGGTTTTCCAAGAAACAGACTTCGAGTATTCAGTTTACACATTACGTCTGTTTGCTGGGTTTACGACCAATTTATCGATACGACAATCTAGTTGACCCAATTTTTTTTTTGTACGGTATGAAACATCTCGGGTTAATTACATGTTTGGTCACTAAGATTACAAAAAACGTTCATGTTTGGTCACTGAAAATATTTAAATCCAATCTTGGTCACTCAAATTAGTTAAATGGTCCAAGTTTGATCACTCTCCGTCCAACTCCGTTAAATATGTCTGATGTGGCAGTCAACCCTCAAAGTTGACCGTTAACTCGGTGACGTGGCAATTAAAAAATAATAAATAAAATAAATTTTAATCTTCTACCATTTCCAACTCATTTTCACAATAAAGTAAAATTAAAAAAAAATTGAGTTGGAAATGAGTGACCAAGATTCGACCACGGATATTGTGATTGCAATGGTTATGGTCAACAGTGATGTGGCGGAAGTCTCATATGTGAGGAGAGATTAGGGAAGTAGCCATACGGGGAAAAGCTCACCGGCGACGGGTTAGAGTTGTAGACTGAGAAAAACTTTGACGATTGCTTGCTTCTACGGACATTCGCCCGCCCCAACAGCTCTGTCATCTCCCTCGTCGCCTCCCGATACTCCGCCGCGAAATTCGGCGGCGCCCCTCCTCCCTCCCCGCCGCCGCCCCACAACATGGCCAGGGTCGAATCGACCACCACCTTCATCGCCGCATCGAACATCCCCGTCGCCTCGCCGGCGCGAATCTCCCGCACCCCGCCTCAACCGCTCCCCTGCCCAGCGCGTGACACGTGTCCAGGGCCCCGCTGCTGAGAAACTCCCAGAAAATGACCTTCCGCAGCCCGACCCAATCGGGGCCGTACGACAGGTTGGCGAGGTCGATGCCGCCGTAGGTTAAGATCCGGCCCACAATCGGGATCGGGCGGGTCGAGAAGATGGACTCGTTGACCCGAAGGACCTCTTTCGCAGATCCGGGGAGCTGACCACGACCAGGGATCTGTTGAGGCCCTGGAATGTGTAGATTGGGCCGTGGGTTTCAGCCAGGGAAGTGAGCTGCCGGTGGAGGTCGTTGCGGCGGAGGAACGGGAGGTACCCGACGACCGGCAGCCCACGTGGACCCGGCGGCGATTTGGTTCTTCGGAGATTTCCGAGGAAGTAGAGAACGACGGCGGATTTGTGATTGCGATGGTTCAACAGTGATGTGGCGGAAGTCTCATCTGTGAGTGGAGAGATTAGGGAAGTAGCCATATGGGGAAAAGCTCACCGGCGACGGGTTGAGTTGGAAATGAGTTGGAAATTAAAATTTATTTTATTTATTATTTTTTAATTGCCACGTCACCGAGTTAACGGTCAACTTTGAGGGTTGACTGCCACATCAGACATGTTTAACGGAGTTGGACGGAGAGTGACCAAACTTGAACCATTTAACTAATTTGAGTGACCAAAATTGGATTTAAATATTTTCAGTGACCAAACATGAACGTTTTTTGTAATCTCAGTGACCAACTATGCAATTAACCCGAAACATCTCTTATGTTTCACGCCTTAGTTTTTACTCTAGTGTATTCTCTGTTTTTGGTTCTTCATTGCGTTTGTTCTTGAATGATAATCTCTCTCAGCTTCATAAACAATTTCTCTATCATTTTAGTTCTTTATTTGGGAAGAAGTTGGAAAAAGATCAAAATAAATGATAACAACAGGCTACTAAAAAAATCAATACCAAAAGTGACCACATGTTTATAGATCACCATCTTCGCACCATATCCAATCTAGTGATCTACCCAACCTCTTTTGATGAAAAGAAAGAAGAGGGGGAAGTGGGAAAGAGCGTGGCAGGCATATGTTTGCCACACACCCCTTCATTATAAAATTACCATCACCTCATATTTGGATCGCCCACTCACCCCAGATTCGAGATAAAACAATCCAAAAGCGTTCTGCCACCAACTTTCTCCACACCTATCAATGGAATTTCCACTGCATTTTCCTCTCCTTTTCCCTCTCGTTTTGCCCACTTTTCCCGACGGACCTTTCAGTACTTTTCAAGCGTCCGTTTCCACCTTCATTTTGTTTCAACTTTCAAGTATGTTGGACTGAAATGGATCGAGTGCAGTCTCCATTTTTCTGGAGTGCTACTTCTGTAACCGGCTGAAGTATCAGTAAGGTCAACCTTAAAATGGATCGAGAGCATGTCATGTGCAAGATTAATTTTGTTGAGAGAGAGAGAGAGAGAGCTCTTTTAACTTGAGATTTGGTAACCAAATCAATAATGTTGGCTTACAAAAGATACTCGGGTCAATACTAACAGGAGTCGCATTAGAGACCTCAAAGTTAACAGTAGGTGAAGAATTGGCGAGAGTGTGATTATAGCTCGAGATTTCATTAAGAGGCCATTAACTTATCATAATGGCGACATAGAAATAAAAAGAAGCTAACAAAAATTACTAACAACTACATACAAGATATGCTTAGGGCCCGTTTAGTATCATTTTGTTGTTGTTGTGGTTGCAGTGGTATTGTGTAAAATGATATACAACCACAACAGGAACAAAACAGAAAACACAAACCTGTTTAGTTGATAAATCTGAAAAATCATGAAAGCTGACAACAAGAAACAAAAACGCGTTTAGTTACTACTGTAAGAACTAAAAAAAAAAAAAGATATGTCCTCTATATTAAGCAAAGTCTCAC
The DNA here is from genome assembly GCA_946122785.1 of Linum tenue. Classification (NCBI taxonomy): domain Eukaryota; kingdom Viridiplantae; phylum Streptophyta; class Magnoliopsida; order Malpighiales; family Linaceae; genus Linum; species Linum tenue. The sequence goes on from CAMGYJ010000010.1 coordinate 41,307,155, forward strand.
AAAATTCAATTTGTCTAACATCTTTCATGTTCCTTACATAAAAAATAATACTAAACATGATTATCACTCCATAACTGGTTAGCAATGGCGGGGTCGCCGGGCGGAGGCGGGAGGAGGCGAGGCGGCAGATGTGAGGGGCGAGTCTCTGTCGAGAAGAAGAAAGAAAATGGAATGGGTTGGGGGTGGCTGTTGAAGTAGGGTTTTGGGGGGAGGGGCTGTGTTAAAAAAAAAAAATATTTTTTTGCTTCTGTGGGGATTCGAAAACTGGTCTGTTTTAATGAAATCAAGCGCCCAACCAGTAGGAATCCCGTGTGCAACATGTTTAAGAATTAGATCCAAAGCTATAAATTGTTGTTTCTCATATTTGGGCCTTTTTGTGCAACTCTGATTCACAACAAAAAATAAAAACCCAACTAAACATGTTTTTTTTCCTTGGTTTTCCAAATTTCTTAAAACACAACAGGAAACAAAAACAAGCAACAATACTAAACGGGCCCTTAGTTGCTTACCCTTAAACTAATCAATATAATCCTTGAACAAAACGAAATCAAACAACAAGCTGCCGACAACCAAATTGCAATGTGGAACCAACAACTTATGATTCCCATCGTCATGGAGCTAGACTGGCCTAGAAACCAACTGTTCATTAAGTTTGGAGGATTCCTCCTCCAGCTTGACATCCCTTTGCATTCAGCTTTACACTATGGTACGGGGATAAATTCTAGCTATTCTGCTGAAAGCTAAACCTTCCCTGTCGGAGTAAATTAAGAAACGTCAAAGGTACTTAAACTAAGTGTCCGAACCTAGGGATCATCCCCGAGCAGACAACTTCCATCACCCCAGGTAAGTGTTCAACCCTGAATTCTATCCCTCAAACCCCATTCATCTATCCAGCGGAACTAATCCAACTCCTCAAATCTCAACATCTGCCGCTACACCTCCTAACAACAGCAAGCAGTAACAGAGTGCACATATACGAAAGATCATGGTCCTAAGCAGGTTAATGTTTGCTTCAAGTAGCAACACAAAAGGCAAGATTAAACTTGAGAAAGTAATTTTCGTGCCTGACATTACAATGGCCTTGCCTTCTCACTGTTTTGAAAACATGAGATATAGCAGATCCAGGAGAATGCATGGTAGTCTCGTCAAGAATACCAGAACTACTACGGAGGGAAGAGTACATAGAACGGCCCATATACACCAACCACCATCAAGAAGCTGTCATGAAAATGACTTGTACTGTAATGGTTTATAGGGACATTGGTAAGACAGACAATGACTTGGAGAGGGTGCTTATCTATGTGTAACTCTGTTCTTCCCATCCTAGAACATCTCGGTCTGTCTATTCTAGAGCTAAGGGCAACAACAGAACACAAGATCAAGCACTTACAATTGAATCGTAGCGCTTCAAGCAGAAACTCTGGAGATCGATACATGCATATCAAAACTGCTTTCAAAAGAGTATGGCTGGCATGGAATAAAGAAGCGCATTCAACAATCTATCTAACAAACTGCAGCCTCATTGAATACTAATGCTTCACGGACTGAAACTTGGAGACGAAATCAATGAATACAGGCAGGAAAGGAAACAAATTCGATTGCAAAGAACGAACGTTATTACTATATTGTATTGTCCTAAACATAATGCTTAACCTTCCATCAAATTCAACAAGCAGAATTTGAATGGTCCATGGGAAACCTCACAAACAGAAACACATTACAAACACGATTGCTAAACAAGCGTCTACAAGAAAACGACGAACGGGTTAAAGCGCAAATACTCGATCATACAAGGAAACACCGGGAAATGGCAAAAACAAGATAGATGAACCCACTTGGCTAAAATGCACTTATCTGGCTGTTCGCCACATTCCATCACTCCTTGCTCTTGAGCCTCTCAACGCGCTGATTCAGCTGCTCGATCTTGACGACGAGATTGGTGACGGAGTAAAGCAGCCAATAGAAGATCAGCGCCGCGGCGATCAACAGGGCGTTCCTCTGGCTCTTCATGATTGATTTCTGGTGGCGGAGCTGCTCGCTCGGGCTGCAGGATTCGCCATCGCAGCTCGGCCGGGTCTCGTACTTCCAGTAGATATCCATCAGCAGAAACAGGCAGAACGGGACCACCGACAAGAACGGCTTCAGCAGGTTGCGAGTCACGGCGATCAGTCCCTTCCGCAGTCCGTCGAGGCCTGGGATTGTTAGGAGGAGGACCATGATCGCCTCCGCTCCCGCTGCGTAACCAAGCACGACCCACTCGAGTGCCATCTCTGTGTAGCCGGGAAAACAAACAGAGAGAGAATTGGATTTCGGGCAGTCGATGGAAGAAGAACCCTAGATCTGGTTCCTTGCTTGGTTTCTTGTACTTTCTTCGCTTTTCTTGCTGGTTAAGGGTGCTCGGCAATCATCTTTAACAAAAGTTCAACAATACCCCTCCTTAGAAAAGTTCCGTAGTGATCCCTAGACTTTTATAGATAACTCCAACTTGACTAATACTTTCTCATCGTTCCAAATATGGAACCAAACTTTTCTTTTTGTCTCAAAATTAAAAAATTGGCATAAAAATGTTGTAAAAACAGGCACAAAAATCAAATACAGAAAGCTCCGTCCTAAACGACGACAAGAACTTTTGTACATTATGTGAGCATGAAAATTCATAGGTCAAGAAACATAACATAACACATTTAAAGCTTCTAGATTCGATAGAAGTTGTTGGTAATTAGGTACTACGAAATCTAATTGCATCCAACATAGTCCCTATCCAACAGCTGTTACATGTTGGATCACTCAAAGATCCCTACAATGAGCGCGTGAAAGATCAAAACAAGGGGTAATTACTAATGTATTTGTTATCAATAAAAATTTCAAGGGTTAATATCTTATTTTGGCCCGAACTATGACCATATAATCAACTTTGGCCTGTGGTTTCAGAAATTAACATCCTGGCCTCAACTATGCAGCATATATACTCAATTGGCCCGACACATAGTTTGACCGTCAATTTGGACGGTCAACTCCGTTGACCGTTAGTCAACACGTCATGTCATTGCCTAGTCAGCCTAAAAATCATTCAAAAAATTATTTATTATCAAATTAACCAAAAATAAATTATAAAAAACATAAATAAATATATTTTGTGGATAATTTGAAAATTTTAAATTTTATAAATTAACCAAAAAGTATCAAATTATTTTATATTTTTAAAACTTCCCAAAAAAAATATAATATATATCATAATTTTTTAATTTATAAAATTTATTTTGATAATTTTGGTTAATTTATAAAATTTATCATTTTCAAATATCCCAAAAAAAATTATTTTATATTGTTAGAAATTTCTTTTTTGGTTAATTGGAAAATGATAAATAATATAAATTAGGAAAATAATTTGAATTTGAATTTTTTAATGATTTTTATGCTGACTAGGCAATGACATGGCATGTTGACTGACGGTCCAAATTGACGGTCAAACTATGTGTCGGGCCAATTGAGTCTATATGCTGCATAGTTGAGGCCAGGATGTTAATTTATGAAACTACCGGCCAAAGTTGATTATATGGTAATATTTCAGGCCAAAATAAGGTATTAACCCAAATTTCAATCATATAATGTTTCCAAATATATCATGAGCCTCATCTCCTTTACTATTTAGTGAATCGCTCGATGCATGACGATCCATCTAATGGAACAACTGCAATGGCCATCATCAAAGTTGATATGGAAGAAGACCAGACGAGCTAGGACTAGGACCAAACATGACATGAAAGAACAACGCAACGAATTTAGAAAGTTTGTCGTTAGTTTTGATACTTTAGACTTTTTAAATTTAGAAGTAAATATAAACTGAAGGATTAAACAGTTAATATATAAAACAATAAGGAGTGATAGTATTATTTTTCTGTTTCGCTGGCTAGTGACCAGTGACCACCCTCGCCAAGACGCGCCACCGCGGCACCGCCTGAAAAAAAAAATTAAATATAGATCAATATAAAAGCTCGACACGTGTGGAAATTCGAAATAAAGAACTCCATAGTCCACTTCGAGAAGTCCACCTCCGGTCACGTTTGTCATTGCTTCTTCCGGCACCGGTCACCGTATGGCTACTCACATTCTCGCTTTGATCCTGAAACGCAATGCCGCCGATGATGGCGAGTTCATTCTTGTCAGGCAAACTCCGCCTCCCAAATTCAATGACGAAGAATACGATTCTTTTCTGGATTCTGATCTCTGGGACTTACCGTCGACCAAACTCAACCGTGTGGAAGTAGCACTGGAACCTGGAGCAGTGATCGAAGGTCTCGCACCGTTCTCTGAAACGATCGATTTCAGGAACTTCGACATCGATGCTGCTATTGATAGGGTAAGCTATGAATTCCTCCTCAATTTCTACGCAATCCTCTTGTTCCCATTTATTTATCTGTTCTGTTCTGTTAAGTTATTCGATTGAATTCTCAGGCGTTGGGGCAAGTAGGTTTGAAGGAAAGCAATATTGGAGCGTGGAGAATTTCGAAATTCGTAGAGGAACCTGAGTTTGGACCTGGTTTGCCCGTTCGTACAATCTATATAGTTGGCGAGTTAGCTCGTGCTGACTCGCACTTACCAGGTTGATTTACAGGGTTTCGAGTGAATACCTTTAGCCTCTGGTGTTGATTTATCCATTTAAGTGATATGAACGTCTACGAATTGAGTTGTTTGTATTCAGGGAACATCACTTGTTAGTGATTTCAATGTTCTTGTTCTGTGTTTGCAGATGTCTGCAAGTGGATGTCTGTAGAAAGCTGTCTGAGTGTACTTCATGATGTTAAACCAGATAATGTTCGTGTTGGGAACTTAGCAGTGGTGGGTCTCGTAAATGAATCGTCACGGTCGTCAGAGCAGAAAGTTCACACCAGCCTTCGCTACCAGGTTTGCTGGATGATGGTTTTAGCTTGAAACATTTATGGTCTTATGAATATTTAGTTGTCTTGAGAATTCAGAAATTAAAAAAAAGCTCAGATGCTCTCTAGATCTAGAGAGATGTGTCAGTGCTTTGGTTTGTTGTGGATTGTTGTGCTCTTTTGAGCTGCGCGACATCTCAAGGAAGGATGTAAAACTCCTATTATTGTGCTCCGGCTACCATTTTGTTTCAGATTCTGCTTTTCACGCTTTCCGCTGATACAGCAAATATTTTGTTCACTTTCAGGAGTACCCTCCAGGGGTTTTTCTTGTCCCTATGAAAAGTAGGACAGGAAAACCTTTTCTTACAACGAATTTGATCATATTTGCACCTGCGATTGTTTCTGGTAAACTCAGCGACAACAGTTGTGCTATATCTGGAGATGTTTTGATAGTAGATCCAGGGTGCCATACTAATGTTCATGAGGAGGTATGCACTGTTTCTTGGCTAACAGATCACGAATTAAAGCTTATGCAAAATCATACCGCAAATATGTCAGACTATGTTTATTATGATAATGGTAGCAATCATTTGAGGACTCAGACACTGATTTAATCTCCTTGAGAATCTCATTTTATCTATCTATATCCTTTATGTCTTGGATACATTCATGCTGTGCTAGTAGTGATCAGTGTTATCTGGTATGTGTCTGAACGTTGAAATTTTTTATTGAAGGGTAAGGCTAATGGATATATGCCTTGTAATTTAATCTGTTGGTGGAAAAGACAGTATGCTCTGCATGATTATCTGTTGTTTGAATGTTTTGGTCAGATATCATATTGCATTTTAACATAGTTTTGTACTCATGAATTGCCTGGCAAGTTCGATGTTTTTGATCTATCTTGTTTGCTGCTTGCTTGATCAGCTACTGAAAATTGTTGCTGCTCTTTCTGGAAAATTAATCATATTTGTGACTCATCACCATCGTGACCATGTTGATGGTAAGATATGCACAGATATTATCATGCGCCTCTCTTCACTTGCAATGCAGATCGCTCAATGAATTAGTACCCCTAAGAATTAAATATTGCTAAATTACTTGTTGGATAGATTTGTTTTTTGAAAACCTAGGCCCTTCTACAATTCTTGTTTATTTTGATCATAAAGTTCTCAACATTTACTTTGAATAGTTCAAATAAGAGAGCTACATGTTCTATAAGTCGCTTATCCATTTTAACTATTATTTCTCTTATAGGTCTCTCTATAATCCAAAATTGCAAGCCTGATGCTAAGTTATTAGCACACGAGAACACAATGCGAAGAATTAAGAGAGGTCGTCTGCAAGAAACACTTTGCATTTCTCCTTTCATACTTCTGCTGCTACTTTTTATGGCATTGTTCTAAACCGCTGTGTAATATATGCTCTTTCTCTCTGAGGTTGTGTCTGCAGATGACTGGTCCCGTGACTATACTTTAGTTTCTGGAGGAGAAGACATTCTCATTGGTGATCAAAGATTGAAAGTTGTTTTTGCGCCGGTAATTTAGCCATATGTGTGCTTTGATTCGGACTGCAACAGGTTTTAGTAGCTTGGAACACCAGAGTTTTCATTGGTTGAGAAAATAAGACTACGCTTTCAGTATGGGATATGGTAGATGCATTTCATCACTGAGCATGTTTTATTCCAGCTAATGGCGCTGCATAAAAGCCGCATGTGTGTTCCTCAGAAAAATTGTTCATAGATTCTGCCCCATAATGCATATAATGTGCAAGATCGGAATGCATAGTTAAAATTTTGATCAACACTCGACAGTGTTTAGCTATTATGTCTTGGTACTTTTGCAGGGGCATACAGATGGTCATATGGCACTGCTTCATATCAATACTCATTCTTTGATCGTAGGCGATCATTGTGTGGGGTAAGAAATTTTACTTGCAGGATTTTTCATTCAAGGGAGTCTTGAGTTTTCTTAAATGTGAAACAGTGTTCGGTCCAAATACTATAATCTTGTTTTAGCAATATAGTGTGTGGATTGAGATATAATTGCAGCTTGACTTGTATGCATACATGAAGTAAAATTTGATTACCTCTTTTGTGGGTCATTCGCAGTCAAGGAAGTGCTGTTTTGGACAGCACGTCTGGTGGAAATATGACGGTAAGTTGATTATCGATTCTTGGTTTTAGTGATAATGTTGATACTTCCTCTTCTTTCCTTCATGCCATCTATCACGTTTTTTTTCTCCTCCTTCGCTATAGTTCTTAACATGGTAGACTTGTCATGAGTGGAATAAGTGATGATAAAGCTCAGTTGCACTTCTCTTATATTGCTAGATGCTAAAGTATCATCCTAAAGAAAGGGATACCGTGATGGAATAGCGTCTTCCTGACATAATAGAACACTCCTGCGACTATGGAACCATGTCCTTTTGAAAGTGCCACTTGTAAACATCTTAGATATAAATTATAATGCAACTTTTTATTATATATGCAGGAATACTTCCATTCAACTTACAAATTTGTTGACCTGTCTCCCAACATTTTGATTCCGATGCACGGAAGAGTCAATTTGTGGCCAAAGAACATGCTCTGTGGTTATCTCAAGTAAGGACATCGCTTGCCATTATTTCACATCTGGTAGTCTGATCTCATTTTGAGGTCACTCCGCTATATCTATGGTTACCGAAGGCAATGTTGGTCTTGTCATGGCTCAGGAAATTGTATAAAATTGAGAGTTTATACATCTAAAACTCATTAACTGCATATCAATCCAACTTTGATTCATTGTCACTTCAGTATACTGTATCCTCTACATGATTTGATCTATTTTTCTCAGGAACCGTCGAAGTAGAGAAGCTTCCATATTGGAAGCTATAGAGACGGGAAGTAAGACACTGATTGACATAGTTGCAAAAGTATATTCTGGAGTAGATCGTGCTTTTTGGACTCTTGCTGCATCAAATGTGAGGCTTCATGTGGCTCATTTGGCTGAACAAGGCAAGTTGCCTGAGGTAAGCACTTTAGAGCGTTTGCTTTCCAATGTACATATCTCCACACAACATGTACAAGTGGACACCAGCACTTTTTTGTGCTCAATGTTATCCCGTCGTTTGAACCGACAATGATTGGAGGCCTTGCTAAACATGCTGTAGGGGTTTTCAATGGAAAGGTTTGAAAAAAGCTGCGGGGCACATTTCTTGTCGAGATGAACATTGATATTACCTCATCGCTGGTGTTTCATCATTCTACGGAAAGTGTAGCACCCCCCTCAATTACTTATTGCTGGAGCAGTCACGTACTCTGTCAGGAACAAGTTCATCTCCAAATAGGGGGTGCAGACAGGTAACTGCGACGAATTTCGGTTTAGTGTTATCTGTTATGTTGCGATGTATCACGAAAAATTACAGGTGCTTCTTGTAAACCATAGGGCCAGTTACAGGAACGGCCACTACAGTATAGAGAAATCGCTTTATTTACAAAGAAGACAGCTTCTCTTGCAACCCTGCCTCTGTGGCAAGATGAAGTGTTTGTAAAATAGTTTCTAGTCCCTGTATCGTAACCTCGTAATGGAACTGCAAGCATGATCAAGAGCACGACCCCGTCGTCTTATACCCTTCCTCCACCGAGAAACAATGTATTTCGGCGGGGACTCCTCAACCCCATTCTGGCTAAGAACACTCGTAGCATGCCTGCACAAGTACCCCCTCGAAATCGAACAGATCACAAACGCACAAGACATGTCTCTCTGTTGCATTGAAAACCACCATGAAACTCCTGGTCTGGCTGCTCCTAATTCCATCAACTTGTTCATTTGCTGTATCTTATAACTGGACCATCGGCGTTAACTTGTCTTGCACGGAAACACGAGTGCATACCTTCTAGCAGTGGTACCTTAAACACTTCATTTCCGTCGTCAGTGGGCTTCGCGTTCAGATGCTGTTCATCCATCTAGACGATGTGATTCTTGGATCAACAATTCAACATAACCACCACTCTAGAATATAGAGCATTTGGGTTGCACGAATTGTGAACCAATACAAATATCACAATAATGGTATCAAAATGAATTCAAAACAATATTGGAAGAAACGGGCACTACAGAAACAAAATTAGTTTGTGGGCTTAAAAAGTAGATATCCAATAGTTGAGGTATTGAAGTGCAATATAACTAAAAGAAACACGTCCGACCGGCGGAGGCAATCCCCGGATTCTAATTCCTTCGGCGAAGAAAACAGATTCATAATCCCTAATTTCGGTTTCAACTTTCAATACGATCCGGCAGCTTATCTCTTTCGATTCACCAACTGCCGGCGTGAAATTTTCTTCTGGGGGTTTCTCTAGTTCAGGAGAAAAGGCGATTAAAGCCGTCGGCAACCTGGTCCGAGCATCTGGAATCCAACATCATCATTTCTCTTCAACAACTACTCAAACGAGAGTCAGGAGAAGCCATATTTTGACGGTAACGGAAGTACCCACCTCAAGCTTTATCATTTTCTCTTGAGCGAGTCATGAATCTCACCACATTCGAGAATCCATCGTTAGTTTTTAATTGTGAACTAAAACTGGGTGATGAAATGCAATCACGTTCAAGCTGTTAGTCTTGTGATTGTTTGGTTGAATAAAATGTTTTGTTCTGGTTCTGTAGGGTTTTTAGCAAGAGTGGCGCATGGGCTAAAGTTTCTGGTGATCCAAGGAGTTGGATATACATTTGGTTGATCTCATATGTTTGCTCAGAAGCTAATCAATGGCAGTAGTAGGCAGAAATCCTTGCCTTTGCTTCACCCTCTTCGGAATTTTTCGCTCTGGTCTATGAAGAAGGACCCTGATCTTGAAGCTGCTCTATCTAGAAACCGTAGATGGATTGTCAACAATCAAATAAAGAACATGATTCTAAGATGTCCGGGCCAAGCTGCCTCTGTCAAATATCTGCAGAAGAGGTTCAGGACTCTTGATCTTCAAGGGAAAGCCGTCAATTGGCTCAAGAAATACCCTTGTTGTTTCGATGTCTATCTACAGAATGATGAGTACTACTGTCGATTGACTAAGAGGATGCTGTCATTAGTGGAGGAGGAAGAATCTGTTAAAGATATGCAGGAGCCCTTTTATGTCGAGCGGCTAGCCAAGTTGTTGATGATGAGCACTAACCAGAGGATCAATGTTGTCAAACTTAACGAGCTGAGAAGAAATTTGGGGTTTCCAGATGATTACATAATCAGAATTCTCCCCAGATACCCAGACATGTTTCGACTTGTCAACCACACTGGGAGAAAGAGTTCAATGGAGATTGAACTTTTATCATGGAACCCAGACTTTGCAGTTTCTGCTGTGGAAACCTCAGCATTAGAGAGAGGTTGCAGCCCTTGTTTTTCATGTTCTCTGCCTTCTTCTTGGGTTCAATCATGGGAAAGGTTTCATGAATTCAATGCCATCCCGTATGTGTCACCTTACGATCGTGCCAGGGGATTGGTCGAAGGTGCTAAGGAGATGGAGAAACGAACTGTGGGTTTGGTACACGAATTGCTCTCGCTGACTTTGTGGAAGAAGATGTCAATTGTTAAACTGGGGCACTTCAAAAAAGAGTTCAGTTTACCAGACAAATTGAATGTTCTGTTGTTAAAGCATCCTGGCATATTCTATGTGTCCAACAAGTACCAGATATACTCGGTTCTTCTGAAAGATGCATATAATGGCTCGGAACTAAAAGAGATGGATCCTCTTGTTGTTGTGAAGGGGAAATTTGGTGAGTTGATGCAAGAAGGACTTCATGAGTATAACCAGCGACACTATTTAATGAATTTAGAGAAACAGAAGAAGAAAGGCTTTGTTGCTGCAAGGTCTGGGAAAAAGAAGGATACAAGTACTGAATCATCAGCACAAGATAGAGATAAGGTTAGTGGTTTGTTCAACCCCGAAGAAAGAAAAAGGTTTTATAAGGTTCTTTTTGATGATGCTGGCCCATGAAATCCGTTTGGTTAGTCATCTTCATCAGTAATATGTTTGGTTAGTAATCTGCTCACAATAGGCTACCGGTCTTAATTACTATTATCGGTGAAACCAAGCAAAGATGGAGCTATCCTCAACAAAGGCTCCAAGGTACTTGGGTGAAACTTCCTAGCAAAGAGAAAACAAATGGTGCTCCTAGTCCGATGAGTAAACCCACAGTCGGTCATGTTCCTAATCTTCATTAAGAACCCTTCACTCACATGCTTCCTAACAAACATGGAGGGATGAGAGCCTGGTCGGGACCAATCAACCCACGTGATGCTGTGGTTCGTGTTAATCTCTGGTAAGATCTTGGTCACAAGTGTCGGGAAGTAATGCTCGTCCATGTAACACCGTGGAGGCTTACAATGTTGTTTGAGAATAGAGTAGTACTTTATGTCAGAGACCATCTGAACTGCGACCCTACGATGGACTTCAAACCACTGAGAACCTTTGCGCCAGTCGGCCAGGGTCAGCTCTGGCTGCATTCTTTTGTTGTATCGTCCCCTGCCCATAGGGCGAGGGTCATCGATGGAGCCCAGGAAGCTCTGGTTCCATGAGCTGATAATAAGGTAGTTGTAGATTGTGGTGAAATTGAATATAGGAATGCAGGTATCCGAGAGAAGAATGAATCTTTCGTTCGACCAGTCCAGAAGCGCATTGGCAAGTAATCGCCTTTCTGCATCCACCATTGTTGCTGTTCCCCATTGCACTGGCTGCAGTCAATTAGCTGTAAGTTTCAACTTACATGAAAACAGAAGAAGAAAACAGATTTTAAAAGTGGGTTTTGACCTTGCTTGGGATCATGCGATTGTAAAAGACTGATGATGAATAAGGAGGCGTGAAATCTGTTATCGAAGAAACATGAAGATAAATGGAGTAAAAGCCTTCATGCCCTTTGAAGAACATCTCCCAGAGAGGTGCAAGTGGCAAGCTTCCCCTGCTTAAGAACATGAATGCCAGTTTTGGGGTGCGAGTATAAGGATACTGCGAGATACGTGGCTCCATCGATGCCCGCCACAGTAGCTCCTCGTCGTTCATTGAATGCCATACTTGATCAGCCGATGGAGAAGCCAAAGAATTATTCATGGTGCTGGAAGCACAATCGGGAATCGGAGGAGAGAAGAAAATAGCAGGAAGTACTTCTTCCATTGAAGAAGAGGAAGACAAGAACTCTGTTACATGTGTACGTAAGAAAGCCCCAAGAAACAGAACAATCGACGCAATGAACAAGCATAGAATTATGGTGGTGATTCCTACATGAAGGCTTCCACCTCTACTGGATTCTTTTCTGAGTCGCACTGGAAGGTATTTGGCCAATATTGTCACCTTGAATTGCCCCATTTTTTCTGCAATCTCTGTAACTGCATGGTTCTGTTTTGCTGGCCGAGAGATAAAAAACGGGTTTTAAAAAGGCAATGGAGAGAAGGAATAGTGTGAGGGATGAACGGAGAGAGTGAACACATGGGAAGTAATGTTTGGAGGTTAGAAATGTCAGTGGGAAGCCACAGAAAGTAGACTTTGCTGTTGCAGAAGAAGTGGAAGGGGAGCTGCAGGGCAGAAGGGGAAAAAATGTGATAACAGATGATCATGAATGTCTGTCTTTCTTTTTTGCTTCTCATCTAGCTAGATTGAAGCTACTGTACATTTCCACACCACTAGTTTTTAGGAAAAAATCCAAAAGTACCACTGTTTAAAAAAAAAATTCCAAAAATACCACTCAATCCCAAAAAATTCCAAAAATACCACCCTTTTTCAAAAACCGCCACTCCACCCAGCGGTTTGGTCGAAAACCGCTTGTCGGGGGCGCGGTTTTGGACCAAACCGCGGGCCAAGGGGGCGGTTATAAAAAAAAAAATTTTGGACCAAAACCGCTGGGTGGGGTGGCGGTTTGGCCCAAAACCGCCACCCCAACCAGCGGTTTGGTCCAAAAATTCGGTCGAAACTTCAAACGAACGTAACTTTGCACTCGGGTATCCGATCGTAGCGATTCTTTTTTTCATTTCGCATAACTTTTCAAGATCTACAACTTTTACTAGGATGAAATTTTCAAAACAGGAACTATTTGTGGATATACGGGACCTTGAGAATAACTTTACCTTTACTTTTCAGAAATCCATGTACATTTTGAAATTATGATTATATTAAAAGTTGTAGATCTTGAAAAGTTATGCGGAATCAAAAAAAGTTCATAACATTCGGAGTTTGGAGCACAAAGTTATGGCCCCCCAAAGTTTGACGAAAGGCGAGACCCGGCGGTTTGCGGCTTGCAAGATCTCAAAAAGTTTGCGGCCTCCATTTTTTGAATCCGAATCACTTTTTGAGATCTTGCAAGTCTCAAACAGTCGGGTTCCGTCTTCGTCTCGAAAAAACGTCATTTGCCACCCCGAACGGCATTTTTTTTTATTTCGTCAAACTTTGGGCGGCCACAACTTTGTGCTCCAAAATCCGAATGTCATGAATTTTTTTTTTATTCCGCATAACTTTTCAAGATCTACAACTTTTAATATAATTATAATTTCAAAATGCACATGGATTTCTGAAAAGTAAAGGTAAAGTTATTCTCAAGGTCCCGTATATCCACAAATAGTTCCTGTTTTGAAAATTTCATCCTAGTAAAAGTTGTAGATCTTGAAAAGTTATGCGAAATGAAAAAAAAAATCGCTACGATCGGATACCCGAGTGCAAAGTTACGTTCGTTTGAAGTTTCGACCGAACTTTTGGACCAAACCGCTGGTTGGGGTGGCGGTTTTGGGCCAAACCGCCACCCCACCCAGCGGTTTTGGTCCAATTTTTTTTTTTTTATAACCGCCCCCTAGGCCCGCGGTTTGGTCCAAAACCGCGCCCCCGACAAGCGGTTTTCGACCAAACCGCTGGGTGGGGTGGCGGTTTTTGAAAAAGGGTGGTATTTTTGGAATTTTTTGGGGTTGGGTGGTATTTTTGGAAATTTTTTTCTAAACAGTGGTACTTTTGGATTTTTTCCTAGTTTTTAGAAGTGTACAAGTACATAGTAGAATCGCGCGACAGTTCAATATGTCATCATGATAAATCGAAAGACACAATCGCCGAAATAATCATGCAATATAGATTAAGGGCTATCTAGATTCTCAATTTGAATTCATAGATTCATCTAAATCAAGGGCACAACAACAAGCATACATCCTAGTTTACAACACAACACAAAGTCCGATAAGGAAAAACAAAATCGAGAAAACAAAATCAACTCGGACTAGCTTTCGTAACACAATCAGCACTCTCCTCCTAAAACACATCAACTCGATCATCTACAGCTAGGGATTAAAGTGCATGACTTTAGGCGCATATCTCAACAACCTAACCAACGAAGTAGTGAGAAACTTCCTGGCAGACAAGAAACAAGTAAGTCGTCTTCTTGAACACACGGTTAATATTGGGGTCGTGGAGATTCGAACACACGACCACTTGGTCAAACCAGCTCTAATACCATGTCATAAACCAGTTGGTCCCAATAACTCAAGTTGTTGGGAGAAGGTTATGCTGGATCTTATACCACACTCTAACATTGATAGTTGACGCCAATTACATTAGTTGTGCTATTTAATCATGGGTTGCAAAGTGATAGTGACACACTCAATTTGTCAGTAGGGTGCCAATACTAACTCGAGTGAATAGTAAAATTTCATTTTGATAGTTATTTTATTTTAATGGTTGACCACAATTAAAACGGATTTATAAAAGGGGGAACACACTAGTTAATTGTCATTACTAAAAATTAGGGGTACAAAACGTTGCTCCGTCCCGCCCTCACCACGAAACAAAACCATAAAACACATACTAGAAATACAGTAAATCACACCACAAACAGTATAAAGCATATCATATCATAATTCTTATGCACAGCAGGTCATGGAACATCACCATTTGTGGCGTCACTATTAATTATAATAACATGATTGGTGGATTATTCATGAATCCAAATGATATCATTAACCTAGAACCAATATGTAAAATGCAAAAAGTTTAGATAGTAAAATGTTATGATGAAAATTTTAGGTACCAAAACGTATATTTTCAATGATATTTTTCGTATAAAAAATTAAATTTTATATACCAAAATGTCAAAAATAAAAATCGTAGGTACTAAGTTGTAATTTGACAAGGATCCATGAATCCAACCCATGAATTCACCAATCCAATTGGATTTTGATCAAATGGATTGGATTAGTTGAATATTTTCAATGAATTAGTAAATTGAATTGAGAATTGTCAACTCTAATCACAATCCAGTTTGGTTGTTATGTAAAACTAACTTGACACGTACTAGGTGTTAAGCAATGTGTGCTGAGTGCTGACATGACATTGTTGAATTGTTTTCGTACTTTGGGGTATTTTTTTATAAGCGATACAAACATGCTCAATTCAATAATTAGATATGCATAGAAAGAATGATTCTTCGACAACATCAACTTGCAACAACATTAACACGCCATCTTAATTAGTTAAAGAAAGTTCAAAACAGAAGAATATAAATAAATATCGCAAGAAATTGAGATAGACTGAATTAAGAAAGTTCAATAAGACGAGACAGTGCTGGGGTTGAAATTTGTTAGTTTACCTGGCTCCAATAACTCGAGTTGTTGGGAGAGGTTCAATCGTGAATCATATACCACAACACTAACACGCATCCTTAAACGAAAGTCACTCACAAGGGCTTGAAGTTTGCACAGATCTGAAGATAAGAATACCATGTGCTTACGAACAAGGGATTGGTCTAGTGGTAATACCACTAGCCATGAACCTGGAGGTCTTAGGTTCAAGTCCCTTAAGTAGTACCAAATAATAAAAAACTAACCTATATCACCCTTATCTAAAAAAAAAAAAAGAATACCATGTGCTTAACAAATGGGGGTCACCGGGAATCGAACACAAGACCTCTCGGCCACAGAAGGCTCTGATACCATGTCAAGAACCAGTTGATCCCAATAACTCGAGTTGTTGGAAGAGGTTCAATCGTGAATCATATACCACAACACTAACAGAGCCCTTGGTTCCCTTTGAAGAAGAGCTCCCACATCGGCGCCAGAAGCATCGGCACCCGAGGGAACGGATACTCCTTCACCTTCGCCACCATCGACGCCCTCCACAGCAATTCCTCTGACGACGACGATTCTCACAACCATCGACGGTGGAGAATTTGGTGAGGTGGAGGTCGAAGGAGGCGTTTTTGAGGTAGGAGTTGAGGAAGACGTAGTCGTAGTATTATTACTACGTGTAATTAATGAATAAATAAAGGCATTGCACATGTACAAAAGGAAAACCCAGTTCGGTGAGGGAAGAATATGATTCATATGAAAGAGTCCGGCAGATTTGCCAGACATATGCTTGTGTTTGTCACCATGTGCAGGGTTTTTCTTTTCTTGTTTGCAGACACTGCAAGTGAACGAGTCTTGTTAGAAAGGGAGCTAGTTTTTCTTTTGATGTCATTTGTTAGATTCAAGTAGTTTTAATCACAACAGCAAAGCTGTTAACATCACTCACTAACCGCTACCGCATGAAACCCTTCTTATTCGATTTGCAATTAACTACAATCCGTGCATATTTGATGCGGTTAGTGGTTTAATCGCGAAACTGTAACCTTATAGCCACCTACCAGGGACAAGTAACACATCTATGCAATTAGGTTACATAAACAGTAGATTGTGAGGTTAAAATGAACAAATGTGGACAATGTCCTTGAAATCTATAATTCTTCAATACTTCACTAGTTAGTCATTTCGTCTTTCCAGTACTAATAAAGCCTTAAAGGAGTCCCTAATTTCAAAGGTTATCAATCGAACCTTCCTCTGCCGTCTCATTACTTGATGTCTACTCAACATTGATCTCTTGATTGTACAACTCTTAATCGTGGTGTGGAAAAACAAACCCAAAAGACTGACAACAACAACAACATTACATAACTTCTGCTAGTTGCTACCTAACACTAAGCCAGGGTAGACTGCCAAAAAGAAACTTACAAACCCTCCCAAGGGTTAACCTAATGAACTCTTCTTTTCCTAAGCATGTGGAAATAGACCTTGATCATGCTTCTATCTCTTCCGCCGCCTACATTGCGCAGAGACATCTAGTTGCGATCAGCGAAACCGTGATCTTAACTCGGATGGCGCCAGCTATTTTGCTTCTTCGCTTCAAAGTTGGCTCCGTCATTCAGCATGTCCTGAGCGTCACTCTCCATGCCGAGCTTTGACAGCGCGAGCGCTTGCATGTAGAACGCTGTTGGCCACTCGGGCAAGCAGACTTGTGCCTGCATTGCATCTCTCAGCGCGAGTTCTGCTTGTTCTACCATTAAGTAGGACAATGCTCGCCTCACAAACACGGTTCCTGAAGGAACCGACATCAACGACACCAGCTGCATAAATAGGAAATGGGCATATATATCCCCAACCAAACAATCAGAGATCATTGCATTCTCGGTCTTCACCATGCAATCCAAATAATGAAAAGGCTACCTTTGTGTAGTTATCGATAGCATTATTAAAATCCTTGTCTCTGAAAGCAATATCACCAAACTTCTTTGTGTTCAGCATGTCTTGCACTTGCTGGGTCCATTCTTGAAACGACAGCTTTGAGAAAAGAAAGAACAGGGCAGCAAAATTAGATCATACAGATATTTGTGTTGCCAAGGTATATGAATAAACGAAGCAACAGATTTAGATCATACATCTCCAATGTCGGCTCCCTATTCATTGACTCGCTAATTTACAATGGATTTACTTTCCAGCTGAAGCTCTCCATATAAAATAACGGCGATAGTGAAACAAACCTCATTTTCCGCTCCTTCTTCATCTCTATATCCTGTTTTAAGCAAGACCTCGTGCACTGCTGAGAGATCCATCCTTACACAAGCCTTCCCCAATGGTGAAAGCAAAATTGGAAGTGGCACCGGAGTTTTTGATAGTCCCATCAGCGTATGAGATGAAACCTAGGAAAAATCAATCCAATAAAATTGCTAAGAACATCTATGCACAAGCATTTGTGTTATAGAAGAACTATAGAAGTAAATTCCCAGGCAAGCTTAAGACGCTCTGAACCTCTTTCTGCTTCTGGAGTGGTTCTACTGCAGTAAGAAGATACTTGACAACAGGCCGATCCTTAGCCTCATACTGTAAGCACTTAGAGGCCAGTTCAACCAACACAGCTGCATCTTCATTTGCATACTGTCCCTCCAAGGATGAATCCATCAACAACAGCAAATTTTCCCCCCTGATTAAATCCAGTGCCTGAAGAAACAAACACCAATTGGAAATTATTGGGAGCCTTCTACTGTGACCAATAAGCGTGCTCCATCTAACAGAAGTCTATTGAAGCCATGCAATTAAGGAGGCATGTTAAGCAAGGCTGTTTCAAAACTTTCTTATGAATGATACAAATCTCCAAACAACTCGGACCACAAGGTCAATACTACTATGTTTAAAGTCGTACTTGTAAATTGCAATAGCTCTAATGTTATAATGAAAGGATGATATCAGCTACTATGTGCAATAAGCTCATACATGGCTTGGAGGGATATGTTTCCCGCTCAAAAGGTCCAGCAGAACAGTTCCGAAGCTGTATATTACGCTTTCAGGGATGACCCTTCCTGCAGCAATTCAACATCCACATAATATAAATAAATCAAGCAGCCAATATCAAGTTTTCTTCTACATGGCGCAACCACGCAGCAAACTTCTAATAAGTGGTCAATAATGATTCTCAGATAACTTTGTGACTAGCAGTTTATAAGGGGTAACGATTAGCATGCAGTTAAACCAGAAAAACAAGCTATTGTACCATCTAAGACAGACTGCTCCATATCTCTCACAACTTATAAATTGTAGCTTTAAACATAGACGAAATCACTACACAAATTTACTTCTATAGGCATTCGTGTAGACAAACTAAACTTATAGCCTAACACTTGGCAAAATGCCATTTTCAAAGTGATTTCTAACATCTGCTAGCCATTCCAACTTGATAAGTTGAAAAGTTTGCATCATATAATAGAAATATATTAGCTATCCAATTACAATAGCAGCTCTGCAGTAGATTTATAACGATAAGGTTTCTCTTTTACGAGTCAATTGCTCTCTTCATAGAGAGAGTGGACAAGAGTATCGGTGAGTGAGACTAGACCTAAAAAATTTACCATGGGGGACCATTCTTTAATTCATTTTCCTTATTGTTGGCTAAGATAGTTGACAAATCAACGTAGTCCAATGCATGTACAGTTAATTCTCCATTGAAATTCACCCAAAAAACCCTCGGTGTATGCCTGACCAGGAACTTTCAGTAAAATATTTGCACTTAAGAAAAGATGAAAGTAGATGAGGCGGAACAAATAACGACCAAAAAGATCAACTAGACCTTTCTGGTTAGGCATTTGTTTCACTTGCTTGGTCATTAATGCCTTGAAGGATAACCGCGATTTTTAAACGGATTCCTCAGACTCGCTAAGAAACATCCTCAGTCAAAGCAGTTCATCGTATGGATTAGAGAATCATTGAGTTTTACATGTAGATAACGTCTAGTGAAACACGAAAAGAAATTCAAGACACGAACGTTAATGATGGAGAAAAGATTGGGGAGCCTCAAATTGCTTTCTGCCCTTGCATCTTTATAAATGCTTGGAGTAACTGATTGCACCCCAGGCCTAGTAGAAGGTTATAGTGACTGACGAATGACTTTGCACTAAGAGAACGTACAAGTAACCAAAACTTATAATTGACATATATTGCCGCCTCAACTCAGTATTTTTTCTACCTGTCCTCAAAAATTCAGGCGGGGTATAAGCCAAGTTTGTGCTGTAACTCTTCCCATCTCTGCTATTTTTCATGAGGCCAAAACTAGACAACCGAGGATCACCTTCCTGCAATGTTAAAAGGAAGTTTCAAAATGCAACACAAGAGCAGGTGGGTCATACCACATCAAACTTTAACACTATGTAATCTACATACTCCACATCAGAAAAACAAAAAGGCAACTTAAAGAAGCATAGAAAGAAGCAGGATGGACAAGAAAAGTGGGCAACTTTGAAGTCGAATTGCCAGAATCTTCAAAGCAGCAGCAGAAAACATCACTATTATCACAAGGCATGCAAAGAATATCGCAAGCACCTCATCAAAAAGAACTCTGTAGGCATTCAAATCGTGGTAGATTTTGCGGTCCTGAGTGTCACAATGATCTAGCACTTGAGCAATGTAGTAGGCAATTCTGACACGCATTTCCCAGGGCAATGGCTGTTTTTCCCCTAAAGCAAAAGGGTGTGGGGAAAAGAACAAAAAGAGAACAACGGGTTAGAGATGTGTGTTGAAAAAGACAGAAAAAGGGGCACAGAGAAAAACAAGCCCATGGTTCTCGAATCCTCATCCATGTTAAGCTCAGTATACATACAATGGAAGAGATGCTTGGAAAGGGTATCATTAGGCATGTACTCAGCAACGAGCAAACGTTCATCACCCTCAGCACAACACCCGATTAAGTTAACCAGTCTCTTATGCCGTACTTTCCCAACCATAGAAGCTTCACTCTGTTACATTTTGTCAGCTATGAAGACTTCAGTAAATGCAGAGAGGTGAAAAAAAGGGCCAAATCAAGGAAGTGATTGAAACCCATGATTCATGTTCATTACCAGGAACTGCTGGGGATCTGGCCAGGAAAGGTTGGAGAAGCGCTTGATTGCAACAAGGCGATTGTCTTTCAGCTTGCCTCGGTACACAACATTGGGAGCCTTTTCACCGCTCTCAGAGACAATGAATTCGGAGCTGAACCCATTGGCGGCAGCACGAAGCTCGTTGAGAGGGAACTCGCGGAATACTGGGATGTCAAGTTGATCGCCGGTGATTGACGGATCGGGATTAGTAGCGAGTTGCTTCGGGTCTTCTGGAAGTGGGAGCGGTTCCTGCTGCTTACTATCAGGAGACAGCAGATGGAAGGTTTTGGAGTGAAAGCACCCCATCGAAATCCTTATTTCCCCTCCAATCCAATCCCTGCTGCAGTTCTTCTTCGATGTTTGACCTACTTCCCTGTTTGTTATTATCCTCTCAACAACGGAGGGATGGATTGGTAACTAACGAGCGACCATAGGAGACTCGGACAGCGACGATGATGGCGGCTGAATCGACGATCCGCATCCTTCGGCAGGCGGCGGCGCCGGGGCGGCGGTGGATTCTAGCTGCTCGCTTTGTTTGGTGTAGCGGAGACGGTGGTGGGAAAAGCTGCTTCCCTTCACAGCTTCGCTACTTCCGAGGAGAATCTCCGACGGCTCGACTTTTCTTCTGTACCTTTTTGGGATTTCTCGCTTGTCCTTTTACTGAACTGAGTGACCTTCCCCTCCACCAATTGAGCTCCCTCACTGCCACCGCCATGCGACAAGCGACATAGATGGATGCTGAAAATTGAAATGAAACATAGCATAGCACGTTCCATTTAACTAAATGTTGACGGTATTTGTTGGATTCAAGTATGAATATTGCGGATAAATTTTTGGATGTCGGTGCTAAATATTGTATTGAAATATGATATTTTTTTATTTCGTTAGAAATGTTATATTTGATCTAAATATGGATGTGGATTTTAGAGACATTGTCTTCAAATATGTTATGCATATCCCTAAAGTCATTTATTTAGTGTTAATGAGTTCACTTTCCTAAAATCGGCATAAAACCGGTTGTACCGCCGTTTGGACCATACCACTTGTCAAGCCGGCACAAATCGGACAACCTTTTTGTAGATACAGTAAAACGTGTATCGAAATAATACGTTTGTTCACTGAATTCACGAGTTACGTTAACCGAATGATGTTTGTCGAAATAACACTGACTCGCCCCAATCACTAATGATATTAACCGAATCTAATGGAAGTTAACGATCAGTGACCAAACATAAAAAAAAAATGGGAAAAGAAATGATAAATCTAGTAAACACTTTGCTGGTGAAAATGTATGATTTTCTCACTATTCAACATAACATTATTTTGATTTCTACCCAAATTGCAGTATGGATAGATTAATGGATAGGAAGAGTAAAACTACCCATGAATTACAATTAAACCATGAAAACCCGAACCGAAATCTGGTCCCGCCGGCGACGGCGACCGGGCGACGACAACCATATAAAGATAACGTAGTAATTCCCGATTAAAGAGATCAGGCGTGGCACGCCGGTTCGCGGCTGTGGTGATCACAGTAGAGCTTCCGCTTCCGGATCTTATCCAAACAGTAGTAGTCGTTTCTTCCACAGTTGGTCGCCGGTTTCGACGGCAGCTTGACTCCGTCGTAGCTTATCGAATTGACGAGCATCCGCCGGTGGGTCTCGGAATCCATCACCACCATCTCCACTTCATCTTCCACCCTCCGGCCCTCCTCCGCCCCGCCGCCAAGCTGCTGCTGCTGCTGATATTATTGTAGCGCGCCGGAGGAGTACTGAACCCGCTGCTGCCGGTGATGATCAATAGCAGCAGCACGGCGACGGCGACGGTGGTTGTTGTCCACGTAATGTTGTGCGGCGATGACGACGTCATCGTGGAGTGGAGTGGTTGCGGGTAGAGATGAGGCAATTTGGTTTATTGATATAAAGAGATATGGTTGAGGAATAATGGATAAGAAGTGCCCCACATCAGAGATCGATGAACGGTGGACGTTCGATCGGGCTCCATGAAAGCTAAGCTAGAATAATGGAGGGAAGGTGAGCCGCCATCCAATAATAGTTGTCCCACTTGCAGAATGCAGAAATTTCGTGGCTAGATAATAGGGGTGGCAGTTAGGTTTCCGGTTAGCGGCTAACCGGTCGGTTGCATCGAAAATCAACGATTATTTACCACGGTTGGTGGTCGGTGGAAGAAAGGTGGTTTTCGGCTAGTCGAGTAATCGAGGATGATTAATCGCAGTTACCCGACTAATCCAAAATAACCGACCAGTCACTCAAAGCCAGCTCAGCCATCCAAAGCCCAGCCCAGTCATCTTGCCTTCTCCTTGATTCTTTCTTCTCCGTCCTCCTTCAAAGCCTAGCCTAGCCAGCCATCCAAACTAGAGGTGGCTATACGGTCCGGTTAAATTGGACCAAATTGATCCGGTCTGAGTCCAATTTTTTCGGGAATATAATGACCAAAGATTAGATTGGATACAGTCCGGTCTTGATCCGGTCCGGTCTTTACTCGGTCCGGTCCCAATTTGATTTTGATTTTAGGTGTTGGGGGTCTCTTATCCTGATTTTTTTACCTCAAATCTAAACCCGAATATGAGATTGGATTGTTTGATATCCGGTCCCGGTCCGGGTTATACGGTCCGGTTTGGGGTAAAACCAAACAGTTCGGACCAAATAGCCAGCCCTAATCCAAACGCCCTTCCCTAAAATTATTTTTTCTTCTTCTTCCATCGCCATCTACCCATCTCTCTAATTCTTTATTCTTCTTACGCTCCGATATCGCCATCTCCCATCTCCGACGACCCCAGGCTCTGCGCGTCTCCCATCGCCATCCCCTCCTTCCTCCGTCGAGCCAACAGACAGAGCAGGCGGCGATCCAAGGCCCCCCACACCCGCCCCCTGCAGATCTATCCATCCATCTGCCTCCCCATTTTCGCCTGTCCTGTGCCGGGGATGTCGCCGCTCCCTCCGCTCACCTCCCGGCCCTGCCCCGACATCCGCCCCTGCTTCTCCTACATGGTCGTCGTTGTGCCTCTGCTTCTCCTTCGTGCTGTCTAAATCTGAAATGGAGGAAGGAAGGAGTGGTCTTGTGTGGTGGGTTTGAAATGGAGGAATGAAGGAGAGAGAAGAAAGAAGTGGTCTGGTGGGGTTTTTTTGGAGGAAGAAAGGAGAGAGAAGGAGGAATGAGATCATGATTTAGTGGTAGGGGGATTCACGCTTGTTTTTTTAATAATAATTTTTAATAAGTTTTTTGGAGAGAAGGGATTGTTTTTCGGGTATGCAGATAACCGAACCAAAATCGATAACCGACTGGTCGGTGGTCGGCTAGCCGTTGTGTCCCTCACGGTCGGTGGTCGACAGTGGGAGGTGGTGGCTCGGTTTAACTGATAACCGAGAAATCGATTTTTGGTTAAACCGACCGATTGACACCCCTACTAGCTAATGACATATAGTAACATATTTTTTTTTTTTTTTTTTGCATTAAAGGAGGCTAACGCCAAGACAAAGAAGACAACAGGGGGAGGAGAGAAACAAAAGAGGTATTACAACTCGGGGGGCACCACAACTCGGCGCTCAAAAGACATTCCCTGGCTATCCTCCTGAATCACTCTATCAAGCTCGGAAGGAGGACTAACAAGTTCATGCATACCGTAGGGATAGACGAGACTGTGCTTCGAGAGCCAGTCCGCGGCTCTATTCCCTTCCCGGTATGTGTGAACAATGTTAATCAACCAATCCTGCTCAATACGTCGCCGGATCGAATTCAGCAAAGCAGCGTGAGGGTGAATAGGGTCCTGGCGATCCTTAATCAACTGAATAGCCTGCTGCGAGTCAGACTCAACAATCAAGTTAACACACCTGTGCCGCCACGCTATATTAAGGCCGTGGAAAATAGCCCATAACTCAGCCAACACCGCCGAAGACTCCCCAATCCTGGCCACAAAGCCCGTTATCCACTTACCGTGCTCATCGCGAATCAACCCTCCAACTCCTGCCGCACCGGGGTTACCTGCCGAGGCCTCGTCCACGTTCAGTTTCAGCCACCCTTGAGGCGGGGCTAGCCACTGAATCCGCTCCACTCTTCGAGTAATATCGCGATGAGGCTTACCAGGGGCAAGCGTGGGTGCACACCAAGCATTGTGCCACAGATCCGCTTTGTGAAAGATTGAGTGCGCTAGGGAGGGGGCGGAAAGAGTTGCAGAGACTCCCTTGAAGCATCCCAAACATCTGTTCTTCCACAGTAACCAGATCGCCACGCTGAAAAGGGCATTCCAGCTCATTCCGGACGCCAAAACATCCTCTTTGAGAAGGTTCTTGTTGAGCCAGGCCCCCGTGGAAGAGGAGAAGAACTCCTGTTGATCAACCGCAGGAACGAGCTTGCTCCAGAAGAACATCGCCATCGAACAATCCCGGAGAACATGGCTAACAGACTCTGGCGTCCCAGGGCAGCGGTAGCAGTCAGCCGACGTAGCACACTTCCTCGCCATACGCAGCTGGTTGGTCGCTATCTTGCCCAGCGCCACCAACCACGCAAAAACTCGGATCCGCTCCGGCACAGGGAGACTCCAAATCTTCTTCCAAAGCTTTTGACGGGGGTCATTTTGAGGAGGGTTCGCCAAGAGATAGGCCGACTTCGTGGTGAAAACACCGTTGGAGGAGCCTGTCCAAAACAAGGTGTCCTTCTCGGTACTGTCGGGATCCACTGCCACTGCGGTGAGCTTATGCAGAATCTCCGAAGGAAGCCAGCTGTGCAATCGATCCAAGTCCCAGCTCCCGTCCTCCTCCAGGTAGGCTGCCACTGGTTCGGCCAGCATCTCTTCCGGCACTGGCGCAAGCGCCAGCTCCATCAGCGGAACCTGCGACAACCAAACATCACACCAAAATTTAGTATCATTCCCGTTATGAATATTCCACGCACAGCCTTGCCGAAGCAAGTCAGAAGCTTTGGTGAAGCTACGCCAGGCAAAGGAACTTCCCTGACTTGGCCGAAGAATATCGAGCCCTTCCCTCTGACGCCCGTACTTCGTCCGAACGAGCTGAGTCCAAAGAGTGTCCTTCTCTTGCAGCAAGCGCCAACCCGCCTTGGCTAGAAGAGCCAGATTCGCCTGACGCAGGGGCCGGAGGCCTGCTCCACCTTGGCTTTTGGGCTCGGAAAGCTTCTCCCAGGCCACCAGATGCATTCTACCTTGTTGCTCGCTCTCCCCCCAGATGAAATCTCTGTTAATCTTATCAATAGATTTACAAACATTCATGGGAATCAGCTCAGTCTGCATAGAGTAAGTGGGAATTGAAAGAGAGACAGACTGAGCCACAGTCAGCCTTGCGGCCAGGGAAAGACGCTTAGCTTTCCAGGGAGCGAGCTTCTTTTGAATCTGCAAAAGAAGAGGTTGATATCTACTCCTGGTAATTCTCCCATGGATAGCCTGCACTCCAAGATACCGCCCGAGGTTTCTAGTCAGAGGAATAGCTGCTCTATCGCTAAGCCGCTGAGCTCTATCATGACCGATGTTCGGGGAGACATAGAGGAGCGATTTGTTGAAGTTCACTCGTTGGCCGGAGCTAGTACAGAACTCGTCCAAGCATTGCCTGATGATCCGAACTTGTGAACTCTCCGCTTCCGCAAAAAGGACAAGGTCATCTGCAAAAAAAAGATGGGTTAGCGCCGGACCTCCTGGAGAGAGTTTGACCGGCTTCCACTGCTTATCCTGCACCGCCCGGTCTATCCTATGGGATAGCCGTTCCATACATAACACAAAAAGATAGGGTGAAAGCGGATCTCCCTGGCGGACTCCTCGAGAAGGAGTGATGGGTTGCAGGAGTTCTCCATTCCAGAGGATGCGCATAGCATTCTTCTCCACGCAGTACATGATGCACCTGATCCACGAACTAGGCAAACCGACCTCAACGAGAGTATCTCGAAGGAAGTCCCATCGAAGCCTATCATACGCCTTCTCTAGATCAATCTTCATCACAAGTCCTCCCTTCTTTCCACGCCGCTTCCGCATAGAGTGAAGGAACTCCTGGACCACTATAATATTGTCAGTAGTCTGCCGTCCAGGAATAAAGCTGCTCTGCCTCGGAGACACCAACACATTCATGACTGACTTCAGCCGGCTCGTCATGGCTTTAGTGATGACCTTGAGGTTGACATTATTGAGGGAGATCGGGCGAAGCTGCCCTACAACCTCCGGTTTGTCGACCTTGGGGATCAGCACCACCGTGGAAGCAAAGACCTCATCCGGTAAGTCTCTTCCTTCAAAAAAAGAGATAGCCATGTCAGTCAGAGCCTTCCCGACCGTTTTCCAGGCTTGCTGGTAGAAAACCGCCTGAAAACCATCGGGACCGGGAGCTTGATAAGGCTTCATGTCAAAAACCGCATTATGAACATCCATAATAGTAAAAGGCCGAAGAAGCTGGCTGAGATCTGAGTGGCTGAGTTGAGGAAACTTCCCTTTCGGCATATGATCAGTATACTGTAGTTCATCCTGCAGATAGAGCTCCGAGTAGAACAGAAAGATATATGATATAGGTAAATTGTAAGTATAGTTACTGACATTAATTAGTTCAATAATTCAAATTTAGAGTTTTTACAATTGAAATACCACATGCATAAAGTTCTAGTCAATATAGGTCAATCGATTTTCTAAATGTTACCGATTGAGGATTAATGATTCCATCGAGAAATGTTTGGTGATTTTAGGGCTCGTTTGAAAGTTATGATTCTTTGAATTCATGTATTCTGGAGAATCCATCGTTTTTTTATTCCAAAACTTTATTCAATACATACATTTGAGGTGGACCCTCAAATCTCATATCACTCACAATCACTCATTTTAAATCTCAACTAAAAGGTGAGATTAATCCTTTGAGGTTGTGGGATTTAGGCCTTGTTTGGAAGTTGGGATTTCACATGATGTATTTAGCCAATACATGTAATCAGAGGAATTCATCGTTTTTTTGGCTTAAAATGAAACAAAATGCTTGTATTTGAACAGCAAATGGGCCCACCAGAATCATTCATTATGAATGATTGTCAATCTCAACTTCTAGTAGAGATTCTTTTTGAGGGATTGTTGTCTTACTTTTTGTTCCTTATTCTTTGAGGGACCACCAAAATCATTCAGTCTCCAAACAATATATTTTTCAAATTCATACAATGAAACAATGCATCTAATTATAATACATACATTGATTAAATACATCAATTTAGAGAATCCTAACTTCCAAACATGCCCTTAATTTGTTCCACTTTTAGCACATAAAGTGATTCCCCCCCCCCCCCCTCTTTTTCTTAAAATTTTTGAATGACTACAAACAAACAAGACATTCTTCCAATTATCTAATTCTTACCATATTTGTATTTACAATACATGCATTCATCAAGTACACATATTTGAAGAATCTCACAAAGTCCCTTAGTTCCTGCAATTGGAGAAAGACAACGAACTATAATATCCATAACGACTAGAGAAAGAGAGACTCATATCATATGGGTGCTCTTATCATGTTTGCATATTTATCTGTAAAAAAGAAATCTTCATTTACATAAAATGTAGTCAAAACTCAAAAAACATTTTTTTTACGTAAAAGTGTTTTTTATGATGACCCTAGAAGCGTAAAATCGTAAACTTTTACTTTTAAAAGTCCGTTTTTAACTACAACAGTTATAAAAACAGAGATTCTGCATAGAAATGTTTTTGGCTACCTGAAAACTTAAAAAAATTAAGTTTTGTAAACTTTAAAGCGCGATTCCGACTACATTGTTTAAATGTACCGAAAAAAAGTATGGTTGCCTGGCGCACCAGCATAGCTGAAATGAAACGACAAGGACCCGGCTGATCTCTATGATGTATAAGATGGCACGCACAACACAATTACCCTTCTTTCGTGACCACCAATGTGGCAATTCCATATACAAACGATACCTTTTGCAAGTTTGTCAAAATATAATACAGCTCACAGAAAACGTACCCACATAGATCTGTATCTCTCTCTCTCTCTATATATATATGCATGTAGTAAGAGCTACATTATTTGAACACATAATCCCGATCCAGCTCGCACCCAACTTTTGAAATGAAAAATCGTATCGATATGATGATGACGACGATGACGATGATGATAGTACTGCTGCTGCAGAGTAGTAGTGCTCGATCTGCATCGACGGTTGAGCGGTCGGACCACAAGTGCGGCCAGAACCCGGACAAGTCGTACGCCTATTGCGACCCGGGGCGATGTTGTAGTAACAGTTTCTACTGCGGCGACGATGTCTTTCACTGTGACTATCCTCACTGTTGGTACCAATGCCGCGAGTTTCCTCCTGCTGCTGCTAATCATTCTCAGAGCAACTATGAAGGAGATGGTCATGGAGGAGGAGTATTACTCGCACATCTCGCTAATGCGACGCGTAGTAATTACAACAACCACTATTTGAATGGTGACGACGACGACGACAACGACGATGATGATGTCGTCAAAGTGGATGCCGCCAATGCTTCTTCGCCGGCGGCGTCACCGTTGTCATGTGCGACTTCTCTCTCCCGCCTGCCTCTGGCTTCTCGTCACAAGTATCCTTTTGCAGGTCTACGTGCCCCGCGGTCTCAAAACAAATTTGCTACTGTTACTCATTGTGGACGTTGTTTGAAGGTAATTAATTATTACTAAAACTCGTTATGCCCTTCTACAGACAATCGTTCGTACATATATATATATATATATATTAGTATGGGCCCCGGCCAGTTGGCCGGAGGAAGGTGAGGTATGAAATTTGATAATATAATGGGGTGTATAGCTTATTGTTGTATAGTTTTTTTTTGGCAAAATACACTTGTATAGCCAAAACTTTCGCGTTTGTGCCAATAATAGCCAAATTTGGAGAAATACCACTAATAGCCATTTCCGTCCAATACTTTAACGGTGTTAGTAACACCGTCAACGAAGTTGACGGTTCGCTGACTAGGCTCCTAATCAATGCATACGTCAGCGCCAAACAAGCCGAAAATGACACGTCATTAAATTAATAAATAAATAACCTTATTATAATTAATTACAGAAAAAAAACAGAGGTGAAAAGTTTCCTTCCGTCTCTCATTTGATTTCCTTCAACTTCCCCATCTGTCCACCATCTCCATCAAAATCGCACAAAATTATTTCTCAATAAACCAGAAGCAACAACAATCGCAGATCTGGAAATGGTGAAGAGAACCCAGAACCCTCTCTCTCAAAGGCACTTATTCCTCTTCGCAGACTCTCTTCGAGGCAGCATCCATTCTATCGTCTTCCTCTTCCAAATGGTGAGACCAGATCTGATCGCACCTTCTCCGCCACCACTTCCCCTTATTCTTCGTCGAGACAGAGGGCAGGGGAGGGGATTCTTCGCCCTGACAAAGTAGCCCTCGAAGCACTGGGCCGCACCAACCGCATGGACCACCCAAGCCCACCCCCCTGCCACCGGATTCGAGGGTGACGGAGGAGTAGAGGAGGCCCGAGAGGATGCCGGCGTTGGCGCCGATGTCCTTGAAGACGGAGACGGTGTCGAGGGTGGATTGGTCGTAGCCCTGTGTGGCCTTGAGGACCGGGGAGTAGATGCCGAACGTGTAGGACGCTCCGGCGACGCATTGGATCCATGTCCTGGCCACAGTCGCCGCCCATTTCGTTCTCGGGATCTCCATTTTCGATCCCCAATTTTCAATTTCCCTTGCAGAAGGGTAAAGCAATTTCCGGCAGGAGATAAGGGGAAAGTGAGGTGGGGAAGGAAACAAAAATCCATTAATTAATTTGAATTCTTTATTTCATTAATTAATTTATGATGTGTAATAATAAAATAAAATAAAATTATGATGTGTCACTTTTAACTTATTTGGCGCTGACGTGTCTGCTGAGTTGGCATCTAATCAGCAAACCGTCAAATAAGTTGACGGTGTTAATAACACCGTTAAAGTATCTAACGGAAATGGCTAGATTTGTCCAACATAACTTTAAAAGCTGGCTATAAGTGGTATTTCTCCAAATTTGGCTATTATTGGCACAAACGCGAAAGTTTTGGCTATACAAGTTAATTTTACCTCTTTTTTTTTTGAAACACGTGATAAAAATAATGAATTTTAGCAGGAAAGAGACATGAATGATGCAACGAATCAAAAATCGATCTTATGAACCAAAATCAAGTATCTGTTACCTTGTGAAACAATATTGTTTCTGGTAATATGATGAGGTGGAGTAAGTTTTATAGAAACCGCATTCCAGAAAATCGAATAAAAATCGCCTATCTCGTAGGTTTTTCGGAAAATTAGCATCTCACAATCGTTGCTAGCTTTTACTCGACCGTTGGCCGATTAATTTGCTTTATAAAACTTTCATCTTGTCGTCATTGTGCTTTCTGGTTTTTGTCAGGCCATGATAAAATCTAAGAAAATCAAGAACGAACAACACGATTTGGGATAGGAACCACCGTTGTCGTATCCCTAGAAAATGGTGGTAAACACGGACTCACCTGCCAAACTGGTTTGGATTGAGATTTTTATCGAGTATCAGGGAACCATGTGATTGTAAATTAGACTTGATCAAAACGGGCCAAAACTTGAAATTAAGCCTGTTTGACAGACCCATGCAAAATTCTAATTATTCTTAACTTTTAAACTTTCTATTTGAAAATAAAAAATAGTGAAAGAAAAGAGATGACTGCAATTCGCCATTTGCACATCACTTATTCGGGAATAAAACCATAGAAATTCAAAAGGAACTGAAAATGTTTAGGATCGTTTTAATGTTTAAAATAACCAAATAGATCTTTCTGTTTAGTTTTTTACTAACAAATACCAAACGATTCCCTGTAAAATACACTATAATTTGATCATTATGATATCAAATAATTATATAATATATATTTGAAATGATAAAAATTGGACTAACTGGGTTGGTCGAGGTTGAACCATTGAATAACTTTAAAATACATTATATTTTAGCCAATGATGTTCATTTGTTTTACTTGATGGCCAAATCCCGTGTAGGTCAGGCCCATTCAACTCTTTTATTTTATGGTTAGCGGTTAGCCCATTAGATACCATGCATTAGTTTATTGTTAAATTTTATATTTTTAGCAATAAAAAGAAGTATTGCTTTTGCCTTTTCATATATATTTTATCACCACGGAGAAATAAAAGGGCTTAAAGAAAAAAATTGACACTCCTGGACCCGTTTAAATCCGCATGTGTACGGTAAGTTGGCCCGTTCCACAGAGGAAAGAGAAAAAAAATTGACACTCCATATTCTACCCTTCCTACAAACGCTTTTAGAATGGCAAACCAATGATGTTCATTTGTTTTACTTGATGACCAAATCCCGTGTAGGTCATGCCCATTCAACTCTTTTATTTTATGGTTAGCAGTTAGCTCATTAGATACCATGCATTAGTTTGTTGTTAAATTTTTTATTTTTAGCAATAAAAAGGAGTATTGTTTTTGCCTTTTCATATATATTTTATCACCATGGAGAAATAAAAGAGCTTAAAGAAAAAAATTGACACTCCTGGACCAGTTTAAATCCGCATGTGTACGGTAAGTTGGCCCGTTCCACAGAGGAAAAAGGAAAAAATTGACATTCCCTATTCTACCCTTCCTACAAACGCTCATGGAGCAGGGAATTTGAAATGGGGGAAGAGTTTTTTCCTCCCTGCTATTATATATTTTTAATTTAAAAAGATGCAACAAATGTACTTAGTGTGATTGGTTATGATTGTTGTTTTTCTTTAAAATGGTCATGGTTTGAATCCCAGTACGTGTCTTTTTAATGAATAAAAAAA
The DNA here is from genome assembly GCA_946122785.1 of Linum tenue. NCBI lineage: Eukaryota > Viridiplantae > Streptophyta > Magnoliopsida > Malpighiales > Linaceae > Linum > Linum tenue. The sequence goes on from CAMGYJ010000010.1 coordinate 41,339,466, forward strand.
AGTCATTGTGAAGACCAAAATGTCCTTCCTATTTTCACTCTCGTTGCAGAAAATTTGAAATGGGGCTCTCGTTTTTCCCTTCGGTGTATTATAGTATGTGTAGATTTATATTATATGGTTTAGGCTAGTGTACGCCCGGGCGTATGTTAGACTACCGTATGCCCGTTTGAGTTTTTCTATTTAGATCAAGAATTAACCGGAGTTTTGGGCATGATACTATACCCTAGCCACTAATGGATAAACCCCAGTCCATAGTTTTTGTTTGAACCTAACTGAGTGTAGGAGTGAGGTTCGAATGAGAGTTTGGGTCGAGAAGAAACGTGAGAGCCGGGTTTGATCGGAGGAATCCGAATCAGAGAGAGTGAGTAAGAGAGAGATTAGAAAGAGAAGTAGTTCTGGTAGAGAGAGAATGGTGAAAAATGCGATCCCCTCACCCACCGTAGTAAATGCCATATTTATAGGCTTCATGGTGGTGGGTGAGTGGTTGACATAGGGAGAGATACAGTGATGTGACTACTGGGATACAATGATGTGACCACTAGCATACTAAGGCTTTTAGGCCATCCCTCTACCTAGGATGAGTCAGAGATCCACTCATGGCCCTGATGTGACTACCCGCTTGGAAGAGGTGCGCTTCCCTCATCTTCTGGTTCAGCCTACGCTAGTCCTCCCCTAGCGCCTGTCATCTCTTCGCGCCTGGACGTGGTTAGCCACGATGAGGCGGCACACTCGGGGTCCTCGCGCTGCCGTGTTGGGGTCTCATCCAGTTGCGCCCGGCTCCTTGGCGTGGTTAGGCCCGAGTCCTATGCCCAACAATTGCCCCCCAGCAGGGGGTGTTTTGTGAACGCCCCCTGTTTAGGTTTCCTCCGGACTCGGGCCGGTCCGCTTGTAGCTATTGGTTGGCGCCGACGTGCGCGATACTATGAACTGGCGTCGCCTCGCCCTGACGCCATGTGCCATCGCGCTCGTTGTTGGGCTTCATTCGGTCGCCACGCGCAATGCTTGGCGCGCGCTGTTGTGCGTACGGGGTCGTTTTCTTCGTGCGCGGTACGCGCTAATGCGCTCGTTGTTGGTCTTTGTTCGCTGAGCGCGATACCCGCGCGATGCGCTCGTGGAGTTGTTTTCTTTTCGCAGCACGACGCATGTTTTCCTCTTCCAGGCGTTATCCTCGCGATAAGCACTCGCGGTTGATCTTTGTTCGTTGAGCGTGATACTCGCGCGCGATGCCCGTCGATGCGCGCATGGGGTTGATCGCGCGATGCGCTCGTGGAGTTGTTTTCTTTTCGCAGCACGACGCATGTTTTCCTCTTCCAGGCGTTATCCTCGCGATAAGCGCTCGCGGTTGATCTTTGTTCGTTGAGCGTGATACTCGCGCGCGATGCCCGTCGATGCGCGCATGGGGTTGTCTTCTTGTTGCGACGCAATGCGTGTCTTTCTTTTCCTCGCGGGTGTGCCATGCCCCCCAGTCGGTGCGCGGCGCTGGTGGCGTCGCCGACTAATGCCTATGATCGTAGGTGTCAACGTGTCACTGTGTGGTTAGGCTATTTGGGCGGGGGTTTTTTGAATTTCGAAAAGATTTGGTGGGATCTGACTGTTACGGATCCCAATGTGGCTTTAACCTTTCGCATTCCGCCGAACGGCCTTGGCCCTTCGTTTTCCCCCGGATCAATTATAAATATGAGATTGTTGAAGGGAGGAGGGCTCACTTGTTTTCTCCGATCATAGCCTCGCTTTTGTTTTCCTAAGATTTCCCTCCTCCTTCACTTCTCTTTCCTCGAGATTTTCTCTCCTCCTTTTACTACCCCAATCCTCTTCTGCTGTTGATCGATTTCGAGTCGATATCATGTCCAACATCAACAACCAGGAGGCCGAGGTCGTACAAGGCGAAGAAGGTAATGTCTCTCCTCTCTCGCATACTTCTTCTGACCATTCCGGTGGTGGGAATGGAGGTTCTGGGGATTGGAACGGTGGATCCGACGGTGGGGGTGGCAGTAGTGGTGGTGGATTTCCGGCGACGCCGACGTTCGATGCTAGGTCGGGCGATGGGGCCGGAAGCTCTTCTGATCAGGGTATAACCGCTTCCGGTAGTGGGGAGGTGGCGCGGCTGGCTCGGGGGACTCTGATTATTCGGCGTAACCAGGGTGGTGGGCCGGTTGCCGGCGACGAAGCGGCCGACGAGGAAATCGCCGACGAGGAAGTCGCCGATGGTGAGGTCGGCGACGATGAAGTCGCCGACGATGAAGACTTCGGCGATGAGACAGAGCAAGGAGACTTTGATGTGCAATTCGCGCCGCGAGCAGTCGAGCGCGTTACCGAAGCCATGGCCCGCTTGGGGCCGCAGGGTGTTGGCTCTACATACCGCGTGATCGAATGGGCGGAGATGTGGGGTGACCAGCCGGCGCCGTCTGACAATCTCAAGCGCGGACCCGAGCACTCCTCGACGTATGACGTGGATGACGTGGAGGATTTGGTTCGCGGACTGGGTTTGCCCCCCAGTTGGGAGTACGCCGCTCCTTCGGTGCGCAGTATGGTGGGTAACTGCCCCCCTGGGTGGTTCGGTGTGTATGCCGAATACTGGGTTATGGGGTTCAAGTTCCCCATCGACCCGCTGTTATGCGCCATATACGACCGCCTCAAATGCTCCATCGGTCGGCTCTCCCCGTCAGTGATCATGCACGCGAGTTGCCTTCGTCTCGCGTGCAAGAGGCTTAACATCGTGCCTACTTACGGCTTATTCCGCAAGATGTACAAAATCAAGGAGCCGACAAAGGTGAGCGACTGTCTCTCCATCCAGCGACGCGACCACCGCCCCGATGGCTTCGTGTACGGCTCGCCCAAGTTGAAGAAGACTTGGTTTGGTCAGTTTTTCTATGTTAAGCCCGCTCCCGGGGAATGGGCGAGTGTGCCGCTGCCGGAGCCCACCACCTGGATGAAGGGCAGTATAGCCGGTTTCGAGTCCGACGTCGGTAAATACGACGGGCTCAACGATGAGTATGAGGCTTGCATGCCTCACCGCATGAATTTATACAAGCGGGGAGTCCGCGAAGCCTGTTTGGAAGAGCTCTTTGGAGATGGTTAGTTATGTTTCCTTCCTTTTTGTATTCTATCTTATTAACCGCTCTCTTACGATTTATTGGCGCAGGTGTTGACTTCTCTTCCCTCGCGAGTATGATGTCAGTGGATGACGTCGCGCCGCGTGCCGACAAGAAAAGGAAGAAGAAGGTCGGCGCGGCGCCAAAACCCTCGAAGCGGAAGGAGGTCGAGCAACCGCAACCGCAGGTTGTAGAGAAGCCCCGCAAGACCCTTCGCATAGCGGAGCCAACCGTCCAAGCGGCGAAGCAACTGCCCGCGACGCCACAATTGTCCGCCGCGCAGCAGCTCACACTGGCGCTTTCGGAGCCCGAGGCGACGGTGAGCCGGCCCGCTCGTCGAGGGGGGGATGGGGCTGGCAGCTCATCCGGGACATCCGCTACCACTCCTCCCGTCAGCGCTGTACCTCCTTCCGCCACCGTCCACCAAGTCCGCGACGTGCGGATTCACACCGCCGCGGCGTGCAACTTGGTGTCAGCCAATCATGCGCTTCGGGCGATCGGGCCCATTCTCTCCGTTCCCCCGCGGGTGGAGAAGACGGACCCTCTTCACGATCTGGCGCAGATCCATTTCGCGGTAAGACTCGGTTTAGGTTAAGGTTTATTTTCTTAGCCTCCCCCCTTCTTTTTTGCTTGGCTAAGACTCGTGGCGTTGCAGGGTTTGTCGGCGACCTTTCGCGCTCAGCAAGAGCGCGCCTCGATGCGCGCCAAGATGAAGGCCGACGAGGCGCAAATCGTGCAGCTGGAGGGGAAGGTCCTCGGGGCGAACAATCGCGCGGAGGACGCTACCTCTAAGGCCAACGAGGCACTGGAGTCACTCGGCCTTTTGCAGAGCCGATTGGCCGCGGACGTTGAGGCGGCCAAAGAGCAGGTGCGGAACGAGGAGCGCACTGCTCTCCGAGAAGAACTGGAAGTCTCCTTTTCTGAGAGATTGCGCAAAGCTCGCGAGGAGTTCCAGAAGGAGAAGGACGACCTTGTTCGCCTTCACACCGTTGCTAAGGCGGAGGCCGTTCGCGCAGCTGAAGTCGCGGCCGTCCGCCAGTTCAAGTCTTCCCAACCTTTCGGGAAGATCATGGCGGATGCCATGACCAAGGCCGTGATAGCGGTTGGTAAGAAGATCCGCCCTGAGAATCCGGGGATGCGCTGGGACACTCGCGAGATGGTTCAGCACGTCAAAGTGTGGATCAGCGAGAAGCGTCCTTTGGATTCTGACTCCGAGTCCGAGGAAGAGGAGGAGGAAGAAGTGGAGCGCCGGGAGGAGGTTGAGCGTCCGACAGGGGAGGAGAGGAAGGATGGAGAGGTGGCCGACGAAGATGAGGAGGACGAGGAAGAAGAGCGTCCTCTATTGCGCCGCAAGTTGAGCAGGGAGGGCGGACAGCCCGATACTGGTTCTGCTTAGATGTGGCCCAATTGAGCCTTAGCTGTTTTGTTGTTTTCTTGTACTCTTCTTTTTTTTTTTTTTTTTTTTTTCTTGTGTGTAGCCGCGCACGGCATCATGGCTCCCTCTTTGAATAGAACAAAAGATTTTCGACTATGTTTGTGTGCGCGAATGAGTAATAACTTTGTGTGCGCGAATGAGCGACAACCACTGCTTTTGCCTTGTCCCCTCGCGCGGAGGATGTGCGAGCTGGGTGCTCATCTTTGTTCTTTCGAACTTAGGCGCGAATAGTGCTAGACTATTGCTAATATTTTGTTCTTTCGAACCGTGTCCTTTTGCGCGAATAGTGCTGGACTATTGCTAAGTTTTGTTCCGTGGAACTGAGCGCAGAGTGCTGGACTCATACTAATTTTTTGTTCTTTCGAACTGATTGGGCGCGAATAGTGCTGGACTATTGCTAAGTTTTGTTCCGTGGAACTGAGCGCAGAGTGCTGGACTCATACTAATTTTTTGTTCCTTCGAACTGATTGGGCGCGAATAGTGCTGGACTATTGCTAAGTTTTGTTCCGTGGAACCATGTCCTTTTATTTATTGCGCTAACGCGCTATTACAAACGTGGTACACGTTAACCGGCGCGGTGGTATTTCCTTAGATTCTGCGCATTCCATGTTCTTGGAACCTTGTTGCCCCCCAGCTCGCTGAGTTTGAATGTGTTGGCGCCTACCACTTCGCGGATCAAGTAAGGGCCTTCCCATGTCGAGGCAAGCTTCCCGTGCCTGGGGTCAGGGCGGAAGTTCCGCCGCAGCACTTGGTCGCCAAGGATCAACTTGTGCGGGACCAGCTTCGCGTTATGGTACTTGGCTACCTGTTCTTTCATGGCGGCTAGCCTGATGGCTGCCAACTCACGCCTTTCCTGCGACAACTCGAGCTCTAGTAGGCGCGCCTCGTCGTTTGCTTCTTCGTTGTACCCGGTGATTCGGTAGGTCGGCGTCGTTGTCTCGATGGGAATCACCGCGTCAGTGCCGTACGTCAGAGCGAAGGGGGTTTCGCCCGTTGCCACTTTGTACGTGGTGCGGTGCGCCCATAGCACTGTGTGGAGTTCGTCCGCCCAATTGCCCTTGGCTTCATTCAGGCGAGTGTGGAGGCCATGCAAGATCGCTTTATTGGAGGACTCCGCTTGGCCGTTGGCTTGAGGGTAAGCGACCGACGCGAATCTTGCAATGATTCCCACCTCGTCGCAGAAGTCCAATACTTCTGCGCAATCGAATTGCTTCCCGTGGTCGAAGATGAGTGCATTCGGAACCCCGAAGCGCGACAAAATGTTGTTGCGCAAGAAACGTGTTACCTGCTGCGCCGTTATGGACGCCAGCGCCTCGGCCTCGATCCACTTAGTGAAGTAGTCGACCGCCACGATTATGTATTTGCGCTTCCCCTTTGCCGTTGGGAAGGGGCCCAAGAGATCGACTCCCCATTGCGCGAAAGGCCATGGGCTTAAGTTGCCCTGGAGCTCGGTGGCCGGCAAATGGTGTTGGCGCGCGTTGACTTGGCATTTATGGCACTGGTCTGTATAGCTCTTCGTATCTTTCTTGACTCGCGGCCAGTAGTATCCATGCAAAAGGATGGTACGCTCCATGCTGCGCGGCCCCGCGTGCATTGCGCACAGCCCCTCGTGTAGTTCACGCACTAGGTCGTGCGCCTCCTCCTGCCCAATGCATTTGAGGTATACACCCGAGTACGACCTTCGGTATAATTCTCCCTCGATAAGCGTGCAACGAGCTGCCTTTTGCCTTAGAGCCCAAGCTTGCTTGGGGTCTTCTGGCACCACCCCCTCTTGGAGGTACTTCATAATTGGATGTCTCCAATCTTCGTATGGCACGAGCTGGGTCGTGTTGACTGCTACCCCCGGGGTGGTTTCATCTTCTTCTTTTTGGACGGACACGAGGCGCGTCGATTCGAAGTCTGTAGCCGTTGCTAGCTTGGATAGCGCGTCGGCATGCGCATTTTCCTCCCTTGGTATCTGTGCATACGTTACTGATTCGAATGTTGTGGCCCTCTGCTTAACGCGCTCCATGTAATGCGCCAGTGTGTCTTCCTTTGCGTCGAACGCACCATTCAGTTGGTTGACCGCCAGGGAGGAGTCGGAAAGTATACGCACCGTTCTTGCCCCGAGGTCGTGAGCGGCCGTCATTCCTGCCAAGATGGCCTCGTATTCCGCGGCGTTGTTTGTCTTCAACGCCCTGAACCTGATTGCGATTTCGTGCATTACGCCGGCAGGTGTGCGCACCACAACCCCTGCTCCGGCGCCATGCTTACTTGCCGCTCCATCGACATAGACTTCCCAAACGCCCTCCGGCGTTGTTTCGAGGGTCACCCCTTCCGCGATGAAGTCCGCTAAGATTTGGGCCTTGATTGCTGGCCTCGGCGCGTATTGAATATCGTACTCCGAGAGCTCCACCGCCCATTTGACCATGCGCCCCGACACTTCCATTGAAGTCAGAATCTTTTTTAGTGGCAGGTTGGTCAGGACGGTGACCTGGTGCGCTTGAAAGTACGGGCGCAGTTTCTGCGAAGCGCTCACTAACGCCAGGGCAGCTTTCTCGATCGAGGAATATCTTGTTTCCGCGCTAACGAGAGTGCGCGAGGTGTAATACACTGGTTGCTCAGTCCTGCCATCCCTCCTAGATATCAGAACCGCGCTCACGGCTCTTGTTGACACGGCGAGATACAAGAAAAGTTTTTCATTATGCTTGGGAGCGGTCAGTACAGGGGGGGATACAAGATACGCCTTTAATTCCTGGAAGGCCGCTTCGCATTCCGTGGACCATGCGAAGCGCGTCCCGTTCTTGAGTGTCTGGAAGAAGGGCGCGCATTTGTCAGCGGACCTTGGTATGAACCTCCCCAGTGCCGCTATCTTGCCGTTCAGAGATTGGATTTCCAATGCGTTCCGCGGCGCTCGTAGTTGTTGGACCGCGGTGATTTGCTTCGGATCGACCTCTATGCCGCGCTTGGTTATCATGAACCCCAGAAATTTCCCCGCCTCTGCTCCAAAGACGCACTTGAGTGGATTGAGGCGAAGGCTGTGCTTGCGGAGGGCTTCGAAGGTCTCGCGCAGGTCCTCCAGGTGTGACTTACCCGCCTTGGTTTTGACGATGAGGTCGTCCACATACGCCTCGATGTTCCGCCCGATTTGCTGCGAGAAAACTGCGTCGATCATTCGTTGGTATGTCGCGCCCGCGTTTTTCAACCCGAACGGCATACCTACGAAGCAGAAGTTCCCGAAAGGTGTCATGAAAGCCGTTTTTTCTTCATCTTCCTTGGACATTTGTATTTGGTGATATCCTGAGAACATGTCGAGGAAGGACAACGTCTCGTGGTCGGCGGTCGCGTCGATCAGCTGGTCGATGCGCGGCAGGGGGTAAGGGTCTCCCGGGCATACTTTGTTGATTGTGGTGTAGTCAACGCACATCCGCCAGGCTCCTGACGATTTTTTGACCAGGACCACGTTCGCCAGCCACTTCGGGTACTTCACGGGGCGGATCAATCCGGCTGCTAGCAGGCGCGCAACCTCCTCTTCTATCGCCTTCAGCTTGTCCCCGGTGAACGTTCTCCGCCCTTGTTGCCTTGGTTCGGCGTCGGCTGGGACCGCGAGGCTATGCTGCGCTACCTCCCTGGGCACTCCTGGCATGTCCTCTGTGCACCACGCGAAGAGCTCCTTGTACTCCTTCAGCAGCGCTATGAGTGGTTCGATTGCGTCGCTGCTGACGTGAGTGGAGATGCGTATCTTCCTGGTCGGCTCGGCAGGGTCTAGCGCGACCTCGAAATCGGAATCCATGGATTCCGGGCGGGGCTCTTCTGCTCTTGTGTCGACGATGTTGGTTTGGCGTGCCACAACGCGGTCTTCCCAAGTCGTTCCTCGCGCCTCCCCGACTCCTCCCTGTGTTGGAAACTTGAGCTTCTGGTGACACGTCGATGGGAGGGCCATGAACTTCGCGAGGAAAGGTCGGCCCAAGATGCCATTGTGCGCCGATTCGCAATCGACGATTGTGAACTCTATCTGCTTGGAGACGCGGGGCTCCTGGTCCCCAATAACCACTGGGAGGGTGACCACTCCAATTACCGGGACTCTGGTTCCGGAGAAACCAACTAAGTTGCCGTGTGCGCGCCTGATTAGGCGCGGATCGATATCCATTTTGTTGATGGTACTCTGGAAGAGGATGTCGGCCGCACTACCCCCGTCTATCAGGAGACGGTGGGTCTTGCAGGCGGCAATCAGCGCGGTGACGATGAGTGGCTCCTCCGACGGGATTCCTTGTGGGAACTCCGCGTCGCCGAAGCTCAGATTGAACTTTGGCGGTGCGTCGACAGCCGCGCATTCCGTTGCGCGCTCACGCTTGGTTTTCTTCTTGGGACGATCTCCTTCGACCGTTACCACCCCGATTTCTTTGCGCACTACATACGCGCCTGTGTCATCGTCGTAATCGGCTTGTGGGGGTGGGGGTGGTTGTTGCGGCGCTTCGACTTGCTCCTTTTTCACGTGGGTGAACTCAGTTAGCAACCCTCGTCGTACGAGGCCTTCTATTTCGTACCGTAAATCTCGGCATTCTTCTGTCTTATGCCCCGTTGCTCTGTGGAATTCACAATGCCTGCTCGGGTCGCGCATGTAGGGTTGAGACTTCAGCGGGGCAGGCCAGTTAAGCTTGTATCCTTTCTCGCGGAGGACGTGGAACACGTTTCTCACGGAGTCATTGAGGGGCGTGTAGGCATTGGATACGCGCCTGTCTGGCGATCGCCCGCGCTGTCCCTGCTCTGGTGGGGGAGGGGGGTTGCGCTTCGGACCACTGTGCATCTGTAGTAGTTGGTCCCGTGGGATTGGGGTCGGAGGTTGTCGACGCGTCTGTTCCTCTCGCGACATTCTCGCCGGTTCGAAGCGCCTGACGGATCCCGCCCCCAAGGTTTCTTCCAACGTGATTGCCTTCTCGATCTTCATCTCCAACTCCGTCGACAGCGTGACGGGCCTTTTTGCTAAGGCCCGTTTGAGCTCCATGTTGTTGGTTGCCTCCATGAGGTGATGGGCGGCTGTTTCGGGAGTAAGGTCGCGAACGGACATTGCTACCCGGGACCATCTGGCGTAGAAAGCCCTCAGGCTTTCTCCGTCTTTTTGCCTGATATCTATCAGGGCCTTGAGGTGGAGGGGGCGTCGCTTCTGGGACGCGAATTTTGTGGTGAACAGAAGTATGAACTCCTCAAACGAGTTGATGATTCCATTGGGGAGGCGGTTGTACCAATCGAGGCATATCCCGGTGAATGTCGAGGGGAAGGTTCTGCATAGCGCGGCGTTGGAGTTGGTTTGGAGTTGCATGCGCAGGCAGAAGGTGCTCACGTGGTCCTCCGGGTCGGTAGTGCCGTTGTATGTCGGGAGGGTTGGTGGCGCTCCGGTTAGGTTCTCTGCCATTATTTGCGCGCTCAATGGCTGGTGTAGGGTCCTTTTGGGCGGGTTGGGCCGGTATTGCGGAGTCAGGTGTTGCTCCAAGAAGCTGAGGTCTGCCCGCCCCGGTGGTTCGACTTCCTGTGTCCCGCGTGCGGGAAGTTCCGCTGGCGCGAGTTGCGACGACAGGATTGTCCCTGAAGTTTCTCCCAAGGCTTGTTGAGGCGCGCTCGTTGTCGCGTCCGTCGTTGGCGCGCCTTCCTTGCTCATCATGAGCGCGATTACCTGGCTCATTTGCCTCTGCACGTCGGCTATGACGTTGTTTTGTTTCATCAACAGCTCCCTCATTTCTTTGGGCGTCAGCTCCGGTTCTTCTTCCTCGATGAGTACCGCGTTGAGGTTGCTGGCTTCTGCGAACGCCCTTGGGTCAGTCATCGCCTTGATCGGCGTTGCTTGGTCAGGTTGTTCGAGATTGCGCTCTGCCATTGGTGGGTCTTTTTCAGCGTTTCCTCTCGGCCCCACGGTGGGCGCCAATTGTTTGAACCTAACTGAGTGTAGGAGTGAGGTTCGAATGAGAGTTTGGGTCGAGAAGAAACGTGAGAGCCGGGTTTGATCGGAGGAATCCGAATCAGAGAGAGTGAGTAAGAGAGAGATTAGAAAGAGAAGTAGTTCTGGTAGAGAGAGAATGGTGAAAAATGCGATCCCCTCACCCACCGTAGTAAATGCCATATTTATAGGCTTCATGGTGGTGGGTGAGTGGTTGACATAGGGAGAGATACAGTGATGTGACTACTGGGATACAATGATGTGACCACTAGCATACTAAGGCTTTTAGGCCATCCCTCTACCTAGGATGAGTCAGAGATCCACTCATGGCCCTGATGTGACTACCCGCTTGGAAGAGGTGCGCTTCCCTCATCTTCTGGTTCAGCCTACGCTAGTCCTCCCCTAGCGCCTGTCATCTCTTCGCGCCTGGACGTGGTTAGCCACGATGAGGCGGCACACTCGGGGTCCTCGCGCTGCCGTGTTGGGGTCTCATCCAGTTGCGCCCGGCTCCTTGGCGTGGTTAGGCCCGAGTCCTATGCCCAACAGTTTTCTAACCCAAATCACGATATTCGTTTAATCTTAAAATGAAAATCAATAATAATTTCTACAAATCCGAACCGTTGATTTTCATTTCAAGATTAAATGAATATTATGCTTTGGGTTAGTGAATTTCGGACTGGAGGTTCACCCATTAGGGGTTAGGGTATAGTATCATGCCCCAAACTCCAGTTAATTTATTGTCTAAATAGCAAAACTCAACGGGCGTACGATAGGCTAGGGTACGTCCGGGCGTACGCTAGTCTTTTATATATATATAAATCACCTAGATAGATGTAGATCCACCAATTTTATATATTGCATCATGTTTGTCTCGTACATTTCCACTATAGGTACCAATAATATTTGCTTATAACTATCGTTTCTCTTTTACTACGCGTATGTGTTCTAATTTATGAATCGACGCAAATAAGAACGAGGTTTTATACATATAATACAGGTCACAAGTTTTGGAGTTGGAGGACTTCATAATCAAGTGAAGGTCCGCATTGCTCACGAGCATAACAATGCGGAGGGACTTGAATTGGATTTCAATACTTTCAGACAGCTCGACACGGATGGCAGCGGTGCTGAAGGTCGTATTTTAGTAAAATATCAGTTTGACAATTGTTAAAAGACATGTACGTGTATGTTTGTCGTCGTCGGAGATGTGGAAGTACTCATAAAATATGTATAACAAAATAAACTATTCATATAATAAAAGCCAATAATAAAATAAAAATACATACTTTATATTTACACTTTATTTGCATGGGAGTAATCTCAATATATATAGAGAAGAGTATAACTCAATAAGCACCGTGTTATTTTTACTTTTCGTTGGTTTAACATGGAAGGAGGTAAACATATATAATCAAAATCTATAAATGCCGAAAGTTACTTCAAATTTTATTTAAAAAGTTTTGCAAACTGAACCCATAATTAATGAATCAACCCGAGTTAGGAGTTACCACTAACTTTAATTCATACAACTCACCACCATGCCGCATATACCAGGGACAATGACACAAATATTGTTTTTTTTTTTAATTTACTATCAATATGGCGGATTAAAAACTATTGACACATATATTGTGTTTTGAAGAAAAGAAACGGCGAGACCACCTGAGACTCAGGCGCTGCCGCTGGGATGACTTTTTGGGTCGTTTTATTTAAGCTGACAGCGGCGGCGCCCAAGACTTAGGCAGAACCGCCTGAGACCGAGGCGAGTAGGTGGGGAAATTATCTCAGGCGGTGGAGCCCAAGACTAAGGTGCCACCGCTGGCTTATTTGGCCACCCCCTATATAAACCACCAGCCAATTTCATTTCAGTTTCACACCACAAAATAAATCGTCCAAGACAAAGGAGAGAGCTCTGGTTGCTGCTGCAAAAATGGCTAATAGGTAAGACACATTTATTTTTGTAATTATATTATTCAAATGCTATTATGATTGTGTTTAGTTTTAATTAGTGAGTTTGTTTTTTGTAGTGATTTTAGAAGATTTGAACTAGTCGTTCGGTGGAAATCGGAGAAAGTAGAGGATAATTTGGGCGTCAAATTCGTTGGTGGTAGTAGTTTTCAGATGACGATTCCATCCAGGGTCACATATCATTATCTTTGTGAGAATCTAATTTCGAGAATACGGCGTAGAGACGAAGCAGTACAAGATAGTGATGTGATCACAGGTTTCACTTACCGTCTTCCAGAATGGCAGAATGGTGTTTTATTTCATTATGCGATGCCTATTGTGGATGATGATAGCTTGAATGTGCTTTGGAATTTTATGGCACAAAATCCTTATTGTTTGGGTGCTGAGATACATGTTGAGCTCAGTGAGGATCAGGGTGGAGAGGAAGAAGATGATACATGGAGCGTGCCATCCGATCATGACTATGATGACGGTGATGACTGAGAGGAGGAAGATGATGATGAGGAGGAGGAGGAGGAGGAGGAGGAGGAGGAGGAGGAGGAGGAGGAGGAGGAGGAGGAAGAGGGGGAAGGAGAGCAGCCTAATTATCCTCCATATTTTTACTTGCAGGGTAATGAAGAGGACGAAGAATACTCACTTGTTGATTCATATGGCGTAATTCCAATGCCTATTGTTGATAGTTTTGAAGGAGAATTCTACAAGGGGCATATATTTCACTCGAAACAAGCTGCACAGATGGCGATTAAACACCACGCACTACAACGCAACTTTCAATATGGCGTGGTGGAGTCGTCACCTTCAATCTGGAAGGTCAGATGCTTGAGGCACAAGGATGACAATTGTCCTTAGATGGTGCGGTTTGGATGTCGAGATGTTGGAGGCGAATGGACTGTGAGAAAGGCTGAGTTGGTGCATTCTTGTAGCAGTACGACTCAACCGACGGATCATCGCCATCTTGATGTCGACATGATATCTGAGGCCGTCAAACATTTGGTACGTGCCCAACCAAATCTGAGTGTTCTAACTGTGCAAGCCGAGTTGAAAGATAAGTTTAATATGCAAGTTACTTACAAGAAGGCTTGGTATGGGAAACAAAGAGCATTGGAGAAGTTGCATGAAAATTGGGAAGAATCCTACAATTTTTTGCAAACATTCTTGCGGGTAGTCAAGAGAAAAATGCCAACATCGGTGATTGATTGGGTAAGAGTTCCTTCGACTCAACCAGGTCATTCGATATTTCAGCGAGTATTCTGGGCTTATGGACCTTGTATAGATGGATTCAAGAATTGTCCAGGCGTCATGGTTGTTGATGGAACATTTCTTACTGGGAATTATAAAGGAGTGCTACTCATGGCGAGCTCATTTGATGGTCGGAAGAAGATTTTTCCAATTGCATTTGCCATAGTGGAGAGCGAGAATATTGAGAGTTGGCCATGGTTCATAAGGAACGTTCAGGGTTTGACTGATCGAAATGATGTATGCATCATCTCAGATAGACATGCAGGACTCTATGAAGCCATGAATAACATCGGAAGAGGTTGGGAGTGGAGGTGATGCATGCGACACTATGCAAGCAATTTGCAAAGGAAGACTAAAAGCAGAATTATGTATAAGCAACTATTTCGAGTCGGTAAGCCTTCTTCATTTAATTATGTTATTTATTTTCATGTAATTTTGTCATGAATTTATCTAACCCGTGTGGTTGTTTATTTTGTTAGCTGGAGAAAAACGGTTGGAGAAGTTCGATCGTCAAGTTGAGCAATTTAAGAAGGTGGCCAGTGATAGAAATATTTCATGTGATAACTGGGTGGATCAACATTAGATTCGTTGGAGTTTAGCACATGATAACTACAACGGTGGGCGTCGTTTGTCTATGCTGACATTAGGGATGGCAACAAAACCCGAACCCACGGGTACCCACCCGACCCAACCCGGTCAACGCGGGTAAAATCCGTGTTGACGGGTTTTGGGCCGGGTTTGGGTTTAAACCCGTTCACTATTCAACGGGTTGGGTTGGGTTTGGGTTTAGGTAAACCCGGCCCGTGGTACCCGCCCACCCATATAATTAATTTTTTCGGTATATTTAATATTCTAAACAACTAATCTTATTTATGTTTGTGGAGACATGTCTAATTTTTTCTTTTTAATTGTGTAGAATGAAGTTGATGTTATGGAGTGGAGAGTAAAGAAACTTAATTGAAAGGAAGAAGCTTTCAATTAAACATGTTATTTATGTGTCCAATGATCTCCCACCTCTTTTTCGCGGATGATTCTTACCTATTCGTAGAGGCTTCTCGTGACTCCTGTTCGAACTTATTATCCTTGTTCCAGGGTTATGAAAGACTAAGTGGTCAAAAGGTTAACCTCTCCAAATCAGCAGTGCTTTTTAGTAAAAATACTAAGAGTGAAGATGCAAGTTACTGGGGATCACAGTTGGGAGTTGGGGCAATAGGAGAACAAGACTCTTATTTAGGCCTTCCCTCCCTGATTCCAAGAACCAAAAAGGATACATTTCTTTATATCGAGGAAAAGGTTGGGAAGAAGTTGCAAGGCTGGAAACAACGTACCTTGTCCAAAGCGGCTAAAGATATATTAATCAGAACCTCTGCCACCAACATACCAGTTCATGGTATGATGTGCTTTAAATTCCCAGTTGCTACGTGTAAACGGCTGAATGGCCTCTTGGCAAGGTTTTGGTGGGGCTCGGCTACTAACTTTGATCATCCTATCCATTGGGTATCCTGGAAAGGTCTAGCCCAAAGTAAATTCCAAGGAGGACTAGGCTTCAGAGACTTTAGGGCTTTCAATCAAGCTTTATTAGCCAAACTATGTTGGCGTATTTGGACTGATCCTAACTCGCTCATTAGTCGGTTATATAAAGGAAGATACTTCAATGGAAGTACGATTATGGAAGCCACTATTGGATCTAATCCTTCATGGGGTTGGAGAAGTATTCTGTATGGGAAAGAACTACTTGTGCAAGGCCTACGATGGCAGATAGGTGATGGAACCAATGTAGAAGCCTTCAAAGATAATTGGATATTAGCAGATAAACTTTGCCCTCCTGATCTTAGGAGACATGAGGTAAACTTTTACCCAAGAGTATCCTTTTTCATCAATCAAGATCGACGAGATTGGCATACCCCTAGGTTAAGGCACTGGTTCAAAGAAAAGTCAGTTGAGATCATTCGTAGCATGGTAGTTCCCTTACTTCCACAAGAGGACAAGTTAGTATGGCACTTTACTAAAAATGGGAGATACTCAGTAAAAACAGGATATCATCTTGCCTTGGAAAATATATTAACTCTCACCCAAAAAGCGACGGTTTCCATCATTGACCCTCCAATATGGAAAAGAACGTGGGCACTGGATGTCCCACCCAAGCTTAAATTCGTTATATGGCAATGTTTGAAAGTTATCTTACCAACCATGACGGCCCTTAGATCTCGGGGAATAAATTGCCAAGTTCGATGTCCAGTTTGTTGGGCTGGTAAAGAGAGTATTGAGCACCTCTTCCTCCATTGTCCTCTTGCTCTCCATCTCTGGAATATAGTGGGATTAAGCAGTTTAATTATTTCCGCCCCAACTGATAATTTCGGTATCTGGTGGCGACATGTTATGAATTCGGAAAACATCCAAATCCACTATCTCCCCTGCATTTGCCTCCTTTGGAGAATTTGGAAATCTAGAAATAAAGTGGTTTTTGAATTCACTCAACCACTAGCCACATCGCTTGCCCGTCAATTTTTCTTCCAAGTCCATGAATTCTCCTCAGTCTCCTCCCAGCCTCTGGTATTTTTGCCCCGCCCCCAGTCGTCTCGCCCGTCCAGATGGGTTGGCCCTCCAGATGATTATATCAAGATCAACTTCGATGCTGATGTTCGTGTTCCGGATTGCTCGTCAGGGCTCGTGGCTCGAGGTCCAGATGTGCAAGTCTTTTTGGCCTTGGGTTTCCTTCATCCCGGAGTTTCGGATCCCTATCTTGCAGAACTTTTGGCTGCAAGGGACGCCATCTCTCTTGTCATCTCTCGAAGTCTTCCCCTCGTCATCATTGAAGGAGATTCTGAAGTAGTCATCCGTCAACTTGAAGGTAGTTGCTGTGAAGATTCGGTAGGCGGGCCCTTACTTCGTGATTGTTTTCAGTTGTTGAGGTCCTGTTCCTCCTGTATTCTTTTTAGTACGGTTCCGAGGACTGCCAACTGGGCTGCCCATAGAATGGCAAGACAAGCCCTGTTGCTGTCCCCTGTAGAGATAATGTCCTTCGATTTTGTAGGGTGGCTTCATTAATTTGTTTTCGGGGCTTTGGGTAGAGGTTATAACTATTGTACTTCGACCTTACTTGGAAAAAAAAAAACATGTTATTTATGGAAAATTTGTGATTTGCTTCAATTTTTTTGAGTTTTCTAGATTGGTGTTGAACAATTTGTATAGTTAATTTGTGATTTGCTTGAATCATCTAGAATGGTGTTTTACATATGGATAATTTGTATTGAGAGATTGATATTTGACTTTAATTTTGATAAGAACTTGTAATTGTAAATTTTTTACGACAAAACCCGTGGGTACCCATGAACCCGCGGGTACCCAACGGGTTGGGTTTGAGTTTTTCAAACCCAGTGGGTTTTACCCCGGGTTTTTTTCAAAGATAAACCCATGGGTTTGGGTTTGGGTTTGGCAAAACCCGACCCAACCCGACCCATTGCCATCCCTAGCTGACATCCAACATGGCAGAAAGCATCAATGGTGTTTTCAAAGGTATTCGTGCACTTCCTATAGCTTCTCTTGTGCAACATACCTATTGGCGATTGGTGGAGAAATTCGATAAGTACAGGTTGGAGACAGGAGCAGAAATTAGAAGTGGTCCTTCACAGTACTCCACCAAGTGCGAATAGATGATGAAGTACTGGTCACAAAAGGCAGTTGGACATTCTGTGACAGCTCTTGATCGGAGTCAAGGCATCTATGTAGTTCAGACTCCCCCCAACAATTTCAACATGACGGGGTCAAACACACTCACAGTGCACTTTGACGACCAAAACCGGGAAGGATTTTGCACCTGTGGTAAATTTCAAGGAAATAAAATTCCTTGCTCTCATGCCATTGCAGCTTGCAACCGAATGGGGGCTAATGCGTATAGGTTTGTAAACAATGTCTACAAGCTGGAAACAGTACTGGCTTGTTATGGGACAAGTTTCGCACCTCTTGGTGAACCTAAGGGTTGGAAGAAGCATAATGGTCCTACTCTCCATCCTAATGTGCACATGATTCGGAAGCCGGGGAGGCCACGAGTTACAAGGATTCACAACGAGATGGATTGGCCAAGGGAGGGTGCATCACACCAAGTGTGTAGCAACTGTAACCAAGCGGGACATAATGCATCAACCTGCGGTGGCCAAGCTCGAAATGTCTCAGACTGTATCACACTACCTCTGAGATGAAGTGCTCTCTCACGGTAAGGTTGCCACTAATAAAAAAAAAATTAACGTTATTATCCCTAAATCTAAAAAAATAAAACAAATGAAAACTATTCTATAAAATGGAATGTTATATACTAACCACCACGGTGTCCATCGCGTCAAACCACAGCTTGTACTGGAATAGCTGGTCACCATACTGACGACTGTTGGCCGAAAGCCATCGAAGACCACGTGGGGATGCATCCTCGGTGGCCTGTGCCCTCGTCTCTGAATCTCGAGGTGCCAGATGTGGGAATCGCTCCCACGCCCAAAACTGCAGTAGGGTGACCCATCCACCAAGGTCACCGCTTAGAGAAGTGCCGGTATGCGTAATGTGCAAAGTCGACCTACCCATTTCACGGTACAGGTAGGATAAAACAGCAGCTCCCCATGCGAACCGTCCAGCTCTCTGCCAATCCTCAATCAGAAGTAGGTACTGTAGGTGCACCGTAGATCCAGACCGATCCGGGAAAAGTACACCTCCAATCAGAGATAGAGCATAAGCTCGTGCAAACTGCTCTATAACCTCCTGTGATGCATCTTCCGGCAGATGACTGAATTCAACCCTCAGCCAAACAATCCTAACAACAACGACACCGCCTACAAGATCAACTGGAACCCGTCCTAACAGTCTCAAACAGATCGCCGACCACTCCACATCCGGTATATAAACTACGACGGCATCACCGTCGATCGCCAGACCGGACAGTGTAACAACGTCCTCTAACGTGATCGTGATCTCACCACACGGTAGATGGAAGGTCGACGTCTCGGGTCGCCACCGCTCTACGAGCGCAGTAATCAAACTCGCATCGGGGTTCATAGGGACTAGGGGCACGACACTTAACAAGCCTGCCGCTTCAAGATATGGCCGGGGCCGAAATCTTTTGATCATCATTCCAGCTTGCCTCATTATCTTCATCCATTTCAATTGGCCCCTCTCGAACAATTTTCCAGAGGTCACTGTCGACACCCGAAGATACAAACGCATCCTTTTCTTCCAGACCGTGAAGTCTGACCCATCGAACCAGGGAGGATTTGTGTTGCCAGAGTATCCAGCAGAGGAAGAAGATCCAGCCATTGAGAACCTTGAGGACGTTAATCCAGTTACAAGGAACCGGCTCTGATACCAATTGAGATTTTAGGCTGGGAGAGGAAACGTTTTTGTGTTTAGGTTTTTGGAGATTGAAGCAAAGAATGACTGAATAATACGAAGATGGATTAAGAAACAAGAGTCATTCTGCAGCCATTATATCTGCGATTTTGGAAACAAAGATCGAAAGAAAGAAAAGAAAAGAAACTCGACCAGAAGTATGGTCGATGAACAAAAGAGTTTGAACAATCTTCCCACTTCCTATCTACCCAGAATCAATCTCTATAGATAAGAAGACTGAAGATGAACAAAAACCCGAACCCTTGACAGCCCAATGAATTCGCTATTCAAGCTGCAACCGTTGATCTTCTCTTGAACTCCTGAGGTCTTTAAAAAGGGCTGAGGATTATGACCGTTGTGGTTGTAGGTGTGCTTTTGACAAGCACAAGAGCATAGGAGAGCTTGTGCTTGGCGAAAGGTGGTTCTGTGTCTTTTGAGGATGGAGGAGGAAGACGATTCTGGAGGATAAGGCTGACCACGAAAGCAGCTCCAGGCATTATCTTCAACCGGCGTCGTATTGAGTCTGCTCATGATTCGTCCAGCGGCGTCGTTTGGTGAAGAGATTGATCTTTGTCAGCAGTGGCGTCGTTTTGTATGGTGGAGAGCTGACCTTTCGTCTCACAGAGTCAACTGGTACAAATCTCCTGCTGGATCTACATCTTCGACAACGCCTTTTCCAGCTACAAAGCGCAGGCGATCATGGAATCAGACATCCGTCGAGTAGTAGTAGATAGATGATCGCCATGTTTGAAATCTACTGGGAATTTGATTTCATGAAAACCTTCCAAATCGATACATGATTTTGAATCGAAAATTAGGGTTTCAGAGAAGGTTCGGTCCCCTTCCTGGCTCGAGTCCGCAACAGAGAAGCTTCGTCAGCCGCCAGTGATTCGACCGACGGCGGTGGAGGGTTGGCGGAGGAAAGACTTCATCACCATGTCGTCCATCTCTTGTCTTTTGGTCTCCCGGGAGAGAATGGGGTCTGAGCGATGTAATATGAAGGATTCTGGGTCTATTTGGGGAAGAAAGGGGTAATAGGGAAAAACAAACAATTAAATAACTGATTTCTATTTTATGTGAAAAAATAATTATAATAAGATAGGGGCGGCTTTGTCATTTTCCATCTAGATTAACAGCAACTTGACGGTAAAATTGACAGAAGGTTACAATTGTTATGTTTTGATAATTGAAGGGCATATTTGTGCAAAATAATAGTAGGAGGTTATGTTTGTTAATTTGCAATAGTAGAGGGGTATATAATGCTATTAACCCAATATTTTTTTGTGCATAATTGTCCACCTAACTTTATTCGTATGAGATAAAGAAAGCTAAAGTAAATCCGTGCAGGTTTAACTCAAACTAAACAATCTTGTACTGATGGATCATATAGATTAAGTTCTATAAGTGGCAATAGAGTCTAGTTTTGGAGTTCTGATGGTGCATTCGGTACCAAAAGGCGGTTTAAGAATGTGGCTTCAAAGTGATCTGAGTAGTGAACTTTAGTTTAGTAACAATATCGTACTAATAGAGCAGGGCTGGCTATTTGGTTTTACCCGAAATCGGATCGTATAATTTGGACCGGGATCAGAGCGAAATCGGATAACAAACCATTCAATCTCATATTCAGGTTTAGATTTGAGGTAAAAAACCGTTTGAGACTGGACCGAAAACCGGATAAGAGAGTCCAACACATAAAACTTAACCAACTCCTCACCATTTGAGGCCTCGGGCCACTCCAATTTCCCACAAACTCAATCTAAAATCAAAATCAAATTGGGACCGGACCGGATCAAGACTAATTTGCTGCCTCTGCCTGGCCGTTAGCTTGTGGGTAGGCTACCGGCGCGAATCAGGCTATGGCGCCTACTTCGTCGCAAAAGTCTATGACTTCCGCGCAGTCGAACTGCTTGCCATGGTCAAATACGAACGAATTTGGGACCCCGAATCTGGAGAGTACGTTGTTCTTCAAAAAGCGTACCACTTGTTGAGCGGTAATTGCTGCCAGCGCTTCTGCCTCTATCCATTTCGTAAAGTAGTCCACGACGACAATGATGTATTTGTGTTTGCCTTTCGCGGTGGGGAATGGTCCCAGTAGATCGACGCCCCATTGCGCGAAGGGCCATGGGCTAACATTTCCTTGGAGCTCGGTGGATGGCATGTGATGCTGCCGCGCGTTCAGTTGGCATTTGTGGCATTGCTCAACAAATTTTTTGGCGTTTTTTTTATACGCGGCCAGTAATATCCCTGCAGGAGGATGTTGTGTTCCATGTTGCGCCCTCCACAATGCATTGCGCAAATGCCTTCATGTATGTCTTTTACTATTGTTTGCGCCTCGTTTGGTCCCACGCACTTTAGATATACGCCCGCGTGCGAGCGCCTGTGGAGTGCGGCGTCAATGACAGTGCAGCGAGCGGCCTTCTGTCTGAGGGCCCAAGCTTCTTTCGCGTCCTCTGGTATCGTGCCACTGGTTAAGTACGCGATAATCGGTGTTCGCCAGTCGTTCTCCTCTCTTTGTGTTGTATTTACGATCTGTAGGGTATCCTGGTCTTCTTTTTGCACGAAGACCATTCTAGCCGCGTCGAAGTCTGTTGCCGTGGCGAGTTTGGAGAGTGCGTCTGCATGTATGTTTTCCTCCCTTGGTATTTGGACGTATGTGACAGCTTCAAACTGTGACTCTCTTGCTCTGACACGCTCGATGTATTGGGCCAGCGTGTCCTCCTTGGCGTCAAAGATCCCATTCAGCTGGTTGACGGCGATGGCGGAGTCGGTAAGGATCCGTACCGCTCTTGCGCCTAGATCCCTGGCGGCTGTTAGTCCTGCAAGTATTGCTTCATATTCCGAGGCGTTGTTGGTTTTGAGGATTTTGAAGCGGATGGCGATTTCGTGAATAGTTCCCGTGGACATTTTCACGACGACGCCTGACCCGGCTCCGTGTTTGCTTGCGGCCCCGTCGACGTAGACTTCCCACGCTCCCTCAGTT
The DNA here is from genome assembly GCA_946122785.1 of Linum tenue. Taxonomy (NCBI): domain Eukaryota; kingdom Viridiplantae; phylum Streptophyta; class Magnoliopsida; order Malpighiales; family Linaceae; genus Linum; species Linum tenue. Next base: position 41,361,461 of record CAMGYJ010000010.1, read on the forward strand.
TCTTCACATAATGTTAGTCCTTCCGCGACGAAGTCTGCGAGGACTTGAGCTTTGATTGCTGGCCTTGGTGCATATTGTATGTCGTATTTTGATAATTCGACCGCCCATTTCGTCATTCGCCCCGATACTTCCATCGAGCTTAGGATTCTTTTGAGTGGCAAGTTTGTGAGTACTATGATTGGATGTGATTGGAAGTAGGGGCGTAGTTTCTGCGACGCGTTCACTAAAGCTAAGGCCGCCTTCTCGATTGGAGTGTATCTCGTTTCCGCGCTTGCTAATGTTTTCGCGTCTCTGCGCGAGACTAGTACTGCGCTAACAGCTCTTGCGGAAACAAACAAGTAGAGAAACAGCTTTTCATTAAGTCCGGGTGCGGTCAATACAGGGGGTGATACCAAGTACAGTTTGAGCTCATTGAATTCAGCTTCGCAGTCCGGGGTCCACTTGAATCTGGCACCGTTTTTCAAGGTTTGGAAGAATGGAACGCATTTGTCGGCGGATCGTGGGATGAACCGTCCTAGGGCGGCTAGCTTGCCGTTTAGTGATTGTACTTCTGTGGCGCTCCTTGGAGCGCGTAGTTGCTGCACTGCCGTAATTTGCTTGGGATCGACTTCAATCCCGCGTTCTGTTTTCATGAAACCGAGGAATTTGCCGGCTTTCGCGCCGATGACACATTTCAGCGGGTTAAGTCTGAGGCTGTTGGATTAGACGCGGGTCTATGTCCATTCGATCCAGTGTGCGCTTGAACAGAACGTCCACCGCGCTCCCTCCGTCTATGAGTAGGCGGCGTACGTTGCACGCGGCTATGAGTGTCGTTATCGTCAGTGGTTCTTCTGACGCGATTCCGCGCGGAAATTCTGAGTTGCCGAAGCTCAGATCGCACTTCACAGCAGTGCTTGTTGTTGCGCATTCAATCGCGTAGTCTCGCTTTGTCTTTTTCTTTGGTCTGTCCCATTCGATTGTGATGAACCCTATTTCCTTGCGGACGATGTAAGATCCCGTTGTCTCTTGTAGTCTGCCTGTGGAGGCGGTGGCGGGATGTTTTGTTGTTCTTTCCGCTCTTCTTCCGCCCCCTTTATGTATTCTGCCAGGTATCCTCTTTTGATGAGTCCCTCTATTTCCACGTGCAGGTTGAAGCAATCTTCTGTCGTGTGGCCTGGTTCCCGGTGAAAGTCGCAGTGCTTTCTGTGATCACGCGTGTGCATGAGCACTCTTATTGCTGCTGGCCAGTTGACACGGTATCCCTTCTCTCTGATGAGGTGGAATATGTTTTTTACCGAGTCGTTGAGGTGGGTAAAGCTCGTCGGCGGGCGCCTTTCGGGCGAGCGCCTGCGTTGTGGGGGTTCTTGCGGAGCTTGTTGCTTGGCATACCCGCTATGATACTGTGGGAGCGGGAGTTGTGGTTCTCGCCGCCTTTGTTCCTCTCGCGGAGGAGGTTTTGTTGGTTCGTAGCAGCGGACTGATCCCGCTCCCAGGGTTTCTTCCAGAGTAATTGCTTTTTTGATTTTGGTTTCCAGTTCTGAGGATGAGATGACGGGTCTTTTGGCCAACGCGCGCTTGAGTTCCGCGTTGGTGGTCGCTTCCATGAGGTGGTGGGCGGTGGTTTCTGGAGTCAGGTCGCGCACTGCAATGGCGTTCCTCGACCATCTAGCGTAAAATGCCTGTAGGCTTTCCCCCCCTTCTGTTTTAGGTCGATCAGTGCTTTCAGGTGGAGCGGCCTTCTTTTCCGGGAGGCGAACTTTGTTGTAAACAGTAGTATGAATTCCTCGAAGGTGCGGATGATTCCGTTGGGGAGGCGTTTGTACCAGTCCAGGCATATGCCTACGAACGTGGATGAGAAGGTACTGCATAAGGCCGCGTTGGAATTAGTTTGCAGTTGCATGCGCAGGCAGAAGCTGCTGACGTGGTCCTCCGGGTCTGTTGTCCCGTTGTACGTAGGGTGGAAATCGGTATCGGTATCCCAATACCAAATACCGAAATCCCGAATACCGAATTACACCCTAAAATCAATCCCAATCCCAATCCCTAAATAATTTCGGTATCCCAATCTCAATCCCTAAATAATTTTGGTATCCCAATCGGTATCTCGGTATCCCAATCGGTATTATCGAATGCATAATTAATTACCTTTATAATTAATAATTAAATATATAAATTAGATTTTATTGTTTAATTTAGGGCAAAGAGACTAAGCAAATAGTCTTGAGTTGCCTAGAGCTAACATCTCAAATTCTTGTAATTGGTAATCTTTAATTTGACGAATTTGAGGTTGAGAGACGACTAATACTAGTGTGAAATAGTGATGTAATGATCTATGTATAATTAAATGACGAATTTGGTGGTTGATGGTCGCGTAGTAGTGAATGAGAGAGTCTAGTTGAGAGGATTAAATACACACTAACTTATATTTCGGTATTGATCGGTATTTCGGTATATACCGATCCCAATCCCGTAATCCCTAATACCAAATAACAATTGAAATTCAATCCCAATCCCAATCCCACAAAATAATACATGTATTCGGTAATACCAAATATAGACAAATTCGGTACGATATTCGGTATATCCCAAATACCGGTACCAAACTTCCAGCCCTAGTTGTACGTGGGCAGGGTGGGTGGGACCCTGCTTAGGTGCTCCGCCATAATTTCCTCAAAGAGGGGTTGATGTAGGGCCTTTTTGGGTGGGGTGTGGTATAGCGGGGACAGGTGTTGCTCAAGGAAGGTCAAATCTGCCCTCTCTGGCGGGTCTTCCTCGCGTGTCCGCGGGATGATCTGTCTGACCGTTTGGCACTTTGCGGGCGGTGGTAGTGCCATTGCTGGGCGCTCGGATGTGGTCGCGGCGTTCTCTTTGCTCACCATCAGGGTTATCACTTGGTTCATTTTGGCTTGCATGTCCGCTATTACCTCATTTTGTTTGGTCATTTGCTGGCACATCTCTTTGGCTGTCAGTTCGGGCTCTTTCTCCTCGATCAAGACTGCGTTGAGGTTGCTAGTTTCCGCAAATGACCTTGAGTTCGTCATTGCTTTGATCGGGGTTGCTTCGTTAGGGTGTTGTTGCCTTGTTCTGCCATTTGTGATTTCGCTATTCTATTGCTTCTCTACTCGGCCCCACGGTGAGCGCCAATTGTTTGAGCCTAACTGGGTGTAGGAGGTAGACTCGAAGGGAATGTGGGTGAGAAGAGAAGACAATGGAAGGTTTGAGACACTGGAGGGTTTTTAGAGAGATGAAGTTCTTAGCAAGTAGAGTGAGAGTCCAAAATGCGATCCCCTCACCCACCGGAGTAAATGCCATATTTATAGGCTACATGGTGGTGGGTGAGTTTACATGGTGACATGACTGCTGACATGTCAGACATCAGACCATACTTCTACCTAGGACTAGTAGGCTTATCCATGATGGCCCTTAGGACTATGATAGGACTACGATGTGACTGCTCTTCGAGGGATGCAACATCGTTTTGTGACTTTTCTCGGCCTGGTCAGCGCTCGACTGAAACGTCATCGTTCGGTGCTAGTGCTAACGCGTCCGACCTTTCTGGGGCAGTGCCGCGGTGGCTCTTTGGCGCGAGTAGACCCGAGCCGCACCCCAACAGTATCCAATCCAATCTTTAGTTCTTATATTTTCAAAAAGACTGAACCGAGACCGAATCAATTCGGGCTATTTAACCCAACCGGACGTATAGCCACTTTATAAAATTCAAGCGCAGGTGGGCAGAAATTAGCCACGCGAGGCCGCGGAGCAAGAAAACAAAATTAAACAAAGCGAAGTGGGCGATGACACCCCCCACTTCCCCACCTCTGGGAACAGTGACAGCCACCATCACAATCTTAACTATTTAATTACACATCATTATAAAAATCACTACTTAATCAAAATATCAGCCTCCCTGCACCTACTTTTCCGTCTCTTCTTCATGTGCATATTTTAAATCCATTTCAACGTGCTAGGAAAGCCATGAATCTCCATATAATATAACCCAAGTTGTGAGCAGAGTACATTTTTTTTTTAATTCATTTATGATAATAATGCTGATTGGTTGCTTCACACAAGAATGGAAAGGTCGATGATGAATGTGAGATGAGTCGGAAGAAGACTAGTATATATGTTAATGTTAATCAGTCATCGGATTAACATGCAATTAGCAGCTACCTGTGCTCCAGAAGACGCCTCCTCGGTGTTTCCTTTAAACGGAAGTTCAAACTCTGGGCAAAGTTACAAACCAAGTCATACAAATCCTGGTGATATGGAAATGAATCATCACCAGAAATTTCGATAGCTACAAAAAGACCTAAAAGTTGGCTATATGTGTAATAAATTAATGATTAAATGTGTTTCTAATGGTGATGGACTGATGGCCAATAGTTCGGCAGAAATTAATCACAATCTTCGTCCTAATTCTAACCAACTGCCTCGTTGGACAGACTCATGTCATGAGCATTAGGCAATTGGGCATATGGCGTCAGATTGGGAGGGTGTTTGTGTTGGTAATGGTGTCCAACTGCATGTCCACTAGTTCCTACACTTCAAGATTTTTCGTCCAATACAAAATGGGGTAAATTGGAAGGTTGGTTATTGGGATTAAAAAACGCTCATATTTGGTCATTAACAATGGCGGATCCAGAACATAGTAGGACACTGAGCCGCATTTGAATAGAAAATTAGATACCGTAAACAAAAAAAATAAATGATGACTCTAGTTTTCATTACTATGTCAATTGTACATGACGGTCTTTTAATTTAGCGAATTCACCAAATCATGGAGTCTTCATCCATACCAATAACATATTCTATCTCAAAGAAATTCGTCGCTCATTTTGTTGTGTAAATAAGTTTTCACATGTTTCATCGCGGAAAATGTTATCTCCGTAGTAGCCGTTGGAATGAGCTATATCAACATTAGATGAATCAACCGACAAGTCAATTTGTATTGTGTATCCATCTCTGTTTCCACTAGTTTCTCTAGTAGTTTTGCAAGGGAAGAAACTTCATATTCATGACTATGAACCACATCAGCGGCATACTATCGTAGACCATTCTTTAAAGAATGCATCTAACAGCCTTCAAAATCTCGAGGATATATAAACTCTTAAGCAAGTTTGTAAATATTTACTTCATCAAAAGACCGGAAAGAACTTTAGGATCTAGTGCACAACTCAACTCAAGCAATTTAAATGAAGACTCAACAAGTTTGTAAATATTTTCTTCATCAAAAGATGAAAGAAATTAGCGCCCGACGAACTAGCAAAGGAATTCGTTTTCAGTCCTTTCGTCTCCTCGTTCTAATTTTGTATTTTGGGGGATTGGGTTAATTTTTGAGTTTTGATAGAGAAGTGTGAGATTTAGTTTAGAGGTTTTTTTATTTGAATGAAACTTTACACTTTTAGTCTTTTACGTGTAAAATTTTTAGGTGTTATTGTTTATTTTATTCTTTTCTAAGGAAAATTATTGGGGCTTGAATTTTTAGTCTAAATTTAGAATAGGGGTTTAGATATTCTCATTTAGACCATTTTTCAAATTACACAAAATCATATTCTCAAATAACATTGGACTGACTTTTAAATATTACTGGGTCGAACACCTAAAATCAAAAAATTTATACGTACTATACTAGCTCTAGATCGGAGGATGAGTTAGCTATGAGGCTAGTTTGACCCGATTATCATTATTCGTATGGGTATTGGCCATTAGCTTGGAGCCCAAATGCATTGTTATTAACTTATTATTTTTTGGGTTGGATTTGAATTGAGTCCGATTTGTATCAAATCTAAATGAGTTTATGAAAAGCTTCAATCAAATGGTAGTACGAAGGTCAATCCAACATGCCAACAACATCTCACATAAGTCTAAATTTGGTGCTTAGATTTGCTAACTAATAAGCAACTTAGAGATGAGAAATTTTACAATGCTATATAGTATTGGTGCTATAGGTTTTTGTCTTTATGGTACAACTTAAAATTGTATATTTATGTTATGGTACAATTTCAGATTGTACCTATACTTTTTGTACAAATTCTTTTATGGTACAACTTGAAGTTGTACCTTTATGTGATGGTACAACTTCAAGTTGTAAAGTTGTACCATAACGGGCATAACATAATGGTACAAATCGCTTTATGGTACAACCTAAACTTATACATTTAATGTTATGGTACAACTTTAAGTTGTACATTAAAGCACCAATGCTATATAGCATAGTAGAAGTGCTCAATAGATTTGATGTAAACGTTAATGAAAAGGTTTGGTACGAGTGTGCGCCAAAATTAATATATAACCCAAAACTAAGTTTTTTTTTTTATCCGTAACGGGGGCTTCACATTTGTCTCCTCCATTTTGCTAGCTTTTTCATTAAAAAAAATCATGGTACAAGTTCAGCTATATCATAAAAAAATGGCAAAATTCATTTGCATAGCCAAAACTTTGACGATTGTGACAAAAATAGCCAGATTTTTTAAAGTTCGATGACAAATATAGCCATTTCCGTTACATAATTTGACAGTGTCAATGACACCGTTAGTCTATTTAACGGACAGTTGATGTGGTTGCCACCTCACCATGTCTTTCCTTCCCACCTCACCATCCATTGACAGGTGGGATGCCACGTCACATTAAAAATTTAATTTTTTAACAAATTATTTTTTAAAATTTTTTATTTCATATTCTTTCCCCTGACTTCATCTTCACCAACAAAACCTCTCTCCCACTCCTGTCTCTTTCTCCCCTCCGGTCCAACCTCTCTCTCTCTGTATCTATCTCACCCTTTCATTCACCCAAGCCCTCTAACCATCATCTTCAACCTCCGACCAGTAAATCCAGAAAATGATGCCTCCTCAAAATGACCCAATTCAAAACCTGGAATCCAACCCTACGATCTCGCTGATAGAATCGATTCCACTCTGGGTCCTCTCTCGGCTCTACCCATCTTCTTCCTCTGTCTCGGACTCACCAATAAAATTAATGTCGTCCACGCCTTCATCTACCTTTTCCTTCTTTCTAGCTCCGCAAGAATCGATCTCAATCTTCTCCCTGAAACCCTCCACCTTCTTCCTTTTCTCTTCTTTCCACAAGATGTACATCCAATCTTCTCATCGAAACTCCTCCGCCATCACTCCAGATCGACGACAACACTCATCGACGAACACACCCATCCAGCCGATCCACCCTCCGTCGAGTCACCCCTCAATTCAGTCCGGCTCGTCTCCCCGATTCACTCCTCCATCTCCGTTCCGGCTTCGACAAAGGCAACCATCCATCATCTTGCTGGCGGCAAAGACAACCGCTCATCCTCTTCTCTCCTCTTCTCGCTCTGGCATGGCATGGCGGCTTCTGACGATGCTGGTCTGTGGGAGATTTAGGGATTTTGGGATTTGGGTCGCTTGATCTGCCATCTGGGTCGCACCACTAAGAACGACGACATCTTTGGGGCTTCTTGGCTTTATCATCGTCTCCTCTGTCTCAGACTCACAGATCGAGGAAGCAAGGCCGATCTGGAGAGTTAGGGATTTATGGGTTTTTGGATATTTGATTGTGTGATTTGGGGTTTGATCTGAAAATGGTAGGAAGAGATGGCGACGATTTTGTTTCTGAATTTTTGGGTTTATGTTTTCTGGGCAGAAAAGAGGCCGTCAAGATTTGAGGCAAAAACTACTTTTCACGGCAGCTGCCGATAGTGGGGGACTGGGGAGGTCGTCGGGAGAGAAGAAGGAGAGAACGAAGAGTGATGAGGGGACTAGGGTTGAGCACTTAATTGTTTGTCGTTTGGGTTATGGAAGGCTTCAATCCTAGTGATTGCAGAAGAGGAAGCTTCTGGTAGGAAGTATTGTTGAAGATGAACAGGCGGTGGTGGTGGGGAGAAAGACATTTATTTATTTTATTGTTTTTATGATTTTTTTTTTAATTTAATTTGATAAAAAATATAAGTATAAAATTTTAATTATTTTCCACCTAACAGTATGTTTTAATAAAATATGCCACGCCAACCACTGCTGTTAGTCCATTCAGCACGTTAACTAACACCGTCAAACAATTGGACGGAAGTGGCTATTTTTGGTATTTCGCCAAAAGTGTCTATATTTGGCAAAACCGTCAAAGTTTTGGCTATACAAGTGTATTTGGCCTAAAAAAATAAAAAAAGTAAACAGGTAAAACTAGGTATTAAGTTTTAAATTTTAATTAAATTATAAATCAAGCACTAATGTTATATTGTATTGTAAAATTACTCATGTGATTTTTGTTTGTATGTGGAAAATTAGGGGATGGATAGTTGGATATTTCCAAAAATATGGTGGAGGCATGGAGTGGTGGGCCGACAAATTTGTGGTGGAAGTCTGCCTCCCAGAATCTCTTGAAGATTCTAACTTGCCTCCTCACTTATTTAGCAAAAAGGGTTTCCTAGTCAAAACTTTGAGCTACATTACATACATGTTCCACATAAATTGTTTGTTATTTCAAAAATAAATGTCAACAAGCTCAGGATGTGGCTTCTTAAATTTCAAGAAAATGAGATGGTTAAAATCACGTTTTAATCCTTAATTATCAAAGACGGACATATACGGCGAATGAAATATGTGGTAGTTGAATGATAAGAAATATGACCTAATGAAGTTAAAAAAAAATTTGGCTGCAATATTGGCCTCTCAGTGGGTTTACTCCAAACGAACGTCCCAGTTGACACAAAAGCGTCATGAGGCATCTGATCTCCGCCATTGTCAATTAGACATGGTTGCTTCAATTACTTGCTTGCACGGATAATGTCATAATGGAAGCCCCCAAGGTTCAAGGAGCCTCTATATCCTCTGTTTGTTATGGTACAATCCGGGAGTTCAATTGGCCTCGTTGATGTTAGCGAAAAATGGGCTATTCCCACTATGCTGAGCCCATTTTGGCCTTTCCACTTTTTTTTTACTAACGAGCCTGCTCAACTTATTTTCTTCTTCTGAATAGCTACCTAAACTTCGAACTTATTATTAATCATACCATTTTCCGTCATTTTGTTGTTAAATACTCGTTAACATGCATGAAAATGACCAAAATAATTCAAAGAAAAAATCTACCAAATTGAACTTTGTTTAGCTTCACTAACGTGAAAGCCTTTCTCCTAAGATGAATACAAATTCCCTATATTTCATCAAATCGTGACCTAAGCCTCTTTTCATTTTATGCATCTCATTGTCGAGCACTGGTTGAATTTTCTTCAATAACTAGAGACGGAAGAACAAACTGAGACGACTCATCTTTCCTGTCACAACTAAAACGTCCCAAAAAAGCTGCATCATTTTGAAACTCTACTGTAACCAACACATTTTTTCTAAAAGGGTTTCACCTCGATTAAATTGGAGGACATTTTGGTCGTTTCTTATGTGCTTTAAAGGGATTAACACCAAATTTACAGAAAGGTTACAATTAGATGGAAGATTGAACATTGAGGTAACACGAGCACTTCTATTATGCTATAAAGCATTGATGCTTTAATGTACAACTTAAAGTTGTTCCATAATGTAAAATGTATAAGTTTAGGTTGTACCATAAAGGAATTTGTATCCTTATGTTGTGGTACAACTTCACAACTTGAAGTTGTACCATCACATAAAGGTACAAGTTCAAGTTGTACCATAAAAGAATTTGTACAAAACAATATAGGTACAATCTGGAATTGTACCACAACATTAAAGGTACAACTTGAAGTTGTACCATAAAGACAAAAACAAATAGCACCAATGCTATAGAGCATTGTAAAATTCCTCGAGGTAACACATCTTCTAGCCAGAAGTAACGTGGAGCTGCCAGCACCAAACAAAACTGGGGGCCCAATAAACATCTTCGTGGATCAAAACCGGAAAAGCCCACGCGCTCACAACCTATCAACAGCTCTAATTCTATCCCCAAATTTCTCATCTTCTCCACATCCTCCGCCAATCCTTCTCCCATTTCTTCCACAACCAATGATGCTCCTCCGTAGCGCCGCCGTCTCCTCCTCCGCCACCGCCGCGAATGTTCGCCTTACCGCCGCCACTCACTCCTCCCGAACCCCTCGCCGGACGACTACCATCAATTCCCTCTCCGTAAAAGCCAAATACGCAATCTCCAACGAGGACCTCGAGTCCCGCGGCTTCCTCCTCCGGCGAACCGCCGCCGACCTCGACCTGGACCAGCTGAACGCCGTGTTCGTCCGGGTCGGGTTCCCGAGGCGGGACCCGGATCGGATCAAGGTGGCGCTGGACCACACCAGCTCCCTGCTGTGGGTGCAGGACAAGCGGAGCGGGTGGCCCGTTGCCTTCGCCCGGGCCACCGGCGACGGGGTGTTCAACGCCATAATCTGGGACGTGGTGGTCGACCCGTCGTTTCAGGGGATCGGGTTGGGGAAGGCGGTGATCGAGAGGCTGGTGGATGAGATTTTGGAGCAAGGGATTGTGAACATTGCGCTGTATTCGGAGCCCCGGGTTCTCGGGTTTTACCGCCCGCTGGGGTTCGTTGCCGACCCGGATGGGATCCGCGGGATGGTGTTCTCCAGGAGGAATAAGAAGTGAATGAATGGTTCAGGTTATTACACGTGGCCGTCTCGTTCTTCTTTTCTTTAGTTTTTAACATTATTTTTTTGTCCATTTAATTCTCTTTTTCGTTTTTTGGTTTGCGAGTAATTGAGAGAAATCCTAGCAAGTAGGGGTGTTCAAATGGTTACCATGGTTATAACCAAACCAAATAAGGCTAAATTCCATTAACCATGGAATACAATATCATAACCAAACCGTCCAAACTAATACAACAACCAAATTAACCAAACTAAAGTTTAATCGGTTTGGTTAATTGGTTAACCAGATTAACCAATATAAAATCACATTATCATTGACGATGAAAATTTTTCGGTTAATGCAATAATTCGCAATTTATATAATGAATAAAACATAACAATCAACACGTAGTTATAGTTGACCCTTAACAAAAATACATGCAACTAAGACAATTATCTTACGATTAGTATAGAAGTATTCACCTAACAAAAATTTATGACAATGGTATGGGTTAATGAATTGTTGTGTTTGTGTAAATTGACTTAGTCTCTTAGCAATTATCATAGGCTGGAAATGACCTTCCTTTCAAGTTTTCATCCATCATAATGTATGAAATTTATCTAAATTAGGCGTCAATATGTTGTGGTCTACATTTTACATATACAAATATACACTATATGAGCAATATTGAGCTTTATATTTTATGAGTCTAAAAGGGATGAACGTTAACTCTTGAGTGGTTATGCAAAATATTAAGTATGTGTATATAATATATGTTAGATAATGACTAATTACTTAACTGGTTAATTTGGTTTGACTGGTTAGGAGTGTCTGAAACCAAACCAAACCACCTAAACCAAACAAGCTAAAAACTTTAACCAAACCAAACCAATTATCCAAATTAACCAAACCAAATAATCCAAATAATACCGGTTAAAACGGTTACCATGGTAACCAAACCGTTTGAACACCCCTACTAGCAAGTGAACCCAAATCTATCCAATTGTCTCATATATAGCTAAGGTGACAAATGCCCATATCAGAACCATCTTTCAACTGTACCTCAATGACACTATATATCTTCGCTAAGTAGGTAGATCTTGAAACTTGTAGGCCAATAATTTGCAACCTCAATTCAACACAACATTACCATCCGCGTCTACATAAAACGTTGTGAGCATTGGCGCAATCATCATTATCACTGACATCAACATCATATTGAATGTTTGTGAACACTAATTTCTTCTGATCATCTCAGTTACCCGCATCTCGACCTTAAGCTCCGTGATAATGAGTTAATGACCGTGCAATGATGATTTATAAATTAAGGGATTTCCTATGGTAACTTGAAGTAAGGTAACTTGAATTTTTGTACCTGCTATAGCAGGTTTCACAGGTTGTATTACGTAAAACACAATAGGCATTACGTAATGGTTACGTAACATATGATAATCTTACATAACAGTTGTAAAAGGTCATTACGGAAGCCTTACGTAATAGAATGTGTCTTTACGTAATGAGTATTAACCTCGCATTACGTAAAATGCAAAGTCATTACGGAAGCCTTACGTAACGCTACTGAATTAACTGTTACGTAAGAAATAACTGTCGTTTCGTAACCTTTACGTAATGGGAGGTCTTTTTACGTAATGAGTCTTAACCTTGAGTTACGTAAAGTGCTAAGTCATTACGGAAGCCTTACGTAACGCTTCCGATTTAAGTGTTACGTAAGAAATAACTATCATTCCGTAACCTTTACGTAGTGAATGTGTATTTTACGTAACAGTTGTAAAATATAATTACGGAAGCCTTACGTAGTAGAAGGTCTTTTTACGTAATGAATATTAACGTCATGTTACGTAAAGAGCTAAGTTATTACGGAAGCCTTACGTAACACTTCTAATTCAATAAGAATTAAAAAAGGAAATGTTAAAATATGGAAAGACAACTAAATGTGAAAAAAGGAAAGAAAAAATTGAAAAAGGTAACTTGGGTATGTGGTGACCGGCAACTCATGTTGCCATTTATTTTTATAGTTAACTTTTTATTTTTATTTCTTTAATTAATGGTTTAAAATAAGTGTGATCAATTTTAACGGTTTAGATCTATACAAGTTACCTAACTTAAAATTATATCCAAATTACTGTAGGAGATCCATAAATTAATACTCATCGCCGAAACACCACTCTTCAGAGCCCGAGGATTGGGTAACCATACATCAGCAACTCATTGTCTGGACTAGTGATCATGTAGCTAAGATGAGTAACGGGATTGTCATATCAAAACCAGAAGTTCTACATGAGAGCAAATAAATCATTGGTGCATCCAAAAAGCTTACAATTCTGTTCTGTAATATAGGGATGAGCTTTGGTTTGGTTCAAACCTAAACGAACTACAACATACCGATACTTTGATTACCTTCAAAGTTCAAACCGATTTCGAACCGAAATATTATCGGTTTAGAATCGAAAACCCGATAAAATCGAGACCTCCCGTTCCTCTTAATGCAAATCTCACAAAATTCCCCTTCTTCTTCCCCTCGATCCCCATAACCCATCTCTCACTCTATAAACTCACTTCTTCAATTCCGAGCACTATGGGAGGAACCATTATTTCTTCTTCTCAGGGGCGGATACATGGGCCTCTAGGGGTGTCCCGGGACACCCCTAAAATTTGGGGAAACGATTATCCAACCTCCGATAATAGTTTCGTATGGGTATACAAAATATAATTGGTAATTCGGGACACCTTAACATTTGAAAAAATGATTATCCTACCCTCGATAATAGTTTGCTTATGATTAACAAAATATAAGTGGTAGTCCGTGTTATTCCAGCCTAGGACACTACTATTATCAAACATATTCTAATTATGTTGCTACTCATTTGTTATTCTATTTTAAACATCATGCAACAGTAAAACGCTATTTCTTTATCCCCAACTATTTTCAATACCTAATAATTAAACTACGTACACGCTACCCTTAATTTTGAATTGATTTTATGGTTACATGGCAAGTGTTGAAAGAGTCTTTTCTACTTCGAGCTACATTAAGAACAAGGTTAGAAATCGAATATGTGATAAGTTCGTGAAGTATTGTCTAGTAGGATATGTAGATTTTTTTTTAACAGTGCAGACACGGAGTTTATTTATATTATTTTTTCAAAATATGAAAACACATCATGAATTTTAATAAAAAATTTATACAAGTATGATATTTTTAATATACGCATTTTTTAATTTATTATTTAATTTAATTTTTAAGAGGACACCCCTGTAAAAATTTTCTGAATCCGCCACTGCTTCTTCTCCTCTTCTTTCTCGTTGCTTCCATTGGTGCATTGCCAGCTCACTTCCCTAAACACCACAGCCACCAATCTCAATATTTCGCTTCCCCTAATTCCACCACCAACGGCCAAATCAACTCAAACTTCGTCGTCCCGCGCCATGATCTGAGGGGTGAGGGGGAAAGGTTTGGGCCAAGGCCCGAGGTTAGGTACGTTGAGGAGTGAGGGTGAGGTCAGATATGTGGGCTGGATAATTTTTGGTTGTTTGGTTTGGTAATCGAAATCTCGGTTCGGTCGATAAGACTCTGGTCGAACTAACCACATTTTCTTTCCAAATTTCAAAACGAATAACTTTAATTTAGTTTTGGGTTGATTTTGAACGATTTTGGATTGGTTCAATTTGGGTTTACCGAATTGGATGTCCATCCCTAATGTAGTGGGCGATCCACCAGTGAAGGACTGAGAAATTGAGGAGTTAGCTCGTTTCATTAATTGGGCTTAGGCCTCTCTTTCAGGTCCGTGTAATAGGGCTGGTAGACTCACGGTAGCCAATATTAGTTTTAGTTTCGGTCTTTGGGCTTATTTTTTGAGGTCCGCCGAATCTCATCAACTACTAGGGAAGTAGGGATGATCGCAATGGGAAGGGTCGAGTGCGAGTTTCCCCTATACCAACTCTTAACCCGTCGGGTAGAGCTTTTTAAAATACCCGACCAAATAACCACCAGGTATGAAAATTATATAACCATACCCTACCCACCGGGTAATGTCACGGACCAACTTGGCCGTGCGGCACTTAGCACTCAAGTCTCGTTAGAGCGCTAAGTCAGCCTTGCTCGTATTCACTCAATCTCACAAGTGTTAGAGAAAACTCTATAGATGGAAATCTCTCAATTTCTGGATGAATGAAAAGTGGTGGAGAGGGCTGCTTATATAGGCATCCTCTCCACTAAGTACAATGTACATGGCCGTCATAAATGAACGAACCTAGATAGTCCCCCCATACATGAACCAGCCCCATACATGAATGTAATAAATGAGATACATGAATAAAGATAGAAAAGGGGGATGCATGTACATTGGTGCATGAATCGGAAGATGCATGCACGTACTTGCATCGTTCTAGAATGCTCTAGAATCTTCCGCGTAACATTCTCCCCCACTCAATCTCGCGACGCCCTCGTCGCGGACTCCGCATGAAATGCCTCGATCAAGTCTTTGTGACGCCATAGCGAAAGCTCCTTCTCCCATGTGATGTCGCTTTCTGGCCGCCCCTTCCACTTGACAAGATACTCCGCGTAGCTTGGATGAACCCCACGCCTAGGCACAACACGATGAGCCAAGATCTCCTCCACGTCGTGCTCATGTGTTGTAGTGACGAGTGTTGGTGCTCTCGTCGACTCCTTCCGCGCTCCATCTTCCTTGTCTTCATGATATGCCTTCAATTGACTCACATGGAAGACGGGGTGAATCTCCAAGTGCGATGGCAACTCAACTTTGTACGCCACCGTGCCAATCCGCTTCAAATCGGAATGGCCCTTCATATCGTCGCAGCAGCCCCTTGTGCACATTTTTGAGGTGCTTGAATCGATGAGGGAAGAACTTCACCATCACCAAGTCTCCCTCCTCGAATTCCAAGTGACGCCGCTTCTTATCCGCCCACTTCTTCATCTTCTTCGTTGCTCGAGCGAGATAAGACTTCGCCAACTCCATCTTCTCGTGCCATCCTCGTGCAAACTTGTAGGCAGATGGGCTATTGCCCTTGTACCCCGTCGTCACCGTATTAGGTGTCAACGGCTGCTGACCCATCGCCAACTCGAACGGGCTCATGCTCGTGGCTTCGCTTCGATGTAAGTTGTAGGAGAATTGGGCTACATCCAATAGCTTCACCCAATCCTTCTGGTTGGCACTCACATAATGCCGCAAGTAGACCTCCACCAAAGCATTGACCCGCTCGGTTTGCCCATCCGTTTGAGGATGAAAGCTCGTGGAGAAGTTCAGATCGGAGCCCATCATCTTGAACAACTCCCTCCAAAACTTGCCGGTGAAGCGGGCATCTCTATCGCTGATGATGCTAACCGGGATGCCCCAATACTTCACAACATGCTTGAAAAACAAGCGGGCTGCATCCTCGGCCGTCATGTCTTTGGGCCCTGCGATGAAGACGCCATACTTCGAAAATCTGTCGACGACGACCATGATGGAGCCACACCCTTCGACTTTGGGAAGGCCGATAATGAAATCCATGCTCACGCTTTCCCAAGGCCGTTGTGGAGTGGGTAATGGCTCCAACAAGCCCGCCGGACTCCGCTGCTCCATCTTATCTTGCTGGCAAACAAGACAAGTCTTGACGTAGAGTTCCACGTCGTCCTTCATACGAGGCCAATAGTAAGCCTCCTCGATGAGAGCTTGTGTGCGCTCAATGCCGGGATGACCAGCCCACTTGGAGTCGTGGCACTCCTTCATGATCTCCCTTCGTAGGTTGTCCCACCGCGGCACGAACACTCGCTCCCCCTTAGTCACGATGAGTCCGCCTTTCATCCAAAACCGCCGAGTCTTCCCTTGCTTGATGTACTCGACCACGGTTTTGGCGAAGGGGTCGTGGCTAAGGCCTTCTTCAATCCTCTCCTTCAAGGGGAATTGCGGCTGGCTTATGGCGGCAAGTGCGCTCTTTCGGCTAAGAGCATCGGCAACAAAGTTGGCTTTCCCCGGCTTGTACTCCAGCACAAAGTCGAACTCCGCGAGGAAATCTTGCCACCTTGCTTGCTTGGGCGTGAGCTTCTTCTGTGTGAGGAAGTAACTCGTCGCCACATTGTCCGTCTTTACAACGAACTTCGACCCAAGCAAGTAATGCCTCCACGTTCTCAAACAATGGACCACCGCTGTCATCTCCTTCTCTTGCACCGCATATCTTCTCTCGGCCTCATTGAGCTTGCGGCTCTCAAAAGCAATGGGGTGCCCTTCTTGCATCAACACCCCACCGATTGCAAAATCGGAAGCATCTGTTTGCACTTCGTACGCCTTGGTTGGATCGGGAAGTGCTAGCACCGGCTCCTTCGTCACCGCATCCTTCAAGGCTTCAAATGCTTCGCGGCACCGATCCGACCATTCCCAAGCCTTGTTCTTCTTTAGAAGATCCGTCAAGGGTGCTGCAAGAGCGGAGTATCCCTTGATGAATCTCCTATAATAGTTGGCCAGGCCGAGGAATGATCGCAACTCGGTGACCCTCGTCGGTGGCTCCCATCCTTGTATCGCCTCCACCTTGGCCTCGTCCATCTTTAGCTTGCCTCCGCCAATGATGTGGCCGAGGAAAGGAACCTCCGCTGCTGCAAACGTGCACTTCTCCTTCTTGACGTAGAGCTCGTTGTCTCGAAGGACTTGAAACACTTGTCGCAAGTGCTCGGCATGCTCATCGAGTGTGTTGCTGTACACCACGATGTCATCCAAGTACACCACCACGAAGCGATCCAAGAACGGCTCGAAAACTTGGTTCATCAAGGTGCAAAAAGTAGCAGGAGCGTTGTTAGTCCAAAAGGCATAACAAGGAACTCGTAAGAGCCATACCTCGTGACGCAAGCGGTCTTTGCCTCGTCCCCCTCGGCGATCCTCACTTGGTAGTACCCCGAGCGAAGATCAAGCTTCGTGAACCACTTTGCTTCTCCGAGTTGATCAAACAAGTCGCCAATATTGGGGATGGGCCACTTGTTCTTCACCGTGAGCTTGTTAATAGCTCGATAATCGATGCACATCCGCAACGATCCTTCTTCTTCTGGAACAAAACGGGTGCTCCATAGGGTGATTTCGAGGATTGGATGAAGCCAGCATCCAACAACTCCTTGAGTTGCTTCCTCAATTCCTCCAACTCGGGAGGAGCCATGCGATAAGGTGCTCGTGCTGGTGGCGTCGCCCTTGCTCAAGCTCGATCTTGTGATCGACTTCTCTTCTTGGCGGGAGCTTCTTTGGTAGTTCCTTTGGCATCACATCACGAACTCCTCCAACACGCCCTCGATGAGAGGTGTTGCCACCGAGCCTCCTTCTTCCTTCGCTCGCAAAGTGACAAGGAACGTGGGTTCATTCCTCTTCATTCCCTTCACCAACTGCATGGCCGATAGTGCTCTCTCGGCCCTTCTTCGCGCAACATCTTCACCGCGCAAAACTTGTCTCCCTTGTCAAGGCAAAGAGTGTTGGAACTCATTGCCATCACCGCGCCCTCCTTCTCCATGAAATTGACGCCAAGAATGACCGGATGTCATCCATAGTGATGACGCTGAAGTCGGCAACACCTTCCCATCCTTCGATCTTCAATGGCACGTTCTTAGCAACGCCATGGATGGGTATTGCCTCCGAGTTGACGGTCTTGAGCGATCCTTGCCTCTTCTCGTAAGCGATCCCCAAGCGCTCCGCCTCCTCCACTCGAAGGAAGTTGTCGGTCGCACCGGTGTCAACCAATGCTTTTGACTCGCCTCCCTCGAATTGGGTGATTACAAAGAATCTCCCCTTGCTAACTTCGTTGGCGCCGGACTTCGCCGCGCCTAGTCTCCGCATGGAGCCTATCTTCCCTTCGTCTTCCCTAGCATTCTCCTTGGTCTCCCCTTCTTGTTTCTCCAAGGCTGCTAGCTTGCTCTTCTTTGGGCAATCTCGCACCTTATGTGGGCCGTTGCAAAGGAAACAAGACATGGGTTTGTCAAAGTTACCAGACCTTGCTCCCTTGCTCGAGCCTCCATGTTGGTACGAGCCTTTCCTTCTTTGGAGTGCTGCCGATGATCTCCTCCTTGCTCTTCGAGTTCTTCGACTCGCTCGGCCGCTCACTCTTCTTGTACTCCGTGAGAGCCTCTGCCGTTGCTAAGGCAGTAGCAAGCAAGATCTTGCACTCCACGCCTCTCGAGCTCCAACTTCGCCCAAGGTTGCAATCCGAAAAGGAAGTTAAACAAAGCCTCCTTATCCGGCAGATCGGGGATCTCGAGTAGCAATTCCGAGAACTCCTTGACATAGTCACGAATTCCGCCGGTGTGGGTGAGTCGTCGAAGCTTTGCACGAGCCTCCATTTCGACATTCTCCGGGTAGAATTGTCTCTTGATTTCCCGACGGAAATCCTCCCATGTGTCCATCGCACATGTGCCTCTCTCATATCACCTTGCTTCCTTCTCCACCAAACCATGGCCGTGTCGACCAAGTAAAGGGAGGCAGTACGCACCATGACTTCATCATCATTGATGCCCGAAGCCTTGAAATATTGTTCTAGGCTCCAGAGGAAATTCTCTAATTCCCTCGCATTCCTCGACCCACCGAAGTTTTTAGGCCTTGGAACATCTACTCGTGGTGCGGATTGAGTCGCGGCAGGCCCGTTAGCCACGGCTCTTTTGACGAGATTGAGCTCTCCTCGAAGCTCGTCAAATTCTTCCTTTGCTTCGTCAAGCTGGCCTCGAACTGTCTCCCTCAAGGCGTCGATGGCGTTGGTGATGATGGTCACAAACTCGTCTCTGAATGCTTCAATCCCACCTCCAAGCCTGACATTCGAGTGCCCATGCCTTGCATGTCGTCCTTCGAAGTCTGCACCACTCCGCTGACTTGATCGAATTTCAACTCCATGTCCTCGAACAAGGATGTATGCTTGGCAATCTTCGTTTCCGCTCTTGAGCCTCTCCTCGATCGCCACCAAAGGCTCTCGAGTTGATCTATCACGATTCTTCCTTGCATTTGGATCCTTCTTCTCCTCACGACCGCGATGTTCCTCATTGTTGAGAACTTCGCTTCCGGATCCAGCCATCTCCTCGAGGTTCTTTCTCACTTGATGAGCTACGACCTTGGCTTCTGATACCACTTGTCACGGACCAACTCTTGGCCGTGCGGCACTTAGCTCTCAAGTCTCGTTAGAGCGCTAAGTCAGCCTTGCTCGTATTCACCTCAAACTCACAAGTGTTGAAGGAAAACTCTATAGATGGAAATCTCTCTATTTCTGGATGAATGAAAAGTGGTGGGAGAGGGCTTGCTTATATAGGCATCCTCTCCACTAAGTACAATGAAACATGGCCGTCATAAATGAACGAACCTAGATAGTCCCCCCATACATGAACTAGCCCCATACATGAATGTAATAAATGAGATACATGAATAAAGATAGAAAAAGGGGGATGCATGTACATTGGTGCATGAATCGGAAGATGCATGCATGTACTTGCATCGTTCTAGAATGCTCTAGAATCTTCCGCGTAACAATACCCAGCGGATTGAGTTGGGTTTGATTTTTCCAAACCAAATAAATTTTACCCCAATTTTTTTATTGATAAACTCATTGATTAGAGTATAGGTTTGGTAAAAACCCGACCCATTATCATCCCTATATACAGATTACAGATTCATCTACGAAGCTAACTGAGATAAGAGATAATTACAAGGCTGATTTTTTTTTTTAATAAATTAAATCAAATAATTATTTTTTTATTCATACATATTTCACACATCTTGGAAACCTAATCGACCACCGTAATAAACTACGAACTTTTAACGTTACTTTCCATGCAATTCACGTTTGTAGTATATACGTCTCTAACACATTAAAAAAAGAACTATCCACAGAGCTCTTCCTGCACCAATTCCTCGAACCTCTCCATCGCCGGAACCGGCAGACCAACGAGCACATTGAAGCTCCCTTTCTCCGTCGGATGCCTCAAAAACACGATCGTGCGTTCACTCTCCACCGGCTCGCTCAAAAACGGCTCCCCCCACCCAAAATCCGTCGCAGAGAACGACAAGCCCGACCACTGCGACACCGTGATCACGCCGTATCCATCAAACCGCCTCTGATCTCCCGTCTTCGTCGCCGCCGCCTCGAGGTAATCGATCGTCGACCTCAAAACCTTGTCGTTCACGCTTCGAACCGCCTCCTGGATTCTCGCCACGGCGTAGGAAAGCGGCTTCTTGACCAGCTTCCCCGCCAGGCTGTGCGCCGGGGCGAACTTTATCGCGTTCCCAAAATACCCTTTCGGCAACGGCGGCGAGAATTTCCCACGTGTGTTGACCACCAAGAGGATTCTCGTCAGCTGATTTGGATTCATTTCGAGGGCGCGAGTTCGGGCTCGCCACACGAAGGCGGCGAGGGCTTCGAAGGTGGAGCAGGGTTTGATTGGACTGGTGGATTCGTGGGTTGTTTTCGATTTTGCCGTTTGGATCATTTGTGGGGTGAATTTGATGTATTTGGAGACGGTGTCGTCTTTGTTGTTGATTGTGGTGGTGGAGGGAGAGGGAGAGGATTTGTCTTCGATGGGGATGAATTCCGGGTGGAGGAACTCGATTTTCGGCGGGATTCGAGCTTCGAGGATTGTCCTGTTGATGAACGGCGGGACGGACAACGGCAGTCCTCGGGCCGTTTCGGCCCAGGAGACGATGAATTCGACAGCGGCCTGGCCGTCGACGAGTACGTGATTGAAGGAGATTCCCAGCACGAATCCTCCACATTTGAACTTGGTCACCTGATGTTTAAGAAAAGAGAACCAAAATTAATATTGTGGTCATACAGTGGCGGGATAGCATTTCAAACCATTCATGTCCTTTTTTTCATAACGTAAATATATAAGTATCTAATAAAAGAATTATTTAATAAAAAAGAATTACATCCAAATAATTCATTCATAAATTAAAAATAATCGATTATACAATCATACTTTCCAGAAACAACTACGAAGGAATTTCATACTGTGAAAGAAACGCAAAAACATTCGTTGTCTACACTATTATATAAGTCTGTTTCAATGTATCTTACTAAATAAGTATTAGTAAACTGGTCGCCAAATCGACTTAGAAACTTAATATAACTCAAAACTGAAAAAATGCTCTTTTTACACTTGCAGTTGTAATTGGTAGATCAAAACTAGTGGGATTGTTGTTGTTGCTAGACAATTTTAGGGTTATTGGGGAAAAGATCGAATAGGCATAAGGAAAAAAGAGACCCGGCTAGGTCTTTATTACAATTGGAATTTCGTTTATAGTATAATAAAATTAATTTTATGTCAATTTTGTTCAAGTAATGAGTTGTGTTGTAGTGACAAAGTACTCTAATACTACCTATAAGTGTTGTGTTCCATTACCGATATAAATATATATGGTGTATTTTTGTTCCACCGAAAGTATAGTACGGAGAGAAAGTTATGTGACGGAGAGGAGACCAAAATTTGTGTACCTGAGCCATTAGAGGGATCTCGAATTTGTTCCTCGCGCCAGGAACATCATATAGAACCAGCTTGCCACGTGTGGCCTTATCCGGCTTCGAGAAGTCCACGTCATCCAGCGCACAATCCGCCTCGGCCTCCACGAACACAACCCCCTCGCCGGTGCAGCTCACCGCGAGCCTTCCTTCCGGCGAGACGACAAGCCGGCCGGCGAGAGGGTAGTAGTGGACGAGAACCTTGCTCAGCGCGTTCCTGATCACCTCTGCGGCGGATGGACCGCCGGACTTGAAGCAGTAGAGCGTGCGGGTGAGAACCTTGGACAGGTCGCCGTCGACGTTGGAGAGGAAGTAGACGCTTCCTTTGTTGTTCTCCGCCGCCGGCGAGACCAAAGTTGGCTTCCCTTTCTTGACTTGGAAGGACTTGTGTGGGTTTTGTTTCCCGTTGTGAACTTTCCCGACCATTTAGATTTATTTTTTGCTTGGGGATTTTGGTTTAGGAGTTGTGTTGATTGGTATTTAGTATACGATGTAATGTTCTTTGATGACCTTGATTGTGGCCGTGGTTTGGAAATATATAGGGAAATATTACTTTGATAATGGAGGAATTCAATACAATATAACCTCATTGTTTTCAATGCGTGTTTTGACAATTATTTTTATTTTATTATATCATGCTAAGATTACTATGGTCCATAAGGTTTGACCACTAGTCTAAGTTTGAGTAGTTGCAATATTAAACTTTAGAGTGGAGAGAATCTGCAACTCATCGATCGATCTCGAAAGAGAGTATTGATAACTTGATATCTTACCGTCGTATTAGTTTTCAAATTTGCTCAACACACATATACATATGTTATAATTATCCCAAAGTCAAATATTAAGTGAGGTTGTATTTCTTCTCCTAAATTAAACGTAAATGCACCTCTAAATCTAAGCGTACGACGAATGACAATACAAATTTTATGTATGTTCATATTATAATTATCCAAGACAAAAAATTAAGAGAGGTTGTATTTCTTATCCTAAACTATATGCATTCGTACCTCTAAATGTAAGAGTATGAAAAATGACCATACAAATTTAGTCAATGTGGTATTGAATTAAATGAACTGATAGCTATAGACTACACCAAAGCAAATTAGTTAGGAAATATAATTTGGTTTTTCTTCCCAGCTATTGGTTATGAATGATAAATTGAGAATTTATTTATAGTATTGGTAAAGGATCCAAAAATGTAAGGACAGAAACCAGTATATTTGGATCAAAAGAGGTAATTAATTTATTTGTTTATGTAATGCTTTTGACTTTACGAAGGTGGAGATATCAAAAGTGGTCCGGCCAAAACATTCTAATTTACCAAGGTTTTGGTGTTTGTCCAAAACCCAAAATTAGGTTCAGGATTAATGCAGTGTAATAGCTCGTTGGCTAAGATAAAACCGAGGGCTTCGCCAACGATAGCGGAAGATTGTTTGATAGATTTGGTACTCAAATCCAAAGCATGATGAATTTTAGCCAAATCCATTGTTTGTTGTCAGGTGTTAAATTTGTGGGGTCTACGGATTTGTTTCCCTTTTTTGGGTCCAAATCTGTGGACCCCACTGACTTGTAAATCCCACATATAATGGGGTGGGATTTGTAAATCCTTGATAGCTAGTTATATTTATAGCAAATCCATCATAATTATATCATCAAATCTATCATGCAAACAATAGACTCTTCAAATCCATGATGGTACAAATCCCTCATAAATGCAAAGGTTTTTTTGAGCCAAAAGGCCCAAAACCCTCATTTTTCAAATCCAACAAGCCAACGACCCCTAAGTCATCGTTTCCTTATATGGCTTTAATGAATGGTCACTAATCACCCAATAAGGGCTCATCTTACAAACATATTCCACAATGGATCAGTGCCACTCAACAACTAATAGATTTTAACCTATAGATCTCAAATTCGGATTTATTATATGATATTAGAATGGAGAGATGAAGAGAAGAAACTGACAATGACCAGCAACCATAGATCGCTTAACTCAGAGGCGATCAACTCATGATCGCTTTTGTTAGAATCGATTTACTTTTGATCGTGTTTGTCATAAACGATTAATGGATAGATCACTTTTGTCTCAAGCGATTTGCTCAAAACATGTGTTTTTTAAGAATTTTTATAAAAACCTACTGTTTTTGGGAAATTTTTTTAAGAACTAGTGTAATTAGGGGGAAATCCGGTATCTCATAGCATCACCTAAATATAATATATCATACTACATCATAATAATTGGCTTCATAGCGTCGAGACAACGAATATCCAAACCACATTAAGCTAGAACATTACATTAAAAAAAAAAAAACCACCTGAGAACATTAGGCTAATGACCCGGGTGCTGCATTACTACAACTCTGTCATTTTGATTTATATATAACCATGGCTTCTTTAGAAAGACGCTTATATTTCATTATCTCCTTCATGAACTCGATAACCTTTCCAGAGCTTAACTTACGCAAAGGCGGAATGTGAATCCTCTCGAGTACTGGAGCGGTGGCTAACACGAACTTCACGAGGTCGAGCTCGACCTGCGTACCAAGGCATTTCTCGATTCTGAACACTCTAAGCTTCTGCAGTAAACAATCACCGGATCCATGGCGGTACTCCGCTTCCAACAGGCTTCCTATGCTTGTTGTCGTCGCATCCCTATTTGCGGCGGGCTGACTTGGCTTGCTTCTGTGCAGCTACACGAGCATTTGTCATGTACTCAAGTTAGGCCAAAGACCATGATTTGCCCATATATATAGAACTTCTCTGTAGCCGGCAACAGAAACTAACCTTAATTGTTAGCTCACGCAAGTTGGGGGAACTGATGATCAGACAAACAAAAAAACGCGCCGTCTCCAAGCTTCTAAAGTCAAGATCCCAGGTATGGAGGCGTTTTAACCGGTGAAGAGGAGCAGGAAGCCTACTGGGGACATCACTAACACCTACAGCAATGTTCTAATTCAGAGACAAACCCAAATCCAAATGAGTACCAGAAAGAAACCGAAATAATGGAGAAAAGGTTATATAAGTGGGAGAACAGACAAACAAACTTACTTGTGGGAGTCCAAAGTCGACATGAAATTCTTTGAGTGCTGGGAGAGAAGCAAGCAAAGCTACCATATCTGCAGTCTTCTCGAAGTTCCAGCATAGTCTAAGACAAACTAAAAGAGGAGTACACTTGAAGCATATTTTCTGTGGATCCCTATACGAGAAACGGAACCATACCAGACGTGGAGCCACGATTTCAAGATTACTCGGACCATCACAATCCGTAACCCTCAACCTTTTAAGCATCGGGCACTTGAGAAGGAAATTCTCACAGAAATCAGAGGGCAGCGTTACACTCATCAACACGAGAGACATAAGCTTACCAAAACCCACAAACCACGATGGTTGTCCAAGTTCGCAATGCCTAAGTCTCAGCATGTTCAGTTGAAGACAAGTAAACAAGGAAGAATGTAACTTGTACTTCTGACCATCACCAGCAGCACAGGGAAGCGCGAACTCCTCGAGATGTCTTTGAGAAAGATAGAGAACGATTTCATCAATCGCATTCCCGTAGCATGACCTTAATCCGGGGAACGCAATCACAAACTTCTTTATTGGACCGTCATGGAGCAGCAGAGCTTTGAAAATGTTGAACATTGTCTTGTTCATCATGGAAGTTGATGTAGATCCACCCGGTCCAACGGGGAAGCTACCATCAAACACAAGTTCGGGGATACTTCTCCATTGATGCCTCCACTTTGTTGACAATATACTAGTTTTGGCAGCGTCTTTGATGGGTAACAACACCAGAATCCGATTTAGCACGTCCACGGGAAGGTTGGTAATTCTATCGACACTCGTTTCACGCACCCGCGCCATCCTTTCACTGCCTATATATATTCTTAGCAAAAATGCAAACAATTAACTCCTAACCAACTGGTGATACCATGAACTATCGACATCCCTAGCTTCTCAATTCTGCAAGTAGTACATAAGAGTGGGAAATTACCTTTTCTACAAAGGGTTATCTGCAAAACCCGAAAGGTTGAAACTTGAAACCGCCAACGCCCTGAACCTTTTTCCGGTGTTTCTTTACTGTTGATTAGCTAGGGCGTGAGCTAGAACGGGCTGGAGGAAGGCGTTTCGGCGGTCGATTTTCGGGTTGATGAAACCTTGCTGTCTCCCGCCATCTGCAGAGTAGGGATTGCGATGTTGACGAAGAACGGAGGAAAGGAGAGAGGGGAAGGGAGGAAGACTAAAAGTCGATGGTTTGGAGCTTGGACGATGTTCTGGGCTTGTGTTGGGGGATGTTACAGGCCTGAGCCCATTTTAATCAATACAGATCAAAGGGAAAATATGGGCTAGATATCTTGCTTGGGTTGTTCTAGTGGGCCGTTCTCAGTCCAGTGGTACTGGTAATGTCTAATATCTTTCTTACTGTATGGGCCGATCTCAGTCATTGGGAGCGCATCCGGCCTCCGGCGTCGAATCCATCATCTTCTCCGGCCGCCAGACCAGTCTCCATATATCCACCGACGACCCTACCAGCTCCGGCTGCCAATCATCCAATCGGATCAGATTCCGAATCCGGCGAAGTGAGCTATTGTCGGAAATTGTAAATAAGTGTTTTTTTAATCTTCAATGGGTGGATTGCCGAGGGAGAGAATGGGGAAGAAATTCGAGTCACTTGCGAGGTCATGTGGTGTCGTCATAATTTCCCTTCTCTTTGGCGCCTCCATCGTCCATAACATCTTCAAGCCTGATCTTGTATCCACTCCTCTCCCTTCCTAATTGCTTTTAGGTACTAAGCTTTGCCTTTAGTACGTATGTGCTTCCAAGCCTGTTTGATGAAATTCATGAGAGACTGAGGCTTTCATGATTTTGCATGGAGACAGAGTTTGCCTCAAGTGGAAAAGCAATCGACTTTTCTCTCCAGGTGCACTTGAACTGAAAAACCTTTCTATCTATGATTACTTGTTTGTTAGATTCTGTCTTCAATTTTCCCCTACTCTGCTGACTCGTCTCTGCCCGGTTTCTGGTTTAGTCTAAAGGACTAGGAGGATGATTTTGCTGATGAAAGTAGTCAGCTTCCTTTTAGACGCACACCACTTTGGAGCTTTGAAGCCAATGAATGTGCGTTGTTTTTGCACGGGACGTTTGCTCCAGCAAGTTGCTGGCTCCTTTGACTATGACAAACTTTTGCAACGTTGCATCCTGCGAGGAGCTAGAAAGCATGGCCTTTTGGCTCACTCTCATATGATAACAAGTGGGTTTGTCTCAAATCCTCATTTAAACACCAAATTAATCATCTTCTATGCAAAGATTGGTGATGCCAGAGCTGGTCGGGAAGTGTTTGATAGAATGACTGTAAGGAATGTTGTGTGCTGGACAGCTCAGATTTCAGGTTATGGGAAAAATGAGTGTTATGAAGATGCTCTGCTGCTGTTTTCAGAAATGCATAGAGTGGGGGTCAAGGCCAATCAGTTTACTTATGCTAGCGTGTTAAGGGCGTCTTCTCGTTTGCAATGTTTCAAGAGAGGGTTGCAAATACATAGTTGTGTACAGAAGAGTAGGTTTGTCAGCAATTTGTTTGTGCAAAGTGCATTGATTGATTTGCATTCTAAGTGTGGAAGGATGGAAGATGCTTGTTATTTGTTCGAGACAATGCTTGACAGAGATTTGGTTTCTTGGAATGCAATGATTGGTGGATATGCTGTTCAGGGTCTTGGTGATGATTCTTTTCGACTGTTTCGTGCCATGATGGCAGAAGGTATGAATGCTATACTTGCCAGTGATTTTGTTGCAATCGTGCTGCTTACTATTTTATATAAATGTATGGCCTTCCACTCCAGTCAGCTGGTTTTTGCTTAGTGTGTGTAGCCAAATCTAACCTATTATACTGACTTGTCATTCAATAGGTTTGCTACCTGATTGCTTCACTTTGGGGAGTCTTTTTAAGGTTTCTGGAAGAACTAGTGATTTCCTCAAAGTCAGTCAGGTACATGGATTCGTTGAGAAACTAGGTTTTGAAGGACACCTTGATTTGATTGGGTCAATTATCGATGCCTATGCAAGATGTGGGGGTCTAGAGAGTGCTAATTGCTTGTACAAGACTATGGAAGTGAAAGATTTAACATCTTGTACTGCGTTGATGAATGGATTCGCTCGAAACAACTATAGAACAGAGGCTATGAATCTATTCAAAGAGATGTGTAGGATGCAGCATATGAAAATGGATGACGTCATGCTGTGCTCGGTGCTCAATATGTGTGCTAATGCAGCATCATTAACAATAGGTAGACAGCTTCATGCCTTTGCTATTAAAAATAAACCCAGTTATGATGTGGCTGTAGGAAATTCTCTCATTGATATGTATGCAAAGTCGGGAGAAATTGAAGATGCGGACCGTGCTTTTGGTGAGATGAAGGAGAAAAATGTCATTTCATGGACATCGCTGATTAGTGGGTATGGAAAACATGGATATGGAAGCAAGGCAATTTCATTGTGTAAGGAGATGGAAGATGAAGGTTTAGTGCCGAACGACATTACTTTTTTGTCTGGTCTCTTTGCTTGCAGTCATTCTGGATTAAATAAGGAAGCATCAGAATTCTTTAATAGTATGATCAACAGACACAATATCCTACCGCGAGCTGAGCACTACTCTTGTATGGTTGATCTCTTTGCCCGTGTAGGGCAGTTGGAAGAAGCATACAGTACAATTTGTAGGAACAATATTACACCGAATTCCTCATTGTGGGGTGCCATTCTCGGGGGATGCTTATCATATGGTAACGTCGTCCTTGCTGAGACTGCAGCAATGCATCTCATCAATCTGAATCCTGACATTTCAGTCAATTATACAGTTTTGGGGAATATATATGCTACAGCTGGCCTATGGCACAAGAATTGCAAGATCAGAAACTTGATGACCCATAGAAAGTTGAAGAAGACTCCAGGCTACAGCAGTGTAGATTCTCCAAGGAGCATTTACCTTACATAACCAAGTTGAGGAGGGAAGCCTGGATGCTGCTGTCAAAACCTGTTTGTTACTCTTGTGGAAATAGTAAGTAAGCCAGTTAGATACAAGTATTCTTGATCATGTGATATACACTAAGTCTAGTCTAATGCATTACTTCTTTCTTATGTGTACATTTTACTGAGGTCCCTTGCGTGTATTGTTCTTTTATTTGTCTTCTTTGTTTGAAGGTTCTTGTATGTTGAACGGGCAACTTCCACGGAAACAAAGACGAGATTTCAGAAATGTTTTCCGGAAAGTGGGAATGCCATATTTTTGTGGTGGTTAATATCTTGCTTGATTTCCCAAGTTAGTTCTTATGTTATTCTAAGAACTATAGGTTTCTCGAGCTGAGTCAGTGGCAGACTGAGGCATCGGGGGTTAGTTGTTGGCATCAAGTGGAGGAGCTCCTTGGGCTCCAGGGTGACGTTAGGGCACCTAAGCCACATTTGGAGGATGCAGGGTGCCTATGGATGTGGTGATGCTTGATGTGCTTTGGTGGTCGGGTGGGTGAGATGTTCTAGAAAGCGTCTCATTAAGGAGCTCTCACATGACCTCAATCAACTATATAGCCAAAGGTGCAATGGCCCCCGAGGATGCGATCGGCACCAGGACCAAAAAATTTGGCCAAGCACCCTGTGGTTGTTTGGCCCAGGTCTGGTCTTCAGGTACTCATGGGTTACTGAGAATTATATGCAGTATGTTAAGTGGAAGCTCTTCAACCAGATTTCAGCTCCGCTTTAGAGGTTCTCGCCACTCAGGTAATCTAATTTCTAGGAGCAATCATTTACTTTTCAGTCAGATGTTTGAATGAAGCTTATTTGCTTTTGATATGTCCACTTGTATTGAGCTGATTGATGTTAAATGTAATGGCCCTCAAAGATGTTATGCTAGAAGGGTGTTCACAATAGGTGAAATAATGACATTTGCCTGCATCTCTAGACGTGAGTAAAGATGAAGGAGTTGACATATTCTAAAGTCTAAACCAGAAGTAAGTTCTTTTATCCTGTTTAACTACTAATCTTTATCAATCTAACTAAAAGTGTCTAAAGAAATGCTTTCAGTCATCTTTAATTCGTTGAAATCTCAACTTGGGGAGCATATGGTCATCGTGTATGCTCACTCTATTTAACAGATGAATCCTTAAAGACTTTATTATATACATTAGGCCGGTGCTCAGCATATTCTATGATTTTTATTTAGGTGTAAATGTTGTTTTTTTAGTGGAATTGAACTTAAACAAAGTGGATCGGAGATTTGCTGATCTAATTTAGGGTTTTTAGAAGAATGAATTTTATGTCCGTTAATCTTAAACTCTCAACTGCTGATGTTGTGTGGGATTTACTAACATATAGGCTAATGTCGGGATTCTGTGTTATTCTCCACTGTACATAAGTTTCATGACTTTATTTTTTAATATCCTGGTTATTATTTACCTATTTCTTGACCTTTCTGCACATTTATCTCACACTTCCTCTGAAGAAAGTGATGATACAACTCATCTTTTTTCCTTCAGATTCTTCCGTAACTAATTCTTGTCTTTGCTTCCTACTTTTCCTGTAACAAAGGCTTTAGGTGAGTGTTACGGCTAAGTGCTTTAATTTTATGTTTGTTAAATTGAGATATCAAGAGAAGAAATATGATGGTGATACAATGCTATTTTATGATCTTTTCTTTGGTACTCATTATCTGAAAGATGCATGGAGAAGCCAAAAATCTACTTACATTTTACTTTCTACAGTATGGCAATGAAATAGAACTAGATCTCTAAGCTTGGTTAGGATTGATCTTTTCCAACAATAGCATGTTCAGATTATCACTCCCAAGTTTGGTTGGTATGTTGTGATGTCTTTAGTGTTTAGGCATTACTAGAATCAATACCCGCGGCTACGCCACGGGAACTAAATTTGCATTAGCATAATCATATGGCGGGCAGTTAAGTTGATGGTAAACTGAGTTCCCAACAAATGAGTTTGTTTTATTCTTGTCAGTGGTCTGATTTTCACAATATTGAAACTGTAGTTGGCAAACCATCGCATATCGAGTTCCATAGTCAATAGAATCAACACCTGCGGTTATGCCGCAGAGAGTAGTTAATCAATGGTTAGTCGTGTTTAATATCTTTTAGAATTACTATGGGAAGGAAATAAAACTACAAAACATGGACAAAACACTCCCTTCCATTATTATTCCAAAACTCAATGACAATAGCATTTTCTCGTGTTCAAGTTCCTTCAACAAATGGAGAAGAGATGGTACCAACTCTTCTGAACTTCAGCATAATACTTCTTGAATTTTCTGGATAAGTTCGACAGAATGCTTTCTTCAAGTCATCAAGTGAAACTTTAACTGTACTCTGGACTGAGATTGAAATTTTAACAATACTCATTGCTTGCATATATAACTTAGAAACGAAAGATAAATATGAAAACCAACCACTATCTAGCCTAGTACAAAGGAAACTACCAATTAAGATAGGAGAAATCTAAAGCTCTCTTCAACAGTAGAGAAATGAATGTCTGAACCAAAGCTCTTGCTCTAATTGTTGAAACTTTATGACATGAAAGCTGTAAGACCTTCAGTAAGAAGGCTACTTCTGACATGGCATGTAAAACTCAAATGCGTAATTGTCCAGATCCGAAAGTTACACAACTATCATACTTCCAAAAAGAGGTTGTGTCCAGGACCTGAAGTCCTCGGCCAGGATATTGTTCATGAAGATTATATTATGATTTGCACTAACCTAGAATCATAAAAATATTGAAAAAATCAACATACCAACTAACTACTTCTCTACCCACACTAAGCTCACCCATCAAGAAACACCACGTAGCATCACCTTTACTCAAACGCAGCCTGACACAGAAGGAATAGAAATGACTATTGTCACAACAGCAGCCTGACACAGAAGAAAGAGAAATGACTTGTGAGCAGCCAAAAAATCCTCTTCCAACATATCAACTGAACTTTCCAAAGCTTCACTGAACCTACTATTTGAATCGCACCCACAAACCATAGAATTCCAAGATATAAAGTAGTGTGTACAATATCTAGATTATTGTTACAAAGAAGCATATACTTTCCTACACAACAGCAATCAGCAGCATTCTCCTAAGAACAACGCATTCGAACTCCGTAAGTGATTCCAAAAACAAAAAGCGACAACACCTTGTAAGACATATAAATGGGATAGAAATGAGATCTTATGTGTCACGTTGTAAATTATGCAAACACAGAGGGTACACAAACACAATCCAGAATCAACAACACATGGCTATAATGTAACCGATTCGATTGTCCAAGTATGCAGAAGGGATTGACATAAAGAAGACAGATTTCATTCCAAACATGGAACGAAAACATATAGCATTTGCAAGCATAATGTCCAATTCTCAAAATTTGTCATGGTTTCTATGGGTGAAGGAATTCTAGTATTCGGTGACTGAATGTATGCACAAATGGCAATAAGATAACAGGTTTAAACAATGCATTGATGACAGTGGCAAAGTTTTAACTGTTTATTCTATTTGAGTGGACAAACCTTGAGCCAATCTTCAGCAGCTCCTGTTGGCCCTCCTTGGGGATTTGCGGTTTGAACAACCCATATATGTATCCGAGTCCTGAGTCCATATCCCCATGCAAGTCGCCATGGAATCCAAAAAGTGAGAGACAAAGCAAGGATTAGCAGAAGCGGCTATCTCAGGTTAGCTGGTTCTAAACTCTAAAGTGGCTAAATATACACTCAAGCCTAAGACTACTCCACTCCCACCATGCTTCCATATACATTTTGTTCTGATCTTGATCTTGAATCAAGAACATTATACAAAATAGCACCATAATTTCAATTATTTATTCTCCATACCATAGTTTTAATCTGGCTTAACAATCGAGTTTGCAATATTCCATAGGTTATACTAAAGTAACAATCAGAAACACCACAGAAAAATAGCAGGAGGGAGAAAGTCATCTTGATTTGCACCGAGTAACTTCCATTAATTTAGCTGGTAGCTTAATGGGCAAGTAATCAAATTAGATCAGTGTATTTCAGAGTTCCGTCATAAAATAAGAGCAACAGATAACTCAGTACAGTTAAAACCTAGTCGAGGTACATGAATCATACAAAGAAACCACTGCATTCTATTAACTACATAAACAAAAATTGGAGAGTTTGAGTCATTTCAGCCTGAGCAATCTTTGAAGCCCCAAGGAAATTATCACATATCCTACATAAACCCAGCATGAAATCCACACTACCTGCATCAGTCTGCTTTCCCACTGTCATGAACTCCGGCTGAACCATCTCAAATCATACAGTTCCCTTTTGCGTATGAACTTCACAGAAGCAAAATCCTAAGGCTACCTGCACAAAGCCAGTTTGTTTTAAGAATAAAGAATATGGCATTTTAATAGAAAAAAACATGTGTTTCTAACACAGATTCAAACCCAGTATCATAATTCTGGGGCACAAAAACATTCTCAAGCTCAAAGCATGAGCAGGACCTTGCAATGGATCTATTCAGCAACTGAGGAATTTGAGACACATCACTGATGATATGGAGATGATAATGTTACTAATGCGAAGGCAGCATACTTTATGAAAACTCAACACATATATATCAAGTGCAACTTTCCTAGACTTCCAAAGTAGATAAGCATCCTGCACAAAAAATGGATGATAGGGGAAACAAACCTAGTGGATTCCCCTTATGAGAGAAGCACCAACCAGTGCACAGGATAAGGGGGCTCAATAGTCAACTGACACGACTTCTGCAGCAGTTAGGGTTGAGACGTCGTCGCCGTTATCCTGTTCCGCATCCTCGTCCTCTCGACCTCTGGCCTTGTCTACGTTCCGAATCTCGCATTCTTCATCATCATCATCACTGTCGTCAAGGAAAAGAAATGAGAAATCGCTGAGATGGAAGGGGGAAACAACACAGGAAGGAAGAAGAAAAAAAAGAGGAGAAGCAGCCCGTCAGTCTCCACCTTGCCCGATCAGTTGATCCCCACGCTGACCTTCTTGGAGACTCCTTCTCCAACACTGGAATCAGCACAGACGCCTCCATCGCCTTCTCGACCTTGCCCATAGGAAATATATTTGGTTAGGATATTAAATAAAGGAAAGAAAATAGAAGATTAGAAGGAAGAAGAAGCGAAAGAACGCGGATAACTAACCCGAACAAACCCACACTTGGTTCTTTCATTCCTATCCTGAAACCCACACTCCGAATTCTGAACCTAAAAGTCACTTGGTCTACTTTCCCTCCTTCTTCCAATGAAATCTTGGCTTCCCCTCTTCCATCAGTCGATGGCGAGGACATCACCCGGCTCCGCAGCAGTCTTCTCGTGCATTTTCATACGGCGACAATGATTCTACAATATGCAAACAAAGATAAAAGGGACCCCATGTGGATTTGAAGGTCGGAGAGATAAAATGATCCTCTTCCTACGGTGGCAAGACGTTGATCTGAAGTTCGGAGAGATAAAAGGGAGTCCGGTTGCAACTGGTCCTCCCCGCCGCTGCATCGATTTCTGACTCTTCCTTTGGAGTCGAAAGAGAGAGGAAGTCTAAGAAAATCGAGATATGGATGAAAGGTTGACTTATCGAATGGTGCAAAGAGATAGAAAGATAATATTAGCTGAAAGAAAATGAGGAGAGATATGATTGGAGATGGAAGAGTGTGGGAGAAGGCTGTGTCAGGGACTAGCGATCGATGGAGCAGCGAAAAATATGGAAAAGCAGAACGGGGCGGCGAGAAGACGGACACGATTGGAAGACTATTCGGCCATTGCTTGATTTGGGGGGGGGGGGGGGGGAAGTAGCGAGAGAGTGGTACAGTCCACTGTAGCGAGGTATGGGCGAGAGGTGTCACTGCGAATTGTAGGGCAAGCTTGAACAAAAGGCAGGAAAGCGTTAGGTACAGAAAAAATAGGTTGTGGAAGGAAGTGAGTTGAGGTAGTTCTTCTATTGGGCCAGAAGGAAGTCAGATGAGGAAGCTCCTCCAATCGGCTTCCACCAAACGCCAAGGAATGAAACAGTAGTAGCAAATTTGGGTGAAAAAGTGTACCCAGCTTTCATGTGTTAAAGAATTGTTTTATGTTCATGCACCGTAGAGAATGTTTAGGCCTCATCTCTGTCTCGCAGAAAGGGTCTCATGACGCAATGTGGAATATGATGTTGCAGGATGCATTGGGTCGCCGTGAGGAGACGTCGTGGATAGTGGGGAGGGTATGAAACTATGAATGATCCGTACATGATTGACATATTGGCGTTGCGATCAATTGCTTGGCGTGGTACATTGGGGTTGTGGATTGGTGCAGATACTCGGCAACGATCAAAACCGCCATTGAGAAGGCGAAGAGTTGGGATGCACGAGCTGGTGCTGTCTTGAACTTTGTGGTTTCTCAGCAATTTGAGCTACTTGGATGAGTTCGATTTCACTAAACCAGTTATTGGTGGACAGTTCTCCGTCCTAGTGATGAAGAAAAGGACTAGGACTGAATTGAGTCATGATGAGGTATTCCCACAGAACTTGTTTGCCTGTCGACAGTGAGCAAACGCAGCTCAAAGACACGATCTCAGATAGGCAGATGCTTGTATATAACGGTATCCTACGAACCAATGGAAGCAGCTGGTGCAGCTAGTTTGTTGATTAGTCATCAGAAATACCAACCAACCAAATCATGGTTCTGCATTACTACGACCCGTGTCAAAACTGCATCTTCAAGTGAAGAGTAATTGCGCAATGAAATGATGGGAGGATTCCACTATGGTCTCAGCTTTTTCTCCCAGACGTACAACCACCCACCCCACTAGCCAGGCCAGCCATCCCCCTGTTCTTGCGTTCATACATGGTGGTACATTAGTGACAAGTGAACTCTTCTTTAAATAAGCTATAGGTGGATTTGGATTCGTAAATTTATGTTATTTGTTGAATGACATGATTATATATATTTGGCTATTCGCAAAAACAATATTTACTTCAGTGCATTTTATATCGAAAAATTGTGTCAGAACAATGAAGAATAACGTGTAACGTGAGGCTCAATTTTATGAAGTTTCCAAATGCTATTTTTGTATGTGTATAAGTGCACTCAAATACATCAAAAAGTGTCAAACGAAAAACACTGTATTTGTTCAACAAATTGTAAATTTTACCCTACCAACATTCAACCAACCGACTTCACACTTCAAAAGCCAAATAGCTACTCTTAAGGAACTCATAAACGCTACAAGAGCTCCAGGATCTCTCCAAAGCAAATACGAAATCACTCAAATATGGTAAGCCTGCGTGGGTGAAATGATGGTGATGTCGGTAATCTATACCAGAGGAATAATTAATTAGCAGGAACCATAATTGCTGTTACGAGTTCACACTTCAGTGAGTGATCCTTCCACTACTATATATATATGCACCCACCCTCCCAACTAGCTAAGCACACACAGTTCTGCACTACTACTACTCCATTACCTAATCTCTTCACTTCAGAATACCACACACCATTCAAATTACTGCTTACTTACATACTAATCATGGCCGCCGCTAGAGCGAATTGGCTTGCTGCCAGAGGCGGAGGCAGGGGTGTTTGCCCCTGTCCCGGGACAGGGGCAACTTTTGGGAGGGAAAAAAATAACCCCACATATATTTGTACATATCGAATTAATCACTTACAGGTAATTTAAGGATATTTTAACATTACAACATAACTCATTACTTGTTCATTAATTCACAAAAAATAATTAAATTACATGATATTATCATTTTACAACAGTTTGTTAGGTATTATCACGATATTATGGTGTAAATAATGAATGTATTTTATATTTTTTTCATAATATGAAAACTCATCCTAGTTATTTATGAAACAATAATTGTATTAGTCCGTTTTTTGTTTTTCTGTGAATGAATTATTAAGATATTATTAATTTTGATTATATTTATAAAATATTATATATCCTGAATAAAGGACAGGGGTAGTTTGAAATCCTGGCTCCGCCACTGCTTGCTGCCGCTGCCATACTCTCCCTTCTGTTCCTTTCCAACGCTGACATAATGATCAACGTTGAAGCGGCGGGACGTCGAGGTGGTGGCAGAGGCGGCAGTGCCTGCGGGAAGACACCAATAGGGGCTGCAGCGGCAAGCCTGAGCCCGTGCTTGAGCGCTGCTCGGAACGCCAGGGCAGCTGTGCCGCCGGCGTGCTGCTCCAAAGTCGGCGGGCTGATCAAGGCGGCTCCCAAGTGCCTTTGCGCCGTGCTGCTGTCCCCCTTGGCCAAGCAGGCTGGAATCAATCCTGGGGTCGCCATCACCATCCCCAAACGCTGCAACATTCGCAACCGCCCTGCTGGGAAGAAGTGTGGAGGTAATGCTAAGAAATTTCATAACTTTGGTGTGACAAATTTGTTAAAAATCAAAAGCTTGACGCGGCGGACTGATTAACATTGTGACCATTTCTGTATAGGCTTCACCCTTCCATGAGCTTAGCACAGCTGGGTTCCGGGGGCTGCCTTGTGTGGGAAGTAATCGCAGTTCCATTATTTCAGAACTGCCGGCAGGCATTGCTAGTTGCTTGCTGTAGAAGGAAAAAGAGTGTCAAATAAAGGGTTGCCCTTGTATTATGAGCCAATGTTTAGTATTTATTTCCCTATTTTCTGAGTTATCTTATCCACCATCTGCCTGTTAAACCAATCTTTGGTCTCTGTATCTCCTCAGTTATGTCAGCTAATAATGATGATCTTCGCTAATCTCTGACAACATCACAGAAAAATCTTCCATTTATATCATCACAGGCGCCACTATACAACCATTTATGTACAGTACACACTATAAGATGCTAGCTACTGAGCTACAACAGGGATTCTGAAGTGAAAAGGATACTAAATCAAAAGGGTATACCCTACTCAAGTAGCTTGAAAGCTCTCCTTCAACCATTTTGACTGCGACTCGAGCCCAGTGTCTCTCAATGCATTCAAAGCCGTTGCATAAAGCCTCGCATCCAATCCCGTCCCAACTGACTCCATTTCTCTCAACAGCTTCACCATCTCCTCTATCAAACTCATCTTTGAGAATACCCCCACCATTATCCCTCCCATCTTCCTATCCACACCATCGCCATTCATCACCTTCCTGTACTCTTCGAAAAACTCAACACACTTGTCGAAGTCCTTTGCCTTGTTGTATGCGCTCACGAGGCTAGTATAACTGACCTTGTCGGGACCTACTCCCCTCCTCTTGATCTCGCTCCATATCTTCTCCACCTGCTTCACATTCATCGCCCTACCGTGCATCTCAAGCAAGCAATTGTACACCCATATGTTGGGCTTGCACTTCCTCTCCTTCATTTCCCCCAACAGCCGCATTGCATCCGTAACTCTACCCATCTTCCCGTACATCGCGATCACGGTGGAGTACGCCACAAGGCACCTGTCGAAACCCTTCTCGCGCATCTCTGCAAACACCTTCTCTGCTGTGCGATAGTTTGCCACACGGTAGTATGCATTGATCGCTGATGCATAGGTCACCTGTCCTGGCTCATGCCCTTTGGTTATCATCTCCTCGTACACTTTGATTGCAGCAGAAAAGCCTCTCCTTTTGGCGAAACCGTTCAGTACCGTACAGAACACACAATCGGTAACCTTGACGTTTGCATCGTGGCTCATGGCACTGACAACATCGAGAGTCTTTTCCACCTGACCTCGCTCGATATACATCGAGATGAGCTTCGAGAATGCCTCTGGGTCTTGCAATGCGTTCTTCTCTATCGCTTCGTGAAATAGCTCTTCCGCTTCTCGAGCTTGATTGGAGTCAGCAAATGACCAGATTAACGATGAGTAGATTTTGGGATCCTCGACAAGCAAACCATCTTCCTTGTTATTCCTTCTCAAGTAACCGAGAGCTTCAGAAGCTCTACCTGATTTGGCTAGTGATTCAGTCAATACTCTGTACATTTTGGTCACAACTTCTAGTTTTGGGTCAAGCTCTTCAGATTCAAACTCGTCAAACAGGGCAACTACGTTTTCTGCATTGCCCAATTTCTGGTGTGCCTTCATTGCCTGGTAATAGCAGCCAGAACTCAAACCGATTTCAGAAGATTTCATTTTACCATGCAATCGAATCACACTGCCGTACATATGCAACTTGTTGTAACCTTTCATAGCGGAATTGAAAGCTAAAACAGAGACTTTAGGGTGGGATTGGAAAATCACGAGGAATCGGTCAGAAATTCTGAATTTCCTAGCTCGGATGCAATTCTCGACCAATGTAGAGCAAGTGTAAGCGTCGGGGAGAGTATCGTACCTCCTGAAATCGTCTAAAAGCAACAGAAGCAAACGATCCCAGTTCTTGGTTCGAACCAGATACTTCACCAGAAGCTTTACGACGGACTTCTCTGGCTTGAACTGTGGGTTTTCCTTGGCTTTCCTGTAGTGGTCACAAGCCAAGGCTTCGGTTCTGGGATCGTGAAGCAACCCACGAAGGAATGCGTTGAGATTCTCTGCATCTGAAGCCGGGTAGGGCTGCTGCTGGAGGTTGTAGTCTCTTTGAAGCCGGAAGTGGTTGCCACGGAAATTTGGGGGTGCTTCTTCTTTCTCTTCTGCTGCCAGAACTGGAGCAGATGGGAAGCAGGAAGATTTGATATGGAAGTTGGAGTTTGGGCGGAAAGAGAAGCTGTTGCGCTTGGTGCATGGTGGGAAGCTTTTGGGTTTGGTGGAGCACGTGATGTGCGAAGGTGAAGATGAAGAAGAAGCTACCAGTGACCAGTCAGGAGAACAGGGGATCGCCATTGAAAAGGGGACTCAAGGTTGATGGGGAGAGATGATTTGAGAAGAACCAGAAGAAAGAGCGAAGAATAAAGAGGAATGGAATGGCGGGGAAATTGGGTGGGCGTGGGGAATTCTGAATCATGAGTTGTTGTTAGCTTTGATTCTTAGTTTCTGGGTTTGAAGTTTTCTGGACAGTGACAGAGTCAATAGGGAGGGAGTGGGGTTGGGGATTAAGTGGTGGAGAAAGCTTGGAGGGAGCAGAAATCCTTGATGGAAATGGATTTTAGGGCAGGCTAGTGGATTCTGTGAACCACTCAGACAGTGGCACGTGGATAGTTGGGAGACATAGGGAGACATTCTGCCATCAATTGTGCCACGTCTGCCAATTCCAAATATATATAGTCAAAATTGACAAACCATTTTAACCATGCACTCAAAATAGTCAAAATATATACAGAGAACTATGCATTCAATTTCATCCTGTCAATTACACTCTAACTCTATCACAATTCATACATGCTCAGGGAAAACACTGAATTTTCTCCATCAAGATTCAAGTACAAATGACACCATACTATGCACAAGGAAGAAGCAGTTACCTACAAACAATCTATTCCTACTCCTAGTTAAAGCTTCTCCTCAAGAAATCAGCTCAAAGCCCTCTCCTATAGTGTCATGTTTCTTTCTCTGTTACCCTCAGGCCTCATCCAACATCAGAAAGGACTACTCTCGAGTGTAAAGGGTGGACGAAAACATGAAAAACCTACTCACCTGTGTTTGGGTTTCTTTTCAGATCAGCACTCTGCCACAGAAAGAACCTAAAACAACGTCGCCATGATCCAGCCTCATTTCTTCTCTTTTCCTCACCAGCTGAATAAACAGCTAAGCCCTTTACCACCTTGGATACTAGATGCATTCTCCTCGGTCGAGTCTGTCTCACTGTCTTTGCCAGATGCCTCTTCGTCTGAACTGCAATCGCTTGGAAGGAGTTGAATCCGGTCAGCATTGTTGATCAGCCAACTGGCCACTTCAGGAGATGATGCCCATTCTCTCATTGCTTCCTTTGTTGACTCCCTGGTGAACTCATCCCATTCTTCCTTTGTGAACTTCTTTCTCTTTGCTGTTTTATGGAAGGTTGAGTAATAATCCTGATCCATCACAGTGCTGCCATGCTGCGCTGGAGCAGCAGATGATGATGTCACCAAACCTGTTAAAACAAACAACAGGAGAAGTTACACGAAAAAACATTATACACACCTTGGTTCCATAGTACCAGTAGCTGCAGAAAATGTGTATACCTTTGACTGGGGAGTTCATCCAAGCACCTGGCATTCTCCCTCCAGGACTCATTTTAGCTGTTGCTGTGGCTGATCTGCTGTAGAATTCAGCCCGGCTCTGCTTTCCTACAGCCCTCCCTGACTTGTACCTGCACAAAATTAGAAAGACGTGTCACTAGATTATAAAATGGGAAGACGGTAGGAAGTACATAAACTTTTTTGGGGGAACTTACCTAGGTTGCCTCATCCACTTTATGATAAGGGAGCATATGGTGTACGTTAAGACCACAGCAAGCAATGCTAATGGAGGATCAGGTGTGCTCTGTAAACCAACAAAACATTATCTAATTTCATTCTTCTCATTTTCACATTCAGGGAGTACTGAGGCTTCACCATAGCATGTCAAATAAATATCAAAGTTCTGAAGAAACTAGGCATAATAAGAAAGATACGAATGCGATACCTGGAAGATAAAGGTGGTTGCAATCGCCCGAATAGCCCATTTAACAAACTCTGCTACACCACGGTCCACACTTCCATCTTTTGCAACAACAAACTTTCTAACCATCCAATACCCTAATCCTGCTCCGGCAAGCACAATGCCTACTAATACAAATATGTAGACCTGCAAATAAGATAAGGCCACATCAGGAGGGATGATTTTCCATTCATACAAAAAAAAACTACCCGACATGAGCCATCAAACATGCATGTATATTTAACACAGTGGTTTCTATTATTATATCTATGTTTAGAAAATCATGAAATACATAAAGTCAAGTCCTAGAAATATGACAATACATAAGATCATTAAGATGTGATCTTCCTAGAATTCATCAAACAATGTTATTCAAATTGTGGGCAAGGAAAATGAAGTTTTGGACTCACCGGATTGTGCATCTCCTCATCAAGCCCAAAATTAAGAAGAATAGAATTGATGAGCTCAGATATGTGATGCAAAATGAAGGTGCCAACCCCAAGCTGTAACCAAAAATTGAGGAGTGAGACCTTTACCCAATAGCAGATAAAGAGAAAAGAAGAGGTCAAGTCCACTCACCACTGAGCCATATATTGAGAGATAGAGGACACTTTTCCTTCCAGTCGGCAGTAATTTCATACCCTGAAGATTAGACAGTAAGTGTTATTTATGGAATAAGAAAACTAGGAGGATGAAACCAGAAAATGGAATCGTACGGACCAAGTTAAGTCACATCATCTCAAATTGTCTGCCATCTAGTTACCATTCAAAATGATTCGATAAATAGAACATCCCAAACATAAGCCAACCTATAATCATCTAGATAAGAGTTTGGAAGTTTCTGTATAACAAAACAAACCAAATCATGCACTGATCTTAATCACATGATATAGAGACAACAAACCCTGTTCGGGAGCTAGCGTTTGGAGGGTAAAATGGATAACCACCGAAAACCAACTAAGCATATCATAATGGACTTGAAAAACTCTTGGGAACAAGTAACTTCACCCTTTTTCTTAGACCATCAAATAAAAGCTAAAGAATAATCCAAGGTAACACACAGTTACACAGAATTAGACAGTGAGGAGTTTCATGAAGATTTGTACCAGATAATTGAGATTACAGCATACCTGAAATAGAAGAATGATGATGACAAGAAAAATGCCAATAGCCATTGATGTGCTATAGTAGAACGGAACCCAGCTGCTGACTATTGGTGCAAGCAATAGCAATATGAATCCCACTGCCAGACACAAGAGGCGCCACCTTTGTGATTCTGCACAGTCAAAAGAAGAGTGATGATAATAAAGGATATCTAAGAAGACAAGGAGTTGAACAAGGACCAATAAGATGACAAAGCGAAATATTACCTTCTTTAAGCTGGACAGTGATACCGCCACCAGATATTCCTCCAGTGGTCTTCACATCAATATATCTCTCCTGATAAGGAGACATGACTGAACTCCATTGAGCATTTTGAAAAGTTTTCCACTCTTCTTTCTCACAATCACACCGTCCAAGTGAAGCATTCCTGAACAGTCCTTAAAAATCAGATTAAAACAGCAAAAGTGCAAAACTGCAACTGAAGGTTTCCTTAATGTCAGATATATATTCACTTACCGGTGGAAACAAACATGAATCCTTCGATGAAGTCTTTCGGAAATAACAGGAAAGGGTACGAGTGTAACCCTGAGAGCGCTAGAATAGCTAGCAAGTTTCAGTCTTGATTGACCAGAAATTTTAACTCGTTCACAGAACAATGCTTCTTTTGGATCGCGGCCAGGTGAATGTCCATACTGAGAGCTAAAATGGATCCGTCTTGGGTTTCCTAGATCAACACCTGCAAGCAAATTGTACGTTAGTTTTCATAATGGCAACTAAGGCATCAAAGAAAGGTTTCTCGGAGGATCGTGTCTAAGCCTTTTGCCCTTGACGATTACAGTGTACTGCCACAACTAGCATAGAGTACGAGACAATCTTTCTCAATGCACTTCCACAAAGGGAAACCTAAACCGCAATCCCCTAACATTATTCTCTCCAACAAGTGTATACAATCATTTGCATTGTACTTTGCCCTACAAAAATCCTCGGATATCACCTTAATTGAAAAGATGGATGAAATTAAAAGCTAAGACGCAGGGAATTTACAGATGAGAATACTTAACAGCCAAACCAACCCCTTCAGCTCCCCCAATTTCTCCGAAAGCCAATCAGTAAGAACCATAACCACCAAGAAGCAAAAAGCGGAGATATCAAAAGGGAGCGGGAAGCGAGTTCTTGGAAACCAAAGCAACAAAGAGCTAGAAAACCCACCGCATTTGGGTTGTGCGAAGAGAGTAAATTGACAGAAACCCATTGTACCTTCCAATGTGATCGTTTCGTATGCTGCTGCATGAGAAAGGACGATGATGGAAGACAAGAGAAGAAGGGCACATAGCGGCAGTGGAAGCGAAGCGGCCATCTTCGCCCAGATGGTGTCTCTTCCTCTCCTATCCCTGAGAGTGAGTAGAGTTCTCAAGAATCCACAGAAGAGATATAAGGAGGCAGAAAGCGCGGTGCCCAACGCGCCGGGGAGAGGCGGCAACTCTCCCTGCGTACCAATGCCGAATTGCCGATTCAATTTTTCCGTCGGTCTTCCCCGATTTTAAAAATATTTTTGTATTATAATTATTTGATAGGAAGTGGAACTAGCTAATTAAAATGGGCAATAAAAGAAACAAACAGAAAATCAAGGGATTAGGCAGGTTAACGAATAACGATCCCAAAAAAAAAATACAAGGGATTAGGCCATGTTTGGAATTTGGATCCGTGGTCCGGGTCCTATTGCATCTCCCGATCTCTTTTAAATTTTAATAAAATTTAACAAATCACATCAAAGTGATGAATTCAT
Organism: Linum tenue; assembly: GCA_946122785.1. NCBI lineage: Eukaryota > Viridiplantae > Streptophyta > Magnoliopsida > Malpighiales > Linaceae > Linum > Linum tenue. The sequence goes on from CAMGYJ010000010.1 coordinate 41,405,848, forward strand.
CAATTCGTACCCGCAATTTATTCTTGCAATGGTAAAGACCAAGAAAACGCCTTCATATTATGAAATTCAAAGGGTTCCTTATCTGTCAAGACTTGCGGTACACTAAAATCAATGGAGATCGATAGAATAGATTTCGAAAACTTATGGAGTCTATGTTTATTGTTAATCACCCGTAATGCAATTGTAGTTGTAAATTCAATGAAATGAAAAAGAAAAGGAAAATAATGCATTCATTTAGTTTCTCCTAAAACTATCTTTTTGAAAACCTTTAGTGGAAATAAACGTAGAGGTGACATTTGAAATTTCGTAGCAAAAATTGACGTGTCTTAGTAACTAGTAAGTAGTAACTATATGAGATGGATTAGTTTCATTTGTTCAATATAATTACAGGCCATTGTTATCACCAAAAGTGGCTGTAGTTTAGTGGTTAGAATATCACGTTGTGGCCGTGATGACCTGGGCTCGAATCCCAGCAGCCACACTTGAACTTTTTTTATGGTCCCCATATTCCCGCACTGAGAATTCTACGAGATATGCAGAGGGGGGGAACTGGAAGCCTGCAACTCATGGCAAGAGTTCAAAGCGTACTTTCTGCTTTTACAGTTTTACTTAAACACATGTTTCATGAAATCGTACCAGAGACTGTACCGGGAAAGTCAGCGGTAGGGTATTTTATGGTAAAACCATGGTTTAACCATAGTTCAACCGTTATACCGATAAATACCGTATATCGATTTAGCCTCCGATACTGGTATTTCGTGGTTGAACCGCCGGTACGGTACGGTTTAATGGACACTGCTTAAACATTAAGGACAATTTATGGTTGTAAACTGATCTCGCAGAACTGAGTTTAAAAGCCACCTTATTCTACACTGTTTTTAGTAATTCTCTTGATTAAGGCTTCATTGATTTGGCATAGTGTGTTTTGTTAAGCAGAAGTGCAAAAATACATGAGCTGTGCTGCGCTTGTACTTCAGTGACTTGTTGAATATGTCAAGCTCCAGTGATTGTCCACTATCCCCAAGTTCCAGTGATTCATTCCATTGGATCATCGAATCCATCAATCGGGTTACCGCGGCCCGCAGGTTGACAACCTTCAATATTCGTAGGTCGCATTCATCGGCTAAACTCTTTCCTTTCGCTAGTGAAAGTGACTATACATTCTGCTGTGGGTAACACAGTAAGCCATGGATTAAACTAAGTACCCCTTGTGCAATGGGCATTAATAAAGATGAGAGACCCATCATTCGAATTTCGTCAAATGCAGGTTGCTAGGAGCTTAGGAATTTGCAGAAATTGAAATAAAAACAAAAACAATGCACATGCAACCTGGTTAAGTGCAAGCAGCTCAACCTTGCTAGTTGCTAGTTGCTAGTTGCATACCTCTGAGATATGAGTTAACAGTTAACTTTGCCAAAACTAAAAGCTCTGCATATGATACCAATACCATCAAATGCACAGAGGTAAGCAAGTATATCAAGACAGAAAGAACCATAGGCTTTATTAACATAGTTCGACTTCATCATTCCAACAGCAAGAAACCGACAGAGAATCATTGTTCAAATGGCCACCACGGCCAACACAGTACTCGAAAATGAACCAAAAGGAAAAAACTTAAACTGAGGTGTCATTAGGCTACACCATTCTTTCAAGACCAGAAACTTAAAACATCTTCAAAGTTCAAACATAATCAAACACCAACAACTTGACGCATCACAAGAGACAGAAGACCCTTTAAAAGCCACCACGGAGACGCAGGACAAGGTGGAGGGTAGACTCCTTCTGGATGTTGTAATCCGCCAGTGTCCTCCCATCTTCCAATTGCTTCCCAGCAAAGATGAGCCTCTGCTGGTCTGGAGGGATTCCCTCCTTATCCTGGATCTTGGCCTTGACATTGTCAATGGTGTCCGAGCTCTCCACCTCCAAGGTAATCGTCTTCCCAGTCAGGGTCTTCACGAAAATCTGCATCCCTCCCCTCAGACGCAGGACCAAGTGAAGGGTCGACTCCTTCTGGATATTGTAATCCGCCAGAGTTCTTCCGTCCTCGAGCTGCTTCCCGGCAAAGATGAGCCTCTGCTGGTCTGGAGGGATTCCCTCCTTATCCTGGATCTTGGCCTTGACATTGTCAATGGTGTCGGAGCTCTCGACCTCAAGGGTAATGGTCTTGCCAGTCAAGGTCTTCACGAAGATTTGCATACCTCCCCTGAGACGGAGGACAAGATGGAGGGTTGATTCCTTCTGTATGTTGTAGTCGGCCAAAGTCCTTCCATCTTCTAGCTGCTTCCCGGCGAAGATAAGCCTCTGCTGGTCAGGAGGGATCCCTTCCTTGTCCTGGATCTTAGCCTTGACATTATCGATGGTGTCCGAGCTCTCAACCTCGAGGGTGATGGTCTTGCCGGTCAAGGTCTTCACGAAGATCTGCATCCCACCTCTGAGACGGAGGACCAAGTGAAGTGTAGACTCCTTCTGTATGTTGTAATCGGCCAAGGTCCTGCCGTCCTCCAGCTGCTTGCCGGCGAAGATCAACCTCTGCTGATCCGGTGGGATGCCCTCTTTGTCCTGGATCTTAGCCTTCACGTTATCGATCGTGTCGGAGCTCTCGACACGAAGATCTGCATGCCTCCACGGAGACGGAGAACCAGGTGAAGGGTCGACTCCTTCTGGATGTTGTAATCGGCCAAGGTCCTGCCGTCCTCGAGTTGCTTGCCGGCGAAGATCAGCCTCTGCTGATCCGGGGGAATCCCCTCCTTGTCCTGGATCTTAGCCTTGACGTTGTCGATAGTGTCGCTGCTCTCGACCTCGAGGGTGATTGTCTTTCCGGTGAGAGTCTTGACAAAGATCTGCATCTGTAAATCGCAACGACGAAATTCAACAACCAGATAAATATTAGGAGATCGTCTAAACCCTAATTAACTAGCAAAACCAAGCTCCAATCTATATCGGAGACGGTGAGATTAAAATGGACGGACCAGAAAGCGAATAGAACACCACAAATTCAATATAACGATCCAATTAATGGATAGAGGGAAACCTAACTCCCAAAATCAACGCAGCCGAAGAACTGATCGAACTAAAGAACGAGAAGAAAAATACCCAAATCCAGAGTTCAATACATACAAAACCAGAACAGGATGACGAAGAACGGAAGGAGGGGGAAATCGAACTCAGATGTTACCTTGAGAAGCTGCGGGCAGAAAGCACTAAATCGAAGGTTTGATCGGGAAGAGCTGCGGATGAATTGAGAATTTGTGAGAGAAAAAGGGAGAATTGGGGATCAATTTATAGAACGGGAATTGGCCGACTCAGTTACGGATAACCAATAAAAAGTCGAGACGGGTCTGGAATGACGTGTTTGTTACGTTCTTTTCGCGCTAGTTGACACGGCAAGTGTTTGGTTGCCGTCCGATACCGTCTCGAATTTTCCTTTTAATAATCAGCCTATTATTGTGTTCTAAAAAGGATTCACCAAAAATAATAAGTTCTAAAAATCAATCGGTGAAATTTAGGCATTTAGCATATTTAGGTATAATAATGAAAAAAATCATGTATGAGTTGTAATCAATCTATAATTAAAACATAAAAAATTGTATTTATATACGTGGTTTAATTAGCAGAAATGATCAAATACGATAAGGTGTCACTAACATTTATATTAACAGAATAAAAATTTACCTTGTGTTTGAGGCCTAACTATCCCTCTTAGGGGTGGAATTTTGGTTTGCGGGTTACCTTGATCAAATACGATAAGGTGTCACTAACATTTATATTAACAGAATAAAATTTACTTTGTGTTTGAGGCCTAACTATCCCTCTTAGGGGTGGAAGTTTGGTTTGCGGGTTACCTTGATCAAATACGATAAGGTGTCACTAACATTTATATTAACAGAATAAAAATTTACTTTGTATTTGAGGCCTAACTATCCCTCTTAGGGGGTGGAAGTTTGGTTTGCGGGTTGCGGGTAACCCGCAAACCGCACACTTTGTGGATACCCATACTCACAATTTGTGGATAGCGGGTTGGGTGTGGGTAGCAAAATATTGATTTTTGTGGTTAGTGGTTAACCACTACCCACATCGGTTTACCCACAAAACCCACATTAGTTATATTAGTTTGTGAAACTTGGAAGACTAAGAATTAAAGTAGGTACCAAAATCAAATATGCACTTATTTTATAAAACAAAAGCAAGTCAATACACAATGTTCATGTGAGATACTTTTATTAAATAAGCATTGTCCCTGTGTTATATGTTTATTTTATAACAAAACCAAGTCCATAGATATAGTCAGATAAATTAATCGATTCGTGAAAAGAGGAGAATAATCGATAAAGGTTAGTCTAATACCCAAACTCATCTCCATTTCTCCACGAACTCACGAACAACACAACATGCAACCAACCACCAACAACACAAGACTATAACCGAGAGTGGAGAATAATCGATTTATTAAAAGCGGGCACCTCCACTTATCGAGCCACTTTTGTATTTTGCTATTGTTGCCATCGGCGGAGTCGTGACATGCAACGATGTTAGTCTGGTAACATATCACTTCGCCTCTTCAAATCCATCACTTTTGAATTTACACTAACTAACCTATTGTATTCGATATTTATAATTTATTTTACACTTTATCAATTTTTTTTATGTATGTTTTTGTTTTGTGTGAGAAGACATACAACATCACTATTTAATTACAATATTATTATATTTAATGTAAATTTTTTGTGGGTATCCACAGCCAACCCGCACCAATCCGCAGCGAGTAGTGGTTAACCACTACCCACTACGGTCTACGGGGTGAGTTGTAGGTAGCATAATTCTATATTTGTGGGTGTGGTTACCCCCAAAATGTGGGGCGGGTAACCACACTCACCCCAATTTCCACCCCTCCCTCTTACTCTGTAAGCCAACTGCATTTCATGCAACTTTGCCAGGTTTGTTTCTAGTGATGACAATAAAACCCGAACCCACGGGTACCCACCCGACCCAACCCGGGTAAAATCCATGTTGACGGGTTTTGGGCCAGGTTTGGGTTTAAACCCGTTCACTATTCACCGGGTTGGGTTTGGGTTTAGGTAAACCCGACCCATGGGTACCCGCCCACACCCTTATAATTAATTTTGTCGGTATATTTAATATTCTAAACAACTAATCTTATTTATGTTTGTGGAGACATGTCTAATTTTTTCTTTCTTGAGTTTTCTAGATTGGTGTTGAACAATTTGTATAGTTAATTTGTGATTTGCTTGAATTTTTTAGAATAGTGTTTTATATATGGATAATTTGTATTGAGAGATTGATATTTGACTCTAATTTTGATAGGAACTTATTATTGTAAATTTTTTACGACAAAAACTCATGGGTATCCATGAACCCGCGGATACCCAGCGGGTTGGGTTGGGTTTGAATTTTTCAATTCAATGGGTTTTAAACCTGGGTTTTTTTCACGAATAAACCCATGAATTTGGATTTGAGTTTGGCAAAACCCGACCCAACCCGACCCATTGCCATCCTATTTGTTTCTCCAATTCACTTAACAAAATGCTACACATTATGAGTGTCACGAACATTAGAATGAACATACCATGCATAATATAATGCACTCAACTAAACAAACCCATACCGATCCCTAGTGCCTGAACACGTTCCATAGCACTCTAGTCGCATCCGTCTTGATTCCATGATTTGTGATTAACGATTAATTATCTCTCTTACTTACGATCTAACTACAAATCATGCGACTTTGCCTATTTTGATTCTCCTTTATGTCCCCCTCCATTATCACTTACTAAACTATAACATGCATGTTGAGGCATGGTTGCGTTATAATCTAAGTTAACCTTCACTTGAATACCAAAACACAAAAAACAAGGCTCTAAAAAAGGCTCTATACTTTGGGGGGTTTCAAAACTTGACTTGTGCTAATAACCTATATGAGGTGGCATTCTCCCTCATCTAGGATTGCAATGGGTCGGAATGGGTCAGATTTTTCCAAACTCAAAACTAGGGTTGTTAATGAACCAAGCCGCTCATGAACGGCTCGGTGTGCGACTCGAGAAAAACTCGTTCGACATTCGGTTCGTTTTAATCGAGCCGGCTCGCGAACAAGCTCGTTAACTAAACGAGCCGAACTCGAGCCATGCCATGTTCAGCGCGAAAGCTCGCGAACAAGCTCATTTAATGGTTTTACATAAAAGAAGAATTAGAACTCATGGATTTTATGTATTGAAATTGAGATAAATATTGAGTTTTACTTTGCTACATGTTTGAATGTAATTTTGTGCGCAGTTCTAGGTCAATCTTGAGCTATCATGAACATTTTATGAGCCGAACTCAATTTTGAGCTCGTTAAGCTTACTTGACGAGCCGAGCTCGAGTCGAGCTCGAGCTTTCATTTTCGTAAACAAGCCGAGCTCGAGCTTGCATATTAAAGCTCGTGACGAACACGAGCCGAGCTTGAGCCTGGAAATATATTAACGAGCCGTGAACTATGGCAAAGCTCGACTCGACTCGGCTCATTAACAGCCCTACTCAAAACCAAACTCATGGGGTTTATCCGTTAAAAAAATTCGGGATAAAACCCAATGAGTTTGGAAAACTCAAACCCAACCCAACCCGTTGGGTATCCGCGAGTTCATGGGTACCCATGGGTTTTTGTGGTAAAAAAATACAATGACAAGTTCCTATCAAAATAAAAGTCAAACATCAATTTCTCCATAAAAATTATCCATACATAAAACACGAATTTAGAAAATTCAAACAAATCACAAATTATCCATACAAATTGTAAATTAGATTGGGAGAAATTAGAATTAAAGTAGGGTTTGGAGAGAGTAGGCGACGAAATAAGTGTGGGCGGGTACCCATGGGTTGGGTTTCCCTAAACCCAACCCGGTAAATTGTTACGGGTTTAAACCCGAACCCGGCCCGAAATCTGTCAACACGGGTTTTACACGCGTTGACCGGGTTGGGTCGGGTAGGGTACCTATGGGTTCGGATTTTGTTGTCATCCCTACCCTCGTCCAATCTCATGACATCATTATTGCGATATTGGGTTTGTGCTTCTTGTTTAGTTGAAACCTAATGTGTCATAAACCAGTTGATCCCAATAACTCGAGCTGTTGGAGGAAGGTTATGCTGGATCTTATACAAGCCCATGTATGGTGCTTAACCACTTCCTTACACGCCCCCTCAAATGAAAGCCAACTCATGGGTTTGAAGTATGCACAGGCCCGCCATACCATGTGCTTGAAAGACAACGATTAATATTGGGGGTCGTGAGGACTTGAACACGTGACCTCACGGACAAACCAGTTTTGCTACCATGTCATAAACCTGTTGATCCCAATAACTCGAGTTGTTGGAAGAAGATTATACTGGATCTTATACAAATCCATGTATGGTGCTTAACCTCCTTTGAAAATTGTTCGTTTTTATTCCCCACGAGCCAACTTATAACACCGAGTCACCGACACAACTCATTATTTCCAAATAATAGTAATACGACTTATCTTCATATCATATACTTCTCACGGACCATTGTTATCAACCTTTTGTTATTGATAATCACACCAAAACGATAAATAATTTTTTCTATTTTGCAAGTGCCTCACCATAAAAGCGAACAAAATTGTACAAAACCAAAATATCTAATTATGGATTCAATTTGAGAATTGAGATGCTACTACCATCCAACTAAAATATCTGGCTTGTTTCATTTCTACCTCCCAGAACCGGGCCTTCTGTAATAATATTATTAAAAGATCCAGCCCAGACCAGCCCAGCCCAGCCCAGCCCAGCCCAAGAATCAGAACGATCTTTTCCCTTGCCACTTGCTTCGTTTGAGGTGGTGCAGTTGCAGGGGAAGAGGTTCGGGTTGGGAAGTTGGCAGCTGTTTAGATCGGAGCGAGGTTCGGAGATTGGTACAGTTGTTCTATGCGCCCGCGCAAAGCTCAGCTACGGCTTCACAAATCTCAGGTCTGGTCCTCTATATCTTCCCCATTTCTCTACCCGATTCGATTCAAATCCAAACTCCCTCCAGTCCTCGTACTCTCATAGCCTCCATTTCATCACTCCAACATGGCCACCGGCGAAGTAACTCTAATCCCTCCGCGCCTCTCTTCTTTTCCTCCTCTTTCTGCTTGTAGGGTTACCGGAAGAAGGCGAGGAGATGCGCCATGGTCGACCTGTTTCCCGATTCTGAATAGCATTGATGTCGGAAGAAATGGGGAGTAGGGTTCCGGTGCAGCACTATAACTTGAGATCGCCACCTACGGCCAATTCATTCATCGGAAGCTCTCTTCATGACCTCAACACCGTCGATTCTCGACCGCCGGCTAGTATCGTAGGCATAGCCGAAGCCGATCCTCACCCTTCTTCCTCTGATACTGGCCTCAACGGCGACCACGACTCTCCTGGCCCTGCTGTTGTACGTCCCTCTCCCTTTGTTTCAATCTCACTGTTAAAGTTATGGGTATCTTGGTTTTACCTTTTTCACTATCCTTCCCCAACTCTGAGCTTCTCTGTTTCCGCTGTTATGTTAGGACTGCATCCATGAGTCTTACAGAAACTCTCTACCACTTCATGGTATTGGAACCGAAGAGGACCGCTCTAGCGTCGAGAATAGTGGGTCTTCAAGGGTTCCATACAATTTGTTAAACATCGAAGGTATGCATTCTAATTTCTAAGTGGACGATATGGATTCACTGTTTGTATTTGGGTTCAGTGAACTCATTTGGCGGGGGTGGCTTCTCTATGCAGATGTTTCACCTATTGAATCTGCAAGGGCTAGACTTTTGCAAATTGTTGTGGATTACTTCATTAGCGATCACTTGATTGAGGTGACGGATAATGGCAGTAGTGACTATTCTGGTCATCCTGGGCAAGATAATTTGAGCAAAAGGAAGTCTGGAGATGTTAGATACGAAGGGGATCCGAGGTTTGCTTTGCCCTTGATGTATGTGGCCAATCTGTATGAGATGCTAGTGAATGATGTAAATATAAGACTGGCTTCCTCGAATTCTATTCGTGATAAGACCATTGGAATAGCTCTTGAAGCAGCTGGTGGTTTGTACCGAAAATTGGCCAAAAAATTCCCCAAGAAAGGTACGGATGTTTCTTCTTTTATGGTCACCAGTGGATTGCATAACTGAACTAGTTGTGTACAACTGTACATTAAAATTGCTCGCCACTCATTTTGGCTTCAAATATGACAAGTATGTTTGATCTTATCTGACTTGCTGATTTAGATAATAGATTTTTATATACATAGGTGTATTACATTGAGGTCTTTCAAGTACTTGGTGTTTCTTTTTCCTGTTTTGTTTAGGTTCTTGTTTGTTTAAAAGAAGAGAACTGGCAACTTCTGTGGAGACAAGAACAAGATTTCCAGAGTTAGTGATCCAAGAAGAGAAAAGAGTGCGTTTTGTGGTGGTGAATGGTTTGGATATAGTTGAGAAGCCGACGAATCTGCCCAGAGAAGATGCAGAGTGGTGAGCGATGACAACATATTCTCAATTTTTGTTTCATTTGAACAATTGTTGGGTAGAACAAGGGGAACATGTAAGATTATCATGGAAAGATCATTAGTATGCAATTGACAGTTTTCTGTGTTTTCTTGTTTGGAACTAAGAATAGCAAGATCAATAATATGCATCCTGTTAGGAATCATTTAGCTTCCTGGTACAACTTGTTTATTGGATTATTACATCATTGCTCTTTTGAGACATGCACTTTTTTCACATATGTTCAATTGACCAGCTCTTATATCCTCTCTTTCTCTTTCTTGTTGGAAGTACTTTCATTTCAAGTTTGGTTAATCATGCATGCCTTTATTGGAATTGTTCCGAGTACTCTTGTTTATGTGATTTCATCGCTGACTCACTATTGCTGTTTCCTAAATATATATGTACCATTTTCTGTAGGTCATGTTTATACTATCTAGTTATTTGGTCATTCTTTGCAAATCCATGGGTCGTAATAGTTAAGATGATGCCATAAAATGCAATAAATTGTATCTCTATTGTCTAATATCAAACTTATGAAAATTGTGTACTGTGGTTTTCTTCGAATTTTTTTTATATGCCTGAACTCGTTGTTCATATCAAAAGGTTCAAGAGACTTACTGGTCGGAGTGACGTTGCTGTATCTGCCCAAGACTACAAATACTACTCTCCAAGGCACAAGTACAGACGTATTGTATCTAATGTTCCTGGATTGACGGTAAGTTTTAGTTTCCTTTTGGTTTCAGATTCAGTTTTGCCAGTTTAGATTGACGAGAACTGTAACGAGTACTTGACAAAGGGAAAGTGAATTTGGGTTTCAAGCATGTTCAAGTTGGAATGTGTTAGTTAGAATCACTCCGTATTTTTCATATATTAACAAAAGGCCTAGTTATTCTGTTCTAGGAGTTTTATAAACGTCATATATATTTGTAGTGAAGATGATTATCTTTTGTGACATAGTTAAACCACAATGGGATGCTAATTAGTAAATTCTGTTGTTATATGAATGTTCTCTGATTACGGGCTTTACTTAATTGTCAGATAGGTTAAATAAACTTGATTGTGACTCGATACTTCCACAGGCGATCCATGGGACAGACAGTTCATCTGCAATGTCTGCTGATCAAGGATTCCGCTCAGTAAGTGCTGATTAGAGGTCTTTTAAATATGATAAAGCGATAGATTATATATTCTTCTGTTTTTTGCTCCACTTAGTGATATTCTCCCATGAGTACTGTAGCATAACAGCTATGAGAAGCGAACTTAATTAGCATGAACTTGTTGTTAAAATACATAAACCACCAAAATACAGCTTCAATTTAATCTTTATTTTGTTTGACGGAACTTGCTCAAGTGCGTCAAACTTATGGCAAGGTTTACAAAGTTGGGGGTATAGCTTACATGAATAAATTGAGAATTGAATTAGGGATGGGGATCTAGTTATATTGTAACATACGTGTGATCATTGTTGATGTTAGCAAAGAATGATTGATTCAACTGGTTGTCATTTGGTTAGTTAACCTAAAGTGGGGGCTTGGGGGTCATGCCTTTTCTCTTTTCTTTTGTGGTTTTCTGAAACTATCTTTTGGCAGTCACATGGCCATGAGCAGACTCCTCCAAAGCATAATGCACAGCCGTTGCCAAACCAGCCACATTTTCATCCAGTTCTTCAAACACATCACAGCCAACATACTCCACACTTCTCCCAAAGCCATCAATGTGGACCTCCTGCTCACATGCCAGAGATGACACATGCACACCAGTCGCCTACCATTTCTCAACACATGTCTTATTTACAACCCCTTGCAGGAAGCCATCTCACAGGGCGTTTGCATTTAATGGTGAGAGCTATTGTGATTGAATATATTGACTGCATAGGAACTAGGGTTCAGACACTAGAAATGAACCTTGATTCTTTGAAAATCAAATGCCGGTATGCCAATCAGTTCTAGGTCTTGCAGAGAGATCCTATTGCACTTTCGCATTGGGTAAACTCATCCCTGGTAACACCAAAAAAAGACTCATCCCTATCCAGTATGTTTTGACTGAAAATACTAAGTGAAAATCCTAGTAAGTTTGTGACATGGAGAGATCTAGTAGCATACCAACATATCCAGCTGTTTCTGTATTTGTTGTTTCTTTCAGTGTCTTGGTTAGTATGGTGTTTGATTGCCTCATTTCTATAACAAGGAGGCCTAGTAGTAAGTTCTATCTTGTAGGGATGGCTAGCTGACTTGATTTTGCCAACTCTTGCAGCCGACTAGCCCTGCGAAGTTCTGCGATGAATGTGGTGCTCCTTATTTGAGAGAAACATCAAAGTTCTGCTCTGAATGTGGCACAAAGAGGCTGGGAGCATGAGCCAGCGATGCGGTCTGTACGTGGAATCGGATTCCTCCCATGTAAATTATTCTAGCGGTTAAGGCTGTTGTAGTCATTCATTGTCTAGTATATTGGTTAGTTGGATGAAGCGAGAGAGAGAGAGCGCGAGGGTTGTGGCTTAGTGACTTTTACCTTTTGTCGAAGCCGGTTCGGGCTTGATATTAGGTCGATGATTCTCTTGTCTTCAGCCTTTTGTGCTCTGAACTCAATTACTCTGTAGTCTAAGAGGTTGACTGAAACCGAAGTTCTAAGATGCCAAGAAATAAATTTATTTGTGAATCATTTCTGCAAGGTTTGGAATCTTGACTACCAGGAAGGGTTTTCCGGTGTACATCATAACATCGGTCCATGTTAGACAAGTCAGAGATGTTCTTATGCACAATTTAACTTGGAATAGTATAATGCGTTGATCGCAAATGATAGAGATTTATTATTCTAGTCGCTTATCCATGATTATATTTATATATATGAAATCGTAGTTGACGAGAAGGATTAGCACACAAGTTATGAATTGAGACTCTTCATACAAGAAAAATATGAGCACACTCTAGTCTTTCTCTGGAAATATTGAACTACCTTTGTTACCGATGACAGGATTTTCCAAAATAAAAGCCTTTTTCTGTGTTTCTGAATTGTGATAGCCATAAAGCCCACTTTTCTCAAATATGGAATCTATCGGCCCAATTGATCTCGCCTCTCAGTTTCAGCTTACTCCTTCCGCGTTTCAAACGGAACTTCCGAAAGCAGTTTCGGAGCTCTCAAACACAAAAACCCTTCGTATTGGAGGGTCAGCAAGGAGCTGACAGAAGAAGGACAGCAGCCACTACAGTTCTGCACTGCAATCCTGATCAGGCAAGGATTCAGTCTCAACACCAGAACGAAGGACTAAAATGGAGAAGAATGGAAGTTTGGAACTGACATCGAACTTTCATATGCGCTGCCGTTTTGTTCTTTATTCTTTGAGATTGTTTAGTGCAGTCTGTTGGTTAATAACGAATCCAAACCTGGCACGTGTTAAGCTTTGGTTAATGGATTTCGTATGACCGTTAATACTGTGTATTAGCCGTTGTGCACCAATATAAAATAGAAAACCCTAAAGAGAGGACTGCAGTTTTTCTGCTGCTCCTCCACCCAAATCTCAGATCTTCTTCCGCTTCTCTTATGGTATCAGCATAGTAAAGGAAACCGTACCGGAGGTCATACCGGATCCGTCAACGGTAGGGTATTTTGTGGTACGACCGTGGTTCAATCGTTGTGTACCGGCAAAATACCGTTTTTGTAATTAAAAAATATTTATTGGTTAAAAGATATTGAACTGTAAACTTTCTTGTTAATTTGCCAAAAACAACTAACTAAAGCTTGGCCCATGAAAACCTACGGATAATTGAACCTAATGGAGCCCAAACTCAGCTAATTGGCCCAGCTAATTGAGCCTAATGGAGCCCAAACTCAGCTGTCAACCCTAAGGCCTAAACGAATAAACCTAAGCTCCCCGCCGACTTCTTGAGCAGGGGAGGGAGAGGCGCACCGGCCGACTTGAGGAGGAGCAGCGAACGGCTCGCCGACTGAGGAGGAGCGGCGCGCTGGCTGAGGAGGAGCAGTGGCGGAGCGCAGGTGGCTTCGCCACTCGAGGATCTCTGGTCGGCGGTCGCCAGAGGAGAAGAGAAGCGACAGCCGCGACGGGGGTTCCTGCCTTCCTGGTCGACAGCCGACGGGGGGTTCCTGCCTTCGGCCGATTTCAATTTTTTTTTGCCAAAACAGCGTCGTTCCCTTCCCAGAAGCATACCCCGGTTAGACCAAAACCGGGCGGTTTTTTGCATTGCGCCGGTTTAACCGTACAAACCGGCCGGCACGATATTCTTGCTACCAATGGTCTACCGTATCGCTCAGGGTCGGATTTCCGGTTTTACCGGTTCAACCGGCCGGTACGATCCGGTTTCCTTTACCATTATCAGAGCACGGCGCCATTCAGGCAGCCTGATCCAGGTTGGAGCAGCAGCTTTAGGTCACAATGAGTGGGAATGAAGAACAACCCAGTACTGGGTCAGCAGCACATTCAACTTCAAGTGCAGCGGCCACAGATTCCACACAAGTTGTTCAACCCTCTCCAGATTTCCAGTTCGGTAACCCCTTTTATCAAAACCCTAATGAGAATCTTTCTCAATCCATCGTGTCTGAAGTTCTAGATGGTAGTAATTACCAAATGTGGGCTAGATCTGTTCGGATTGCTCTCAAAACCAAGTATAAGCTTGGGTTCATAGATGGTTCTGTTCAAATCCCTGATCCTAGGACAGATCCTAATGGTTATAGAGCATGGGATGCTTGCAATACTGTTGTTCTTTGCTGGATTATTAATTCTCTGCATAAGGACATTAAGCGAAGTGTCCAGAGTCATGAAGTTGCACAGAATCTGTGGGAAGAATTGAAAGACAGGTTTGGTCAAGCTAATGCTGTGAAATTGACCAATCTGGAAGATGATATTCATGCTTGTAAGCAGGGAAACATGACCATAACCCAGTATTATACACTGATGAAAGGGTTATGGGAGGAATACTCGAAGTTCAATCCAATAGTACCTTGTACTTGTGCTCCAGGACAGGTTCTCCCATGTCCAGCTGTTGAAGCCTTTAAGGCAAAACAAGAAACAGATTACCTTGTGAGATTTGTGAGAGGAGTCAGTCCTGCATATGATGTTGTGAAGACTCAGCTTCTCATGATGAAGCCTCTTCCAACTGTTGTGGCAGCATATGGGGACCTTCTCCAGCATGAGCAGAAACTGAAGTCTGATAAAGGAAGGAACACACAGTCAGTGGCACTTGCATCTTATGGGAGACAAGGAAATCAAGGGAATGAGAATGCTGCTGCAAGGCAGTCAGCAAAACAAGGAAGTGTAGAAGGAAGTGAAACATGACTGGTCTGCAGATATTGTAAGAAAACAAATCACAATATAGCAGACTGCTGGAAGTTGAAGAGGAAGAACAAGGAACAAGGTGCTGGATCACACTTTGCTGGGGCAGTGAATGAATCTGAGGATGGTGTGCTTGAAACTCAATCAAGCAGTGGAAGTGGAAGTGTTAACTCTGGAGGAAGTGGCAACAACTCAGCCAACATTGTGAACCTTCAGTTGACTGGTGATGAAATGAATCGACTCAGACTCTTGCTTCAAGGAGTGACTACCAGTCCTTCACCCTCTCCATCACCACCACACTCACCAAACATTCGTCATGCAGCCTTTTCAGCAGCACAGGAGATGCCACATTTTCCAAATTCAGCTGGTAAATATGTTCTAACCTCATATGTTCATTGTTATTCGGCCTCACTTGTTCCAACATGGATTTTAGACACTGGTGCCTCAGACCATATCATTTGCTCTAAGAATTTCTTTACCACATATAAACCATTACAGGGAGTGTCAGTTTACTTACCAAATAGTACCAAAGTCTCAGTCACACACATTGGATCAGTTAGGTTGCCATCAGGAATCCTGTTGAACAATGTTTTGTTAATTCCCAGTTTTACTTTCAATCTTGTGTCAGTTAGTAGATTGACACATGATTTACCAATTTCCCTCACCTTTCAATCTGACTCTTGTGTTGTCCAGGACCTAGTAACCAACAGGATGATTGGCTTGGCAAAGCAAAGTAGGGGTCTATACCATCTAATGTCCAGTTCAGAGAGTGAAATCACACCTTCAGTAGCTTCAGTCTACAATTTCCAACCTCAGAAGATTAACCTTTGGCACTGGCGTTTAGGGCATCCTAGTTCCAAGAAGATACAGTTATTAAAGCTTTGTAATCCCATAGTTAGACATGAGACAGTGAAACATTGTGATGTTTGTCATTTTTCTAAACACAAGAGATTGCCTTTTACTTTGAGTGAACATAGAGCAAATGATGTCTTTGATTTGATCCATGTGGACATATGGGGGCCTTTGGCAGTTGAATCATATGATGGTTTTTCTTATTTTCTCACTGTGGTTGATGATCATTCTCGTGCTGTGTGGACTATTCTTATGAAACACAAATCAGAAACCAGGTCTTTTCTGCAGAATTTCTGTGTCATGGTGAAGAATCAGTTTTCTAAATCTGTAAAAACCATCAGAAGTGATCAAGGTAGGGAGTTTCATATGACTGAATTCTATGAAGAACAAGGAATAAAGCACCAAATGTCCTGTGTAGCCACCCCAGAACAGAATGGGAGAGTTGAAAGGAAACATCAGCATATATTGAATGTAGCAAGGGCTTTAATGTTTCAATCTGGTATCCCTTTACAGTTTTGGAGTGATTGCATACTTCATGCAGTGCATCTGATTAATAGGTTGCCTACCCCTATCCTTGATAATAAAAGCCCTTTTGAATTACTATACAAACAGCCTCCTTCTCTTGATCACTTGAAGGTTTTTGGTTGCTTAGCCTATGCTTCTACCTTGAGCAGTGGTAGAACTAAGTTTCAGCCCAGAGCAAGACAATGTCTGTTCCTGGGATATCCCTTTGGCATCAAAGGGTATAAACTCTTTGATCTGACTTCCCATGAAGTGTTTATGTCCAGGGATGTGACATTTTATGAAGATATTTTCCCTTTTTATGGGCTGGTTGATGATTCAGATGACACACCAGTCTTCCCTGACTTGCCTACAGTCACCTTTCCTGATGTCCAGGCTCATGGGGGCCAACCTACTTCATCTGTTCCACCTGCCCCTATTCCATCAACCTCAGTTGATGGATTTCCTTCTCCACAGACCTCATTAGGCACTGATTTCAGTCCTCAATCTTCATCTCATCACACACCAGTAGAGGAAGACCACTCAACAGATGAAGACTTTGCTGATGCTGAGCCTGACTATCAGGAGGAATCTGATGATGAATTGCCACCAGGAGATGAACTGGATGACAATGATCTTCCCCCTAGAAACAGAAAGCCACCTGTTTGGCATAAGGACTATGTCACAACCATTAATCAGATTAGTCAATATTGCATGACTAATTATGTTTCTTATCATCAATTTACACCTCAACAAAAGAGGTATGCAATGAGCCTAGTTGCTTTTATGGATCCTCAGTCATACAAGGAAGCAGCTAAGGAGCACCATTGGGTTAAAGCTATGGAAGAGGAGTTAAATGCCTTGACTGAAAACCACACTTGGGATCTGGTGACACTGCCATCAGGGAAGAGAACTATTGGCTGCAAGTGGGTGTTCAAAACCAAGCTTAAACCTGATGGATCTGTTGAAAGGTATAAAGCAAGGTTAGTTGCTAAAGGATTTACTCAGATCTATGGCATTGACTTCCTTGACACTTTTTCACCTGTTGCTAAAATCAATACAGTTAAGACACTGTTAGCTGTTGCAGCAGCTAGGAACTGGTGTTTACATCAAATGGATGTCTCCAATGCATTCTTGCATGGAGACTTGGAGGAGGAAGTCTATATGACTCCACCCCCTGGATTGGAGGGAAGTGAAGGTAAGGTCTGCAGGCTTAGGAAATCCTTGTATGGATTGAAACAGGCCAGTAGGCAGTGGTTTGCCAAACTGACCTCTTCACTACTGAAGAATGGTTTTTCTCAGTCATCTTCAGATTACTCCATGTTTACAAAGAAGGTACAAGGCAGGATGGTTATTCTACTTGTATATGTAGATGACATCATTTTGGCAGGAGAAAAGCTTGATGACCTTGAACTGGTGAAGCTTTATTTGAAAAGAAGTTTCAAAATCAAGGATCTGGGGACTTTGAAGTACTTCCTAGGACTTGAGATTGTGAGGAATGCTGATGGAATTGTTGTTAATCAGAGAAAGTACTGCACTGAATTGCTTGGGGACACTGGTTATGAGGATGCAAAGGAGACATTGACTCCTATTGATATGAAGGTGAGGCTGAGCTCAAGAGAGGGGACTCCTATTGATGATCCAAGGAGCTATAAGAGACTGATTGGAAGATTACATTACTTAACCATAACCAGACCAGACATATGTTACACAGTGCAGCAGCTAAGTCAATTTCAGCGTAATCCTCTTGATACACATATGCAAGCAGCACAAAGGGTTCTAAGATACCTGAAAAAATCTCCAGGGGCAAGGGATCCTGTTCAGCAGCAACACAGACTTCACCATCACTGGTTACAGTGATTCAGACTGGGCAGCATGCCCAGATACCAGGAGATCAATAACAGGTTTTTGCACTTAATTTGGAAATTCATTACTTACCTGGAAAAGCAAGAAGCAGACCACTGTGTCAAGGTCTTCTTCTGAAGCCGAATATAGAGCTTTGGCTCATTTGGTCTGTGAAATTCAATGGTTGAAGGGATTGTTATCAGAGTTGGCAGTTCAAGTGAAAACTCCTATTACTGTCTACTGTGACAACAGGTCAGCAATTCATATTGCTGAAAACCCTGTTTTTCATGAGAGAACAAAACATATCGAGATAGATATGCATGTTACTAGAGAGAGGGTTAAGACTGGCATGATTAGGCTGTGTCATTTGCACACTTCAGATCAACTTGCTGACATTTTTACTAAGGGAGTCAGCAAGTACAGGCTGCTGGAGTTGCTTGGCAAGATGGGAGTTATTGATGTTTACTCGCCATCTTGTGGGGGCCTATTGGAGGGTCAGCAAGGAGCTGACAGAAGAAGGACAGCAGCCACTACAGTTCTGCACTGCAATCCTGATCAGGCAAGGATTCAGTCTCAACACCAGAACGAAGGACTAAAATGGAGAAGAATGGAAGTTTGGAACTGACATCGAACTTTCATATGCGCTGCCGTTTTGTTCTTTATTCTTTGAGATTGTTTAGTGCAGTCTGTTGGTTAATAACGAATCCAAACCTGGCACGTGTTAAGCTTTGGTTAATGGATTTCGTATGACCGTTAATACTGTGTATTAGCCGTTGTGCACCAATATAAAATAGAAAACCCTAAAGAGAGGACTGCAGTTTTTCTGCTGCTCCTCCACCCAAATCTCAGATCTTCTTCCGCTTCTCTTACTTCGTCCCGCGAACGAGCCAGCGCATCATCGTCACACCATGGCTACCTGCTTAAACCCTACTACTGCTATTCTTCACAATCCCTTCGGCTCGTTGGTTACTACAGAAACACCAGATGAAGCTTCCCCTCGCTCTCTAGATACCTTCAAATGAACCTCTTCGTCTTCCGGGCGCTTCTCACTCTTCTCCTCTTAGCAATGCTATTTTCGCTCCGCAGTCTATTCCACGTCCGCCTTCGGAGCAGCGACCCTCCCTGGTTCACCTCTCACCCTCTGCTTCTCAACAGCTACAATCATATTCGTTTTGTAGGCCCTCATTCGCCCAATGTGTCTTCAATCTCCTGCCCGTGTAATTGGGTCACTGGGTTTCTCTGTATCCTAAGATTGCCGTTTGCCACTAGGACAATCTCTACAAACTCTGATGTTGTCATCGGAGAGCTGGACAGGGATTCAATAAGTAAAATTGTTCAGCAAGGCTGTTGGGATGATCCCAGAATCGTAGGCCTCGTTGGCTCTTCTTCCTCTTTGGCTCCGTTATGGGTTTCCAGGGTTCTGTTGGTGTTACGGCATGACCCGCGATTGGCATTGAAATTCTTCAGCTGGGCGAAAACCCTCATTGGGTTTCGCCACACAACGGAATCCTACTGTTTGTTGGTGCACATTTTGTTCTACGGTAGAATGTATTTCGATGCCAGTGGCAATCTTAAGGAGTTGATCTTAGCAGGCAGGAGTTTGCCAGGTTTTGATGTGTTTGAAGTTTTGTGGTCGTCGAGGAATGTTTGTGTCTCAGGGTGTGGAGTTTTTGATGCGCTTTTTAATGTGTATATAGAACTAGGGATGCTTGATAAAGCTTATCATTGCTTTTCGAGGATGAGAAGTTGTAGAGTGTTGCCTAAAGCACGATCGTGCAATGCACTTCTGCATAGGCTAGCAAAGGAGGGGAAGAAGGAGGATGGTGCTATAAGGAACTTCTTTCGGAATATGGTTAGTGCTGGAATTTCTCCCTCTGTGTTTACTTACAACATCATGATAGACCATATGTGCAAAGAAGGGGATACTGAAGCTGCTAAAAGTTTGTTTGAGGAAATGAAGCACAAGGGTTTGATGCCGGATGTTGTAACTTACAATTCGCTTATTGATGGATATGGGAAATTAGGCTTTTTGGAGAATTCAGTGGGATTATTTAAGGAAATGGAGCAAGCAGGTTGTGAACCTGATGTAGTGACCTACAATGCATTGATTAATTGTTTTTGTAAATTCAATAGGATGGCTAGAGCTTTTCGGTTTTTCTCTGAGATGAAGCATAATGGAGTCAGACCTAATGTCATAACTTACAGCACACTGGTTGATGCATTGTGCAAGGAAGGAATGATGCAACAGGCCATTAAATTTTTTATAGACATGAAACGCCTCGGTTATTCTCCCAATGAGTACACTTATACTTCTCTTATTGATGCAAATTGTAAAGCTGGAAATTTGAATGAAGCATTGAAGCTGGCCAACGAGATGCTCTGGACAATAAGTTCTGAATTGAACATTGTTACATACACAGCTTTATTAGATGGCCTTTGTAAAGGAGGGAGGATTACAGAAGCAGAAGAACTTATCACTGGGATGCTGAAAGCTGCAGTAGCTCCTAACCTGAAAACTTACACTGCTCTTGCTCATGGATATATTAAAGTTAAGAGCAAGGAAGATTATATTGAATTTTTGAAGCAAATAAAGATGAAAGGATTTCAGCCTGATTTGATGCTTTATGGGACCATCATCTGGGGGCTTTGCACTGAAAGGAAGTTTGAAGAATGCAAGCTTGTTATGCTTGAGATGAAACAGAGAGGTATAAGTGCAAACCCTGTCATATACACAACACTCGTTGATGCTTATTTCAAAGCTGGAATGACCGCGGAGGCACTCAATCTGGTGCGGGAAATGTGGGACTCGGGTGTTGAGGTTACAGTTGTAACTTTTTGTGTATTAATTGACGGGCTGTGCAAGAAGGGTATGGTTCAAGAGGCAATTGATTACTTTACTACAATGCCCGAGTACGGTCTGCAACCTAATGTAGCAGTCTACACTGCCTTGATGGACGGTCTTTGTAAAAATAATTTCATAGAAGCATCTGTGACTTTGTTTAATGAAATGCAGGAGAAACATATGATTCCCGATAAGACAGCATACACTACTCTAATAGATGGGTATCTGAAGCATGGTAGCTTGCAAGAAGCATTAAATACAAGAAACAAGATGGTCGAGCTAGGTTTGCAGCTTGATCTTCATGCCTACACTTCGTTGGTTTCAGGTTGTGCTAGATGTGGCCATCTACAGCAAGCTAGGATATTTCTTACTGAAATGATTGATAATGACATTTTTCCAGACCGGATGCTTTGTGATAGCCTACTAAAGAAGTATTATGAGCAAGGCCTTACTGCCGAAGCGATTGAATTGCAAAATGATTTGGCGAAGAAGGGTCTGATAGATGGCAGTTACGACTGTGTTCTTCCTAAAGTCTGAGATGGGTCTTATTCTCCACATCAAGATTCAAGACACTGAAAAACACTTGAATAGAATGGATACTGATTAGGTCCTTCAGGAAAAGAACCGATTGATACATGAAAGTGTGGTTGTCAGATGACTGACTTACTCGCCCATTGTGCTTTTCCTGGATCAACAACTTCCGAAGTACTTTGCAGTAAGTCTTACTCTCATTTTTCTGCTCTTTTTATTTGTTGATGTCCGTTTCATACTGCCCACTGTAACTTCGTGAAGCTGAACCAAACTTGCAATTGACTGACTGTGCATTCTTGCTCCATTGTATTTGTCATCATATAGCCCACTTGCAATTCTTGCTGCAAAGCATTTACGCAAGTGCTGGATTCAATGTGCTCCAAGAAGCAAAGCACTTCATTGGCAAGTCACAAAAGTGAATATGATTGAATCTCCAGAGCTGAATGTGTATTCCTGAAATGGTTCGTGAGTTGACTACTGCCATGATTACAGTTCACTCTACTTCATTATTTTCTTAGCTGATAATGTGGCGTTAGGTCGCCAAACTACTGGAAGGCTGTTCTGCTACCCTGTCCCTTAACCTTGACAAAAGGCCGCTTCAGCAGGATTTGGTGTATTTTGAAGACATGGTGCACAAGCTTCTGGATTGCATACTTTTGCCGGCTTCGTTACTGCTTTTATCTTCACAGGTTCCTTTCTTCTCCCTGTTTCATTCTCTAGCTTTTGCCTTAGCTTTTTCTCAACAATAAAGAACAAGCACTGGCTCACTGTAGAAGGATGTGGAGAAGGATCGACTTCCTGCACACCGTGCTTGAATTGGGTTACAATTTCGTCTTCACGGTAAATCATTCGCATCCGGCTCCCTCCATTTCTGTTCATAATTCTCTGTAGCTAAGCCAATTGTGTGTAATGAATGCTTTCAACATCCAGGATACAGATATAATGTGGTTTAGGGATCCATTTCCACGGTTTTATCCAGATGCGGACTTCCAGATTGCGTGTGATCACTATTCAGGGGATAGTGTTGGTTTAGGAAACATAGTCAATGGAGGGTTTAGTTATGTGAAGGCTAATAATCGTTCCATAAGAGTTATACAAGTTCTGGCACTCGTCGCGTGACACTTACCATGATCAAGATGTGCTGAATTTTATCAAGAAAGATGAGTATGTCAAGGACCTTGGGTTGAAGATGAGATTCCTGGACACGGCTTATTTCGGTGGACTTTGTGAGCGGAGCATACTCATCAACTAGGTATTTCTAGCTATTTTCTTTTTGTTTCTTCAACAGTTTATCTGCTTACTGCATTTTCGATAGT
Source organism: Linum tenue (assembly GCA_946122785.1). Taxonomy (NCBI): domain Eukaryota; kingdom Viridiplantae; phylum Streptophyta; class Magnoliopsida; order Malpighiales; family Linaceae; genus Linum; species Linum tenue. The sequence goes on from CAMGYJ010000010.1 coordinate 41,428,525, forward strand.
AGTGTCGTCTTCGTCCTGTTTTGCTTCTTCCTTCCTGTTGCGTGATTCTTAGTTAGCACTGGAACTAGAAAGAATACTACAACTCTCTATTAATTACTTCAATTTCCGTTTTGCATCCTCTTTCTAACTTTGCCAAACTTCCCTCTTCCAAAAAGTTAGCACGGTAAGCTTTAAAGGGGTTTTCGGCCATCGATTTTTGCTTGTTGTTGCTGCCTGCTGTTTGTGTTTCTTAGTCGAATTTGTGTTTCTTTTCGGCCAGCGATGTCGGGCTGGAGTAAGATCCGCGAAAAGCTTCCTCGATTCGTGGAAGACATGCTGGATGGCAGCTATCGCGAGGTCCTGATTGACGGCTTGTTAGTGCTGACCTACAGTGGTTTTGTCACTCAGCTCTTCAAAGGCGATTCGGCAACGAAGGAGGATCTTGCCTCGGCTGTGGAGAAAATCACCGACAAGGTCTCCGACGAGAGGTAGATTCTCAATCGCAATAACCTGCTTTAGTGGTTTGCTTGTTCATTTAGTGGTTTGCTTCTTCATCTGGTGTGTGTTCATTTGGGTGCTTGTTGTGTCTTGATGGGCTGCTTGTTTGTCCTTGTTTAATGGCTTCTAATATGTGTTTCTGCTTTCAGCGGGAGTTTACAGACTGAGATAAAGGAAGTGAAGGTGTGCGCTCGCGAGCTGAAGGTGAATGCTCAGGATCTAAAGGTGCAGATCAATGAAATATAGACGTGGGCTAAGAAGGTCGAGCTGGAGAGGACCAAGAGCGACCTGAACGAGGAGACCAACCAGATTGGCCAGGTGAAGGAGAGTGGCAACGATCAGCTGAAAGAGGGTGGTAACAATGGAGATTAATGAGGGATTTCACGTGGCAAAGCTTCTGTTCGTCTTGGATTGTGTCATGGTATTGGATGTTACTAGATACTGCTTTTTTGGGGTTGGTTATGATGGAGATTGCAAATGTTTTTAAGCTGAAGTCAAATGGAGACGAACTTGAATGACTTCAGCTTAAAAACATTTGCAATCTCCACCATAACCAACCCAAAAAAAGCAGCATCTAGTAACATCCAATACCATGACACAATCCAAGACGAACAGAAGCTTTGCCACGTGAAATCCCTCATTAATCTCCATTGTTACCACCCTCTTTCAGCTGATCGTTGCCACTCTACTTCACATGGCCAATCTGGCTTGTCTCCTCGTTCAGGTCGCTCTTGGTCCTCTCCAGCTCGACCTTCTTAGCCCACGTCTGTATTTCATTGATCTGCACCTTCAGATCCTGAGCGTTCACCTTCAGCTCGCGAGCGCACACCTTCACTTCCTTTATCTCAGTCTGTAAACTCCCGCTGAAAGCAGAAACACACATTAGAAGCCATTAAACAAGGACAAACAAGCAGCCCATCAAGACACAACAAGCACCCAAAATGAACACACACCAGATGAACAAGCAAACCACTAAATGAACAAGCAAACCACTAAAGCAGGTTATTGCGATTGAGAATCTACCTCTCGTCGGAGACCTTGTCGGTGATTTTCTCCACAGCTGAGGCAAGTGTTGAAGGAAGCTCACATATTCCTCTGCTCAAGCAACTCAACGGGCAAATGAATGAATTTCGGAAAGCTTGTTAATGTCTCTGGTCAAGTTATTCGAAGAGATTTGAAAAGAAATCAAATTAGCACAACCTACCTTTTCTGCTCACAAGCCAGGAATGGAAGTCCATCAAAGAGACGTTGGGAAGCCAGAGTATAAGGAGACTCAAAGGCTGGAGCTGTGCTGTACCTTTTTCAAGCCAAACAAGAAAGAAAGGGCTGTGAATTTGCTAGTGATCTTGTTAAGAAAAAGAGAGTTAATCCGAGTGGTTGCTTAGCTAACTAGGTGTATTGAGTCTCGAGTTCTGAGCAGGGATACAGCCTGGTTAGGGAGAATTGCCAGCTTAGGCTGAGAGTTCTTTGTTATAAGTGTCGTTGTAACAGAGAACTTGGAAGAACCAAATCAGTAGTGAAACGTTGAAGGTCTCAAGAAGAGAACCTTCAACCGTGGATTAGTCGGAACAGGGATACTTATTCTCCCTGTCCCGGATACCACGTAAAAATTGCCTGTGTGTTCATTCCTTTCAGTTTTCTGATTTGCTTAATTGTTTTGCTGCTTGCTGAAGAGTGATTGACACAGGGAAGACGAACAGGAGCAGAGTCAGGAAGGAAGAAGCCTTCTCAGCTTCGCTGCTGCGTTAAGTCTGAAATCAAAGAATTGGGCTCACAAAATAATTCGTCTGGGCCGAGAACTTAATTCATAATAAACAGGCCCATTATCTGTTTTCGGTTGATTTTTTAGATTTACATTCTTGGTTTCATGCATTCGAGTTTCACATCCATTTCAATTAACTCAAGAATTCTTTTAGGATTCCTCCTTGCAGAATCGAAGAACCCGATCTTTCTCTAGGTCTCGCGCTCGACCTCCACCTACAGCAAGATCCTCCTTCGTTGCCGAATCGCCTTTGAAGAGCTGAGTGACAAAACCACTGTAGGTCAGCACTAACGAGCCGTCAATCAGGACCTCGCGATAGCGGCCATCCAGCGTGTCTTTCACGAATCGAGGAAGCTTTTCGTGGATCTTACTCCAGCCCGACATCGCTGGCCGAAAAGAAACACAAATTCGACTAAGAAACACAAACAGCAGGCAGCAGCAACAAGCAAAAATCGATGGCCGAAAACCCCTTTAAAGCTTACCGTGCTAACTTTTTGGAAGAGGGAAGTTTGGCAAAGTTAGAAAGAGGATGCAAAACGGAAATTGAAGTAATTAATCGAGAGTTGTAGTATTCTTTCTGTTGGGATATGGATTAATATGCCTACACAACTATAAACGGGCCCAAGCCCACCGCAAGGCGTCCTGGGCCCAAGCCCACTCAAGGAAGCCCAAGCCCACTTAAGGAGGTCCCAAGCCCTATATAAGGAGGCCAAAGCCTCCAAGCCAAGGATCCTCTCTTCCCTTCCTACACTCTAACCCTAAGGTCTCTCTCTAAACTCTCTCTCTCTCTCTACATACCATATACCCTCCTATATCGTACTAACTTGGGCGTCGGAGCGTAGATCCCGGGGGCCGCCCCCCGCCTCACAGGTTCTTCCACTCTCGAGGAGATCAGACGAAGGAGTCCAGATCAGAGCCCCATAACCGCCTAGTACTTTCTAGGCACAAACAATTTGGCGCCCACCGTGGGGCTATGATTGACAACTCTATCGTTTGATTTCGGAGGGAGGGAGGAAATCTGTTCTTCCTCTACCAACTGCAGGCAACAATGATTTTTGCAAAATCAGACCAAGTCCCGCCAAGAACGGAAGAAAAATCAAAGAAAAAGAAGAGAGAAACCCCACTTCTCACTCACGAAGAACATCATCAACCATCTAATTCCCCCTAAGCGAGCTTCAATGGCTCGGCTCTCTCCAAGCAGCGACAGCAGCACAACACTTGTTGGTCATCATCGCCAGCTCAACCTGCAAACCACAGCCACCGCTGATTTTCCGGGCTGCGCGTCCCCACCGACACATCTCGCCGAGGCACCAGTCGTCGCCCTACTGGCGCCGCGCTGTTTTCGCTATCTTCGTCATTCAGTTCGCGACAACAACCGGAACTACTCTAATCCACCATTCCAAGATCTCGAAGAAAGACAACATCTACTCACCCCCACTAGGAAGATCTGAAAACCCACAAGAAGAAAGAAGAAGAAGAAGAAGAAAAGAAAAAAAAAAAAAAAAATAGCGGGCAGAGAGACCATGTCGCAACCACCAACTCAATCTACAAAGTACAACTGAAAGGAAAATCGAAGCATCTTGATTGGAGGGTCTTAGGAGGGAAAACGCCAATAAAGGAGAAGCGAATCCTATCTAAGAAGAATGATTTTCATGTTCCGGCCACCGGAGTTACAAGCGGCGCCGGAGCTCAGGCAGAGTGGTCAAAATCGTCGCTGTCTCCATCCTACTGCTCATCTACAGTTGACGGGGCCACAAATCGAGAAGAAGAAAAACCTATATCGGAGCTACTTTTCTCCCTCTGTCATGAAAGACTGACCGACGAAGTTACCGAGGCAGGCAGGCGGAGTTATCGAGAATGACAGGTTGGAAGCGCCTCAAATTGCGAAGCCGAAATAGCCGCATAACCACGGCTGGCGAAAAAGGAAGGAACGGCTCCCGTGCATCTCTATGGCGCCGGCGGAAGAAGAATGGAAGAGGTGAGGCTGGAAGAGAAGAGCCGCATCGCGGCAGCCAGCAAAGTGATCATTTCACTAACCTTGACCGCCAAACAGGCTCAGGGTCCACTCCTGCAGCTAGCTCCATACAGCCCAAGGCCCGCCTACCACACCAGACCATGCCACCTTCAAAGTTCGGGCCGCCAAGAACACAGGCCCAACAGGCGAGGATCGCCCTTCAGCCCATTTCCGCAAAGGAGACACTCACCATCCGGTGCCTCTCCCATCATGGGACGCGGCCCGAAATTCCAGCCCGCCAGACTCAGCCCGTCACGCTCTCAGCGGCCCGCAATTTCAACCCACCGGTCTCGGACCGCTACGGTCTCAAAGTATATGCACATGCTTAGCTAAAAGCAAAACGCACGGGGATGGAGTCGAACCGCCGACCTCTTCGTCAGAAACAACGCGTCCAACCAGCAGCGTAAAGGACATCTTTACGATTCAACATTGTAGCAGCAAATATTTATCAACTACCTAATTCTGAAGAAGCCCAAGACCGCATCCGCACCACATCCAGCGCGGCCCACGTCCTGCCTCACCACTTTCGGCCCATCTTCCTAGATGCAAAGACCGTCCACCATTACAACAGGCCAGAACCGCCAAGACCCTCTCTCGCAGTTTCAAGCTCGGCCCAAGCTTCAGCGGCCCACGCTCAGCCATCTAGCCTCATTAAAAAAGAAAGAAGAAACCGCCCACATCAAGCATCGAACCAAGGATCTCACTTTCACCCGGCAAGCGCTTCAACCAGTATAATACAAGGTAACTTTGTTAATTACAAAGGCAACAATTAATATTTAACCGCTCACGGAGAAGAGATCAGACAAAGGTGAAAGGCTCTCCTCCCATTCCTGACAACCGCACAATGCCAACCCACCTCGTCTAGAATGGGAAAGCAGACCGCCAAGGACCCGATGAGCTACACTTCAAATCTGCAAGCCGGCCTCGAATTTGAAATTTGGACCGCCTCCTCTGCTTCAACATGCAAGCCCGCATCATAGCAGCGTCAAATGGACTGCATCCCCTGCTCGGCCCAAGCTTAAGCGGCACACGCCCTTAGTCGTCAACACTGAAGCCTCATTAAAAAATGAAAGAAGAAAGTCGTCTCTGCCATGCTTCGAACCAGCGACCTTCCTTTGACATGCAAACACGCCAACCAGTATGCCACAAGAGCGCTTTGCTAATCATGGACGCAACAGCCAATATTCAACCGCTTGCCAACTTCTCTCAAGCTAAGTCAACTTTACAAATATATATCATATAGACATATACCAAGCCATGCAAAGCGGTTCACTATTATTATTCTAGGCGCTTTCCGCAACATGCTAGGGTATATTTATGCTTTAAATATATTGGGCACTAGCCACTTGCATCCTTCCGGAATACTCGAAGACTCACGCCTACAGCCTCCGGGCTAGGCTCGAAGATTCCCGCCTCCGAGCGATGCTCTCTCCGGAGAATGCTTCCCGCCTCCGAGCGATGCGCCCTCCGGGAAAGACTCATGCCTCCAACCTCCGGGTTAGGCTCGAAGACTCCCGCCTCCAAGCGAGGCTCTCTCCGGAGAATGCTTACCGCCTCCGAGCGATATTCCTTGGGGGATTGATTCATTCCTTCTGCCTCCGGGCAAGGCTAAAAACCGCCTCTGAGCGATGTACCCATGGGGGATTGATTCATGCCTTCTGCCTCCGGGCAAGGCTAAAAAACCGCCTCCGAGCGATGTACCCATCGAGGATTGATTCATGCCTCCTGCCTCCGGGCAAGGATAAAAAATCGCCTCCGAGCGATGCGCCCATCGGGATTCATGCCTTCCGCCACCGGGCGAGGCTCGTAAACCGCCTCAGAGCGAGGCTCCCCCCGAGGAATGCTTCCCGCCTCCGAGCGGTGCTTCCCGCCTCCGAGCGATGCCTCCTCTAGGGAGCGCTTCACAGGAAGCCGATAGTACAATGCGCTTCCCCGAAAGCCAAGGACTAATGTGCTTCCCGGGAAGCCGAGAAGCAATGTGCTTCCCAGGAAGCCGAGGAGTGGGACGCTTCCCAGGAAGCCGAGGAGCGAGGAGCGACCCGCTTCAAAGGAAGCTGAGGAGCGAGGAGCGACGCGCTTCACAGAAAGCCGAGGAGCGACGAGCTTCCCAGGAAGCCGAGGAGCGAGGAGCGAGGCGCTTCCCAGGAAGCCGAGGAGCGAGGAGCGACGCGCTTCACAGAAAGCCGAGGAGCGAGGAGCGACGCGCTTCACAGAAAGCCGAGGAGCGAGGAGCGACGCGCTTCCCAGGAAGCCGAGGAGCGAGGAGCGACGCGCTTCCCAGGAAGCCGAGGAGCGAGGAGCGACGCGCTTCCCAGGAGGCCGAGGAGCGAGGAGCGACGCGCTTCCCACAAAGCCGAGGAGCGAGGAGCGACGCGCTTCACAGGAAGCCGAGGAGCGAGGAGCGACGAGCTTCCCAGGGAGCAATGCACTTCCGAGGAAGCCGAGGAGCGACGCGCTTCCCAGGAAGCCAGGGAGCAATGCACTTCCCACGAAGCCGAGGAGCGAGGAGCGACGCGCTTCCCAGGAAGCCGAGGAGCGACGCGCTTCCCAGGAAGCCGAGGAGCAATGCGCTTTCCAGGAAGCGAAGGAGCAATGCGCTTCCCTGGAGGTCAAAGGAGTAATGCGTTTCCCAGGAAGCGTAGGAGTAATGCTCTTCACTGGAAGCCAAAGGAGCAAGGCGCTAACAACAAGAGCGTCTTGAGTTAAAACTCTCAAGCCGTGGGGGCCACCCTACCTAGGTCGCAATTATGGTCTACTAGCGTTAACAACAATGGACTAGCGAAGGAACTCTTAACGACTTGAGAGCTTTGCTTCAAGACATTGAGAGCTAAGCAAGGGGCAAAGGAAATGATCGCGCAACTCGCACCAGGGGCAAACCGCATTATCCGGATTCGCAAGTAAGGCAAATTAATACACGATTAACGCATTATGTTACTCCTTCCATTCTTACAAAATACAAGAAGTAAAGGGGCAATTGTTGGGATATGGATTAATATGCCTACACAACTATAAACGGGCCCAAGCCCACCGCAAGGCGTCCTGGGCCCAAGCCCACTCAAGGAAGCCCAAGCCCACTTAAGGAGGTCCCAAGCCCTATATAAGGAGGCCAAAGCCTCCAAGCCAAGGATCCTCTCTTCCCTTCCTACACTCTAACCCTAAGGTCTCTCTCTAAACTCTCTCTCTCTCTCTACATACCATATACCCTCCTATATCGTACTAACTTGGGCGTCGGAGCGTAGATCCCGGGGGCCGCCCCCCGCCTCACAGGTTCTTCCACTCTCGAGGAGATCAGACGAAGGAGTCCAGATCAGAGCCCCATAACCGCCTAGTACTTTCTAGGCACAAACACTTTCTAGTTCCAGTGCTAACTAAGAATCACGCAACAGGAAGGAAGAAGCAAAACAGGACGAAGACGACACTACTATAGAAAATGCAGTAAGCAGATGAACTGTTGAAGAAACAAAAAGAAAATAGCTAGAAATACCTACTTGATGAGTATGCGGAGCTGCTTCCCTGTCTCCAAAAGTTGCGATGAACACCGGCAGAGAGGACCTTCTTGGCGTCTGCTTTTCTCCTAGAAGGTTTAGCTAAGTATTGCAATTTGCAGATCTGAAGGAGAATGTTTGTCTTATATTGGTGAAATCGTTTGCTCCTTTCTCTCTCACCTCTCTAACAAAGCAAGCTAACAGAATTTCCCACAACCCCAACCCCTATAATCCACCTGTCCCTCTACCTTTTGATATTCACAAATGATATAATATAATGGACTAATTCTGATATGCAATAACTTTAGTATAATGAGTCATATAGGAAATGGATAAGCTATGTGTACGGATATTTTATTTCAATTTTAAATTAATGTTACGTCATGTCAATAGCTCTGTTTTGAGAATCATATCGAATGCTGAATCGAAGGAGTTGACCATTTGTTAATTAACATGTGCTAGGAAAACTATTGTCACACATGTAAAAAAATTGTGTTCTTTAAAAATTTATGAAGCTTATTTGATATTGTTTCTGAGAACGCTCATAACCCGAAATGACCCAAAACTCGACCCGAAACCCGATGGGTTGGGTCAATATTTGACCCGAAATCAGCAAACCCAACATGACCCGACCCGTGAAGACCCGTAACCCGAGATTCCCAACCTGAAATTACCCAACCCGACCCAATTGCCAGGTCTATCTTCCACCATGCAACGGCCTGCTTTGCTTCTCCTTCTAAGCGTTCCACGCATTGTTTTTTGTCCCCGATAACCACTCACTGAGCTCCTCCATTTCTTCTTCCTCGATCGCTCATAATCATCTTCTCCTTCTTCGATGTTACATCACACTCCTCTTTCTACGATTCCTAACACCAGAGTAAACGAACAACCCCTTTATCTTAAAGGCGCCGACTAGGAGAAAACTTGTCATTAGCAAAATAAGTTTAGTGTTGGTATGGTCAGTGGCGTAGCCAGGATTTTGAGTAAGGGGGTGCCAATTTAAAAAAATTAAAATGACTATCAATTTTTTATAGTGACCCACGACGGGTTTTCATATTTTGAAAAGTCTGTAAAATACATTCGTTTACTTCTTGAATAAGCATGCAATTATGAGGTTTCTTAATTTAATTTACTTATTATTTGTAAACGGTAAATTATATATATGCAATAGAACGTATTATTGTATCATGTAAGTAATTGTTGTTTAGTGGAAGATGTCAAAGCTAATAGTAAGGGGGTTCCATATTCAAATCCTAACTATAGCATAAACTAATACCCCTATTTTTTAATGTTCTAGCCCCGACCCAAGGGTGTGCCACGGCACACCCTTCTAACACTGTGTCTCCGCCCCTGGGTATGGTTGCGTGTGTGAGAAATTGAGTTGACAAAGCCCTTCACAGGCAGCTTGATTAACTTACTATGCTCAATGTGGGGATTGACTTTGTGATGGCAGCATTTGATAATAAGCATTCAAGACTAATGAGTTGATTGAGATTATAAGAAGAAAAACTTAAATGTTATACAGATTATGCAAAGTCGGGATGAATAGGAAGTTAGCATAGTAAGGGCTAAGATCTGGGGACTAAGGGGGGTCCCCTTAGTCACATGGCTAAGTGAATCTCCACCCTTGCACCTCATTAAAATCCAAGGGCTCTTATTAATCCAATTTAATGAAGGGTAATGTAGTAATTGCATGTTTATTTTTAACTTATAATTATAAAAGAAATTAAAAAAAACCAGCGCCGGCCGGCTGGCCGTCCCCGTCGCCTCCCGCCTCCGTCCGATAATTGCGCGGCCTTTCCCTGGACAATTGGGCGCCATTATTTCCACCCAGAGAGTTCCTGTACGCCATTATGCTATTATTCACACAGAGAGAGAGAGAGAGAGAGAGATTTTCTGGTCGGAATTTTTTTTTCCGGCCACCATCGTCGCCGGAGAAGAATTTTCCGGCGACAGCGCTTTGTGATGTTTGTTGACATATTTTGTAATGTTTGTACGCTTTGTTATTTTGTAATGTTTGTAAACTTTGTTATTTTTGTCAACCATGTTTGTAATGTTTTTTATGTCTAAAAAACACCCGGGTTGACTTTGGGAAGGAGCCCCTCTATATAGGGATGGAGCCTCCAAAGTCAACCCGGGTGTTTTTTCCCGTTCGTATGGATTGTCGGTCTAGTTTGTCATTTTTGTCCACCATGTTCGTACTGTTTGTATGTCTAAAAAACACCCGGGTTGACTTTGGGAAGGAGCCCCTCTATATAGGGATGAAGCCTCCAAAGTCAACCCGGTTGTTTTTTCTTTTTGTATGGTTTGTATTGTTTGTCGGTCTAGTTTGTATTGTTTGTACAGTTCATACGTTTGTAATGTTTGTAAATCTGTTTGTATGTTTTGTCGCTCTAGTTTGTACTGTTCGTATGTTTGTATGGTTTGTACTGATTGTAAATCTGGTTTGTATACTTCGTAATTTTCCATAATACCCAAACTACCCCTGTCATTAATTAAATAGCCCTTCCCACTTTTTAACCATTGGATTGAAGTGTCCAGATCTAAGGGCTGGGAGGGGCTTAGTCAAGTGACTAAGCACCCCCTTAGTCACTGGATCCGCTCTCGCATAGTAAAGCTGTGCAAAAGCCAAAAGGTTGTAGAAGAAAGGAAAAAACATCAAGACTAACGTCTAAATAATCTCGCATAAATTCTGAGTCCCGACAAGTTACACTAGGTTCTTCTTCTCAAATGGCTTGGCGATCAAGGAAGACCATTCAACGGTCACATCAGCAAGCGATCAACTCAGCATCAACAGGCTGGAATGGAGAGCTTTCCTTAGATGGCGATTCACCAATCAGAAGCATTCGATGAAAAGAAGCTTATCATTCCTAAGGTGATTCTGAATCTGGTGAACAAGGAAAGAACGCTCAAGTGTGACAGTCAAAATGTTAAGATTATAAAAGGGGCTCTTGGGTAGATAGAATTGGTGAACTTTTCCGGGAAATCAACACTACGAAGAGAGCAAAGCTTATCTGTTGTGGGTAGTTTGATAGGAAAAGGGTTCAAGCCATCGGGGAGATAGCTTGGGTCCAGTATTGGGGAAATACTGAGGTTTTGATCCACGGGGAGTTGATCAAAAGGATTAGAATCTGTTCGATTGGCTGGGGAGATTGATCGGGTGTTAAACTGTACACAACGAGCTTCAATTCATATCCTTGGTGGAGGGTTAATGTCATATTTGGTCACTGTGATTACTAAATTTTGTCATGTTTAGTCACTAGAAAAATTTAATATCAAATTTGGTCACTCTAATTACTAAAACATATCATGTTTAGTCACTCTCCGTCCAACTCCGTTAGTGGAGTCCGTTATGTGCTTATGGGGTTAATGGGAGCGCCCAGTCAACACCGTTTTGGCCCAAAAATGGTCAAGACCTGCCATGTCATACACCCAACCCAAACCATTAACCCGACATAGAACCAAACCCTAGCCCACCTAACCAAACCCTCTATCTTATTTATATGACTCTCTATCCACAAGAAGCCTTCAATCTTACATTCACGCTCACATCCCTTTGTTTTCTTCTTGTTCTGTAGTGTCCATTTATCCCTTTTCTACTTTTTTTTTTGACAAAAGATAGATAATTATATTGATTCAGACCAAGAAAAGTTACACCCTGGAAAACAGCCAGGTCTGATAATCAAAGACAGGACTCATAGCCGGGGACAAAGAAAGGGCCTTTCTAGCCACCGAATGGGCTACCCTATTGCTACCCCGACCTACAAATCGAACCAAAAACTCTGACTGGGCCCTAAAATAATGCACCACTTCAGCAAGAACCGCTCCAGCCTGAGTGTCTCTAGCATCTCCCTGATTGACCTTATCAATGATCACCTTGGCATCACCTTCAAAGACAACGTTTGTAAATCCAAGCTCTAGACACCAGAAAATCGCTGCACGAAGCACCAGTAACTCCACCACCATGGGGTTATCGATCACGGGAATGTGCACCCCTTTAATCAACAGGATCTCACGAGAGGGAGTCAAAAGTACAATCCCTCCAGCTGAATGAGACCCTCTCTTCGTAGCACCATCCCACATACACACCATTCTACCAACCCCCACTGGAGGTAGCAGAGCAGACCCCGGTATAACCGTACCCTGCGTACTGCCTACCGGCGGCAAACTCATCCATTCCTCAACTTGCTGGTGGAACTGTCGCATTAAAGCGGGGATATCAAACTGTTTGCCCTCAAAGACCACCCAATTCCGAGACCGCCAGATCCTCCACAGGACGGCAACGACTGCCATGAATAGCGCGGGATGGTGAACCAAGGCAAGCAACTTCTTAAGAAAGAGTGGAAAGGTCTGCCGGGGCACCCCTTCGCCCAGGTACTCCAAACCCGAATAGTCCCACAGTGCACGAGCGACCGGGCAATAGAGAAATAAATGCTCCATTGTCTCCGAACTAGCCCAACACACCGGGCAACGCGGGTGCACCGGGACCTTCTTCTCAATAAGTGCCTCAGTGGTTGGGAGTGCCCGGCTAAAGATCTGCCAGAGAAAAACCTTTAACTTAGGGGGAATCTTAGCATCCCACACCCGGATCCAACTCCCCTTATCCATCCAACTTGCCAGGGACTGCCAACTACCCTTCCTCCTATCCAGGGACATCGCAAGGTGGTAAGCCGATTTGACAGTAAAAACCCCGTCCTTCGTACCATGCCAGATCAATTTATCCTCCATATTCTGCCGAGGCAGAGGGATTCCCTTAATTGCTCGACAAGTAACCGGATCAAACCACTGATTCAGTTTAGTATCATTCCACCTCCCCTCCCCTGGCCAAATAACCTCAGCCACCCTCGGGCCACCTTCAACTGGCAAAATCTGCGGGTTATAGCGCAAGTCTTCCAATGGAACACGCGGTATCCAATTAGACTGAAGGAGGGAGGCAGATCTACCATTCCCAATCTGCCACCGGAGGCCTTCTTCCAACAGCTGGCGCCCAAACAAAATGCTTTGCCAACCCCAGGACGGCCGAGATCGGGCTTTGGCTTGCAGAAACGATCCATTGGGGAAGTACTTGCCTTTATACACTTGGGCTAAAAGGGACTGAGGCTCAGAAAAGATACGCCAACCAATTTTAGCCAACAGGGCTTGGTTAAAATGCTCAAATCGACGGAACCCCATCCCCCCCTCGTGTTTACTTCTACACATATTCCTCCAGGACACCCAACGCACCTTTGAGTTACCGCCCTCAGCTCCCCACCAGAACCTGGCAACATGCTTATCCAGTAAACGACACAGGGACAGAGGCAATTTGAAACAGGACATTACATGCAATGACAATGCCATAGCGATTGACTTAATCAAAGTCTCTTTGGCTGCCCACGAGAGCGTCCTCTGTTTCCACCCCTGAAGCCGTTCAAGCAATTTCTCCTCCAGGTAGCGGAAAGTTGCCATTTTCGACCGTGCGATAAGCGTAGGCAATCCCAAATATTTATCGTGGACTCCTACCGCCCCCACCCCCAAAATAGTGGCCAAAAACTCCTGATCTGGTTGAGCAATATTCTTGCTAAAGCAGACTGCCGATTTATCCAGATTCACACGCTGGCCACTGAGTTCCTCATACTCATTCAGTACCTCAATCAGATTCTCACATTCTTGCAAAGATCCACGCAGGAATAAATAAGAATCATCCGCAAAGAAAAGATGGGAAATCCGAGGAGCACGCGGAGCCACCTTCACCCCTGCCAAACGCTTCTCCGAAACTGCTTTACGGAGAAGTGCCGCGAATCCCTCAGTGCAGAGCACAAATAAGAGTGGGGAAAGCGGATCACCCTGCCGTAGGCCCCGGGAAGGACTGAAATAACCTGAGGGGGTCCCATTCATTAGAACTGAGAAAGAGGCAGATCGAAGACACTCATAAATCCATCCTTGCCAGACCGAGCTAAAACCCATCTTATCCAACACCGAAAGAAGAAACGGCCATTCGACTCTATCATAGGCCTTTTCCATGTCAACCTTTAGAGCCATATACCCTTTCTTCCCTCGCGTTTTAATTTTAAGATAATGCATTAACTCATGTCCAAGGAGGATATTGTCAATTATCTGCCTCTCCCGAATGAAGGCATTCTGACCATCCGAAATGATAAGCGGTAAGAGGGAGGAGAGCCTCTCAGCCATGATCTTGGTTATAATCTTGTAAACAAATTGGCACAGGCTAATTGGGCGTAACTGCTTCACATGTTCCACATTATCTACCTTGGGAATCAGCGTTAGCCAGGTATGATTAAAGCTTTTGAGCATTCTACTCGTTTCAAAAAACGAGCACACAGCCTCAATCACTGACTCTCCAACAATATCCCAGAAGGCCTTAAAGAATTTGCCCGTGAAGCCATCAGAACTAGGAGCTTGCGTCGAGCCCATCCTGTAAACTGTTCTTCTGACTTCACTTGGCAAAACTTCAGCCGTCAGGCTAGCATTCATCTCTGGTGTGACACTGCGAGGGATCGGCAAAGCCGCCACCCTCTCAGCCACATCTGGAATCGTAGTCTCTGAGGTAAATAGATTCTGGTAGAACTCTGTGGCAATGGATGCCTTATCTTTTTCCTCTGTTACCCATTCACCTTCGGTGTTATGTAACCCTGCCACAAAATTCCTCTTTCGCCTAGTACGCGTCACCGTATGAAAATATGAGGAATTCTGATCACCTTTCTGGAGCCATCGTACCCTTGATTTCTGCTGCCAATAGCTTTCTTCTGCCTCCCATTGGCGTGACAGCTCTCTTTCCAGGATACGGATCGAATCCCAATCAATTGGGTAAATTGCTCGGATACGCTCAATTTCCCCTTGGAGAGTTTTGATATTGCGGAGGGAATTCGTGGTTCCTGCCCTACTCCAGTCATAGAGAAGATGTCTCAACTTTTTAAGGCGCTCCCATAGCCGAAACATAGGGGTACCTTGAATATTCTCCTGCCATACATACTGTACCATGGCCCTTACCTCCGGATTATCCGCCCAGCGGGCGTCAAAGCGGAAGAGGGGTCTGGAATTCCGAACATATGGCTTATCAGAGAGGAGCAAGGCGCGATGATCAGAGCCCTGGTCCGTGAAGTGCTTAACCAGGGTCTCGGGCAAATTATCAATCCATGACTGGGAGCACAACGCTCTATCCAGCCTCTCACGAATACACGCAGCCCCCATACGCTTATTTGTCCAGGTGAACTGGTCACCCTGATATCCTGGGTCATGGAGCCCCAAATCCTGGACAAACTCCCGAAGGCTCAGCGAATGAGCGGCATTCCAAGCATTCCCCCCATCTTTCTCGCCCTCATGAAGGGTCGCATTAAAATCACCCATGACAACATAGGGAAGAACAATCTCATTACAAATCTCCTGCAAGTGGGCCAATTGAACCGCCCTAGTTGCCAGGTCACAACTAATGTAAACCGAAACCACAACATAAGAAAAATTGACTTCATTAATCTGCGTGCAAATACAAAAATTGGAATGAAAGAACACCGAGGCAACAACCCCGGGGGACCAAGCTACCACTAACCCTCCCGATGCATCAACAGCATCAACAAAAAAACAATGAGAATTCTGAAAACCCAAACCCCGCATACGACGGGCAACTACTTTCCGGCTCGATCGTGTTTCTGAGAAGAACACAAGATCCGGTTTATTCGAATGCAATAAACCCAAAGCAGTTTGGAATGTGAGGGATGGTCCAATTCCTCTCACATTCCAGGCGAGAAGCCTCATTTAACTGGTTGGGGCCACTCCAGGCTGGCTTCCTCCACCTTTTCCAGATCATCCTTCTCCTCCACAAACTGTCTCTTAGGGGTTGGATTTTCTTCAATTCTGGCATATTAGTCCCATACTCCTCAATGTGGATGCCTTGAGCATTCACCATCCATGATGGTTGCTCCGCCCCATCTTCCTGCATCTTACTCCCCCCAACACCAGTCGCCTCCGCATCTTCCATTACTAATCCCTGCTCAAAAGCTTTGACCACCTGACTGACTTTAGTGGAGCGAGCTAGGCGCTTCAGTTTCCCGACGCGCACAGGGGATCGGCGCCGAATTTCAAGGCACACTTATGTTTTTTTTGGATATCCAGCAGTTCTAAGGACGAGCTGAATTGATGGCAATCTAGGTAGGAGGTTCTTCGCTTTAGACTAGCTTACAACTAGGGGTGAAAATCGGTACCGTATTGGTATCCCAATACCAAATACCGAAATCTCGAATATCGAATTACACCCTAAAATCAATCTCAATCACAATCTCTAAATAATTTCGGTATCCCAAGCCCTAAATATTTTGGTATTCCAATCGAACTTCGGTATCCCAATCGGTATTATCCAACACGAAATTAATTACATTTATCATTAATAATTAAATATATAAATGAGATTTCATTTTTTAATTGAGGGCAAAGAGACTAAGCAAAGAGTCTTGAGTTTGCCTAGAGCTAGGATATGAATAAGGAGAATGGAGGAGAGGTGACATCCCAAATTCTTGTCATTGGTAATCTTTAATTTGACGAATTGGAGGCTAAGAGACGACTAATACTAGTGTTTGCTTTTTAATGTTATGAAAATAACAAGATATTAGATGAGGTACAAGAGTGATTTAAACTGAAAAGTCAAAATTGAGTTGGATGGGGGCTTCTAAATTGTGAAAGAGTAAGGAATGACCAAAGGTTGTGTATTATATTTCATTAATTTTCAATTTTTGGTATTTTTTGATATTTTGGTATATACTGATCCCAATCTCGTAATCCCGGATACCAAATAGCACTCCAATATGAATCCCAATCCCAATCCCTAAAAAATAAACCGATATTCAATAATACCAAATAGTGATAAATTCAGTACGGTATTCGGTATATCCCAAATACCGGAACCAAACTTCCAATCCTACTTACCACCATAAAAATCAAAGAAACCACTTACATTTACCGCCGGAGATAAGAGAGAAGGGACTGACGCCGATGCGCAATGGGGGAAACTGACGCTGGCGTAATGGGGGAATCGATTTAGGGTTTCGTCCACTACTGTCGGTGCGCGATGGGGAAACTGGTGTCGACGCGCGATAGGGAAAGCAGACAAAGAGCGACGAATGTGGATTTGAGGGTTTCGCTGTCTGCTGCGATAGGGGAAACTGACGGCGGTGAGCGACGAAGAAAAAGAAAATAATGCGACTTCGAAGGAGGAACCGGGGTCAAGGGGGTAGCGTGGAGCTCTTCATCTCTCCTAGAGTTCGATCGAAAATGGTTGAACCTAGAGGAAGGAGCAGAGCTTCGCGAGGAAGGAGAAAGGCTTTTGGTTTGAAAATGACCACTAACCCGATGGATTTTCCAATTTTGTTTTGTTAGGTGGGCTATGGTTTGGTTCTGGGTCGGGTTGGATTAATGGTTTGAGTTGGGTGTATGGAATGTCGGGTTTACTAACGTGGCGGGTCGGGTTTCCTGATATTGTGGATTGTTATTTGGTGGGATAAATTAAGTATGAAATCTTGATAGTTTGACCGATTCATATAGTTATAAAATAATTTCACAATATGAAACATGAGACAACATATGTAATTTTTTTACGGCACCCCCTTGAATAACATCTTGGCTACGCCAATGCATGGACATGGACTTGCCCCCTGCCCACACTTAGCCAAATTTTCATGCTTGTCACAAGCATGTGTGGCTTGGACTAGTTTTAGCTTCTTATACATGCCCACTACTCCATTATTCATGGTGGGTGACATGCCTACTTGCTCATACTTAGCTAAATTTTCAAGACTACGATAATTCTTTTTGGCTTTCCCACTCTTTCCTTGTTGAACTTGCCCCCGGGTCCAGTGTTTGGGAATGGTTGTATGCTCTCTTGTCCAGTCTTAGCCATATTTTTACGCTTACAAAAGCCATGGGTGGCTTGGACCTGCTGTGTCTTCCAAGACGTGCCCCCTACTTCATACTTCATAAGGGGTGACATGCGCCCATGTCCAGACTTAGCCAAACTAGCATGTTTATCACAAACATGTGTGGCTTGGACTTCATATGGCTTCTTAGACATGCTTTGTCCATACTTAGCCAAATTTTTAAATCTACAATAACTTTTTATGGCTTTCTCACGTAGTGACTTGTTAGATATGCCCTCATGTCCACTCGAAGTGGTTGGAGGCATGCCCCCTCCCCCTTTCCAGACTTAGCCAAATTAGTATGCTTAGCACAAGTATGTGTTGCTTGTGATTGATATAGCCTCTTAGACACCGCATGCCCCCCAGACAGACATTTCGGGTTCAGCTTGTGGGAAGTTAGACTTTCATGCCGCCCTTGTCGAGCTCTATGCGTTTTGAGTCCATCAGAATCGCCTCCTTGCCTACTCAATAGGGGTGGCATTGGGGGTGGGCAAGCAGGTGGTGGTACTTGGTCCACGTTGAATGGATCTTCACCATCTCGTTCATTGACAGGTGTCTCATCTGATCTTGTCTCGAGAACGAGTGGTTGAACATCACCTTGTACATGAAAGACCCCATCACTGGTGTTCAAAGTGAAGGTGGACCTCTCACCACAACTCTCACGTTGAGGGGGTGGTTAAGTTGCCACTAGAGATAGCAAGTTCTCTGGTCGTGGCTGGGTATTCCCGCCACCGGAGGGAGAAAGATTTGTACCCCGAGTAGCATTGATTGGTGGCGAATCTATACCATTTTTTGGTAAAGACATTTCTTGTACCACTGGTTCTATAAAAAAAATCTTACACTCATCCAAACTATTTTGATTTTTTAGGATCGCTTCAAACAATTGATCAAAACATCTATCCAAAGTGTAACTAAGACGTTCGAATGATTCATTAAGAGAAGCAAGTCTGAGGCTTGTCTGTTGTGAACCTCGAACAAGTCCATTCAAACCCTCCTCTATGACTTGGCAGTTCTCCACCACCATCTTGGGGTTCTCCTCCACTATCAAGTGGGGTGACATGGAACTGGTGGTTACATTGGCAGAAGGTGTCGGTGGCAGAAAGAACCCAATCATGCCATTATTTCCGACAACACTTTTAGTTGCTCTCTTGCTTCATCACAAACCCAGGTGTGGATTTTTTATTATCGGATATGAATTTGGAGTTGGAAGGAAATATATGTCATCTAGAATTGGTAGAAATTGAAGGTATATAAAAACATCAAGAGAATAACGAAAAGATTATGCCTCAAAATCTCAAATATGGAAGAACACGAAAAAATTATGCTTACTGTATAAATTAGGGTTAATATTTTTGTATGGCCTGAACTTTGACCAAAATAAACATCCTGGCCAATCTTTTCGATCTATAACATCTTGGCCCGAATTATACACCAAAATAAACAATTTGGCCATATCCGACTTTTGACCGTTAACTTCGACGGTCAAACGCGTTGACCGTTAGTCAACGCGCCATGTCACTGCCAAGTCAGCATAAAATATTTAAAATAATTCACAATTTCCACACATTCCCTAATTTTAAATTATTAAAATTAAAAAAATCATCTAATACCTTAGTTAAACCAAAAAACGAAAAACGAAAAAAATAAATATTTATCGGATATTCTGACTTGGCAGTGACGTGGCAGTGATGTGGTGCGTTGACCGTTAGTCAACGCGTTTGATCGTCCAAGTTAACGGTCAAACATCGGGTTTGGCCAAATTATTTATTTTGGTGTATAGTTCGGGCCAGGATGTTATAGATCGAAAAAATTGGCCAGGATGTTTATTTTGGTCAAAGTTCAAGCCATACAAAAATATTAACCCTATAAATTATTATGATTTGGTGTATAGGATTGTTTGAATAATAAATGAGAGTTGTTAAGTGTTAGATACTAATGCACGGACAAAAGTTAACAAAGAAGGAATATATGCGAGAAAGAAGGAATATATGCACTGACAAAAGTTATTATGATTTGGTGTATAGGCTTTTGGGGAGGTCCATCTTATACATTACTGTGATGGTTAACCAATGTGAACTTATGGGTAGAGAAGTTCTTTTATCTGGCAAACCATATTTGGATGTCAAGTTGGGTTGCACATTACATATTTCAGATGTAGTTTCAAGGTTGACTCATAGTTTGGTGGAAAATTTCCCACTGTACACATGTTTTTAAAAAAAAAATTCTCAAAATACACACGTTATGAAAATATTTCCCAATCTACGCATGTTTGGGCCTTCACCGCGTCAGACTAAGGCGGTGATTGGATCACCGCGTTAAAGAAGAGCGGTGATTGCATCACCGCGTTAGAGGAAAACGATGATTGCATCACCGCTGTAGAGGAGGGCGGTGATTGCATCAGCAGTGCATCACCGCTCTAGAGAAAGGCGGTGAAGGCCTGACCTTCGTCAAATCTTTAAAAAAATGTAACTTTGTGCTCGGTTATCCGATCGTGGTGAAATTTTTTTTGATTCCGCATAATTTTTCGAGATCTTGCAAAAATTATTGTATTAAACAATAACATCAATATTTGTCAATTATTGTAAAAAAAAATTACACTCAATAGCATCCTTATAATCTAAGCAACATTACCCAATTCCTAAAAAGCGTAACTTCCTTTGAAGTAGCCAAATTAGTAACTTGATTAAATTATGAGGTTGGAAATGTGGCATTTTAATGAACTAAATGATACTAATAATTTGTTGGGAAGAAGATAGAAATCAGGAGGAAGAGAGTCCAGGTCTGGTGGGTGGGGTTGAAAATGTCTCAATCAATTGCATGGACTGTGTGTTGCTACGCATAGATTTTGTTACTCTAATGTGGTGGTGTTAGAAACGGAACAACAACAAGATGAGGATACCGAATCTGGAGCTGAGTCGCGGACTAGGTCGCTTTCTTTAAGACGTTCGCGGCACTGCCCTCGATGCGCACGGCAGACTATCAACCGGTCGTCTCCAGGATAAAACAGCTCCTCTGACTACTCGCGGTTTTGTGCGAAAACCTGAGTTCTCTGAACACTCTCTCTTTTGTGTTTATGCTCGTTGTGATGTGTTTAGAGGGGCTGGGGAGGCGGCTATTTATAGGAGCCGAACCCCTAGGAATATACCCTCTTGCTTGGGGAATAAGTCGGATTAATTAAGGAAGATAAATACTTCCTTAATTAAAACCGTCGGTTAGGATAAATCCTGCGGAGATTATCCTTCGAATATACCTTTTCAATCGATTATCCTTTGGAATATTCCTTAGAATAACCGATTAATAATTAATTATTAAATAATTAATTTCGTTCGGAATTTCTCCAAAAAATATGTATATAGTCTCAAGCCATCCATCCAACCAACCGACCGGTCGGTCGGACGGCGCGCGCGCGTGTGTGGTGGTCCGTTAGGTCCTCCCTCTCCCACAAAAGTGGGTCACCCCAAGGGGCATGCCCTTAGGAGAGAGGCTCCTATCTTTATACTCATTTCACCAAGTAAAACTACCAATGTGGTAGTTTTTTCCACTTGAGACTCTATAGCTTTCAAAGCTATTCATACACATTTCCAACAGGTGGTACATGGTGGCTCTCCCTCCCGCGGACTTTTTTCAGAAATACCACTGTTTAAAAAAAAATTCCAAAAATACCATCCAATCCTAAAAAATTCTAAAATTACTATTCTTTTTCGAAACCGCCACCCCACCCTGCAGTTTACTAGAAAACCGCTGGGTGGGGGCGCGGTTTTCTATGCAAACCGCTCGGCTAAGGGGCGGTTATAAAAACCGCTGGGAGGGGCGGCGGTTTTGGGCCAAACCGCCACCCCACCCAGCGGTTTGGTAAAAAAAAAAAATTTCGATCAACTCCTAACTTCGGCCGAAACTTCAAACGAACGTAACTTTGCACTCGGGTATCCCATTGTAGCGATTTTTTTTTCAGTTCGCATAACTTTTCAAGATCTACAACTTTTACTAGGATTAAATTTTCAAAACAGGAATTAGTTGTGGATATACGGGACCTTGGGAATAACTTTACCTTTACTTTTCACAAATCCATGTACATTTCAAAATTATGATTATCTTAAAAGTTGGAGATCTTGAAAAGTTATGCGGAATCAAAAAAAAAATTCATGACGTTCGGATTTTGGAGCACAAAGTTATGGCCGCCCAAAGTTTGACGAAATAAAAAAAAGCTCGTTCGGAGTAGCAAATGACGTTTTTTCGAGACGAAGGCGGGACATTGCAAGATCTCAAAAATTTATTCGGATTAAAAAAAAATCGCTACGATCGGATACCCGAGTGCAAAGTTACGTTCGTTTGAAGTTTCGACCGAAGTTAGGAGTTGACCGAAAAGAAAAAAAAATTGGACCAAACCGCTGGGTGAGGTGGCGGTTTGGCCCACAACCGCCGCCCCAGCCAACGGTTTTTATAACCGCCCCTTAGCCCATCGGTTTGCATAGAAAACTGTGCCCCCGCCCAGCGGTTTTCGTGTAAACCGCAGGGTGGGGTGGCAATTTTTGAAAAAATGTGATATTTTTGGAATTTTTTAGGGTTGGGTGATATTTTTGGATTTTTTTTTTAATAGTGGTACTTTTGAATTTTTTCCCCCTCCCGCCATTGTGCTGTCAGTAGTCAGCCCATGCATTACAATTTACAGTTACCATATTCTTGCTGTTTAGGTATAGCTTCCCCCTTATTAGGTATATGTAACTATAACTAACCAAAACACTCTTCAAATTTTTGCACTTAACAACATACATGAAGGACAGTATTAATACAAGGTGGTGAGCTAGCTGGCAAACTAGTTGTTTGTGGGTTATTGTGATAATAGTTTGGCTATGTCAAGAACCAGTTGATTCCAATAACTCGAGTTGTTGAGCGAAGATTATGATGGATCTTATACCACTCTCTAACACGCCCCCTCAAATGAAAGCCAACTCATGAAATTGAAGTTTGCACAGACGATCACTATACCGTGTGCTTTAATCAACTGTTAATATCTGGGGTCGTGGAGATTCGAACACACGACCACTTGGTCAAACCAGCTCTGATACCATGTCAAGAACCCGCTGATTCCAATAACTCGAGTTGTTGAGAGAAGATTATGTTGGATCTTATATCACTCTCTAACAGGCTATAGACAATCATGTGATTAGTGAATGAATCATTTCAACACTACAAAAAAGAGGAGGTTTGGGGACGACTTTTGTCGTCCCCGAAAATAGGCAAAATCGTCCCCATATTTTTTGGGGACCATTTAGTCGTCCCCAATATTTCGTCCCTTATACGCTTGTCCTCTATTTTTTTGGGGACGACAAAATATAGGTCGTCCCCGATACTAGGGACGACAGCCATCCCCGCAACTCAAAAGTTGGCATCCATTTATTTTACATGAAAGACGACATGTCGTCCCTATAACCATTATTTCGATGACAATAAGTCGTCCCCTCAACATTTTTTTAAGGACAAAATGATGTCCCCTATAATTCATTTCGTGATCGTGTTGTGTCTATCGGAGAACCATATATCGTCCCCTTTTCTTTTTCATAGGGTCTAAATGTCGTTCCCATCAATCTAAAATTAGAGTCAACAAATCGTCCCCGAAAATTTATATATTTGAGGACAACAACTGGTCCCTTATACTGTATTTTTGGAAACAACTTTTAGGCACGACTAATGGTCTCTGATCTTACTAGTTGGGGATACAAATTAGAAATATGTCGGGACGATTAGTTATCCCTGTCCCTATGAGGTGATCGAGTCTGAATAATATCTCAATTGTTATCTCATTCCTTATGTAAAAAAAAATGTACACCTGATAGAATACAATATGGACAATGTATACAAAGTCTTGGAAAGACGCAAAATCAAAATGACGAATGCTACTCTTGCCAGACCTCCGGTAGCTAGCTGCCATTAGTTACCATTGCTTCACTTGAACCGTGCTTTATTTTTCCCTCTGCGTGCCTAATCATCGTCATCACCGGTGCCTAGTCAAGAAGAGAATAAAAAAAGTATGAAACTCAAGAAAGGATAGATCCAACAAAAGCTTACGAACACATTCACCCCGTTGCAAAACAAAACTCATAATATGCTAAACTATATCAAAATTTCAAACAAAACTTAAAAGAAATAGATTGAATCTGTACCGGTTAATACAAAGTAGAAGGGAATGCCGACGACGCTACAATATGGGTAAGAGCATCACCAACTTGGATTGTGAAGAAGAGAGGGAAATAAGAAGCGGCGATAAAAATAAATAAGGGAAAGGGATTGGTCTAACCCCGGCAGCCGACTCTATTGAAAGAGAAAATAAAAAGGAAGAATGCGGAAGTCTACCGGCAGAGTGAAATGCAAATATGTAACGGAGGTAGGGTTTTGTAAGTTAATAGATGGTGAGGATTTAGTTAAACGAATTTAATGGTTGAGATGAGATGGAAGGTTCTCGGATTAGGGGTTAAAAGTTTTTCTGGGATTAAGGTTTGGGCCTAATTGACCTGCGAAACGTAAGCTCAAAGATAATCATAAGAAAAAAAAAACTACTCATTTATTTTAGTTACTCTTTCTAGAGGAATTTTACAATATTTAAAGTATTGGTACTTTGTTTTTGTTTTTATAGTACAACTTGAAGTAGTAACTTTATATTATTGTATAACTTTACAACTTAAAATTGTATCAAAAAATAAATGTCAAATTCTCTCATGGTACAACTTCAATTTGTACATTTAACGTTATTATAAAACTTCAAATTATACTTTAAATCACCAATACTTTAAAACATAATAGAAAGTGCTCCTCTTTCTATTATTCTTTTATTTTCCTCTTCTTTACTTTAATTTTCTCCCTTGTATGCCGTCATTTTCCATATCACCATCAAATCACCAACCAACAATTTAGAGATCGATAAGAATAATAATCATAGTAATGATTATAACGATTATGAACTTTACTATGGTGATTTACAAGTCATCTTAACTCGCAGAAATCTGTCAATCACTTTTAACAAGCGATCGATCATGTTTAATAATAGTTGACTAGATGCATGAACTCTAGTGAAATCGTCATATTTAATTACATACACTCAATACTAATATGCTTAATTTCTCGTAAGAGAGTTGACCTAAGTACAAACATTGGAGTATAAATAACAAGTTTCTCGGGTGATTGTTCTCCCACAATCTTCTCCCACAATCATAATCGATCGATTGGTTGTCGTAAGCGATGGAACGATTACCGAAAGTGTTAGACTGCTTGACATAAGAGGTCGACCAGTTGTCCAAAGCGATAGATGACTTGACATAAACAATTGACCGATTTACTAAAATGATAAACCGCTTTCTCCAAATTATGATGAATTGAAAGTATCATAGGCATTACCATAAATCTAAGAATAAAAATAACACACAACATAAGATTAGAACTATGCACCATTGGCATGAATTCCCAAGGAAAGATTATAACTAATTCTACCATCAGAGCTCATAAAGCAAACAAGAAATTCTAAAAATGAGTTTGTTAGAGAATTCACTAAAATCCCGTACCCAACTTGTGCGCCGGTTATCTCTTAAGGAAAGAATCCACAGAATCAATTTATTTTTTAACTTGAAATCCACCACAATCTTCCCCTTCGCCCAAACTAGTTATTTTAGGGACAACTAACAAAATTCTAAATTAACGAAATATTGATTATTAGTTTTATGGGGACAGTTTTACAAGCTTGTCCCTTATATCACTTAGATTTATAATTCCGGGGTCAAAATATAACAGTCGTCCTTTATACTTGTCCCTAATGCTTCCCAATTTTGTAGTGCAAGTAAAGAAATACCGGAACAAGGCAGAAACGGCAAGTGGGTGGGGGTAGACAGTCGACGACATTCTATCATGGTCGAACAAGAACAAGGACCAAATGGAATCCAATCCTAAGGACCAACTCTCGTGACTCCCTCCCCTTTGCCAGCCTAATATTATTCCCATCCTCGCATACATATTACTACCATCATTGCCTTCCTCCTTTCTTTTCTTAAAAATTCTTAACTAAAATACCAGAGAAAATTGATATATAAAGACAAGGGAAACAACACAAAATCTCGCCACTCCATCTCGTGGACCCATCTTACCATGCAAAACTACTCTATCTTTGTCAGTCACAGTGTTACTTACACCGTCACCCCCAACCAGTAAAAAAGCAAAAGAACAACACTACTCTAACGCATATATGTGAAAAAGGTTAAAATTAAAAGAGAATTATTACAGCAACGAGCTAGCTAGCTTTTTCCGAATTTTTCGACGTACCTCGAGTCCTTTTTGCGCCAACATGGTGATCATCATCGTCGTCGTCATCATCATCATACTGCTTTTCCAATTCCCTAGTAGTAGTAAGTAAGTGGCGTGCGTGGTTGACTTTCATGATTTCATTGAAAGCTAGGGTTTCCTCCGAAAGACGAGTGACTCCCCATGCTGTTATTATTGTTCCTCTCCGAATCCAACGACGAGCTTCCCTCCAACGCCGCCCCTACTTGCTGCTGCTGCGAGATAGTGGTGGCGATGCCTCTGACCGCCGCCGCCACGTGTCCAACTCCCAGGAAATCCCTCGTCAGCTTCTTGTTGTTACTACTACTACTACCGTTATTGTTGTTGTTGGCGGCCGAGGTGAAGGAGTTCATGAGGTCGTGGAGATTGTTGCTGCTGCCGTTGTCCGTGTCCACGTCGCCGAAGAACGACCCGCCGAAGGTCCCGAGACTCGGTTGCTTTTCGCCGGACGATGATTTTTGGTGGTTGTTGTTGTGGTTGGGGCCGGCGGCGAAGGCGCTTCTGAGAAGCGACGCGCTGGTGGTGGCGTTGGGGTTGGAGCTGGTGGTGGACCCCATCTGCGCCGCCTTCTGGAGCAGCGCCGTCGCCGACATGTGAGCCACCATGTTGTTCATCTGCTGTTGGTGGACGGAGGAGCTGAAGAGGGGGACGCTGCCGCCGGTGGACGATCCCATCATCATCTGGTGCTGATGATCGCCTCCTCCGCCGCCGTGGTTGTTATTATTGGCGAAGAGAGTCATCATGTTGTTGTTGTTGTTGGTGGTGGTGGTGCTGTCGAACCCTAGGCTGAAGAGCTGGTTGGCGGCTGCGCCGCCCGCGTTGTTGGGATCCGACGAAAACTGTTGCATGAGGGCATGGTGGAATGGCTGGTGGTAGCTGCTTTGGTGGTGGTCGGAGGTGTCTTGTTGTGGGATGAAGAAAGCGGCGGAGGAAGGTGACAAGTGGCCGGGCTGGTTTCGGAACTGCTGCGAGGTGGCTGTCGTCGTCGAAGGAGGGAGGAGGTGGTCGAACTGTCCGGGGCCGGTGGTGGATCCGCCGAGGCGGAGGATGTCGGCTGCGGCGGATGAATGAGCGGTGGAGGAGGAAATGCCTAGGGTCATGTTGTTGGCGAGGCCGGCTGCTGCGCCTCCGGCGCCGGTGAAGAGGTGGGAGGCGAGGGAGGGTGGAGGGTTTCTGGCGCTTTCCTGAGCCAGCGCGTCGCAGAATGCTCTGTGGGTGATGAAACTGTCCCGCCTGCATGCATTCCACAAATTATTACCATGGTAATTAATTAAATATAAAATAGTAAGTACTATTAGTATATATTTAAAATACAGGTGTTGAAGTCAAGGGATAGCCAGAAAATAGGGGATGACTAGCTAACGGGGAAAAAAGGAAAGAGAAAAAAGAGGTGACATGTGAGTGAGGTGTCCTTCTTCAGTGTAACATATACATATATGTCTGTAGGCTGTAGCAAAGATATAAACATGAGGAATCCAAATAATAGGTTAAAACACAGCATGCAGCTATATATAAGCTGCTCCTCACTGGCACCAATTTGGATAAATAAACATATATGTGATTCTACATAATTTCCTTTTTGAAACATTGGGTTGGACAGTCACGGGACGCCAAAAAAATTAATATTTTTCTCGGGATTATTAATTAATTAACTTGGACCGCAGAGAACACGCACGCAGTGAAATTAAGTGTAATGCAAATAAATATGGAGACAAAAAAAAACATTTTTTAGGGAGAAGAATTAATTATTGGAATCAAACTGAGGGAGAATTCTGTGCAAACTCAAAAACGACAAACGTGCGCTAACAAATCATCATTCAGGCCGGCCTAGCTGGCTAGATAATTAATTAAGATATATTAAACCGGGGACATGAAAGGTGGTAAGTTGTAACTAGAGATGATTAGTATTAGTACGACAATAATGCTTGATTACCCATAGGAAAAAATAAAAAGGAATAAAAATGGTAATAGTGTGCGAAATTTAATGAAGATGGCAATGAATGAAGTGCGGGTGGAAGGTGGGAAATTAATGGAAGTAGTATATAGTAATAGTAGCGGAGTGATGGAAATGTGAGATGCCAAAATAGGAAGTGAGAGTTCAATAAATGCAACAAGAGAATGTATTGTATTCCAACATGATGAAAGTGAATCAATCAAACCCATAAATTCATGCTTCAATTTTTATTCAAAAGGTTGAAGAGCTCGCAGCTAGCAAATTGAATGCAATGATGGTGGTGATGATGATGCCTAGGTAAAAAATAGAGAGCAAAGCTTTCTGGTGAGGGACTCTAGCTTTGTTGCCCAAACTGGCATTTTACTATTGTGCAACAATCATATTCATGGTTGTCACGCCGGCCGGCGTGCCACCGGTTGTACCGGGTTCAACCGGTACCGGTCATAAAACCGGCGTGACACAACCGGTATGACCGGCATGATCGATATACGAATTTCTAAGTAAAATGACCTTATTTTAGAGAATTTAATTGATAAAAATTATTTTATTATTTATTTTATGAGTATAAAAGTTAAATATTGATGTTATTTGTTGGATTCAATTATAAATGTTTAAGTATTGACGTTAAATGTCATGTTTAAATATGAGTATTTATATTTTATTTGTAATATTGACCGGCATGAACTGGCACAAACCGGTATGTGCCACCGGTTGAACCATTCCACTTGCTAAGCCGGTACACTGGCATAAACCGGTTTGACAACCTTGATCATATTCATAGAGAGGGAGAGAGAGAGAGAGAGAGGAGCTAGAGCAGGCAGGAGGAGCTTATCACGAAAAGGAGCAGCTGCACCATCTCAGGCCTGAACACAAGCAGCCAACCCGCTTCCTTACAAACATGGCAAAACAACAATTCCCCCTTCCCCCTCCTCTTCTCCTCTCTTACTCCCAGCCCCCACCCCCAAACAACTAAACCCTGCCTGCCTCCTTGCTTGCACTTGGCAGGCAATGTCTTAGCTAGCAACACGTGAATAGAGAGAAGAGGAGAGAGAGAGGGAGAGAGAGATAGTCATTGTGTTACGAGTATGTGACATGGGGGGTCTTCTATTTGTATTATTATTATTACTAATAGGGAGTAGGGATCAATTAGGAGACATAAGCTTGTAGGATTAGTGAGTCTGTATTAGTTGAGTAACGCTCAAGTTAAAGGTTGCCGAGTAGAACTAGGATTAGTTTAGGGTTATCGTCTATATATATATATATGTATCCACGACGTTAGTTCGATTATCATGAATGAAGAAGAAATCCTTTCAGTTTATCTTTTGTTCTTTAGTTATCTCTGTAACCTTGCTAGCTCGATCGAGAGACATTCATGGCGCTGTTTTCGAGGGTTCACCATATAGTATACCACCTTCAATTTCAAGACCCAAAATCCATACTTTCCATTGTTTGGACATGTTATTACGTGTGCATTATCATGCTTGTTACTACAATTTATGGCTTTCCAAACAACTTTTCATCGTTTGAGGCGGCCGGCAGAGACCTTTTTTTTCTGTCTTGGGTTATGGGTTTGTTGAAAACTTTGAAAGTGAGAGACCCAGACACTCTTTTTCTACACACAAGAACAAACCCAAAAACAAAAAAATGACGAGCATGGCAGTTTTGCCATGGCTGGCTGCTTCACGTGCCTCGCTTTACTCCCATATAGCTCTCTCTCTCTTTACTTGAAACCGTTTCGAATAACACACTCACTCACCCTTGCTTTGACTCTCTACTCTCTCTACTTCCACCTGTCCACTTAGCCACATCATAACGTAACTCATACCCACAGAAGAAGAACAAGAAGAAGAACAAGAAGAAGAAGAAAAAACAATAAATAATATAAATTCTAACCCCTAGAAGGAATCTTATGTACCAGAAGAGAAAGAAAAAAAAAAAAACGAAACAAGTATGAAGTAAGCATACGAAAAACAAAACAACAAACACACTACCCACGGTGTATAACAGTACCCACCTGCACCACTACTCATGTCCCCCCGATTATCTAATCCAAATCGCGCGCGATTCATTGGGAGAAGGTTCAATAACGAATTTCGCGAATTAAAAAGAAAGTTGTGATTATATCGTGTGTACCTGGAGAAGAGGGTGCCACAGTCGCATCGGTACTCCCTGGTGCCACAGGTCTTCGAGTGCGCCTTCCAGTCTGACTGAACCGCGTACCTCTTGGCGCACTTTTCGCACTTCCACTTCTTCTCGCCGTGCTTCCTCGAGTAGTGCTTCTTGATCCCCGTGAGGTCCCCCAGCGCCCTCGAAGCCTCGTGGTGGACGCACGTCGGCTCCGGGCACAGGTACACCTTGCGCTTCACGACTTCGTTTTTGTTCTTCTGCTTGAGCTTCCACGGCAGGTTGTGGCCTCTCCTGTGGAGCTGCAGGTTCTGCTCGCGCTGGAAGCCCTTGTTGCAGACCTCGCAGATGAACCGGTTGGTCGCCATTAGGGTTTTTGGCGACAGCGCGATCACCTCCGCGTCTGGATCTATCCGGGGGTGGCAGGCCGACGTTATATGTATGTGTGTTTGTGTATGCAACATCGTCATCGCCAGAAACCAAAACACGGAACCGAACAAGAGGAGGAAGAAGGGCGAGGAAAAAAGGGAGACACAAAAACAAGAAAACCCACTGTTAGAAACAACCAAAAGCTAAGAAACAAACAAACAGATTGACCCGAAATTGTGTTGACACAGAAACAGACGCCACAGATAATCACACCATGCCCACTACTCCCACTATGGAACATAGCTAAAGTTTGGAATTTGGTGCCAATTCAACAACTAAACAAGAGGTCAAAACATTTTGTTTCGATGACTCGTATGAATAGATGAGTTATTGTTTTGTTCATTTGCTGAATTTTGGAACAACATTAGCTTTGTAGATTGTCCTGATCATCGTGTCAAACCAGTTGGTTCCATTAGCTCGTGATTGTGCCATTTTTTTCGCGAGAAGAAAAAGAAGCAAATTGGAAATGGAGGATTCCTCACAAGTATGTACATGTACTTGATAGAATTTTGTCTTTGATTATGATTTTTTTTTTTTTTTGTGTGTGCTGTAGTAAATAGTGGTTGTAAGGTAATTGAGGGTAGATCTTGTTCTCTCTTTCTTCTTTCTTTTTGTATCTCTCATTTGAGGACGCAAAAGAAAAAGGATTCAATTTTAACAAAGAATTGGATGAAGATATAGAAGCAAAGCAAAGTAGGTAGCCAATAGGAGGTACTTGCTTGGATTTCCAGGCTGGTTGCGCTTCCTCTTGAGCTGAGGAGGGCCAGAGCCGGCGGCTGAGCTTGCGGCAGACAGCGGCGGAGGCGGCTGCTGCTGTGCTCCGGCGGTGGTGAGCTGAGAATTACTCAAAAGGGAAGATGAATGCTGGAGGAGTTGGTGGTGGTGGTGGAGATGGAGATGTGGATGATGATGATGATGCAATCCTCCCAATCCAACTCCAACCGCGGCCGCGGATTGTTGCTTCATCATCTGCTCATCCACTTCCTCCCTGCCCATCCCAAAGAATGGAACCGATGATGATGAAGAGGTCGTCATCTCTCACTTATTCTTCTTCTCCTTCTTGTGCTTCTTCTTCTTCTTCTTTGGGTTAATTATTCCTCAAGAAGCAAAGGCAGAAGGAAGAATTGTTGAGAGGAGTAGTAGCTGTTGTTGCTGTGCTGTAATTAATCTCACATGCAGAATTTTGGCTCAGAGTGAAGATGGATGATTGAGGAGAAGGAAAGGGGAAAGAGAGGGTGCACAGACTGTGAATTGGTTTTTTCTTGTGCAAGGGATGGAGTGCTTCTGAGTTATTAACAACCCTAGAAATGGAGAAAGTGGAAAGGGGGAGAAAGAGATAAGATTGAAACAGGGAAGGAGGAGGGTAGGGTGTGAGAGAGAGGGAGAGAGCAAAACAGAAAGGGGGGAAAAAGCTCTGAGCCATAGGCTGTCTCTCTGTATATATATGGAGAGAGAGAGAGAGGGGGGAAGAATGAAGATGGTGAAATTGATGAGAAGTACTGGCCATCTACTCTCTCTATCTATCTATGAACAAGTTATGGTAAAAGGGTTTTATATGCAAGTGCTTGCTTTTATTTATCCTAGCTAGCAAACAAACTTTTTTACCATCTTCTTTTGAGAATTTTTTTGTCTTATTCTTTTATTATGATTTTGAATTTGAATTGACAGAACTATATATGACGTTTCTCGAACTATGAGGAAAATCTCAATATTACGTTAACAATATAACAGTCGAAGTTGCTGAAGCATTAATTTCATTCCAAAGATTCTCGCATTCAAAATCAGGTCTCATCCATATCAGACTGAAATTATGTATGTGGTTGTCCTTCCGCGGTTACGCCCTATTAGGCTATTACCACACACAAGAAAACTCATTTGAAGATAGTTGATCATGGATAGACTAATTAATACCCGTATTTAAATATATTGTTACGAACTTCTGGATTACTAATAGTGTCAATAGGATATAATGATGAACTAGGGTGTTAAAGTCAGTTTTGGTTATTCGATTGAAGAGAAATCAAAATGTCTAAAAAGGTTTGTAAGAAAATCGAATCTTATTTGAATAGTTTAAAAAAAATTATTTGCTAATTGGATTCGGTTCAGTTAAATTTGATAAGCTACTAAGAATCACCACTAATAACCAAAAACAAAACCATCCAGCAAAAATCCAATTTATTTTCATTTAGTTTTTAGTTCTTTCGAACTGTTATCGAACTACTAATTAAGTTCGTCCTTTACTATTATGATTAGCCAAAATAATTACCAATTGCTACAAGGGAAATTTTGTTGACAGTCTTCGATTTAACGATCGAACGGAACTGCTAGCTTTACCATCCCTACCATAAACCCTATATATTTATCTACCCTAAAGAACCCTAAACTTAATCTGTTTCTATTTTCTTGGGAAACAATGTGATCTCTTTTGCTCCCACTCTCACTCTCTCTGAGTGGTTAAAAACAGATGCAAATGATTTAGGGTTTTAGGTTTTTGTGCGTGTTTTGGGGATTGGGACTAGCAAAGGCAGACTTTAGTTTTAAAGGTATGGTTTGGTGTCATGCACAGATAATAACACCACCACCTCCTCTATCTCATACATCACTCAGTTTTATTCCTGCTTCCCAAATCCATCTGTTTTCTTGCGGTTTCCTCTGTTTTTATTTCTTTTTGGTTTTTTCTATTCTTTTTGGGGTTCACGGTATGGCTTAGGAAGAAGATGAAGGAAAAGAAAAGAGGAAGGAAAAGAAAAGAGGAAGGAAGAAAGGCGGAGAGTGATGGGCCCCACAAGAACAAGTCGGTGGACCCAATCCCCTACAGCCGCATCACGACAGTGAATGGTGCGCGCGCGCTCTCTCTCTCTCTATATAAAAATCGGGACTAGTCTTTTTTTTTTTTTTTTTGCTAATTAATTCTAATTCTATTGCCTACGTGCGGACAAAGTTGCCACCATCACTCACAGCAGGTCCCTCACTCTTTCCCGGTGGACCTCACACGTCACACCCTTCCCTTCCTACTTTTCCAATTTTTATTTACATTTCTCCTCTATTTTTTAAAATCAATTTTAATTTTTTTTTAAAAACTATACTGAAAATTCGAAATTCCTAAAGAGTCGGTTCATATTGCTACAAGAACATTATGATTGATACGTTTTAAAACAGAATAGTTGTTGATCTTCGGTTAATGAATACTTGTTCGGTTATGATAATAATGTGGTACAATGTGATTAATAAATGTCAGACTTAATGATAGTGAACTGATACGGACACGTGTAACTCTGTGTTGGTTGAATTTCAGTGTAACTTGTAGCGTATCAATATAATTAGTACCTTTTTTTGTACAAATGATATGATTTGTAACTTAGCTATAGCTAGAGTTCGGTTTCTATCTTTTGTGACCTGAATGATAAATATTTTTTACAGGGCGTGTCTATGATGTACCACTGTTTTTGCGTGTGTGTAAAACACGCCTTTTATCACAATGCTACAGTCAACATCACCGGTGTCTGTAAAATTTTGCTTACATAGTTTAGAATTTACAACTACTACATTCATTTTTGCTCATGAAGTTGTCACTATAAATGATCACTCGATAAATTTGTAAAGTTGTAACGAGTAAATATCATCGCCTAAATTCATACATTTCTTCTTCAAATGTTATACCAATTGGATATTAACACAAGTTTGAGAAGAATCGAATAAATGTATATTTATTTTATTTTTTTATTCAAAATGTGATAGAGAAAAGTATATATCTTTCTCAAATTGAAAAGTTGAAAAGTAATAAAAATTCAAACCAGAACCAACAAATTTCAATAAAAGGAGCAACCCCCTACTCCTGTAATTAATGAAGGGAATGAGACAAAGATAGAGAAAGGGTCAAGCAAGGTCTAGGTGAGGTGGGTATTAATTCTCTCTACTTCTACATCTTCTCTCCCTTGTTGCTGCATGCATCACTGAATTCCAGGTGTAAAGTGGCAACAATTATTATTAATGTAACTGAGGATTCTGATCATATCATCATAAGAGAATGTTAATACCATTTGTTTATTCATGCCTGTACCCCACCCATACTAATTAATTAATTGTTTAATTAATCCAGAAACCCACCTGTAAGTGGATTTTGTGTCCTCTGCTTTTCCCTTTCTTTTCATTTCCCTTGAAGGAAAAGAAAAGGGGGAGGGTGAGAATCGGGCATAACCGGAAATGGATGATGAAGGTGGGGGGGAAATTTGTACAGGAAAGGGGCCGGCGGGTGAAAAAAAAAGAAGGACGTGACGGTAGGGAGAGACCGGCAAAAAGGAAACCACCCTTTTGCTGCCGTGCGTTGGGTTTGCATGCAAATTTTCCATATTTTAAGAAAAGAGGAGAGGAAGAAATGGAGGTGAATGAATGAATGAGTAGTCTTTGTTGTTGCAATGCTGGATTGTTGGTGGTGAAGGTGGTGGGGGAAATGAAAGAAAAAACCTCAATTCTCAACCCCCCAGCTCGCCGGCTGCCTCTCTCTCTTTCAAGGTTGTCAACCCGCGGGTGGGTTGACCCGGACCCGGTCGAACTAGTGGGTTAAGGGTTAACGGGTCATCCGTTTTAGTCCGTTTTAACCCAGAAATATGAAAAGAGTCATTATATTGTACTTATCCTGATAAATTATATCAAATCTCATCTAACATATGAGTAATAACACATAACATTACACCAAAATAACATGTCGTACTTAGATCCAACATATAGTGAAAATTCACACACACTTATATAACATAAGTATTCAAATGTTCAACTAAGAATTCCAAAAATTGAGTTATGTGAAAAGAAAAATCGATAAATAGGCGCATTTCGCAAACCAAATAAAAAAAAACACAATTTGACCTTCAACCCGGTATCTTGTAACGATCGGCCTGACGAATACATGCGACCCGTTTTTTTCAGTGGATCAAAGTCAAAGTAGATCCACCCGCTGGTTGACACCCATGCTCTCCCCACATTCCGGTCCATCTACGTGACTATGTCTGTCTCTCTCTCTCTCTCTTCGGCCCCTATCGCATTCACGTCAGGATTTTGTCTTAGCGCAAAACCCACGGGATGGGATGAAATTTCGGAAAAGAGAATCTTTATTATTATCCCTTTTCCAAGGCAAGGAAACCAACCGATTAGGAAGGGTAGCTTAGCTTGCTTACCTTAACTAGTTATTGATACACATATTGAACGCCCAACTCGAAGGAAAATCTCTGAAGAACAAGTTCAGATTGCAAATGATGAACAAGTGTATCGTCTCCCACTAACCTTAATAAACAGCTCTCCCTATTATCTATCATTCATCTACTTATTCCTTAATAAACAGCTCTCCCTGTTATCTATCATTCATGTAGTTACTTAATCCATTCTCTACTTGTTTACCACTAAAAAAATCACTCAATACCACATTGATTATTTTCAAGGAATGATAGTGATTTATAAGGCCAGCTCAACATTAATGATTAAAAGAGCTAGCTGGGCTTGTTGGGTTGGGTTTTTGGGCCTAAGTGGCCAAACTTCTTCTTCTCTATACAATGGCCGACCCGTCTCCGTGGCCTCCATAGTCGGACGATGCCTCCACCCCTTGGTATGAAATTTGACTAAGTATGGAGACCCAACCACAAGGGGGGTCATGCATGACCTCGTCCAAGGAGGTCTCGTCAAAGGGGGTCATGCATGATCTCGTCCAAGGGGTCATGCATGACATCGTCCCAGGGGGGTCAAGCATGATGTCATGCAAAGGGGTCATCGCGCTAGACCGTGATGGGAAAGAAGGCGAAAATTGGCTAAGTGTTGAGACCCATAGCACAAGGGGGGTCATGCATGACACCGTCCAAGGGGGTCAAGCATGATGCCATCCAAGGTGAGTCGATGTTGGCAAGTGAAGAAGGGCAACGCTAGTCTAGCGAGTCCCTAGACGTGGTGGCGAAGAAAGCCAAAATTTGGCTAAGTGTAGGGGGTCAAGCACAAGGGAGGTCATGCATGAGGTCAAGCGTGATACCATGAGAGCCAAAATCTGGCTAAGTGTTGAGACCCATAGCACAAGGGGGGTCATGCATGACACCGTCCAAGGGGGTCAAGCACTAGGGTGTCAAGGTGGTTAGCATGAGTACCACCAAGCGTGAAGCCTTCACTCACCAAACAAGACACCTCCATGGCACAAGGGGTTAGCTATCAAGTGGCAAGCACGCAAGACAGTCAATGCATCAAGAAAGCTACATCAAACACCAAGCAGTGGAGCAGCGGTTACCAAGGGGCGGTTGCACGACGGTTACAAGGGATGACTATAAATAGGAGAAACGAAGACGAAGCAAAGGTTCCACAACCAACCATTTGACACACTATGTCAAACTTTATCTTTTTCTCTACAAATTAGCCATAGCCTTAGTTTTTGGAGCTCTCAATGAACCTCCATAGGAGTAGGTGTAATTAACTTAGTTTGTCCCCAAAAAACCATCAAAAACATCAAACACCCTCGTTCGAACATTGTTCGGAGAGGAGTGAACCGTGTTATTAATCGTTGTTCAAGAAGTCAAGGTGCATTCATTGTGTTCAAACACAAGTTTTTCCTCGCCGGAAAACAAATTGGCACACCCGGTGGGACACTGTGTGTTTGATTTGATGGCTCCACGACTGAGAGAACAAGAAGGTGATCTTTCACCTGAGTTTGTAAAAAAGAGCTAGTGGCCAGTTATGATCTTGGTCAATTAGCAAAAAGTGACGTCGGAAACAATGGCGGGGTAAGAGGCCAACCATCACCGGCGCCATGTTTGGGTGTAACTGCATCCACCTTGTCTCTCCACCCGTCACTGCTGGTAGAAATAAAATTAATGGAGGAGGCTGTGGTGGGATACACCAAACAAATGGTATCTCGACTTGATTTTTTCCATACTCACATAAATCGACGTTTGGATCAACTGGATGAGATTTGCGAGATAAATAAAAATAATTATAAGGAGTTTTGTCAACTTTCGATAAAACCAGTGTTGAGATCGGAAGTTTTGGCAAAAGATGGTGTAGATCCACCGTCAAACATTGCTACTGAGGATACGAGTAATCTAGACTCCGGTGGCCGGACTGCTCAGCCACGATAAGAGAACTCATCGTCTCTGATGGAAATTCAACTACCTCTCCAACATGGTGGTTGTGGCGAGAATCTCGCTCCCACGTTCACCACTCATGTAAAGCAACCGCCTGTGCCGACAGTTACTCATAAAACTGTCTCAGAGGCTAGACCATGCTTGAACGTGAGAGTTGGTGGAGGGTTAATAGCTGATATGCTACCATAAGCTTGCCCAACCTCGATGCCATTTATGCTCGAGCGGCCTGGTGGATGCAAATCGCCAGGGGGCATGCAGAAGGCCATGGAAGTCTACCTAACAAGGTGAAGTGTCAGGCTGGGGGACACGTTGATGTCAAGAAAATCGAACAGAAGGGTGTGTCCAACAGAATACCATATTTGTTGTCTGGAGATGGCATAGGGGGCATGTCATCAAACCACAAGCAGTGGGTTGACAGTTGTGCGGAACAAGCCACAACAAGCTCAAGCCACATGTGTTTCCAGCAAGCCTGATGGATACAAACCATCAAGGGGGCAGCAAGGAGGGCATGGTAGCCTACCACCTGACAAGTTGAAGGTGAAGTGTCAGGCTGGGGGACACGTTGATGTCAAGAAAATTGAACAAAAGGGTGTGTCCAAAAGAATACCATGTTTATCGTCTAAGGATTACATGAGGGATATGTCATCAACCACAAGCAATGGGTTGAAATTTGTGTCCAAGAAGCCATTACAATCCCAAGCCGCATGTGCTGCTAGTAAGAATGTTAGCGTGGCTAAGGGGGGCAAGGGGGACATGTCTCCATCTCCACGCAGTGGACAGGGGGGCATGTCATCAAATATGAAGAATAGAGTGAGTGGCAAGTCTAAGTGGGTGTTGCCTACCCATGCCACCTATGATTTTCATAACTTTGACGTGTCAAAGAGTGCACAAGAAGGCAAGGCTCCTTGTAGCATGCCATCCATGAAGGGTCGACAAGGGGGCATATCATCAACCACAAACAATAGAAATATACACGTGCCCAAGAAACCACAACAAATTCAAGCCACACATGCTTGTAGTA
This sequence comes from Linum tenue, assembly GCA_946122785.1. Classification (NCBI taxonomy): domain Eukaryota; kingdom Viridiplantae; phylum Streptophyta; class Magnoliopsida; order Malpighiales; family Linaceae; genus Linum; species Linum tenue. The sequence goes on from CAMGYJ010000010.1 coordinate 41,467,121, forward strand.
AGCATGACAGTGTAGCTAAGCATGGCAAGGGGGCATGTCATCGATTACAAGTAATGGAAAGATAAGCGTACCCAAGAAGGCTCAATGAGTCCAAGAGCATAATGATGTAGCTAAGTGTGGCAAGGGGTGTATATCTTCAGCTTCGTACAGTAGAGTAGGGGGCATGCTATCGATCGTAAAAAAACGAGTAGGGGGCAAGTCTAGGAGTGTTGGAAACAATCAAGCCCCTCAAAAAGTTTCTAAGTATGAGAGTGGGTTAAGGGATGGACGAAGAAGCAAGTCCATGCTTAACAGCCCTCATGGCATGCCAAACATGAATGGCAGACAAGGGGGTAGGAATAAGACATCTCGGCACACACCAACTAGACATGGTCCCACAAAGGGCCAAGGGTGGTTATGTGCTAATTGTAGGGATCATCAAGACATAAGGGTTGAACATGGTCAAGTTGGCCACAATGGTGACCATAAACTCTTTAAGTCCAAACACCCATCTTTCCAAACATATGGGAAGAATAAACATGTGTCTTTTCAGGGGAAACTAAGACAAATGACAACTCATGGTCTTGTTGATGACTCAAAAGAGTTGAAGATGTTTAGTGTGCCACCCAGGATGAGGCAAACACATCGGGCTCATCATAAGAACAACATGTCTAATGAGACGACTCAGGCAAAGGAGCATGAGACCCCTTGCAAGCCTGCCAAGCCAAGACAAGTTGATCAGGTACCATCCGTTGTTAAGTTGGAAAATTCGAAACCAACACCAAAGGAATGGTCTTTCCTTAAGGAGGGAAGGCATGTAGTGTATGGATGGTTGGTTTGATTCATGGATTTGGCAGTGGGTGTATACCTTTGGCACATTGGTAGTTGCCAAAGGGTGTGGAAATCGGTGACGTCTATCACTCCTTACTATATTAATTATATAAATAATAGTTAAAAAAAGAGAGAAAAAGTGAAAATAGGCCACTCATGGCTAAAAAAAATTACGAGGTCGAAGTGACAAGTTTTAGTTAGATTTGTGATGTGAGAACCTGATCATAACTGATAAGCCACACTCATGTGGTGGCTGTATCCATGCCATTTACATAGCATGAGCAGGTGATTGAGTGTTTGTGTAGACCCTTTAGTGTCCAGGCCACCCGTCCAATGAGGCATGCTTGTCGTAAGAGGATGGGATGCTATATGATCGATTGATCAGTGGGTATCTCAAGTTCTATATCCCTGCTCTATGGGACGTGGGGTGTCAAGGGGTTCAATGTTAGGCGGCCACCATGGTGGCCGACATGCCAAGCCTCCCACACCCGAAGACATGGTATGATACCCTCGTGATAAAGCATGGATTGAGTAGCTAGCCATAACATGGAAAGGAAATTGAGCTAGTTAAGTTTTGCTTCCTTTGTCGGGGCCTAGCATTCTATAAAAGGCTACGGGTGCATGGCTTTGTAATCAAAGCCAAAATTTGGCTAAGGAAGGTGGTGACAAGATAAGTATTTTTAGGTGGTCAAATTGAGTTCAACAACTTAGTGCATAATTCTTATACACTAAGTTGTGGGGGGGCATTTGTTTACCAATAAAAAAATCACTCAATACCACATTGATTATTTTCAAGGAGTGGTAGTGATTTATAAGGCCAGCTCAACATTAATGATTAAAAGAGCTAGCTGGGCCTTGTTGGGTTGGGTTTTTGGGCCTAAGTGGCCAAACCCCTTCTTCTCTATACAATGGCCGACCCGTCTCCGTGGCCTCCATAGTCGGACGATGCCTCCACCCCTTGGTATGAAATTTGACTAAGTATGGAGACCCAACCACAAGGGGGGTCATGCATGACCTCGTCCAAGGAGGTCTCGTCAAAGGGGGTCATGCATGATCTCGTCCAAGGGGTCATGCATGACATCGTCCCAGGGGGGTCAAGCATGATGTCATGCAAAGGGGTCATCGCGCTAGACCGTGATGGGAAAGAAGGCGAAAATTGGCTAAGTGTTGAGACCCATAGCACAAGGGGGGTCATGCATGACACCGTCCAAGGGGGTCAAGCACAAGGGGGGTCAAGCATGATGCCATCCAAGGTGAGTTGATGTTGGTAAGTGAAGAAGGGCAACGCTAGTCTAGCGAGTCCCTAGACGTGGTGGCGAAGAAAGCCAAAATTTGGCTAAGTGTAGGGGGTCAAGCACAAGGGAGGTCATGCATGAGGTCAAGCGTGATACCATGAGAGCCAAAATCTGGCTAAGTGTTGAGACCCATAGCACAAGGGGGGTCAAGCACTAGGGTGTCAAGGTGGTTAGCATGAGTACCACCAAGCGTGAAGCCTTCACTCACCAAACAAGACACCTCCATGGCACAAGGGGTTAGCTATCAAGTGGCAAGCACGCAAGACAGTCAATGCATCAAGAAAGCTACATCAAACACCAAGCAGTGGAGCAGCGGTTACCAAGGGGCGGTTGCACGACGGTTACAAGGGATGACTATAAATAGGAGAAACGAAGACGAAGCAAAGGTTCCACAACCAACCATTTGACACACTATGTCAAACTTTATCTTTTTCTCTGCAAATTAGCCATAGCCTTAGTTTTTGGAGCTCTCAATGAACCTCCATAGGAGTAGGTGTAATTAACTTAGTTTGTCCCCAAAAAACCATCAAAAACATCAAACACCCTCGTTCGAACATTGTTCGGAGAGGAGTGAACCGTGTTATTAATCGTTGTTCAAGAAGTCAAGGTGCATTCATTGTGTTCAAACACCAGATTTTCCTCGCCGGAAAACACTACTAATGGACATAATTATTCACTGGGTCGTCTGGATACCGCATATGCATTAGTTATTTCGGTCGAAATAAGTAACTATGAGTTGTTTGAGCCGAAATAATTAGTTTGGCAAACATAAGGTGGATTGTGGTATTTTTGACCCGTGACAATTGAAATGATATGCATGAGTCAATTGAAATACCTCCTTTCCCCATATACATTTCAATTAACACACCTCCCTTCTTTAAGTGGTGAAATATACTATAACTTGTGAATATTGTATCCAAACAAGACAATTATACTCAATTGCCACATTCCAAATTGTAATACCTCGTGAAATGCCATATACCAGAATAATGCATCATTTTGATTCAAAACGCCACATAATCGAAATGATGCATCGAAATGACCCGCATTTTATGTCCAATACACTACAAGATATCAGTGTTTTGGATGCAGTCTAGGTCAATATCAAGGTTTGTCCTCGATATGTAGAAATTCAATAGCTTCAACGGTTGAGATTTCAATTGTTTTTTTCATTTTACAAACTCACGATCTAACTCTCTACATCTCATGGCATTTAGATTGGAGCTTCCAGAATGTGAGATGGATTGTTTTCAAATCCCTTTGAGGTCCAAATACGTTACCAATGTCTTAGATCGAGCTCCGAATTATCCTTGCTGCATTGTAACCTCAATTATGCATAGACCATACCACCTAACATAGAGATAACCAGAAACAACATCCTAACACATAAATGAATAATCTAGATACATTCATATAAATAAAAACTTTGATAACCTCTAATAAGTTTAATTTTGTAAATTTCAAGTAACCGATCCAACAGCTCAAGGGGGCTAAGGCGAGCACTAGAATGGAACAAGTACCAACACCAAAATTATCTCATTCACCAATTCATGGTATTGTTATTTTAAGTTCAAGAGTTATTATTTTATTCCAACCACAGAACATCTAATATAATTTGTAATCGATTCTTAAAACAAATAATATAAATATCAAATCTAGAACACATCTGATCTCCATAATAAATTAAAAGTATAGCAACCTGAAAACAGAAGTCTTTGAAAAAAAATATTCGAGTCTACACATAACTAGTTTTTACCCGACCGTTGCTCAGTCGGATGAATTCATTTTATTTGTTATTATTTTATAATAACAAATCATTCATATGTTCAAATGATTTGAGGCATCCTCAATAGTTTCTCAAAGAGTTGAAAGTAATCTTTGTACTACTTGATAATAATCAGTTCATTTGTATTTTGTTGACTGGTTATCCTACACTACTAATGTCTATATATATTTTATATTAAAAAAGTCTCACTACTTATTGTTAGTATAAATGGCTTAAAATTATTTCTTCATACCAGTATTATTAATTGTTTCTCTATTAAATTCAAACAAAATTAAGACAATTATGCATTAAAATAGTAATTAGAAACTTCAAACAATTAGGCTATTGTTAATATGGAAGCATAAAATCCATCATCTATTGTCTTTAAACTTTATGGATAAAAATCATCTGAAATGATAATAGTTTTTCTTTTTATAATGGCATAAAAGGATAATAGTTAAGAAGACGTAAATTATTAAATACTAATTCATTAGTAGCTAATATACTTTTTAAAAAAAATTGTAGTTATTAGCGTTGACGTTAACATATGGTGATAGTTTAAGAATATTATAATTATCAAATGTCAAATATTGTAAACATTTTTTAGAAACAAAGCACTCTATGAATCAAACATACAATCACTTATTGTGAAATTTTAACTTTCTCACAAAAGTTCATGATTTGAGGAGAAAGAAAATCTTTTAAATAAATAAAAAATATGCAATATTTAGATAATAGAGTTCAATGTTGTATTGATATATAAATCTAATACCTATTAGATTTTTTTAACTCTCGCATTTGGAGATAAACAAATAAATAAATATGTGGATCAACAGGCAAAAATATTTGATTACTTAATCTTTGTGAGTATAAATAGGTAATCAAACTTGTATGCCTCAATCACTTTTGTGAGGCGGATAGCTTCTACGATACCTCTAAATCGATAGGTCACACCACTTGTCAGGCACATCAAATTACTAAATGAAAAATTTACAAATTTAATTTTTTTTAAACCACTACCCACAACAGTTAACCCACAATAACAACACTAATATATTTATACTAATATCTTATAATATTATATTATGTAAAAAGTGGAAGGCTAGAAATTAAAGTAGCCACCAAAATTCAATACACACAAGACAAAACCAAGTCACTACATAATGTCTATGTGTGATACTTATATCAAATAAGTAGTGTCTATGTGAGATTTTTTATTTTAAAAAAGAAAATCAAATAAATAAAAATAGTGAGATAAATTAATCGATTTATTTATAGTGGGGAATTATCAATTCAAGCTTATTACATTGTCGGCTGGAATTCAGAAGGCAATGCGACGGGTTGTGAACTTATTCATTTGTGAGTATAAACATGAGAAGTCACGTTAGCAATATATTGCATAAGTTGTTGAATGTATATGCCATTGTGTCGCTAAACTACAAAGGTAAACATGGCATTTGCTTAATTTAATCATTTGTCAATATAAATATATAGTCATGTTTACCACTAAAAAATCACTCAATACCACATTGATTATTTTCAAGGAGTGGTAGTGATTTATAAGGCCAACTTAACCATATTAATTAAATTGGTTTAAGTTGGGCCTAAATGATGGTATTTTGGGCTTCATACCAGGTACCTCAACACACACTACTTGACCCACCAAACACCCATCCGTCACGCAGGGGGTCAAGTGTCAAGTGTGTTGACACCCTTCAACATCAACCACCCAAGTCGTGGAGACCCAACCACAAGGGGGTCATCGCGAGTACCCTTTCGCCGTGTGGTGGCAAAGAGAGCCAAAATATTGGCTAAGTGTTGAGACCCACAGCACAAGGGGGTCAAGCATGCCACCGCAAGGGAGGTTATGCATGACACTGTCCAAGGGGTCAAGCACAAAGGGGGTCATGCATGACACCTACCTCGCGGGTAATTACCCCTAGACATGATGGGGCGAAGAAAGCCAAAATTTGGCTAAGTGTTCAGACCCACAGCACAAGAGGGGTCATGCATGACACCATCCAAGGGGGTCAAGCACAAGGGGGGTCATGCATGACATCGTCCAAGGGGGGTCTCGTACAAGGGGAGTCAAGCATGACACCATCCAAGGGGGTCAAGCATGATGTGTGTTGAGACAGCCAAAATATTGGCTAAGTGTTGAGACCCACAGCACAAGGGGGGTCATGCATGACACCGTCCAAAGGGGTCAAGCACTAGGGTGTCAAGCATGATGCCGAGGTGAAAATTGGCTAAGTATGGAGATCCAACCGTCCAAGGGGGTCATGCATGACATCATCCCAGGGGGTCAAGCATGATACCATCCAATGTGAGTTGAGTATGACGAGACGCGAGCTAACTGTGGTGGCAAAGAGAGCCAAAATTTGGCTAAGTGTTGAGACCCATAGCACAAGGGGGGTCAAGCACTATGCCATCTACCTACCTTGCACCAGGGGGGTCATGCATGACACCGTCCAAAGGGGTCAAGCACTAGGGTGTCAAGCATGATGCCACCCCAAGGGGGTCAGTGCGGATCCATCGAACCCCCAAGCACCCTGGTGTCGAGCATGACGTCATGTCAAGGTGGTTAGCACGAGTACCACCAAGTGTGAAGCCTTCACTCATCAAACAAGACACCTCCATGGCACAAGGGTTAGTTATCGAGTGGCAAGCACGCAAGACAGTCAAGGCGTTAAGCAAGCTACATCAAACACCAAGCAGTGGAGCAGCGGTTACCAAGAGGCGGTTGCACGACGGTTACAAGGGATGACTATAAATAGGAGAAACGAAGACGAAGCAAGGGTTCCACAACCAACCATTTGACACACTATGTCAAACTTTTATATTTTCTCTGCAAATTAGCCCTAGCCTTAGTTTTCGGAGCTCTCACTGAACCTCCATAGGAGTAGGTGTAATTAACTTAGCTTGTTTCCAAAAAACCATCAAAAACATCAAACACCCTCGTTCGAACATTGTTCGGAGAGGAGTGAACCGTGTTTAGAATCGTTGTTCAAGAAGTCAAGGTGCATTCATTGTGTTCAAACACCAGTTTTTCATCGCCGGAAAACAAGTCACAATTAAGCTTGGCATCCTGGATTCACATACTGGATTGTAAGAACTTGTTGAGCCTCTAGCCACATGTGTTGAGCCTTGAGAGGGCTCTTTTGGAATCCCTAAAATGATCACCAAAGAAAATGAAAGGCAAAAGAGACTACTGTTGATACGGCTCATAAACTGGTTAGCAACAAAAGTGGGTTTATGTGTCCATGCTGCAGCTCTACTCTACGCTCTGCAGATACTGCTTCAATATCTGATAGAAGAACTAAATCTCCACAAATCACAATGTTATAAACGCGCTGCTACGGATCGGAAAATCGCCGGAATCGACAAAGCAAGAATACGAAAGCGAGAATCGAAAACACGACACACGATTTACGTGGTTCACTAACACGATGTGTGTTAGCTACGTCCACGGGCGAGAGAGAGCCGATTTCACTATATCGAGGAGATTACAGATTACAGAGGAGTACGAGAAGTATTTATAGCACTTCTCCATGTGGGTCTAAACCTAATCCAATCTGACAAAGGAAACGGTTACAGACCAGGCCCAGAACCCGAACCCAAATAACAGCGAGACCCCCGATTACCAGTCGTAGCGGCTGATAGTCCGATTCAAGTCATATCAACAAATCTCCACCTTGACTTGAATCCTCTTCCTCTGAAATCTCTGATGTACTCTGCTCCTTCTCTCTCTCTCCCGCCATCAATGCCCCGTAGGGCGGAGTCACCCACTCAAGACATTCAGCAAGTCCAAGCAGTGTTGGAACTTGCCATGTGGAACCGGCTTCGTGAACATATCAGCAGGATTATCCGCGGTGCCAACCTTCTTCACCTTAATCCTCTTCTCTGTCCTCAAGAAATGATACCTCACGTCGATGTGCTTAGTCCTCTCATGGTGGACTTGATCCTTGGCCAAGCATATTGCACTCAAACTGTCGCAATACTACAAGAAAAATAACCTTTAGCGGCAAATATTTGCGGCACATAAAATAATTGCCTTCTAAAATATGTTATAGGCGACTATATGTTTTTTTGTCTCTAAAAGTAAACTTATTTGCCTCTGAAACCATTATTGTTTTATATTTAGTATTAATTCCAAAAAGATATCACATATAGCGGCACATTTGTTGTGAGTGTCATGTAAAGTTTTGTCCTCTCATCCATGAACAAGTGAATATCGGATTATATTCATATTTTTAACTTTTGAAGGCAGAAAATTATGTGCCACTATATAAATATTTTTAGAGGCTAAAATAATGGTTGCTATTACTTGTTAAAAATCTTAAGCTTAAAGGGATAGGGTGCGAGATGCAGTTAGGAAATTAGGGTTTCCTCAACACATGCAATAAACCCCGCCGTCGCCACCAATGTAAAAATCTCTTCTTTCTATTCTGATCATGTTTAAACTTTAAAGGCCACTTCGGCACTTCTCACTGAAAAATTGCTAGACCCCACGTTAGCTATTGGATGTGATGATGGGGTTTCTACCCAAATCGTCCCGTGAAGAATATGAAATAGCAGAGGAGCAGTACAATGAAATTCCACAGGCAACTTCTCTCCCTGGCTCTTCCCGACTTAGCCAAGAAGGGCAAAGGTAAACATACGTACATAGATCTCCTCTCCTTCCTCTTTGTATGCTGAGGCGTCGATCGGCACTTGGTCTGATTCCTCCTTGTTTGTTGTTTTGCTCATGGATTATCTCTCCAACCAGAAGAATTTCATCTGTACTTTCACTAAATATAGACTGGTCAGTTCTTTTTATCCCTTCCCCCCTCTTGATCTATTCGACTTTTTATGATTTACAAAGCTCTGCGATTGGATCTGAGATTTTCCAGATTCCTTTCGGTTTTGACTACTCTGACATATGCTTAGTTTCTTGGTGGTAATTTGTGGATTGGGTAAAAGGGTTTCTCTGTGCTGATTAATTTTTTGCATTTTAGACTCCATCACACCTCTGTTTCGCAATCTTAACAGCTACTATTGGATGCCTCTATCAATGTTGCATGCTTCTATGTTTGTTTTTTCCCATTGATTGAAGAGACTAGTTTGAAGACATCCCCAATTCCCCCATAAACTATCATCATTATGTTTTACATTATGCTTATAATAAATACTCAACTTTTTTTATTTGCAGGTAATACCACCAAGGGGATGAATGATCTTTATACTTTGCGCTACAGAATTGATACAATATTATAAGAACATATCTTATCTCACAAATGAGTTTGGAAGATGTAAGAGGATGGCTTTGAACTGAAGCATCAGGGTCTCGGAGGAATTTCATCAACTATCAACATAATGAATTTCAAGACTACAAGCTAATTCGAAATTGTAATGCAAGGACAAATTGCACTTTTTATCTTGAATCTCATTGTTTTGAAATTATGTAATTTGTTTAATTGGGACGACTTACGAGTAAATTTTTTGTATTAATGTTCAATTAAAATAAATTAATGGATTTGGGTATTTTGTTCATACATTTTACAGAATTTGATTTTATCTCCTCAAGAGTGAGTTCGCTAATTGGAGGCAATTAATCTGCCTCCAGAAATAAAATGAATAATTCGGTAAAGTCATAAAAATAAAATTAGTGACAAAAGATTACCATTAGAGGTACATAGTTTGTTGCTATAAATTAATTTAATGGCTAATGCAATTGTCTCCAAAAAGTTTTATAGAAGCATAAATATATGCCGCTAATGGTCATATTAGTGACAAATATTTGTGCTACTAAAGTGAGAAAAGGAGACAATAAAACACTAAATCAAAAGTGAAATTGGCAACAAAATTATCTATCGGGAATTCCTAAATTAGAGGCAGACAATATTTGCCGCTAACATCTGTCGCTAAAGAGATTTAGCGGCAGCAGTATTGACAGCACACAATTATGTGCTGCTATAGAGCTATAGTGGCACTTAAATCACTTACCGTGGCATATACACTTAGTCGCTAATTGTCATTTTTCTTGTAGTGTACACCACTGCCTGATCATGATGTAGACCCAGATCACCAACCAGTCCCTTTAACCATATTCCCTCCTTAGGAGCTTCTGTCAACGCCATATACTCTGCCTCAGTAGTAGACAATGTCACCACCGACTGCAGAGTTGCCTTCCAGCTCACTACAGAACTCCCAAGAGTGAATACATAACCGGTCATTGATCTCCTCGTGTCAACATCTCCAGCATAGTCCGAGTCAGAATACCCAGACACCAAGCACTCTGTATCACTTCCGAAGCTAATCCCCACATCAGGTGTACCCTTAAGGTATCGGAAGATCCTCTTCACAGCCTGCCAATGCTCCTTTCCAGGTTGTATCATAAACCTGCTGACAACACTAACAGCATGTGCAAGATCAGGTCTAGTGCATACCATAGCGTACATCAAGCTACCTACTGCACTAGCATATGGGACTCTCGACATGTACTCCTTCTCAGCCTCTGACTGTGGTGCATAAGCTGAGGATAGATGAACATTTGAAGCACTAGGAGTATTTAAGGGCTTTGCTGAAGACATGCCAAACCTCGACAATATCTTCTGGATGTAGCTCTTCTGTGACAAGAAAAGCTTCTTCTTCGACCTGTCCCTGTAAATCTCCATACCCAAGATCTTCTGAGCAGCTCCCAAATCCTTCATCTCAAACTCAGCACTGAGAAGCCCCTTTAACTTCTGGATATCAGACTTTGACCTCGCAGCTATGAGCATATCATCCACATACAGAACTAGATATATCATCGAACCATCCTCTGCCTTGCTGTGATATACACAACAATCATATGGACTTCTGTTGTAGCCCAGCTCAAGCATGTAACTGTCAAATCTCTTGTACACTGCCTCGGAGATTGCTTAAGTCCATACAAGGACTTCTTCAGCTTACAAACATAGTCTTCTTTTCCGGGAACTTCGAATCCTTCTGGCTGAGTCATGTAAATTTCTTCCTCCAACTCTCCATGTAGGAAAGCTGTCTTCACGTCTAGCTGCTCGAGCTCCAAGTCATAATGTGCCACTATTGCTAGTAGCACTTTGATCGAAGTATGTCTGACCACTGGTGAGAAAATCTCATTGTAGTCAACTCCTTCCCTCTGCGAGAAGCCTCATGCAACCACCCGAGCTTTAAATTTCATGCCCTCTTTAGAAGTGATTCCATCCTTCTTCTTGTAGATCCACTTGTTTGTAACAATCTTCCTTCCCTGTGGTCGTTTGACTAGCTCCCAAGTCTGATTCTTGTCATAGGATTCCATCTCATCTCTCATTGCGGCAAGCCACTGATCAGCTTCACCACCCGAAACTGCTTCTCTATAGGACTGTGGCTCTCCTGCATCCACTTCCTCAGCAACCTGAAATGAATACGCCACCATGTCCTCGAAGCCATACCTCTGTGGAGGTACTCCTGCAGTCGCTCTCTTTGGTCTACCGAAAGCAATAGACTGTTGAGCTCGTGCACTGGACTCTGAAGTTTCTGGCTCTGCAGAGACATCCTCATCATGTTGATCTTCTCCACCTTGGTGCTCAAACTCACTCTCATTGAGAGTTTGCAGCTCCACCTGCTTATCAACATTCCTGCTACCTTCAGCAACAGTAACCTTCAACATGGGGTTAAACATAGACTTCTCATCAAATATCACATTTCTACTAAGTATAACTCGATGCTCAGAAGGTGACCAGACTCGAAATCCCTTAAATCTCCGTAACCCACAAATACACCCTTCTTTGCCCTTGGGTTCAGTTTACCCTCATCCACGTGATAATAAACAGGACACCCAAAAACTTTCAGTGAAGAGTAATCAGCAGGCTTACCATACCACACTTCATAAGGAGTCTTACACTCGATACCTGTGTGTGGTCCACGATTGATCAGGAAGCACGCCATGTTTACTGCTTCTGCCCAGAATCTTCTCTCTAGTCCAGCATTAGAGAGCATGCACCGTGCTCTCTCCAACAATGTCTGGTTCATCCTTTCTGCAACGCCATTCTGCTGGGGTGTATCTCTAACAGTCCGATGACGGGCAATCCCTTCATCCTTGCAGAATTCGTTGAACTCAGAATTACAGAACTCCAGACCATTGTCCGTTCGCAGCTTCTTGATCTTCTTACCGGTCTGATTCTCCACCAATGTCTTCCACTGCTTGAACTTCGTGAAAGCCTCACTTTTTGCTTCATCATGAAAATCCAAGTAAATCTCGAATAATCATCAATAATAGACAGAAAATACCTGCTGCCTCCAATGGATTCAACTCGTGAAGGACCCCAACAATCGGAGTGGAGGTAATCCAGTATCCCCTTCGTCCGGTGGATACCCTTCTTGGGAAACTTGCAGCGATGTAGCTTCCCAAACACACAATGCTCACAGAATTCCAAATTCTGCACCTTGTGCCCGCAAAGAAGATCCCTCTTCGATAGAACTTGCATCCCTCGTTCACTCATATGCCCCAGTCTCATGTGCCAGAGAGTGGTCATATCTTCCTGTTGAACCCGAGACGATGCAACTGCAGCAGAACCAGACAACACAGACCCTTGTAATGCATACAAGGTCCCACGCTTCACGCCCTTCAGCACCTTCCTTGAACCTTTGCAGACATACACAACTCCACCTTTTCCTTTGAAGCTGAAACCCTTGCTGTCGAGTAGACTCAAGGAGATCAGGTTCTTTGTCATTCGTGGAACATGCCTGACATCATTCACGGTACATAACGAACCATCATGTGTCTTATGGACCCGATTCCAACAACCTTGCAGACAGCTCCATTAGCCATGACCACGTTACTACCATCTATCTGCTCGTAGGTTGTGAAGCAATCCCTGTTCGGAGACATATGATATGAGGCTGCAGTATCCAGAAACCACACATCACCACGATGTGCCTTCTCATCTACAGCCAAGGCGAGATCGTCTTCAGAACTGTTGTCCACTTCTGCCACGGCAACTGAACCTTGTTTCTTCTGTTGCCCTCTTCTCTTGGGACAGTTGTACTTCCAATGCCCCACTTCCTTACAGTTGTGACAAGCATCACCTGGCTGTGGACCGGGACCCTTGGAATTCTTGCTCGAATTCCCTTTACCAGATTTCTTCTTTCCCTTTCCACCTGTAACAGCCAAACCCGATGCCTCACCAACTGTACCAGATCCGGACGCCTTATGTCTGATCTCTCTCGTATGAAGAGCAGACCTGACATCCTCCAACGACACGCTTTCTTTACCAGCAATAAAAGAATCAACGAAATTCTCATATGAACTCGGCAAAGAAACCAGCAGGATTAGGGCAGCATCCTCGTCATCAACTTGAACATCTATATTACGCAGATCCAGCAAAATAGAGTTAAGCTGTTCGAGATGTTCCCTCAAAGGCGTACCTTCTTGCATCCTCAAGCTGAACAACCTTTGCTTGAGATGCAGCTTGTTGGTTAAGGACTTCGTCATATACAGACTCTGCAACTTTAACCACAGGCCCGCGGCAGTCTTCTGAGCAGCGACTTCAATGATGACGTCATCAGACAACGATAGCATGATGGTCGAGTGGGCCTTCTCCTCCAGGGTATTCCACTCATCGTCATCGACCGCTGCCTTCTTCTGTTTCGCAGACAGCGGCCCCCACAGCCCTTGCTGTTTTAATAAAGCCTGCATCTTGATCTGCCATATAGCGAAGCTGTTCTTCCCCGTGAAATTTTCGATCTTCATGTTCACCGACGTCATTCTTCTGAATCGAAAACCCTAGCCTGATTTCCAGCCGCGGCTCTGATACCACTTGTTATAAACGCGCTGCTACGGATCGGGAAATCGCCGGAATCGACAAAGCAAGAATACGAAAGCGAGAATCGAAAACACGACACACGATTTACGTGGTTCACTAACACGATGTGTGTTAGCTACGTCCACGGGCGAGAGAGAGCCAATTTCACTATATCGAGGAGATTACAGATTATAGAGGAGTACGAGAAGTATTTATAGCACTTCTCCATGTGGGTCTAAACCTAATCCAATCTGACAAAGGAAACGGTTACAGACCAGGCCCAGAACCCGAACCCAAATAACAGCGAGACCCCCGATTACCAGTCGTAGCGGCTGATAGTCCGATTCAAGTCATATCAACACACAAGGTATTGAATAAATTCCAAATGATGTAAGAAAATCACATAAGATATGAATGGATTTGAAATACATGTTAGGATTTCAAGGAATCAAAAAATCTAAAAGAGCAAGAAGCATAAAACCTAATGATCATGAACAAATATGGCCCAGAACAAATATAATCATTAGCAAAAGAAAAGGCTTGAGAGGTGTCAGATGTGAAGCGTAGTAAAAGGTCATTTAGTGACATTAATTAATCGAACAGATGCTAACCTATAGGGTGAAAGTATAAAAGTCAAGAAAATGAAAAAGGTGTAGTTGCATCCACAAAGCAAGTGTTTACCTAAAACTCTTGATAAGAAGACTTCATGATCGCAAAAATGAAAACAATGTTATCAGCATTGAACATTTAAATATAAGTAGGTTGTGCTTGACAACTAAAGAAACCAAGACCGGTTTACCAATTCTCAATTACCCAGGAGTTGTGGGAAACTGTAATATTGACCTGTTGCAACTCTCATGAATTGGCTGTTGCCCACAACATCGCCAGGGCAAAGCAATGTAGACTCCATCCAAACAAATAAACATTAGTTGAAGAGGGTAACAAAAATGGAATCCAAAACATATGAGAATGGTAATTCAATAGCAACCTGCTCAAATAAGATATTGTACCCACTAAGATCATGGCGAGTACTCTTCCTATGCCTGTGAAATAGTCCAAGGGCAAAGCTTGGCTGAGATATAGAGTCGCACCCTTCCAAAACCAAACACAAAATCCAGATAAGATTCGCGAGAAAGAAATTGTTTCGAAGTTCTCAAACCAAATAGGCCTCTTAAAATGCGGACAATCTCACTTGAGACTCAAAGCCACATCCCATCAGAATCACCAAGTGGTTGCTCTTCAAAGTAACTATCGGCCTTGCATATAAATTACATCTATATATGTTGAAGTCCATAAATGAGAAAAGGACAATGAACTGACCCAAACTAAGCAGGGCAAGGTGCATCAGAGTAAATAAAAACAAAGAAGCAAGGATATAGGGTAAGATGAGGCACATGGGGGATGAAAAAGAACCTAGATAGACCACGGCTAAGCAGTCTACAACCCAGGGAAGAAAGTAAAAGCAATAGGGGAAAATACGATATGCAAAAAGCATCACTGCAAGACTAGATGAACAACAACCTATGAAATTAGGAGACCAGAACTGGATTATCTATCGTAGTACAAAGTTGAGCCAACAGTTTCTCTTGAATACGGATTGATGGTTCATTTTTGCTTTGAGTAATGAAAACACGGATAACTAAAATGTAGTTTCCAGTAATTGCCAAGTTGAAAAGAAAAAAAGACTTTAGAGGTGATGTAGTTCTACTGTCTATCGTATTCTTCCAGGCTAGAAGACAGATTCATTAAACAATCTAACTTGGGTAATACCAAATCTTGATTTTAAAAGTGGCAGTAGTCAGCTTTTTGCTACGTACCACACCCACATAATCGACCAACAAATCCAAAAAATTGCTACTTTTCTATCTTGCTAAAATGAACAGATATGATGTGCGAAACCTAGATTCGTGGAAGGGGGAAATACCTGTCAAATTAAGGAAACCTGAAGAAAGGCTAACTGAACCACAAACAAAGGGGAAAGATGGGAAACATAAAAAAAGGAGAAGGTATGAATAAAACATACCCAGATTCATGGGAGAATAAACTTCTTATCATACTTGAACAAAGATCAAATCAAGTTCAAAACCTGGAAGCTTACAAATTTTAAGCGATCAAGTCATGCGTCAAGTTTACTATAAGACCATATACAAAAGTTGGAAAGAAACGAAAAGTATCAGCATAGATTGGACATAAAGGGAACCTTTTTCCAGTTGAGCAAAAAGTGTAAGAGAGTGCACTTCTAGCTGTATACCTATTCCTCATTCCTTTGTTGTGTCATCAGTTTGATGGCGATACAATCCCAGGTACAAATCCTGTGGTAAGTAAGTTGGGGAAGTTATCAAGCGGACCTGGCTCAATGTAGTCCCAGTTCTCTGAACTAACAAAGCAAACTGACCTTTCTAGATTGCAATTAATGAAAGAAGCTAAATGTAAGATTAATGACAAATCAGAAGCAGAAACCTTCAAAGAAGAAAGAAGAAGAATCACATTTTTAAGGGGAAGACAACTAAAAAGGAGTACTGAAAGTAAGAACCGAACGATTCTCAACCCAAACTGTAAACGAAAATTATTTGGAAAATCTAGAATGACTATTAACTTCTGAATATGTTATCAACTGGAATTCATTCAGAATACCCATATGCCACAACTCTCAAAATACAAATCATCTAAAATTGGAACTAATAATTTAGGGAGTAAAGTGTAAGGCAACATTGAACAAAAGTACAACTCTAGAACTCATTCACACGATGTTGCAGCTGCCATGGGATTTGAAGGGGTAGATAAAATCAATGCCCTTGTGGTTGAGATAAGGAGTATGGTGCTGGGGAAATTGTTAGTAACATGTAACCTATCAAAGGACAAAGTCTATGCATTGCTAAAGGATCAAGCTAAGGCAGATGATATCCTGAAAGCAGCATTCCATGTAGGATCTCTCTCTCTTTTCTATTCTATGCCATAGTTACTAAGAGGAAGCATGATTCTTCTTTCATTATTTGAGCTATGAGATAATGTGATCACCTGTTGTATTGTAGGCCTGCACTCTGTACACTCTACTCAAAATAGTTGCAGGTCTTCCTGTCAAAAGGTTCAGGATCAGGATAAAAACTTTGTTGTTATCAAAAGGAAATACTGGAACTGTTTGTACAGAAACCAAAATCCTCGACCATTAGAAATTAATCAAACTCGAATTCTCATCACCTTTGTCTATTAACAGTAACATAAATGTTTATCATGATTCTCAACGCATAACAGAAAGAATGGAAGAAGAAATTGGAGCATAAAGGGGAGAGTACTTGGACTTTATTGTTACCGACAACCAATTCCAGCTCCCTAGGCACGGGACGGAACGTTATTCCGCAGCATTGAAGTATAACCTAGTATGGCACATTGTTAGAAAAGCAGTCAAAACCAGCTAAAAAGCAAAATGAAGCGAAACAAAATGACATATTTCACTAAGGTTTCTCAATTGTCATATGGGTGGAATGTAGCATATCAATAAGCTAATACTGCTCATAGTAGACGAAACCCCATTTCAATCTCAAAATCCCACATTCTGCTACATTTAACAGTGTTATGTGGTCGTTTGGGAATGAACCTAGCAAAAGTAGACTTGTCTTCTTCAATATACAGAAAGCAAAGGATCGTGCCCAAGAAAAGACCCGGGAAACATGACAATGCTCAGGTTTGAAGATTATCCAAGAAAATAATTCACCTGCCAATCCCTGGATATGCAACTGACTTCTTTAAGATGGTCAAGCAGATTAGACACAGTGATTACTGGACATTATCTAAACATGGAACCGGAGATACTACCTATCTACGATGCATAGTCACTTGTGTTCCCCAGAGAATGTTCTCTCAACATGTCTCTCCCTAAGCCTCTCTTTGTGTTGCCTCTCCGTCTCCCTTCACCGGCCCCTCCTGATTTCCCCGCTGCACTTGAGATCAGCCTCCGCGGATTTTGCCTCCGGTCACCTGACAACTCAACTCGTTCTAAGATGCGGAATCTCGGCCCAGTGAACTCGGCAGCAGACAGTGCCTTCCTCCGCTGAGCAGCAAAATTCAGTCCCTTTTCCCAAAATTGTCCTCTGAAAAATTAATCTACTGCCGTGCTGCGGGAAGGAGAAAGGAAAACCTAGAATAGGAAGTTACTGCGAAAAGGACACAGGAAGGAGATTTCAGCCAAAACAAAAAAAGTAGTGGGACTCGACGGTTTCTAAATTAATCCCGCCTAAACACCCTGCCACATCAGCCTCCTAAAATCACTCTACGGGCAGGAAATTTTGAATTGGGGGTGCAGTTTTACTTTTCAGCTATAAATGATACTGTTGATATAATACACCGAAGGGAAAAACGGGAGCACCATTTCAAATTTCCTGCAACCAGAGTGAAAGTAGGAAGGACATTTTCGTCTTCACAATTACTTTTTTTTATTCATTAAAAAGACACGTACTGGGATTCGAACCATGACCATTTTAAAGAAAAGCAAGGATCATAACCAATCACACTAAGTACATTTGTTGTATATGTTTAAATTAAAAATATATAATAGCAGAGAAGAAAAAACCCTTCCCCCATTTCAAATTCTCTGCTCCAGGAGCGTTTGTAGGAAGGGTAGAATAGGGAGTGTCAATTTTTTTCTCTTTCCTCTGTGGAACGGGCCAACTTACCGTACACATGCGGATTTAAACGGGTCAAGGAGTGTCAATTTTTTTCTTTAAGCCCTTTTATTTCTCCCTGGTGATAAAATATATATGAAAAGGCAAAAAAAATAATCCTTTTTATTGCTAAAAATAAAAAATTTAACAATAAACTAATGCATGGTATCTAATGGCTAACCGCTAACCATAAAATAAAAGAGTTGAATGGGTCTGACCTACACGGGATTTGGCCATCAAGTAAAACAAATACACATCATTGGTTTGCCATTCTAAAACAAGCTATTTTCTCTGACATAATATATATTATGCTATTATTTTATATCTTAGTGACTAAAATATAATATATTTTAAAGTTATTCAATGGTTCAACCTCGACCAACCCAATTAGTCCAATTTTTATCATTTCAAATATATATTATATAATTATTTGATATCATAATGATCAAATTATAGTGTATTTTATAGGGAATCGTTTGGTATTTGTTAGTAAAAAACTAAACAGAACGATCTATTTGGTTATTTTAAACATTAAAACGATCCTAAACATTTTCAGTTCCTTTTCAATTTTTATGGTTTTATTCTCGAATAAGTGATGTGCAAATGGAGAATTGCAGTCATCTCTTTTCTTTCACTATTTTTTATTTTCAAATAGAAAGTTTAAAAGTAAAGAATAATTAGAATTTGCATGGGTCGGTCAAACATGTTGAATTTCAAGTTTTGGCCCGTTTTGATCAAGTCTAATTTATAATCACATGGTTCCCCGTTAAAAATCTCAATCCAAACCAGTTTTGCAGGTGAGTCTGTGTTTACCACCATTTTCTAGGGATACGACAATGGCGGTTCCTATCCCAAATCGTGTTGTTCGTTCTTGATTTCCTTAGATTTTATCATGGCCTAACAAAAACCAGAAAGCACAATGACGACAAGATGAAAGTTTTATAAAGCAAATTAATCGACCAACGGGCCGAGTAAAAGCTAGCAACGATTGTGAGATGCTCATTTCCCGAAAACCGATGAAAGTTTTATTCATTGCATCATTCATGTCTCTTTCCTGCTAAAATTCACTATTTTTATCACGAATTTCCAAAAAAAAAAAACTATACAACAATAAGCTATACACCCAATTAAATTATCAAATTTCATAACTCACCTTCCTCCGGCCAACTGGCCCCCACACTAGTAGATTCTACATGCCAAACATTATTTGCACTTGGTGGTAGTACCTGGACTCCTATGAAAGGCAAGCACAAATAAATACAAGGCAAAACCTGTACGCCCGCAACCCAGAAGCATTGGGCTCAATTGCTTTGAGAGGAAGGCCCAGTACCTGTCAAATAGCCCAGTCGCACAAAACGAGAAAAAGACCATGCCGTACGGTGGACTGTCGTGGGAACCCAATAGCCACACATATATAACCAATTAAGCATGTCTGGATCCATCCAAATGAAGAAGTCAGAGCCCAATGGGCGAACCCGAACATAGAATCAGACGGCTTTTTGGTTTGTTCCAACTTCCAGGAGAGATGGATTCCCCTCTGTCTGTACCCTGATTTCAATGGATTTTAACAAGGTACAAATCCTTTATTTTCAAGAAATTAATCCAATCAACATTCTTTGTGCTGATTCAAACTATTAATTATTATTTTTTTATGGCGGGCAGCAGGGTATCTGACGAGCAAAATTTGTGTACGTACTATCATCAATCGAAGCATTTTCGACAATATTATCCGATTGTACCACTAACATCCACTTCGTGATACCCAAATTACATCGCATTGATCGTTGACAAAACGTAATGGAACTTGGTCCACCTTAAAGACCCATTCTATCGAAAACAACACCGAAAACAACTAGGATAATAATCATACTTCATATGTACGTACGTGGTGACTAGTAACGCACTACAAACCATCACAATGAAAGAGAAAATACAACTAAACTAATCTAATAGCTAAAAAAAAAAGTACCAAGTAACTAAGAACAACGCCATACATCTAATTAACTAATTAAGTGCCACAGAGAGAAATGGAAAGGTCCAAGCTGAGGGCAGGATTGGAGCAAGAGGAAGAACAAGATAAAGCGGCAGAAGAAGAAGAAGAAGAAGCTGATGATGATGAGAAGGCGTCGTTGCACATGCTCGTTATCGCCATCTGATGATGATCCGTTGAAGTAGTAAGGCTCGAAGAGAGACCGCCGTCAACCTCACTGCCTCCGCCGGGCAATGACAGCGACAACGACAACTCGCAGCCACTCCGACCACTGCCGCCGTTTGCTAGCTCGGCCGCGGTCTCCACTTTCATAACCTGTAACGACGATAAGTAGGAGAAAGAATATATTCGTATTAAGTTTAGAATGAAATGGTCCTTAAAGTTTAATAATTTTGTGGAAGATAAGATATCACCAATATAATAGAATGATACTATTAACTATTACTTTCACTTTTCATTTTTTTGTATCCCTGCGTTTTGGGTAAAAGAAGAAACAAGAAAGTGTTGTCATACTATTTGACCCTACCTTTTTCGAAAGGAATAAAGAGACATAAGTCAACAAATATGCTAGAGAAAAGTACAAACTAATAGTACTGTATAGTATATATCTCCTTTCTTCTACTAGAGCTTCACATTCTCACTACTTTCCTCTCTACACTCTCTAGGAAACAACAAAACAGTAAAAAAAAAAAGAAAAAAAGAGAAGTGATGAGATTACCGTCCCACTTTGATATTAGAAGTAAATAAATACGTGATGATGAGACACAAGGTACTAACGGTGGTGGTCAGAAACCAAATCTACCATCTCAGCAAAAACCGATCACCAGTCCTTTCATAATAATAAATTTTTTGACTCCTCAAGGTATAAAAGAGAAGGTGGGTGAAATAGCTTTTTGTTCTGTTTCTGTACAAAAAGAAGAAAAAAAGTTGACTTGATGAGAACTGAAAAGAAAGATATTCCATGTGGCTTGATGTGGGAAGCAGGGAATGGAATAATGGAAGTAGCAAGACCATTACGAGTACTAGTAGTAGTAGTCTGTCAATATGCCTGAATAAATAAGAGATATGGAAAGAGGAAAAGCAAAGAAAAGAAAGAAGGGTCGTCTTCAATTAAAGCTGAAAACAACCCCAAAACTACACTCAACCAACACAGCTACAGCCCAGCAAGCTTCCTACAGAGATCCCACAGCCTAAAACTAAAAGGGTCCTGAAAAAGAACCGCAATAAGCGACAAGATGGGGGTACCCATTTTCCTACTTTCCTACTTACACCTTGTTTGACTATGACTTTAGGGATTCAATACTTACTATGAAATAAAGTTGAAGGGAATCTATATTCGTAAGAATGTAAGTTGAAGTTGAATATATTATTCGTAACGAATATATTGTAATTTAAGCTAAGAAGGCCCTTCCTCTCTCAACTCAACGTCTTTCAACTTTGATCACGCCTCAAAAAGGTATCAATCTGCAATGTATTATATACTAAGTATTTCCTCACACTATATTCTCCTTATTAGCATTTAATCAGAATTTCGCCACATGTTGTAAATGGATAAATAGATACCAAAGAGAATGTGAGCATGTGCAAGAGAGTTGAATAGATATATATACCTTGAGAAAATGAGATTCTTCCCGGTGGTGTTGGGTAGAACCGGAAAATCCAACCACGTTTGTGGGAGCATATTGAGAGAGCTGCATTTGGCCACACCGGAACCCTCCTCCTCCACCACCACCTCCTCCATTGTGGTACTCTTGCTGATTTGAGTTGATTCCATTGTGGATATGATGATGATGGTGGGGGTTAAGGAGATCAATGGATTCGTACGGAACAGTACCACAAAAGATTCCCTTTTTTTTCTTCTTGTTGTTGAACTCAATAATCTGATGATTACATGATGACCACCTCTTCCTCTTCTTCCTAATCCTTTCCCCATCCATCATAACAATGCTTCCACGGTCTCCCCCTTCCCCACAACCACTGCTGCTACTATTCAAGCTCTCCACTTTCACCCTGCAGTAAGAAAAAGGAAAAAAAAAAAAAAAGACATCATTAATGGTGAAAATGAAAAATACTGTTTGACCACTGGGAATTAATGTAAGCAGAAGATAGAATAGAATGCTGCCAAGGAAGGGGTTAAAATTCAATTGTATTTTGTCTCTTTCTGTTATTGTTTTTTTTTTAGGTGACTAATTTTATCAATAACTGACCTTTTGGGGCTGGGGAGAAGAAGAAACTGGTAAAAATGATCACTTTTGGTTTCTTTCCCTTCCTTCACCTTCTCTTGATCTTCATCTCCTTCTTCGCCTTCGCCATTAATGGGCTCCATTCCTCCTGGTGAGTTGGTGGTGGAAGGCAGCTGATCAGATTCAGTCCTAATGCTTCTATACATCTGATGACCAGAAGAAAAAAGAAAACCCATGGAAACTTTAGAAACAGGGGGTGTAATTTTGGAGGATGGGGGAAATGGATTTAAAAAGTTAACCTGGAGATGGCTCTTGACATGGGAAATGGTGAGTCCCTTCACATCCATCAACTGAAGCACCAGTTTCGGCGTCGCCTCTGGTATTACCAAAAACGACATAACATATAATAGCAAAAGCCAAAGCATATGATGAGAAACTGAAACCAGAGAAACGTGAAAGAAAGGGAAGGGAAAGGGAGGAAGGTGGGTATTAACTGTGGTGGCCGCCGAGGCGGTCGATGGCGTGAAGGAAGCAGTGATGAAGGTCGGGAGTCCACCGGAGGCGTGGCACCTTCGATCTTATGTACTGCCTCACTCCTCCTCCATTCCTTCCTCCGCTTCCACACGACGAACTACCCATAAAATAAAATATTTCTTGCTTTCCCCTCTTCTTCAATGTGCTCTTTCTTTACTTAGCTTGCTCGCTCGCTGGCTAGGAAAGTAAATGGAAAAAAAAGAAGGGGGAAAGGGAGAAATGGGAGATCACGTGGAGGAGGAGAAAAGGGGAAAAGACAGGACTGCTGAAGCTGTAAAATTCTCCTCTCTGAAACCACCCTGCCTCTGCCTCTCTCTCTCTCTTCTGAAACTACCCTTTTGCTTCTTCTTCTTCTTCTACACTCTCACTTTCTGGAAACCTGCTTTTGGACTTTTCTCTCACCCCATTCCATTCCATTCCTTTCTTTCTTTCTTTCCATACTTGCTTTATTGTTATATACTAGTACGGAAGCCCGCGCTTCGCGGCGGGAGGATTAGAGTGTTTGATCTTCGAATTCATAAGTGAGGGGGAAATATGAAAATAGAGTTATTATAATGCAATCAAACAATCATGATTTGTCAATAATCATGAAACAAATACTAATGAGCTTGTCAAATGAATACTTAACCTGACAACTGATATCGTAATCAACTCAACACCTCAGGTGTGGAAGGCAATGAATCCTACAATTTCTTTGCTTACATGTTCAATGCATAGAAAACAAATGCTGCACCGAAATGAGCATTCGGTTCTTGAATTTCTGAATAAATATTAACACAGATGCCACCCTGTGCAATAACAATAGAAAAGGTCAACTGGAGCTAAACATAACTACACTTTGAAGTTGTCAAGCTAATAGCACGACTGTAGCTTGTGCAAAGGGAAATCAGGGTGGCTCCCATCAGGCTACATTGAGAGGCGCTAGCGTATTCCTGCTGCTAAGTAAAGCTTTATTAAAGTCGGACTTCCCTTTCTGTTCTCCTGTACCACAGTTGGTGCAGCCTGTCTGAAGACAAAAACCAATTCTCAAAGAACTAATAAAAACTGTGTCAAAAATTATGCATCCTTGAAATATTTCAATAGACTATTTTAATCTGTATGATAACTTTATGTTGGTATTCAACTACATATACAACTGACAACTAAAAAGGTCACACCCTCCTATTATGTTAAAGGAAAATTTTGAAACATGAAGACGAAACCAAAAGGGAATATGGTGGAGTAAAGAACTAAGAACGGGAGGCTCGTAAGCAGGCAAGGCAAAACGAACTGTTGAACACAACAATATAGAAGGAACATATTCAAAACTGGTAGAAATTAATAAACCGACCATCTCAAGGATAAGACTTTCTGTCAATTTGTAACATGAGTGGCTGCATTAGATATTGGGCACAACTGAGCAAGGCAAAGATGAAGACTCACCAACTCTGCTCCAGGCTCCAGCGGACCAAAAAACTGCAAGAATAGCCCGTTCAAATAAATCATATCAAATGGTAAATACAATAGAACACCATGATCAATATTTTTATTAGAATGTTTCAACTCTAACCATCATATTCATCATAATAATAATGATAATAATTAACTAAGTGTCCTTAAT
The DNA here is from genome assembly GCA_946122785.1 of Linum tenue. NCBI lineage: Eukaryota > Viridiplantae > Streptophyta > Magnoliopsida > Malpighiales > Linaceae > Linum > Linum tenue. Next base: position 41,491,738 of record CAMGYJ010000010.1, read on the forward strand.
TAATTGACTTCCAGAAGAGTTTAATTGTCCGTTATGGCGCTCCAAATCTCATCGTGATGAAGCAGCATGGAACACACACGCACTTTCCTAAGAAAGGATCATTACCAATGTTTCTAACGCGAAAGACCTTCAAGCACTATTGCACAACCCAATATAAGTAGACGACTCTATAGTAGAATTGACTTAAGAAGAAAGGCCAGCAAGCAGTACAGCAGGAAAATTCCCAGTAAATTAATTCATCTTTGCCAACTTCAAGAGCACAATAACCCACAAGCCATAGAGGAACTACATAGTGCAAAATACAGTGCATACATGGCCCTATTATGTTAATTAAGTTCTATACCATAACGCGTGTCTGTCTATGTATTTTGGATATAATCTGTCTAACCAAATTAGCTTGATTCCAGACGAAGAAAGCACAAATTTGTGTTGCTCTATGCTTCTATCTCTGGAATTGTACATCTGTAGGCAACAACTGCAATTCACGGGCAAGAGCGAGTTGAGAAGAAACAAAGAAAACATAGACAACTTAGAACATTCATGTAATTCACCTGAAAAAGAACATTCAAACAGTTTGATCGGCAAAGGTCCGCTCACTATAAAGTGTGTTTCAAAAACAAAAGGTATCCAGTCAACCAGAAGGAAAATAAGAGCTAATTGCTGGCAAAAACCAAATTGTACTGTGAAATGCAAAGGGTTACCATAGTATGTGAAATGCAAAAGCGGCACCATGACATGGGAAAACCTACGCTCTAGACAAACTCAATGAGATTCTTTCTGAAAGAAACTTGAAACAGCAGAGCACATGCTGGAAAAAAGATAACTCATACGCCTCAACCTCAACAGTAAACAACAGTATTGATGACCAAAATCCTGAACCAATAATCATTGGGTACATGAGAAAGTAGGCTTACAAATGCAGTCATATTACAAAGAATTAAATGGCAACAAAACTATAAACACTTGGTTTCAAGCCACTATGAATTCAAATTGTAAAATCTCTAAAGGGAAAGAAGGGTGACAGGTTAATCACCTATAGAACACTACATTAGAGACATTCAAACCGTGCTATTGACTACAGGGTCTATAAGTTTCTCAAGTTTTCTGGTTCTATGCCAAAAGAATGAATAGGTAAGAGCTAACCTTTGTATCTTCTAGTAGAAATGGAAGAAAGAGAATCAATGACTGATGGCAACGGTTCGGTCAACCTAAGGTGAGTAGGTCTTAGGAGTTGCATAAAAGCACCTCATCATGGGAGTGAGGAGTCAGCTAAAGATTTGCCCTTTCTTCACAGATTGAAAGATAGGCAAGGACCTGATATTAGGAGAAACCCAATAAACTTGATGTAAGGCATAGGTAAGATAGCAAGATAATTCGGGTAAAAAGCATCCGGAAAGAGTAAAAGAAGGGTAAGGAGAATCGTGAAAAGTAAGCTATAGATAATACAAAACTAACATGATTGAGAAGAACACAAGCATTCAAATCCGAATTCACTTATGGGAAAAGATAGTAGTTTCTATTTATAGGTCAGTGCTTCTCGGTTTGTGTCTTTAGTGACACAGAATGATGGGGCGGCAACGGACAATCATAACTACAGAAAATGATCCCTAAAACAACTTATAAACCTTCATTCTCAATTGGATGTCAATAAATAAAGGAAAGAGTCGGAAGTGATAAGAAATGAACTTACAGAGGAAGGTCATAGATCAGTAGAACTGAATTTCCGAGCCATTACGGGTCGAGTCTGAGATGACAAAAGATGGATCATTACAGCAGATGGCAACCTTAGTCAAACTCAAGTAGTCCATGTATACATTAAAACAAAAATGAGCAATCAAGCAGGCAGTTCCAATTCAACCACCGAAGTAAAAATAAATTAAAAACTCCCAAGTACGTCCATCATGTCTTCCTAGGCCAGAGATTTGAGGAGTCAACTGAGGGTTAAAGGAATAAAGGGAAATAAAAACACTAATCAGTTGTCTGTAAAGAGGACACTAAAAAGGGTTGTATCAACTGATTGGATAATGCCAAAACCACATCAGAACATAACCAATGGAAAACAAATAAAAGGATTGAGCTTCCTAAACCCCTCAGCACTGTATCCCATCTTATAGCCCATAGAGACAAATTAGTAAAAAGCTCAGAGAGACAACCCTAGAAGAAATTGCATCCGATAATCCAACGGTTAGAGAGTACACATAATATGGTTGACAGAGACATAATCACACGGGCTATCAGAGACTACACAGAATATGGTGAGGAAAGCGTAAAAAAGCCAAAAATAGAACTCAACAATTGCATCAACAGACATTAAAGGAACTCCAAAGAAATCCAAGCCCAGGTAGTATATGGTACAACAGGAAGCTCTTCTCTTGTGAGTGTATTAGGTACTTGTTTTATGGTTACTTATCCTTTTTCAAAGTATGAAAACAATTTTTTAGGAAGAAATGAGGAGTTCGTCTGATCATCCCTAATCATCAAAGTTCAATTGGCTTTTCCCCGCAAAATCAACAACTCAGAAATCATATCCAAATGAGGGCTTTGAAGCATAACCTCAAAAATTGGGAGCTAATCAAACGCCATAATGAGGAAATCAACCAAATTACTAAACCAAATGCAGTCTAACCATGACCCTAGAAAATAAATCTCAAAGAATCAAATGGTAGAATGAAGTAAATAGGCAGAGCATAAAACCAAATGAAAGAAGTAGAGATGCTCACCAGGATCAAGTGAAGGCAAATCAATTTTCCAAGGTCTTAATTCCTGAGACGTCCAAGACAGGAATCAAATACTATTTCCTCCAGGGCAAAGAAAAGTAGATAAGGCCACACCAATTATTTCTTATATCCATACACAAACCTCCAAAATTTTAAACCGAAAAAGGCATCATCATGAAGAAAGGAATATATAACCAAGAGCAAAGAAGCGCACTTTTATGGATAAGTTAGCAAAGATTCGAACTTTCAAAGACCTACATGGTACATATGCAATTGACATAAGTAGCAGTGAAGTGCATAGATATTATAGCAGGAGTCAAGTGCCGTAAATAGAAGTTTGAGAACCGAAAATCACACCAACTGTCCTACCAGCAATTGGGATGTCGTACATTCACATCAAGCTTGGAAGGAAAAAGACAACATCATAAAGTGCACGAACTGAAAAGAGTTTTTCGAATTTGCAGGACCCTGATAGAATTTATAGCAGTTGGGTTACAGAGCAATAAGCCAATAACACATTCAACAACTACAGATCCTAACTGCATTCGTTTCAGCCTATAAAAAGAATGTACCTAACCTTCAAGAGTGCAAAATCTGCTATGAAGTGGCCGGTGAAACAGTCGTCGCCACTCCTAGTAGAGAACAAACAAACGATCTAAACAAATATCCAAGTAAACATGAACCTTAGAAAGGAATCAGATCAAGAGAGGTAGCTCACCACCACAGTAGGTTCCGCCTGTTGCTTCGCAAGCTCAACGGGCAATAAAGTTTCCTAAGAATTTGAGATCAATTTCTTTGCCACAAAACTCGCCGTCCGAACCTCCTTTGAAAGCAGACGAACAAACCCCCTGACAAAAGAAAGAATGGAAACGAAACCATCAAGAAAAGAGAGTAAACAAACTAATCACAGAGAGAGAACAATCACTTGAAATCTAAAAGCGTCGTGGAAACTGGAGATTAGTTTCTTCTCCACACTGCCACTGAACCTCACAAATCCGGCATTTGTGATTAAAATAGGCACCCATCTCGAAGGAAGAGAACATAAACACTCATACAAAATCAGAAAGAGAGAGTGGAAATGAGAATAAAAACGAAATTGGAATTCTTCTCCACGCCATAACTGAAATTCTGAAATGAAACACCAGCAGAGTCCATAGCTAAAGGAAAGGAGAGTGAATTTGAACACATAGAATTGTCAGGCCACCTAACTGTTGGTTTGAGGAGTAAATCATTTTGAAAACATACCAATTAGTTAATGGCTGCAAACACCCTTTATAAATTACGTATAAGGTACATGAAAACAATAAAATTAACACAATTGAATATATGAATTATTTACTAACTCAACAACTCTTTGGGAATTGAGAGCAGGCAATCTGGCATTTATCGCTTGATTAAACTTCACCAATTATCTAGTAACTATGGTAAATTTATTCATTTTTTTCCACATGGTTGCTTGCTAAAGATCATTCAAATTATTTCACATCATGAAAACTTAAAACTGGATTTGTAGGAACCAAAGTTTCAGACCGTTATAGGAAAACAAATACCTGGCTGTAACATGACCTTCTCCTCCTCATCCTAGAATAACAATATTCAACTCTAGTCCTCTCAATTGCATATGCAATTCATTCCCTATTTGTACAGCAAAGCTCTGGCAAAAAGGGGGGAAAAGAACCGAGACCACATTAGAGAACAGAACATGTAAAGGGAATAAAAGAAGAAGTTACAGAAGAACAAACCTCAATTAATCATAATGAAGCAACGCACACGCAAGTTGAGTTGTGCATCGCTATACCTCCTAATCCACAGTTCCATGTACCCTTGGTGCCACATCAGAACAGACCGGCTACAAACTGTAGAGCAAAGCATATGGGCAACCATAAAACTATAGGCACAAACAAAACCAAACCATAAAATCTATAATGTTAGGGACCATTATAAACCACAAATGACATCCTACTATGCAGATTGCAGGCGGTGAAAGTAGCAAATGAGTAAGTAAAATGAAATCCTTACAATGGGTAAAAGCCTAAGTCAGTTGAGCCAAGATAAAAATATCTCAGTCAATAGTCATGTGAATGCAGAGGCAAGCTATGTAATTTTTACTCTGGCTAGACGTTGTTTCCTTCTATACTTTCGACTGAAATTGTACTGTTTTAATGTTCATTGTAAGAGGAAGTTGTGTTAGGCTGCATGAACTCCAGAAAAAGCTAAATGAATTTTCTATTAACCTCACTGGCTCTATTTTCGTCATATAACATTTTAAGTATTGTCGTTTGACACTCGGATGTTTGACTCACAGAACTACCATGTAAGCTGGCTTGAATGAGAATTCAATTAAACTTTAAATTGTGAAGATGACATAGACAACCAATTTAGTGGGTTGGGATTCTAACAGTATTTACTTTCAGGATTTTGTCAAAAACTACAATATCCGCGAAACAAATTGTAAAATCAAAAATGGATCCCATTCACCAGGTACTTACATTGCATGTACGTTGAACAGAGGACGGCCTTCGTTGTCACCTATTCCATCCAGCAACATCACATCTTCAAGAATCCTGTAATTAAGTGAAAACAATAACACTTAATTAAAGGCTTCTGTTATTTATGCATGACTGACAAAATTTGTCAAGGGAAGCTAGCCCATTTGGGACTAAATACAACATATCAGAAAAGGAAATACCTTGCATTGGTGATAGAAGGACCAAGTGGTGGCTTCTAGTTCTTCGAAAGCTTCTGAATAAACACTGTTGCAAGTGTGGTTTCCAACACTTTCTTCGCTCAGTGTCAAAAACTGCAGCCTTCAGTTGATTGACACACGAGATCAAAACATATAACTGGCAATGATTGAAAACAGGTTCAGGCTACAAAAATGGCAACATGGTGCAGTGTCTGACTCTGACTCAATACCAACGGCGCTTGTTCACGAGTAATAAATAAACAGTACGCGGAAGATAAAAAACATACAAAAACCAACAACAACATCATTAATCACAACCCAGCATTATTCAATTGTTGAGTGAGCTAATTATTTGGATTTCAGTGGGAGTATTACTGGTGCAGACATGGGACCTAAAAAAGGATATTGAAGGTAAACTTCAATCCATTGGTTTGAGCTGCGTTAGTTGGTGAAGTGCATTGACTTGTACGAAATAGGCAATGTAGAATCATGTCTCGTGCTTTGACGAAAAAAGGAAAATATCACACCGACAACAATAATTTTCACTGGATTCTAAAAGGAATCCAATAATAATACTCTAACCATAACTATTCATGAAAATCAAAAGTATCAGAAAAGCACAGAAGAAAATACCTGAACAACATAGTCATCTCCACCACTCTATACGCCTGGATGCATCCAGCAAGTGACCATTGAGATGGCTCAGCAACAGAAGCATAAAGCACCCTCTTATACTTGTTTAATTCTCATCTTAAAACCAGCAAAACAGCCGTACAAAAATCACACAGGCATTACTCGGATTGATGCATATCACGAAGGGTTAGAAGGGGGTCTAAGGAATAGGCTAGTTCCAAACTGCAATTGTTTGGTAGTGATGGCCTGAACAGAACCCCCACTGACCAACAACCCACCACGACGATGCATCCTCTCAAGAGGCATTACGATGAAGCGCTTCCCTGGAAAAAGCAGAAACCCATTTCAAATGTATCATCAACTCATAAAATGTCTTGAGTAATCAAATCGAAGAAACCTAACAGTTCTGTGTTCATGCAGTGGAAAATGGCACTAAGTGAAGAATCCAACACAAAGGCTGAACGTTCCACAACAACGGTGGAGCTAGAGTAGTGAGACCATGGATAGGCGTTGTAGAATGACAAAGGGGATACCTCAACATCAATCTGCCAAACAGAGAACCCTAAAAGGAGTTTAATTGGGATTCCTAGTGTTCCAGCAATGACAAAGACTGACTGTTGGTTTTTTGCTGCATCCTATGAGAGAGTTTTAATCTGGAAATCAGAATTACAACGTGGAAATAAGAAAGATAGACCCAAATAAAAGAAAACCAACAATCCCCAAATCAGCAATAACAATACCATGATGAAACTGGAAAGGTAGAGAGGAGCTAGTGACCTGTCATCATTGGGGAGGTTCCTTCCATTGCCTTCATGGATTGACCACCAGAAAAGAGATCGGATTTGTGGCAAAAAAACATATAAAGATGGGAGCTATGTGGCAAGCGAATCTGAAAAAAGAAAGAGATAACCTGGGAAAGAAGAATAAAAGGTTAGATTCAAGAGAAGAAGGGACAGGAACTGAAGCCGGCAGGAGCGAGTTGGAGATCATTCCGGAAGCTGGTTCTTCTTCTTCTTCATGAGATGGAGAGAGAAATGGCGATGGCGACTTCTTCTCACTTTTCCCTTGGCGGAAATCAAATCAAAACAAAAACATATAGAAACCAGATCAAAGAAAGGAAGAGACCCAGAATATAAACAGAACAAAATCCAAAAAGCAGAGGCTTACCAGATCAATATTGTCATCGGGCATACATAATCGTCTATAAATAGTTTTTTCCTTGCCGAGATGAACTTCCATGGATGAGTTTTACTATTCTATCTTCTTCCGGCAGCTATGATCTTAGTATAACATGCATGTACAGACAAGAAACAGTGAAATTTTCTAAGGTAAAAGAGAAACTGATTTCTTTATTATGAGATCCTACATTTGACTCCCACCTATTCGACAGTCAATGGGTCACCAATTGTTGTCTGAGAAACTAAATCTTCTCACCAATCAGGAAGAGTAAATCCTAGAATGAAATAGGAAAAATTCTGTGGTAGCGGGATTGAATACAGCGAAAGAAAAAAAAAAAGAGTAGATGAAAGAGGAAGAGATATAAAGCAGAGAACTAACTTGCACGAATCAAAATAGTTGTTGTCAATCATTGCTTGAGATAAAGAGCAGCCGTTGGAAGGCAACTGTCAAACTGTGGATCCATCCCCATATCAGGGTCAGCATCATGCTTGTTAAAAATGATATACAATGCAGCAAACTACTCACTGAACCGGCAAGCATTCATCATACATACTTGCTAAGATGGTGAAGAGAAGCTTACCTTGCTAACATCTTCTTGAAACTCCAAGATATCATTACCCAGCCAAGCTCAGAAGGATAGCTTGTAGCTTTGGTAGCTCTAAGCACCAACCACCAGGAGTTCCATGAAGAACTGTATTTCAGAGCACTCAGTGATGACCTATATAGAAAGGAATAAAAACTGAGCAACAACCTTGAGGATTTTAAGTCCAAGAGAAACGATGAAAAAAAAAATTGAACAGCAAGCAAGAGTAAAGTGAGCAAAAAACAAAGCAGGAGTGGTCGGAAAGACGTGAAAGACAAAGAATAAACATTGAACAGAAGTTCAACATGCTTAAGCGGTAAAAAGAACAAACTAAAACTGGAAAACAACCGATTAAAGTCACAATTTATAAGAACACCTGACTAATGGCGGAAAATCCCAACCAACTGTTTGGCGAAGCCCAGCTCTTCAGGCATCGTGTCCATAGTTTGTATTTCGTTACTTTTCTTTTCTGTTTCACTTTTTGGTCCAGAAAACTCATTGTCATATGACGTTTTAGTTGATGATGATACAGGGTTTCATCACCAGTACATACACAAACAATGACAGCAAGAAAGGAGATCAGAGCAGATAGCAATCCCAGGCAACCAAACACGACTGAGGATGGAAAACAAAAAAAGAACAACGCAAAACCACTTTGATTAAAACTACACAGAGGTTAAATAAAGTTAGATGCAAAGTTTAAAGAAAAACCTGTCAATTTCTATATAGAATAAGGAACCTGCAGTGGAATAGGAAGTTGACAAAAACTCCGTTGACATATCGGCCACCCATCGCTCGCTTTTGCTCGTTCATAAGGTTACGGATAAGGCACGGCAGAACATCAATTACCATCGGAATCCTTGTAATATACCTCGGTGACCCAACCTCCTCGGAAAGGGGACGAAGAAACCCTCCAAAAGAAGAAAGAATGAGAACGAAACCATGAAAGGAAGAAAACAGAGTTAACAAACTAATCCCAGAAAGAACCGTCACCTGAAATCCAATTGCAGTACGGAACCTGGAGATCGGATTTTTCTCCAAACCGTCACGCAAAACACCGATTATCATAGGAATCCTGGAGATTAGCTTCTTCTCCACACCATCACTGAACCTCTCAAATCTGCCGGCTGTGATAAACAAAGAGAACAAAGAAACCAATACAAAATCAGCAAGAGAGAGCGGAACAGAGACTATAATGAAACTGAAACAGAGAGGAAAACTGATGATGAAGCAATAGCTCGTCGTAAGCACCTATGGCCGAGAGAAGAAGTCTGGTTGCCTCGTCCCTTCGTCGATTCGCCGAAGAAGAAGCTTAGATGGAGAAAGACAAGTGTAAACTGCAAGTGTCGACCGAGACATGTGGCCGTCGGGATTGGGAGTTCAACAAAAAGAATCGAAATCGAAGATGAACTGGAAAACGTTTAAGAAATTGATCTGCAAGGGTGGGTTTCTTCTTCTTCCTTGAGATTAGTGGTTGCTAGGGATAGAAGGGGTGAGTTTCTTCTTCTTTGAGATGAGTGGTTGGAAGAGATTCTGACGTGGGAGAGATAATGGAAAAGGGATAAGAGGGACTAAGTGAGGGGAAAGATCTTCCTTTTCTCCTTCTACGTGAGAGATAAGAGGAGAAAGTAAAAAAACTTAAAAAGAAGTGGAAGAGGGGATTAATTGGAAGTGACAGGACGAGCTCCAAGATGTCAGAGAAAGGGACAATAAGAACAAGCAAAAAAGCAGGCAAGTAACGTCAGAGAAAAGGCCAATGAGAACAAGCATTTTTTTTTATTAAAAAAAAAACGACCCAATCCGACACATGTAAAACTCGACCTCGACCAAAACTTCGTCAATATTGTGTTCAACTCGCTTTAGTCGGGTCGACATTAGGTCAAACATCCATTGATTCAAGCATGCAAAACTCATTGTCGACCAAAAATTTGTCAATGTCCGGTTTAACACGCTCACGCCGAGTGGAATTAGGTCAGATACTCATTGATTTTTGTCCAATTTGGGCTCAATTGTCATAAGTTAATTAATTAGAACGTTAATGGCACAAAAACTCCTCCAAAGTTTACAAAAGTTGGTAAAATCTGTTGCCGATAAAAAAGTCGGCAGCACCGAAACCGGATCGAATTAGATTGAGTACACCCGACTCAACAAAAGAGGGTAAAATTCGTTCCCAACCAAAATCTGGCAACATCGGGACTGGGTCGAATCAGGTTGAATATAGTTTTTAACAAAAGCGACAGACAACCCAATTCGTCATTTACAAAAGTTGGTAAAATATGTTGCGGACCAAAAATTCGGCAACACCGAAACCGGATCGAATTAAATTGAGTACACATGAATTTAGGTACATAAAAAAAAATCATTAAACATAAGATTAATGAAAGAGAGAGAGAGGGAGGGATGAAGATTGATGGAGGGGGGAGGAGTTACGGGAGTGGTGAAAATGAATGGATGGGAATAAGTGCAGGAGAGAGGAAAGGAATAAAGAAATAAAACATAATTGCATTTTTAGTCCTCAGTAAAGTCTTGGTTAATGGTTAATTACAAAAGAGAGCCACCTATGCATGTCAGAACTCAGAAGAAGGGCCAATCAGAAAGGAGAACAAGAGGCAAAAAAGCAAACCAAGTCACAGTGTTTGGATGTGACTCTATGAAACAGTAAACTTGTAACTTGTTCTTTGGGCTCAATTGTCATAAGTTAATTAATTAGAACGTTAATGGCACAAAAACTCCTCCAAAGTTTACAAAAGTTGGTAAAATCTGTTGCCGATAAAAAAGTCGGCAGCACCGAAACCGGATCGAATTAGATTGAGTACACCCGACTCAACAAAAGAGGGTAAAATTCGTTCCCAACCAAAATCTGGCAACATCGGGACTGGGTCGAATCAGGTTGAATATAGTTTTTAACAAAAGCGACAGACAACCCAATTCGTCATTTACAAAAGTTGGTAAAATATGTTGCGGACCAAAAATTCGGCAACACCGAAACCGGATCGAATTAAATTGAGTACACATGAATTTAGGTACATAAAAAAAATCATTAAACATAAGATTAATGAAAGAGAGAGAGAGGGAGGGATGAAGATTGATGGAGGGGGGAGGAGTTACGGGAGTGGTGAAAATGAATGGATGGGAATAAGTGCAGGAGAGAGGAAAGGAATAAAGAAATAAAACATAATTGCATTTTTAGTCCTCAGTAAAGTCTTGGTTAATGGTTAATTACAAAAGAGAGCCACCTATGCATGTCAGAACTCAGAAGAAGGGCCAATCAGAAAGGAGAACAAGAGGCAAAAAAGCAAACCAAGTCACAGTGTTTGGATGTGACTCTATGAAACAGTAAACTTGTAACTTGTTCTTTTAAAGAGATAATGTGGTCAACCTACTGCTAATTGCTCGCTTTTAGCTGTACGTGAGGCTATTTTATGAATTGGTCACTGTCATTATTTACAATTCACATAATGGACATCAAATAATATGGATGACAATTACGAACCAGTTACTTATATTTATAATTATATTTACCGACTAACTCAATATGTAATGTTTAGCTCTATATAATATAATTAATCAAATTACTTATATTTATAATTATATTTTAAATCAAGTATCCTTAACATGACAACAACATGCAACCAATCAACCCGATCTGCCATGAACTAGTAGTATATTAATGTAATCATCCCGATTTGGACCATTTACCGTTCCTATTTCAATTGATCAAAATGGTCATTACTGGACAAGTGTCAACTTGTCATTGGATGTGTATGTGTTCGTAAGAAAATGACGACACAAAGGGTGCATTTGTTGGAAGGAGGTAAAGTAAAGGGACCAAATGGATAATTAGCCCGGTTTTCTGGTCCGCTGGTTAGCTAATCTCCCCTGTTCTTTTACCCGCTGTTTTTCTGGTGTTTTCAACTTTGTTTGTTATTTGTCGAGATTTGGAGGAGCATTGGGTATTGACCAGAGTAAAGAAGAATGATTACCTCTGCCTCTGGGTTTGGCTGACTGCTGGCTACTCCATTGCAATAGCCAAATAACACAACGCCCAATTAATGCACAATTCTTGACTGCCAATTAAAATGAAATGCCCAACTGCATGCTGCCTGCTCCTCTTTTGCTTTGATATTTGTACATCCCTCATCTCTCTCTCTATATCATGAGATGTCATGTGTACACCATGCCGGTAAATAATTTTTTTACGGCTTAATTGCAAGTTTGGTCACTCGAATTGCTACAAAATTTCATGTTTGGTCACTCGAATTGATTTATTCCATTCGTAGTCACTTAAATTAGTTGAACAGTCCAACTTTAGTCACTCTCCGTTAACCTCCGTCAAACTCCGTTAGTACCGTCAGTTAGCTGCTGACGTGGCTAACAGAAGTGCTTAGTCATCTTATTTTAATAAAAGAAATAAAAAAAAACATGTCACATCATTAACCCCTCAATATTGCGAAGCCCCTTCCTGATGGTCAATATTGCGAAGTCCTTTTAACTCTAGATTTGTTCTTCAAATTTGGTGGTTGAGAGTCTCTAACTACTGCAAAATCCTTTCTTTCTCTTGTGTTCCTCTGTTTTGACATGACGACTTTGGGGCTCAGTGGATCTGATATGTAGTAATGGAAGCTTTAGTAGACTTATATCCCTGATATAAGTCTACTAAAGCTTCCATTACTACATATCAGATCCACTGAGCCCCAAAGTCGTCATGTCAAAACAGAGGAACTGGTGGCACTTGTAATTAACTTCATCAATTCCAAACACACACACACACGTGCGGTAAGAGAAATACTCGAAAGCAACCGGCAACAGGGCGGGGATACATAGAACAATGCTATCTCGATCAATAGGAATGCGGGTCCTTGTTAATCGATCATCACTCGCTAGTCAGGGCTTTTCATGATCACATGATCTGGCCGTACCACATGGTGCAAACCTGGTTGCTGAAGGAGCCAGAAGTGACCGATTTGCACTCGTCCAGCAAGATCTTGGCAGTAGCAAGACAGTGTTTGCAGTTGTCGACGCTGGTCCCCGGGACACAACTGGCCGAGCCTGTAACGCTGCCGCGGAAGCCACCTGCAGGGACGGACTTGGAGTCGAAGAATCCCTCCTTGGTCGGCGTAGTGTCCCGCAATCCCGAGGATATAAGTCTACTAAAGCTTCCATTACTACATATCAGATCCACTGAGCCCCAAAGTCGTCATGTCAAAACAGAGGAACACAAGAGAAAGAAAGGATTTTGCAGTAGTTAGAGACTCTCAACCACCAAATTTGAAGAACAAATCTAGAGTTAAGAGGACTTCGCAATATTGACCATCAGGAAGGGGCTTCGCAATATTGAGGGGTTAATGATGTGACATGTTTTTTTTTATTTCTTTTATTAAAATAAGATGACTAAGCACTTCTGTTAGTCACGTCAGCAGCTAACTGACGGTACTAACGGAGTTTGACGGAGGTTAACGGAGAGTGACTAAAGTTGGACTGTTCAACTAATTTAAGTGACTACGAATGGAATAAATCAATTCGAGTGACCAAACATGAAATTTTGTAGCAATTCGAGTGACCAAACTTGCAATTAAGCCGTAAAAAAATTATTTACCGGCATGGTGTACACATGACATCTCATGATATAGAGAGAGAGATGAGGGATGTACAAATATCAAAGCAAAAGAGGAGCAGGCAGCATGCAGTTGGGCATTTCATTTTAATTGGCAGTCAAGAATTGTGCATTAATTGGGCGTTGTGTTATTTGGCTATTGCAATGGAGTAGCCAGCAGTCAGCCAAACCCAGAGGCAGAGGTAATCATTCTTCTTTACTCTGGTCAATACCCAATGCTTCGCAATATTGACCTCCCCTAAACCCTAAACCCTAAACCCTAAACCCAGAAACAAAAAAGCACCAAACGAGGAGAAGGGAAGATGAAGATGAAGATGAATGAACGCACAAAACCACCTCCCCATCTCTCACTCTTTCTCATTTCAACACTAACGCGCCATTAATCCATCACTTCCCAGTACCACTCCCTCTGCCCACCATCTCCTTGTACCTTATTATGGAGTCGACCCTCTGCAGCTTCAGCTGCTGCTTGAACTTGTTGATGAAGTCGTCCGCCTTGGCATCCACCCCGCTGTCCTCCCCTCCATCCTCATCCGCCATCAACTTCTTGCTCTTCCCTTCCTTCACCGTCGTCGGCCTCCGCGCTTCCACCACTTCCACTTCCTCGAAATGGGCGAACGCCGACCTCGTGCTAGCCGATTTCCTCATCTTCTTCGCCAGCTTCTTCGGGACTTCGCCGGCTACGGGCTTCGTGTCCGATTTCGATCTCCCCACCAGTTTAGTTTCACTATATTTGAAGAGCCGCAATTGATGAGATGGTTGTCGACGGGGGAGAAAGGTGAGAAAGAGAAGGCGGAGAAGAAGGAGATGAGATGGGATGGTTAGCCTCTGCCCGATCTCCGGCTCCCTCATGTCCTACCCGGTCGTCGTCTCCCCCGGTCACACCTTCGGGTCGGAGCTGGGGAAGAAGAGGGGGGAAGGAGAGGGGGAACAGGTGAATGGGTTGGTTTAGGGGTTCGGTTCGGGTCAGGGGTTGATTGGGTTTGGGTGGACTTTTAAAATATTGTGGGGTTAATGATGTGGCATGTTTTTTTTTTCTTTTGTTAAAATAAGATGACTAAGCACTTCTGTTAGCCACGTCAGCAGTTAACTGACGGTACTAACGGAGTTTGACGGAGGTTAACGGAGAGTGACTAAAGTTGGACTGTTCAACTAATTTAAGTGACTACGAATGGAATAAATCAATTCGAGTGACCAAACATGAAATTTTGTAGCAATTCGAGTGACCAAACTTGCAATTAAGCCATTTTTTTACCGAATTCAAAAAAAAAAAAGGTTTACTGCATTAGAATTTAGGTCATAGATTAAATATGGAACCAACAATTAGTACTACGATCACCCGTAAAAATCTTATATTCGTTTCTTAAGCATATCATGATAACTACATAAATGATAAAACAGTTATGTTTTAAGTGCTTTATTGGGTTAAAGATTTCCAATATAATTCGCTTTATGGAGTTTGTTTGTGCCACGTAGCCGCTTGCCCTACTTCGCCGAGATTCCCTCCCGAGGACCTCTCCGAGGCGCCTAGATCCTGCACCACAAACGCCTAATGGGCTCGGAGAAGCCCGTTAGCACTCCAACGCTCAAGTCAGTCCCCAATCTAGAGAGATAAGTGTCGAGAGAAGTCTTTAGTGAGAGAAGCCAACCTGAGTAAATGCTACCTACCGTGCACTATTTATACTAGGCGGGGTATCGACCAGGCTCCTGGAATTCAGCCCCACGTCAGCACACCATTAAATGCCCCGTACGACCCAACGGTCAGGCGCTTCCACGTGGCGGCTCCTGGGCTCCCTAGTCTGGGCGCCTACAGGGACCACCTGCCAGCTGGCGCACTCCCAGTCTCCAGCCGTTGGAGATGCCTGGTCCCCGCTCTAGTTTTGTCTTCATGCGCCCAATTACCCTTCCATGGGCTTCAGCTTCATTCTTGCAGGCCCTAGTTCCTTTGTTGGGCTTGGGCCAAGGCCCAGCTTCTAAGCCCTTCTTCTACATGGCCCTTCTCTACTTACCCAACAATTGTCCCCCAGTTAGGCGCTCATGGCCCGTAATGAGCGTCTAACTATGTGCAACGCCTTAACGGGCTCGGTCCGCTGGTGGGGTTAACCCGCCCCTTGTGGTTTCATGACTGGCGCCGGACACCCCAAATCACCTCATTTGACTGACCTATGATTTGGTAGGGTGCCCGCCCCCTTTACCATGTTGATTTCTTTATCCCTGACCAAACTACCCTTTTCCGATCTTTTGTTAACGCGAGGCGCCTACACTCTCGCGTTTTGCTAGGCGCCTATTCTGTTTAACAGCTTGCTCCTGTTGTTAACCGAACGCCCAGCCTCTCGGGTTTTACTAAGCGCCCGCGCCCCCATATGTCCCCCTCTCCGTGCGTCTTGAAATTTGAATTTCGAAATTTGAAATTCAAATTGGAAATTCAAATTTCAAACGAACAGTGAGGATTAGATCTGGGGGTCGGGCGCGCATCTCCATATCAGTCCGTTGGGCTTCCTCCCCATATAAATACCAAGGTCCGCCCCTCTCCATCCTCATTTGCGCGGATCCCTCCTCTCTCTAACTTTATCTCTCTAAACTCCCTCTGCTGTGCGCCTAGCTTTTTTTCCATGCCTCAAAAATCTGGCTCACGCGCCTCCTCTGCCGAACCTTCAAGGGAGAAGGGCGCCGAGCCCGACGTGATATCAACCCTGGAAGGTCACTTCTCGCCCGGATCCCTCCTCTCGCCCAAGCACGTTTAACTTCGGAGTTCTGATGGGATCCGGTGCATTAGTGCTGGTATGATCGCACCCCAAGAACTTCCCTGCCTCGGCTAAGAAGACGCACTTCTTTGGATTAAGTCGGAGCTTGAAATGACGCATCGTCTCGAAAGTTTCTCGCAAGTCCATAATGTGGTCCTGGCGCCTCTTACTCTTCACAATCAAATCGTCAACGTATGCTTCAACATTCCTTCCCAATTGCTTGCGGAAAATTTGGTTGACCATGCGCTGGTAGGTTGCTCCGGCATTCTTCAACCCAAACGCCATCACTCTGTAACAAAAATTTCCGAAGGGCGTCATGAAAGCCGTCTTTGCCATGTCCTCCTCCGCCATAGGGATCTGGTGATACCCCGAAAACATGTCGAGGAAACTAAGCGCCTCGTGGTAAGCCGTGGCGTCCACAAGCAGGTCGATGCGCGGCATGGGATACGCGTCCGTAGGGCAAGCTCGGTTGAGGTTGGTAAAATCCACGCACATCCTCCAATCTCCTGACGGCTTTGGGACAAACACCACATTGGAAAGCCATGTGATGTACCTTGCTTCCTCCACAAATCCCGCCTCCAGCAACTTATCGACTTCCCGGCGGAGCGCCTCCTCCTTTTCTTGGGGTAGGTTTCGGCGTTTTTGCTGAACAGGCCTTTTTCCTTCTTCAACGGCAAGCCTGTGCACCGCTACGTCGGGAGACACGTCGGGCATGTCCTGGGCGCTCCAAGCGAACAGTTCCCCAAACTCCTTCAGCAATTCGACTAGCGGAGCTCTCATCGCTTCCGGCGCCTGTGCCGATATCCGCACTTGCCTCTCCGGGCGCCCCTCATCCAAGGCCACCGTCAGCTCCTCGTCTAACGCCTCCGCTCTAGGCGCCTCCTCAGGGCGGATGTCGATGTTGTGGATCCTGTGCTTGCGAGCACGGTTCCTTTGGTCTTCTTCTCGGGCGTATCGTGGGACATTCCTTCCCCTGGAGATGCCTATTCCCTGCGGCGCAACAAATTTCAAGGTTTGATGACAAGTAGACGCCACTCCATTGAATTGTGCCAATAATGGGCGGCCAAGTATCACATTATATGGCGACGGACAATCTACAATCCCGAACTCCACTGCGTGTGTCACACAATGCACCTCATCTCCCAAAGTCACAGGTAGCCGCACGCGCCCAATGACCTGGGCGGGCGCTCCCGAAAATCCGACCAATATGGAACTCGCGGGTCGCACCAACTCAGGCGCCAATTGCATGCGCTCAAACGTGCTTTTAAAGAGCACATCCATCGAGCTACCCGTATCCACCAACATTCTCTTCACCTTACATCCCGCTATCACACCCTGAATTTCCAAAGCCTCTTCCGATGGGACCTGGCATGCCTCCTCCGGGTCTTGATTGAAGTGGATGTGCACAGCCGCCCTTGCCTCCAACGAGGCGGACCTCAAGCGCCTTGACCTCTCTAACTTATCCCTCAAGTTAAGGGTACCGGTTATGGACTCGACCGTGAGCCGGACGCGGCTAGGTTCCCCTTCTTGGTTCACTTCGAACGGAGGTGGGGGTATCTCAGGCTCTGGCGCCCGTTGGAGCTTAGTCTCTCCGGGCGTTCTTTGGATCCTCAGGGTATCAGGCGCCCCCTGGACTACGGGTATCTCAGACGCCTTTTGGGCCATTGGGATCTCAGGCGCCGCCCGCGTCACGTACGCCCGATGGGTCTTGTCTTCCACCCTTCTCACGAAGTCGTTGAGCATGCCCTTGTCGGCCAACGTTTGAAGCTCAGCCTTAAGCTGGTAGCAATCTGCTGTATAGTGCCCCTTGTCGCGGTGAAAGTCGCAGTACCTGTCAAGGTTTTTCTCATTTGGTTGGCCCCGCATGGGCCCTGGCCAGCGAATTTGATAGCCCCTATCTTTCACATATTGTAGGACGTTTTTGAGCGTGTCATTGTACTCTGTAAAATTATTGGCACTCCTAGGCAGGAGGCGGGGCGCCTCTGGCCTCCTTGGTGGGCCAAAATTTCCAGACACAGACCGTGGCGCCTGCCTCACCTCCATTTCATCACCCCTCAAGCGCCTCTTCTCCGCCCTCCGCGCTGCCAAGGTCTCTTCCAACATGATCACTTTCTGCACCCTCCTATCTAAGTCCTCCGTGGAGACCACATCTCGCTTGGAAAGGACTCGACAGAGCTCTTCACTCGAGGTACACGCGTCCAAGCAAACCCCCAATACCGCCGGCTGTACGTCCTTAACCGCCATTGCCACCGAAATCCAACGGTCGTAAAATTCCCTGAGCGCCTCGCCTTCTCTCTGCTTCACTTTGAACAGGGCGCCTATGGTCAGTGTTCGGCGCTTCCGGCTCGCGAACTTGGATAGGAACAGCTCCGCAAACTGCTCGAAGCACTCTATGCGCCCCTCCTCAATTTGATGATACCAGTCCAATACAACGCCCGCGAAGGTGGATGGGAACACCTTGCACAAGGTGGCGTCGGAGCTGTTGTAAAGTTGCATCTTCGTGAAGTAGCTGTTCAGATGATCTTCTGGGTCAGCAACTCCATCGTAGCTAGGTAACGGGGGAATCGTGGTTCCGGCGGGCTCTAAAAGGACGGTTCGCGCCAGGGGCTGTCGAACTCCAAACCGTTTGGTCATCCTTGGGGGCGCCCATGCGTCATCCTGGGCATGTTCAGCGGGTGGCCGCCAGGTTCTGGGGCGCCAGGGCGCATCGGGGCCCTGATTAATGGGATGTGGTAATCCGAACTGCAGAGACTCCGAATCTTCCCCCGCTCTCTCTCGCTTCCTCGCTCCGGGGTTGTACATCAATACATCCTCACTCCGATCACCTTCCAACTCCCTCCTGAGTGCCGCTATGGCCCGATCTTGATCCGCTATGATCCGGAACAGTTCCCTCTTCGTCAAGGACTCCCCTTCTTCAGTCGACAGGCGCCTAGGGCTTCCTTGACCTTCCACGTCCATGCTCAACTCTTGACTCCGTTGGCGCCCGCCTTCCTCCTGGCCCGAGTTCCTTGACCTCGAATCATCCTCTCCCTCGACGCCTACATTCATGTCCTCCATGCGCCCCCTTCCTGGCGCGCCAATTGTTTGTGCCACGTAGCCGCTTGCCCTACTTCGCCGAGATTCCCTCCCGAGGACCTCTCCGAGGCGCCTAGATCCTGCACCACAAACGCCTAATGGGCTCGGAGAAGCCCGTTAGCACTCCAACGCTCAAGTCAGTCCCCAATCTAGAGAGATAAGTGTCGAGAGAAGTCTTTAGTGAGAGAAGCCAACCTGAGTAAATGCTACCTACCGTGCACTATTTATACTAGGCGGGGTATCGACCAGGCTCCTGAAATTCAGCCCCACGTCAGCACACCATTAAATGCCCCGTACGGCCCAACGGTCGGGCGCTTCCACGTGGCGGCTCCTGGGCTCCCTAGTCTGGGCGCCTACAGGGACCACCTGCCAGCTGGCGCACTCCCAGTCTCCAGCCGTTGGAGATGCCTGGTCCCCGCTCTAGTTTTGTCTTCATGCGCCCAATTACCCTTCCATGGGCTTCAGCTTCATTCTTGCAGACCCTAGTTCCTTTGTTGGGCTTGGGCCAAGGCCCAGCTTCTAAGCCCTTCTTCTACATGGCCCTTCTCTACTTACCCAACAGAGTTTATTTGTATTAGACATTTGGTGTCAAATAACTCATTTGTCATGAAAATAAAATGAATCATTCATAAATTACTCGTCCACCAATTAACTTTCCTAGGTCATTTGCAAACGATTTTTTTTGTCATTAATTTTCAATCTTAACCCTCTTTATCATATACTAAATATCAATCCTTTATAATTTTATCTTCATAGACCTAATACTTTTCAATTGATGTTCCAGTAATACTTTTCGATCAATTATTTCTAATAAAATAATTATCACTATTTTGAAGATCGGTTTCAAGTATAAGTTATGTTTGGTTGTAATTAATGATATGCTTTGTAGGCATTACAATTTGTGAAGAAAGTTAACATAAAATTGTCATTTAAAAATGAAAGAAAGTGTTATTATATAAGGCTAATACCTGAATAAGATATTACATGTTGGTTTCAACATGAATTTTATTTTTGTGATTGACTTTATTAGAATAGCAAATAAGATAATGAAACATATTACATGTACGGACATAATGATAACACTCATTGAAAAAAATCTACATTTTAGAAATATCTACATGTGGAAAACACACCAAGCAAACAACCATGGATTGGATGGTATTGATTTTTTTTTTTTTTGCATAGCACGGAGGCCGAAGCCAGAGAAACAGACAACAAGGTACAGGGGAGGAGAATCAAGAAGTGGAAGGAGGGGAGTTCGCCACAACCCGGCGTTCAAAAGTAACCCCCATCAAATCGTCTCTAATAAGAGGTACCACACCCAGAGGCGGGTCAACCAGCTCATGCATCCCATAGGGATAGACGAGACTGTGCTTCGAGAGCCAGTCCGCGACTCTATTCCCTTCACGGTATGTATGAGACAGGTTGACCAGCCAGTCCTGACTGAGCTTCCTACGGACGAGACCCAACAGAGTAGCATAAGGGTGAATAGGATCCTGCCGATCCTGAATAAGCTGAATCGCTAACTGAGAGTCCGAAGCGAGCTTCACTACTCGGAACCCGAGTTTCCAAGCCAGCTCTAACCCATGAAAAATAGCCCAAAGCTCCGCCAGAGCAGCCGTTGTTGTTCCGATGTTCACAACAAAACCACCAAGCCAGTTCCCCATCGCATCTCTAATCACACCCCCCTCGCCGGCCGGCCCAGGGTTGCCATTCGAAGCCCCGTCCGTATTCACCATCACCCACCCCTGGCTAGGAGGAGTCCACCCAATGTCCGCCACCACGCGCTCTGCTCTTTTGTTCCTGTGACTGGACAGCAAGTCTGGCGCATTCCAAGAGTCCGTCCACAGCCTGCACTTCTGAATAATTGAATGCGCAAGTGATGGAGCCGATAGAGCTGACCCCACCCCCTTGAAAGACGCCGTGGTGCGATTCTTCCACAATAGCCAACTGGCAATCCCGAAGAAGCCTGGCCAACTTATGCCCGAAACCGAGGACTCCTTACTCAACAGATTCCTCCTAAACCACTCTTCATGATTACAGCTGAAGAACTCATTCTGCTGCTGTTGGGGAACCTGTCTCGCCCAAAAATACATAGCAGGGGCGCAATCTCGAAGGATATGCAGGGCCGTCTCAGGACAACCTGTACACCTCAAATAATCTTCCACACTCCATCGCTCCCCTGCTCCGCCTGGTTCGTGAGAAGCTCAAAAGCTGACTTTGTGGAAAAACGCCCATCAGAGGTCCCCGTCCAGAAAATCGAGTCCTCGTGGGGTGTAATGGTGTCCACCGCCATGCTCGTGATCCTGCTGCAAATTTCCGGGGGAAGGAGCTCCTCGAACTTCTCGGTACGCCAAACGCCATCTTCTTGCACAAAATCAGCCACCGCCGCCTCCATCAGTTCCTCTGGGATGTCACCAAGCGCCCTCTCCTTAAGCGGTACCTGTAAAATCCACGGATCAATCCAAAACTTAGTTCTTTTCCCGTTTTTAATATTCCAAGCACACCCTCGCTTGAGGAGATCCGCAGCTTTCGTAAAGCTACGCCAGGTGAAGGAACTTCCCTTTACTTTCTGGAGAACATCCAAGCCCTTCCGTTGACCGCCATATTTCGATATGAGCAACTGCTGCCAAATGTTCTCTTTGTCTTTGAGGAGCCGCCAGCCACCTTTCGCGAGCATAGCCAGATTAGCTAGGCGAGTTGGCCTGATACCCACACCCCCTTGGCTTTTGGGTACCGTCAATTGCTCCCACGCAACAAGGTGAAATTTAGGCTTGTTCTCCTCATCACCCCAGATGAAATCCCTGCTGATTTTATCAATACTCCTGCACACACCACTAGGAATCAGCTCCGTATTCATAGTATAAACAGGAAGCGAGGCAGTGACCGATTTCGCCACGGTGAGGCGGGCAGCAAAGGATAGACGCTTCGCCTTCCAGGGAGCCATCTTCTTCTGAATGCGGAGTATCAGAGACTGGTATCTCCCTTTGGTGATCCTTTCTTGAATTGCTTGGATCCCGAGATATCTCCCCAACCCTGCCTTCAGAGGGATCCCTGCACAAGAACTCAGATACTCTGCTTTTCGTCTGGCAACATTCGGAGAGACATAGAGGATGGACTTGCTGAAGTTGACCCGCTGCCCGGAGCTGTAGCAGAAGTCTGCAAGACATTGCTTCACTACACGGATCTGCCGTCTTTCTGCTTCTGCGAAAAGTAACAGATCATCTGCAAAAAAAAAGATGAGTTAGTGGCGGACTGGTTTTGGTTAGCCTAACAGCCTTCCATTGTCCGTTATTTACCGCCTCATCTATCTTATGCGATAATCTTTCCATACACAAAACAAAAAGGTAAGGAGAAAGGGGATCTCCCTGACGAACACCACGGGTTGGAGTAATCGGTTGAGACAACTCTCCATTCCATCTGATTCTCATCCTGTTGTGCTCCACACAGTACATAATGCAGTTTATCCAGCTGCTGGACAACCCAACCTCTTTCAAAGTGTCCCGCAGAAAGTCCCAACGGAGCATGTCGTACGCTTTCTCAAGATCGATCTTAAAGATTAACCCCCCTTTCTTCCCTCTTTTCTTGCGGAAAGAGTGAAGTACTTCCTGAACAACAATGATGTTGTCAGTCGTTTGTCTGCCGGGAATGAAGCTGCTTTGTCTCGGAGACACCAACTTCCTCATCAGGGGCTTTAGTCTCGAGGTCATCGCCTTCGTAATGCTCTTGAGACAGACGTTGTTGAGAGAAATAGGTCTGAGCTGGGTTACTTTCTCCGGTGAGTCAACTTTCGGGATGAGCACCAGCGTCGAATCCGTAATCGCCTCTGGTAAAACCCCTGTCATGAAGAAAGAGATGACCATCTCAGACAGGGCCCTGCCTACTACCTGCCAGAAGCGCTGGTAGAACACCGCCTGAAACCCATCTGGACCAGGAGCCTGAAGAGGCTTCATATCGAACACCGCCTTGTGGATGTCCATGATAGTGAAGGGCCTGAAAAGAGCTGCAATCTCCTCCTGGTTCAGACGAGGAAAAGCATTCCTCGACAACCTATCTTCATAAGGAGAATCATCCTGCAAGAAAATGTTAGAAATAAAACCAAACACTAGCTGCGCCAGAGAAGCAGGATCAGAAACCCAATCGCCGTTGTCATCCATCAACGCCTGAATTTTATTAAAACGCCTCCTGATGTTGACCTGCTGGTGAAAATAGGCTGTGTTTCTTTCTCCATACTTAACCCAATTATCTCTGGATCGCTGATACCAGAGAAGTTCCTCCTGCTCCAGAACTTTATCCAACTCTCCCGCCAACTTGGTGTGGAGCTTAGCCAACCCGGGAGAAAAACTGCCTGCTAGTCTCATTTCAACTCCCTTGAGCCTAGCTAGCAGCCTTCTTTTCTTCTGCTTAATGTCCCCAAAAACCACTTCATTCCATTCCCCTAATTTAGCAGCAAGAGTGCGAAGGGCATCCTGAATAGAAGCTTGAGAATCCCATGCCTCCGCAACCAAATTTGGCAGGCTCTCATCCGTTAGCCAGGCCGCCTCAAACTTGAAAGAGCGGATCTGCTGATGTTGAGTCAACTGCCCCTGAACAGTGGTGAGGATCGGATTATGATCCGATTGAAGGCGAGGTAGGTGAAGCACAGTCGTATTAGGGAAGACCGTGTTCCAGCGGAGGTTGCAGAGGCTCCTGTCTAACCTGCTCGCTTTGTAAGTATGGTTTTGATCACCTCTTCCCCAAGTGAACCTGGGACCCGAGAACCCAAGGTCCACCAGCTCCGCCGCATTCATTCTCTCAGTAAAAAGCTGGCACCTTCTGAGAGTGTTCCTTGCCGGTAAGCCCGCCTTCTCCTCCAGCTTGCTGATAGCGTTAAAGTCCCCTGTCAACAACCACGGGATATCAATGCATTTACTGAGATCAATAATTCGATCCCAAAGTTGGTTCTGCTCGCTTTGCCGAGGAGAAGCATAGATAGCTGTCAACATCCACTGGGGCTCATTATTCCTAGAGACCTGCAATGAAATATGTTGGAAACAGGCAGAAAAGGGCTGCACAGAGAAGGCTTTCGCATCCCAGAACACCCACACACCCCCCTTGCGTCCCTCTGCCTCAACCCGGATCGAGTTGGGAAATCCCAGCTTATCACAGACGGAGTCAGCTTGCATACCACTAATCTGGGGTTCCAGAAGCACCACAAAATCGGGCCGGTGATTCTGGATCGCCAGCTTCAGCGCTCTTAAGAACCCTCTTCCCCCCGCACCACCGACGTTCCAGGAGAAGACTTTCAAATTGGGCGATATAGACATAACGAGAAGATTAAAGCGGAACAGAACAGGGGAGGAGGCTCCACTCGCATCACGACGAGGGAAGAACGGGCGAGCAGACTGCAGCCCCGGCGACCGCCGCATCTTCGCCCACGTTTTTGGCAGACATCTCCGCCGACCCCGTATCTCCTTCTCCACTAGCTGGTCGTTTCGCCGCTTCCGTCCAGGCATGGATTTCTTGCAAGGTCAGCGACGCCAACCGGCCCTTAGATTTTGGTTTCCTATCTTTCACCGGGGACCAAATTTGCAGGGGCTTCATCGAATTCAACTTGGTCG
The DNA here is from genome assembly GCA_946122785.1 of Linum tenue. Taxonomy (NCBI): domain Eukaryota; kingdom Viridiplantae; phylum Streptophyta; class Magnoliopsida; order Malpighiales; family Linaceae; genus Linum; species Linum tenue. Next base: position 41,516,569 of record CAMGYJ010000010.1, read on the forward strand.
GTGAGTTCCTCTGCTGCACTTTCTTGTTTTTGTTCCGTTTAGTTCTGCTAGTCAACGAGGGAGAGGGGGTCGACTTTGGGTCTTCATTCTCTTTTCCATTGGGCTTGCTGTTTAGAATTTGCATAACAGTCCCATTCGGGCCTGTCACAGTACGAAAGCTGGGCGTAGGAGGAAGGGATTTAGCGGGCCTGGCCCCCTCGGCCGGCCCAACCAATACGCCTGGAGACTTCGGCTCTCCCTGTTGCGAAGAGGTGGCCAAAGAAGGCCCAGCAGAAGAAGAGCCCCCGCCTAGAGAACTGGGCCCCGTCTCATCCACTCTTGCCTCCCCAAAGCTGGGCCCTGGCCCAAGAAGCCCCTTACCCTTCCCTGACCCATACCCGAGTTCTTTATCCTTGCCTTTCTTAGCCTCCTCTTTCCTTTTCTTCTCCGTGTCCCCCTTCCTATCCTGTATATGACTCTGATTTGGTAAGTTACCGTTTGAAGACTCCTTCATCGGCAGCGGCTGCCCCCTTTCCTTCGCCGAGGTCCCCCGAGTTCCATTTTTAGAAGTTTGTTTCGGGGCCTGATTTCCCGCCTCCTGATCGCCCTTCCCTTTTTTCTGGTCTTCCCTTGGATTTCGCCGGGTTTTCCTGGTCACCAGCATCCACGGACCGTATCCCGGATTGGGATCGTCCGGCGTATGAGGGCTCGCCGGAGAAGACCCACCGGCGGTCAGCAATTGCACCGGCGCTACAACCGGTTTAATAGACGGACATGTTCCCGCTTCATGGCCAATCTTTCCACACCTGAAACAGACCTCAGGGAGGTTTTCATATTCAACCGTCTGCCACTCATCGTCGAGCCAGATCCTGGGAACCAGAGCCTTCGAGAGGTCCACTTCAACTGCCAGCCGAGCAAATTTCGCTCGTTCTTGGTTCAGAGTATGGTAATCCAGTTTAATGGTCCGCCCAATAAGATTTCCCAACGTCGTGAGCACCTCCCTGTGATAAAAATGAATTTTCAAGGCTGGGAGCTGAACCTAGACAATCATTGTCTTCGGCAGAGGATCGGAGGCCTTAAATTTCGGCGACCACTGTTGAACCACCAAATAGTGATCGAATATAACCCACGGTCCGTCAGTAAGCGCCCTGAAATAGTCTTGTTCATTGTTCAGCTTAACCAAGAAGCAGTCGTGATCTAAATCCTTGACCTCCATCGAACCCGTCGGCCGCCACAGACTTTTGAGCCGGTTACAGAGCGTGACGAAGCCGATCCTTAGTCCGAGCAATCGGACCACCAGAGCTCTTTCCCAAGGCGCGCACAATCTAGCTTTGAAGTCAGCCGAGATTGTGAGTGCCGGTTCTCCATTCCGATCACTGGTAATTAGGTCATGTTCGCCTACTGGAGACCACCGTTGCATTGGGTTCGGAGATGTCACCTTCGCCGGAGTCCCCTTAACCGCATTAGCATACGAGAAGGGTTGGCCGGCCTCCAATCCCGGCTGCGCTCCCGCCATCGGAATCTGGATCGGCCTTTCCTGCACAGATAAAACAGAGGGTTCAGTAATCATATCGTTTGAACTGGTGGCCGTAGCCACTGACAGAGACATCAGTTTAGGATCAGCCATCGCAAAAGAGCTAGGTAAATCCGGTGGACGGTCAGAAGGGAGAAGAGTCGGCGCCGGAGCCGATGTTCCGCCTAGGTCAGTTGAGAGCATGTTATCTAAGTTCATTGGATGGTATTGATTATGCACACAAATTGACAGAGATCTTTCACAGAAATTAATTTCAGCCCTCATCTCAAACTTTGCACCTTTACAACATTGCATGGAGATAGTAAGCAACATTCCATTAAATGATTCATACTGTAATTATCACCATTTTTGTAGCAAATATGCACGAGCATAAAGAACGAAGCGTGAAACATGATAACTACAGTGTTTGTCTTTTTCTCGTGAACAATACTTTACTACTACTCCATACATTGCTTTCAATGCAATAGTTCAATGAGGCTGAAACTGGAATGTACGTACGTTCCACTCATGCTGCTGGTTATTTATTTATTGCCAACAAAATCCAATGCTAAATAAACGTAAAAAGATTAATGCAGAATGAAATGTACAAAATTCCGTAAATAAGAAAACACAGAATGAAATGAACAGGAAAGTGGCCATAAATAAATAAGGTAATTATTCCATTCCTGCATGCAGCTAGCCGGAGCAGCAATAGTCGGCCCGACCACAATACTTTGGGATCTCAAATTACTATTTGATGATTCGATCTACACATTTATTCGAATTAAATTAGGGATGGTTTTTGGATGAGGTTGTTTCGTGAATTATTTTAAAAATATGAAACCTTTTTCAAATTGCAAATGCCAGAAAACTATTAAATATAGTAGTTCTATCGATTTCTTTAATTGACAACCCCTGAAGAGAACATATGCAACATTTCTCGACATGTCAGAATATAGATCTCGATAATTTGGACAAACGGATGGAGGAAAACAAACCAAGGTTGTCAAGCCGGTTTAGCCTGTTGGCTCGATTGAGCAAGTGGGTTGAGAGTTGAGACTTAAAGGTTCGATCATTTTAGTCCGGTTTATCCTGGTTATAGAAAAATTCAGTTATTGGTCTCTATATATCTTTTGAAGCAAATAAATTATTTGTCTCGGACGCCTCTGTCTCTATTAGAAGCAAATATAGATACAAATAATAGCTTCATCTAATTAAAGAATATGAATCAAATCTTATTGATTGTAATTCCACTTTAAAGAACATATCTTTTTCTCTTCTTATTTGGTTTGAGAGAGAAATATTTTTGTTCCCATTTCAAGTTCTGGAGACAATTATAATTATTTCTATACTTCCCATGTATTTGTCTCTAAAGATTATTAGATTTGACTGTATAGACAAACAATATCACCTATTGAGACAAATAATATATTTGCCCCTTAAGCTTATATATAGAGACAACTACAACAATTGTTTCTAATTATTTGCCTCTACAAGCTGGTTTTCTTGTAGTGTAACATATAAAATTACATCAAAATAACAGTCCGTACTTGGATCAACTATATAGTAAATATTTCAAAAATAAAATTAAGCGAAGAGAAAAAAAACAACATAATGTGACCTCCAACCAGTAAACATTGGTATGATTCGACCCGTGGATGTGTGTGGTGCGGTGATCATTTTCCTCACCAGGCCTGGATCAAAGAAGGTCAATCTACAAGTTGACACGCGGATTGACAACCGTGAAACAGACAAAGTGATGCATTATCATATTCGGCCGCCCATTATCATTATTATTATTATTAGTTTGTTAGTCGGTTTTGGTTACTGTTCAGGAATAGTATTAATTATTAAAGTATTTAAGGTAGTTTCTTTAGGGTTAAGTTACCGAGTCCTTGTAGGATTAGTAAGTCATTAGGTTTTCCGGTTCTACTATAAATATGTACTTTGTTTCTACGTTTTAAGAAGTCAATGAAGAAGAAAACCCCTAATTTAGTAAATATTTCAAAAATAAAATTAAGCGAAGAGAAAAAAAAAAACAACATAATGTGACCTCCAACCAGTAAACATTGCTATGATTCGACCCGTGGATGTGTGTGGTGCGGTGCTCATTTTCCTCACCAGGCCTGGATCAAAGAAGGCCGATCTGGAAGTAGACAAGTGGGTTGACAACCGTGAAAAGGACAAAGTAATCTTACATTAGTTATTCCAAATTTCTGTAATAATCTATTCAAAATTAAACATTTGGTGATGAGGATTGTTTATGCTAGGGCTGGCTATTTAGATCGGGACCGGATGAAAAACCGGAAACCGGACCGTATAACCCGGACCGAGATCGGACCGGGACCGGATAGTAAACAATCCAATCCAATCTTTGGGCTTAGATTTGAGGTAAAAAATCGGATAAGAGAGCTCAACACCCAAAACTTAAGGGTAATTTGCATAAACGGTCACAAACCTTTACACTTAGTACAAAACTTAACCAACTCCTCACCCTTTTAGGCCTTAGGCCACTCAAATTCCCACAATCTCAATATAAAATCAAGACCGAATTGGGACCGGACCGGATCAAGACCGGACTGTATCCAATCCAATCTTCGGTCCTTATATTCTCAAAAAAATCGAACTGGACCGGATCAATTTAATCGGACCGGACCGTATAGCCACCCCAAGTTTATGCAATTGATGCAAGAAAGAAGGTGTGGAGGGGGGCAAAAAAGACAAGGGGGAATGATGGGAAGAAGAAGAAGAAGCAAAAATTGCAGAAGGCAGGCAGATGGAGGGTACAGCACCAGAAGAGGGACAATAAATGAAGAAGAAGAAGAAGAAGAAGAAGAAGAAGAAGAAAGCTCATCAATAGCAAGAAGTCATATGTGATTCCAAAATATATTCATCACTGGCCCCATAAAAATTCTGATCCTTTGGCAGAACATAAAATCCAACCCTTGGTAACAAAAGCTTTCAAACCAAAGCAATGATGCCACCATGGCCATAGACAAGGGAAGAAGATGAAGACTCAATGCAATGCAAGAGTAGATGATGATATCCAACGAAATACTAACAAGTAGAGACAAAAAAAAAACCCAGGGCAGGTCATCATCATATCTCAGGGAGATTATACATCCAACGTTATTTATAATAATTGTATATTTTTATTATTGTTTACTGTCATCTAAAACACAAACTTAACGATATTAGACAGTGAGTCATGACCACCAATAAAACAAGGGTTTAAGGTAAACGATGACTTACGAATGAGAATAATTTTTTTAGTGGCGAACATGACATAAATTACTAATACGAGTGACCAAAATGTAGTCATGGACTAAAAAGACTCTATATTTGAGTTTTTTTTTTCTCAAACCAAATTTATTACGAGACAAATAATGTTTGAGTAATTTTACTAACGGGGCACTCATATCCAACTTTTTACTCCGGTTCTAAATTGGATTTGTAGTATTGAGTGTCTAAAAGAAAATAAGCATTCGCTTTAATCCAATTCCCCCCCCCCCCCCCTAATCTTTTGTTATGAATCAAACAGAAAGGTGGAAACCTCTACATTAAATGTGTAGATTGGTTGAAAACAGGTAATGATAAATTTTTTTGTGTGTGTACAATTATGCGAACCTCATCAAACCCATTATTTGATATAAATTGGATTCAATTCAAACCCAACCCAAACCCTAAATCATTAAAATTGTAAATAGACCCATTTAGATCCGACCAAACACTCATACGAGTCATATGACAATTGAGCGAAATTATCCAACGAGTCGAATATTGCCATACCTAACCAAACATGCAATTCACCTCATTTTACCATATATGATAATTCACTATTCATTTTGATAATAATTCTATTGTTTAAGCATTTTTTTATCCCGTGCATGCCCCTCCCTGGCCTCAACCGGACTTGCATGGATACAACGGATTGAAAATATCGTACCAGAGGTCACACCGATAAAGTCATTGGTTGGGTATTTTACACTATAAAATAGTTGTTTAATCGTGGTTCAACCGTTTCATACTGTCTATCGATTTTGCTTCCGATAGGAGGTTTTCCGTTCGTACCACCGGTACGGTACAATTTTTTAATCCTTGATACAAACACATCACATCATCTGCTACGGAAACAACACATAATAAGTCATTAGTAGGAAGAGCAAGCACGCGATTTCGTAACCTCATTTCAGCAGCAGCAACGGCATCAATAAATATGATCTGAAATAGCTAGCTAGGGAGGGAGATTTGGGAGAATCGTTTTGGGTATACTTAATTAATTAGCTTCTAGCTAGCATCCCTCCATCTCTTTCTTTCTTCTCGTTCTTCTTTCTTTGTAACACACACACACAGAGAGAGAGAGAGAGAGAGAGAGAGAGAGAGAGCAAAGAAGGAATGAAATGAATACATTCTGGCGGGCTGCTGTGGTTTCTGCTTCTCATTATGCTGCTGCAGTTTGGAGTGGACCTATCAACGTACCCTATTGACTATGATGAGCAACAGCAGGCGAGAGAGCAGCAGAGAGCAAAGAAGAGAGAATTTTGCAAAAGTTGTATCCCACAGACAACAGCAGCATATAATTAATGAAGAGAAAGAAGGGCGACCAGAGCAGCAGTCAAATCGCCGAGCTACAGAAAGCATTCAAAAGCTGACGTGGCCTCCCTGTAGCTTAATTTGCCATATATTCTCAAAATTAAACACTTCTATTTATTTTAAGAGTAATGATTATTTATTGGGTAAATACAATATATTAGCCACAACTGTTATAAAGCGGGGAATTATAGCCACAACTATTGAAATTCAAATTATTAGCCAAACGTTAACTATCTGTTAACAATTTCGTTAGTAGTACTGACTAAACTTTTATGTTTTGAAGTTATAAACTAAAGGCATTCCTATGTGGCCGCTGTCGTGGTCGATGACGTGGCCTTCTCCGTAAAAAATTCAATAACAGTAACGGACAGTTAGTCATATCTTGACCTGCAACAATAGTTATGGCTAATAATTTGAATTTTTATAGTTGTGGCTATAATTCCCCGCTTCATAATAGTTGTGGCTAATATATTGTATTAACCCTTATTTATTAGTCAAACTTTTTTTAGATTCTTTTTTATTAATAAAACCTATCGAAATACTAGTCGTTTGGTTTTGATGATAGTTAAATCGATGCATTGTCATCAATGCATGCATAATAATATATATGTATATATATAAGAAATTGGTGTATTGTAGTTTACATCGATTGGTTTCTGTGATAGTTATTGTAGTGTTTAAACAAATTATATTACTTTTTTGGTGAAATGTCATTTGTGCGTACCCTTTGTTTTTAGTATAGAAAAGCAACACACATAAAAAGATAGGGACAATAATTGGAAGAAGAAAAAAACACAACAATCTCAACAAAAACTTGAGATTTAATGAGTGATAGTTTGTGTCATATCAAACAAACCATGCATGTGTTGTTTGTTCATAAATTTAAAAAAACGATGCATTGTGGACAGGGGCGGACCTAGGTTAGGCCTACCCTTGTCAACTGACAATCATTGATGATTTTATTACATAATTGAATACCCTTGATGTAATTCATGGTCCGCCACTGTTTGTGGACATTGCATGCATTGTAACTATCCCAAACAAACTATCACCAAAATCAAACGACCCTTAAGAATTAGTCAAATGTTAATTTTCAGTTAGTAATTTTATTAGTAATATTGATTTGGCAACATGATACTGACTTGGAAGAGACACATGAAGGTCAATATTCAAAAAATTTAGTATTTTAACTAAGAAAAGAGTTATAAAATTATTAACGATAACGTAAAAATTGCTAATATTTTGATACATTATATAAAATTTGGCTGATTAATAACATTTTAATAGATTTGAATAATATAAAAGAATCTGAAAAAGATTTGGATAGAAAATAGACATTACCCTTATTTTAATTTTATTAATTTCCAAGGGTTGGATTCCTTTCACGATGCGCAATTTTAGTTGCGACTTCCTCAAAAGGCGGAATCGAAGACGCCTTCACCGTCCGGTGACAGCCATCTTTTCATATGTGGGATTTATGCACATTGCAATTTTTTTTTTTTTTTTTAAAAACGGGTGCTAGGAGCGCCCTAACCCATTACATAAACTACTCGGACTTCTTGGATTTATGCACATTGCAACTCTTTAAAGACTGACTCTCGCATTTTGGGTTAAAAAATCCGGTTTATGTTTCTCCTTAGTCCTTCCTCTTTACATTGATTAACGGGCTCGATTCCATGTTGTATGAAAAATGAATTAAATGAGTTTCGTTTTAATGTATTTCTCTTTTAATATAGATTTATCTGAATTTCAATTTGATTATAATAACTTGCTCAAATACTTTCGCTCCCTCCCAGTTGATCTCATGATTGTGCCAAGAATAGACATTTAGAATATGGAGTAGTGAGCACAACCATTCACTCCTTAACTTTCACTGCCTTTTTTTTCACTCCTTGAGGACACCGTGAAAACGAACAACCAAAACCTCCACACAACGAACAACAGAAAAATCTCTTGCCCTAAACCTCCCACCTCGGCCAGAGTTGTGGATTCGACCGAGGAGTTGAGCTTGAATTAATTAATCCGGGAAACAAAGTCGCTATTGGACCATATTTCTTTTGTCTAGCTAAGATGTGCACATTCCATCAAGAGGACGAATTTGGGCATTGCACGGGATTAGGGTTTGTGAACTCAGGGAATTGGTATAAAGGAAGCCATGGAGGTTTTTTTCATGGGGAGAGCGCAAAACGGCAAAAGTAAGAACAAACTAAAACTAGGAATATGGAATATCCAACCTAGGACGTGAAACAAGAGGAAGGACAAGTCTTTTACCTAAATATCAATAACTAAAGCATGGTTACGTTGCATTCAATATATATTACTTCATGTGCTAATCAAATACTAATTAATCACCTTAATTCTTTTCTTTTCATGGATTTGGCATCAACAGTTCAACACTCACTTTCACTTTCATGCATAGCTAAATTGGTTTTGAGGTCCATAATAAAGTCGGCTTATATTATGGACAGAGGTTGTGCGAACGAGCTAAGCTTTGATGAGGCTTGAACAATTTCTCGTGATCTGGAGGTACAAATTTAGCTAGGGAGAGGATAAAGCGGCAACTTCATGCATGATTGCAATAGTAACCCGCCGCGAAAACATTAATCAGTTGATTACGTACTGTTGTCAACTCCTATCTAATACTTTTGAAACGATCGCGACCCTTGCATAGAAGAATAATTTTATATGAGTAGCAGTGGAGATCATGAATTCTTTTCACAGCTAGCTTAGCTAGAATGATGTGCATAAGTCGAGGGAACGGTTTGTGTTTCAATCGCTTGTTGTTGGACATTGTAAGCTTGTTTTGGATTCAGTTTGCTCCTTCTTTTCTTCTCTGTAACCAATCATTCATGGTGAAATGAAAACTATCCTTCTTAAAAAAAGGGTCGAGGGAACAGAGTAATTAATGATTGAAAATATTGTCCATGCATGGTCCCATCAACGTAGAAATATTACCCTGTCTAATTCTAAAGAGATATTGGGGGAATTAGGTAAAAGTGTTGAATAATTGTGCGTTTTGCCTTTGTTGACCCATGAGCCACATGGGCCAACCCAAAATTACGTGCATGCACAACATACGATCAAATCTAGATAGCTAGCTAATTAACCCCCTCAATTAACCACATGGAAGTTTCCGCTTGTTGAGGGACACATAACAACATGGCCCCATTTCTAAAACCCACTTAAAGGAAAAAGTTGAAGGGCTTTTGATTTTGTTGCCAATCAATTCAACCATCCCTTGCCTAAACTTAGAACATTCTCCACAAATTCAAAAGTAAGGAAATTTTAATAATCCAAAGTATTGGGACTAGTTAATTAGTTGTTTTTTCGTTTCATGGTTTGAGATTTTACGATCGACAAGTCTGATGTTTGAATTCAGATGACTTGCAATGTTTATTCATGACTTAATTATATGGTAACGTGGACTGTGTATGTTTCAAATCTATGAGTTGGTTCTCATTTGAGTGAACTTGTAAGAGAGTAGAATAAAGCTCATTCTACTTGTCTCAATAAATCAAGTTATTGGAGCGAACAAATAGTTATCACTATACGAAGAAACTTTTGTCACGAGATACGAGTAATTATTTGTTTAAGCAGTGCAAAGTTAGGAATTCGAATGAGGAGGGACTAATTTGAACTGAAGTACTTGGAGAGTGAGGATTAATACCTTACCGACTATTCTATTCTCTAAATTTGTTCTTGATTTTACATTGAATTTATTCATACTTCAATAGCTTTTCATGACTTCAACCTAACTCCGTCATTCTGTAAGATCATAGTTTTTTTCTTTTGGTAAGAAAAATCATAGTTGTTTGGGGGCAAAAAGTTGGAGCATTTTCTTTGATGCAAGTTGGCAGCCACTGGCTTAGTTAGGCCTTGAAGAGACAAGTACCGTGAGATGGAAACGCCTAGAGAAAGAAAGTTGCAAATGTAGACCCAAATTATTAAGGGTAAATACAATTTAATATCCAAACCTTTTATTTTAAACAATATAATAGCCAAACCTTTTCGAAAACAATCTAATATCCAAATCGTCAACTTTTTGTCTGTTTGACCGTTAGTTGACACTTCAAAAAAGTTCGAAGTACGACACTTCATCAATATCCATCAATATCTTCTCTGAAAAATCACCAACATATCGTAGTTCCAAACCCGAGAAGTCCATGACTCCACCATGATGATATAGAATATCTAAATATTCAGTCATCTGTAATACCAAAACAAGAAACAAAGTTGTATTGTGACAATTTCCCCTAAACAAAGCTTTTTTGAAGTGTTAACTAATGGTCAAACGAACGGAAAGTTGACGATTTGGATATTAGATTGTTTTCGAAAAGGTTTGGCTATTATATTGTTTCAAATGAAAGATTTGGATATTAAATTGTATTTACCCAATTAAAGGCAGCATATAAAAGGTTAGGTTTTACTTCTTGGTGAATGAGAAATGAAAAGAGGTTCTTACTTCCTACATATTGATATACACATTACACATATAGAATATGTAACATATGAATGGAATTTATCTATGAGACAAGAAAATTGTAGACTCCAAAGTTAAAAAGATGCAAGTTAGAGAATGCCTTTTAACTTGCATATATAGCTACATCGAGTTGATGTTGACCAAACTCGTAGAAAATTTACAATGGGTCATTGATCACATGCCAACAAAAACGTGTACAATATAACCAATTTTGAGCATTGTTATTATATATAAACTTGAATCCAAGTTATTGTTGCCTAAAAATTTCAGTTTTGGTCACCTATTTTTTCAGTTTTACATTTATTATCATCATATAATAATAATGTCAAATCAAAATGGATTTTCATTGTTATTGTGCTATTGGAGTAATGTGTTTCTTTTTGTTGTTGGCTCTTTCTATATATTTTATTTTAGAAAAATCTTGGCTTTATGTATAATAATATTATCATTAAAATGCACTGTAGATAGAGATGATAACAAGTTGGAGTCATATAAAGTATGTATATTTCTCAACCCAAAATAGTTCGGATTTTACACATATCCATATCTGTATAAGTATCGGATAGAATATCAAACCATACACATACTTGATCGGGTTTCGGGTATCCATGAATAATGTTAACAACTCTTCATATACCGACATTATATAAGTGACAAATTATAACAATAAATTACTGAAATGAAGAAACTTAGTGAGAAAAATATAATTTCATGAAAATATTATATATGCATGATAAATATGTTAAGAAAAGAAATGATAATTTTTAAATAACATACATATGCATGTGTATAATCAGACACTAAGCAAGTGCTAATGACAGTGGTTCACACAATCTTCTAATTTTTTTGGGTCTAACCCCAAAGGGCTGGTTTTACAATGCGAAGCTTTTAGAAAAGCGTATGTGTCACATATGTTTTGAAGCACAACCCGTGATTCAGAATTCTATATATTTTAACCGAGCAGATAGAGTACAAAACTCAGGTATGCAAATCCATGTCGTATCATCATATCACGATTCACGACATCGTGATACGATGATACAATAGACCTAACTAACCTGTAAAATTCCCTCTTATCCTAAGCAATTAGGTTATACCTTGATACTTATTCGACATTTTTGTTATATTTTAAACGTTTGGTGTCATTTTATTACTGGCCCTAATATATGTGAGCACTTTGATAATAATAAAAAAAAACGGTTCAACACTTCATCTCAATTCCGCAGTGAAACGCGGGCGGCATTGCCTAGTACAAATATAAATTAGGAAGTAAAACAAATGTCTAGGCGAGTATAAATTTTTGTTTGAACCTCTATATTATCCCTAAAGTTAACAAATATGTTCTCTATTATTTGCAGGTCAGGGAGAGTCTTCTAGGTGAACATTAATGGTAAGGAAAATTTACCTTGAAAAATAATCTGCATAAATACGAACAAGGGTTCGGTTTAGTAGTAATACAAATAGCCTTTTTATTTTAATATGGAGGTCTCGAATTTGAATCGCTTAAATAGTACCTTATAAAAATGTAAAACTTATATCTTTCTTATAAGGAAAAAGTAATCTGTCCAAGTTAACTCATTTTTTTAAAGAAGTCCCAAGTATAAATAGACCTCATACTCATAGCATCCATTAGCATTTTAGACAGTGTATATCTCTATCTATCTATCTATAAAAATATAAAAAGAGTTTGAAATTTTGACCCCTGCCATATCAGCCTTACACTATAAGAACATCCATATTGGTATTGCATTCTCAATTGCAAGATGACATGACATGCGTATTTGCAATTGCAAAACCAATCACACTGATGTGGCATATAATTTAAACATAATATTTAATTACATATGCAATTGCAAGTTAATTGTATTGATTTAAGTGAATGAAAGTGATTTGAGGTGGATTAAAAAAAAAGAGTTGGAAATACTTTTGCAATTGCATTGACGTGAACGCTTTTATTATGGTCAGTCCCACTAAATGACAGAACTACTTATGTTTCTTTTAAAATCCTCTGAAAGACAGCAACAGTTAACTTAGCATAACTTGGCATATTTCTCCATTTTTATTGATTTAGTACGGTGTTTAACCAGTTTCAGGTGTACGGATGTTAAAAATTACCAAGATAATATAATGTACATTTTCTCATGCATCCACATCAGCATTGTTTTTCACGTCACTATTATGATTTAAATTTTTTAAACTCAACGATTAAAAATAAACAAAAATATAAATGATCATTACTAGGATTCGAACACACAACATGCAAGTTTAATGTAAAGATTCTAACCAACAAGATATTTGATTATATTCATTGAAAACTTATAAAATGAACTCCATTAGTTATGTTAATTATTAATTTATTACAATAAGATTAAGGCTATCATGTAATCAAACATGTTTATTATGTTATCTATGATTCATGATCTTTTCACTTTATCGATAGAACCGGTATATGATTATAATTTAATCGTGACTGTAAATGATTAATTATGATGGAAATAACCCGGCCAATGGCCAGGAACAAAGCTAGTTGATTAGAATGCAAAACTATTTGGAAGGTTAAAATACCTGGTGGAAGTTGAAAGGGATTGAATTGACGGGAGTGCCTTTGGTTGTCGTAAAGGAACATTTTTGTTGGACTTTAGGAAAGAATGTGGATTTGGCAGTGGCAAAGGTTCAATGTTACAAAACCTAGCAGGCAGCTGGTCACACGACACGAGCCTTTGCCCGAAACGTTCCACACCAACACGTGTGCGTTTTTTGGTTAATGATTGTAGCCTTTTCATTAATGAATAATTAGTCACTGTGTGTGGTTGTCAATTCTAGATTGTGCGAGAAGTGACTGATTTGGCGTTTACATATCCAAGAGTCCATAAGGAAGATTAAGGCTGCTAACGAGGTTTAAAAAATCAAAGTATTAGGTAATCCCGCAGCCCAATGATGATCAAGAATTCACCGTGGTAGTTATACGTCTTTCAGCCATCCTTTTCTTCTCTTATAAGTATGTCTTAATGGCAAATACATTAACTTTCAATGAAAAATTTCTTTATGTAAACCACACAGTAATCGTTGGTAGAGAATACAGTCTACTGAAATCCGCAACAACGAAGTTATGGGACATCTATTTCAAAGCGTTCGAAATTAGAAAAAAGAAAGGAATGGTCGAGAACAAACAAGCAAGCCACAACAGTCAGATCAGTAGCCTGGAGGACTTTATTCTCAAACAAATGGTTCACAACAGAGTGAAAAGTTAAGAGTTCTATCTTCTTTTGATTCATCGACATCATCCTTCACAACCAACGAAAACCAAAATAGAAAGATGGGCCAAATAAGGATCCTGTCAGCTACCTTCAACTTCACGTACTTGCCTGGTTGAAAGAAGAAAAAAACAGTCACAAATTACCAGTAAGGCTTCCCACACCGCAAATGAAAAAAACACAACTTTATAACACCAGCTGCCAAAACATATTCTCAGAGACATGCTATGGCAATGGATTAGAGGGGTGACACCCCTTCTAATTCATGAAGGATATATATTATATAATGTGTATGTTTGACTGCGAATGCAGTAATTCTTCAGCTAAAAGCAGTTGCAATTGCCAAAAAAAACAAACTATAAGCAGTTGCCTTATAGAGCAAATCAAAGTTAGGGAGCCATAAGCAAAAAAGAGGGTTACTCCAGAGTTATTATTACGACCTCGATCATGAACAGCAACTGCATTTCTTCACTAAAATGCAATCCAACTTAGTGCTTTCCCAAACTTCAGGCAGTTCAGTTCCCAAGGAGAAAGATTTTGCAATGGATAATGCAAAGATTTGTACTCAATGTGAATTGAAACAGACTGCAAAGTTTTGTAGTAAACATTATAGAGCTACCAGCTGAGTGACAAAGAAGAAACAGGATGACGGGGAACAAATACTAAAGTTTTAAAATGTCCTTAGTTAGATCCCAAGTTTCCATTTGTTGAAGTTAGCAGCGGGCTAAGTTAAAGTGGATGCAATGTCCAGAAAGAAGAGGATGGAAATTAAGACTATTGATCCATCCCTAGCTAATCGAGGTCAAGGAATGGATATAGAACACGGTATACATACACATATCAAGGTGAAGCCAGTGAAAGGGTATTCACAAAAGTCCATTCGAAAGCCATGGATAAATCGGGCAAAGAACACAGCCATAAGAAACAATAACCAAGGAAGACATTGATCCACTGTAGTCTACATTCTAGAGTACACTGACTATGAAAACCATCCCCATAAGAGACAATAACCAAGGAAGACATTGATCCACTGTAGTCCACATTCTAGAGTACACTGACTATGAAATCCATCCAAAGTGTTTCTTGCTCAAAGTAAATCAAGATTCAATATCTTAACGGTTGGTATAACCTAGTGGGAACACTTGGATAGAAATATAATGTTACTCGGGTTACTTAATACTCAAAATGCAAGAGTTCACAAAATTGTTTAAAACCAACGAGACATCCAAAGTAAGAGACCATTATCTGTAGGCTGTAGCAGCATGTCCTACCACTGCTATCCCAGTGAGAATGGCAACACTAAGGAACGGGTTAGTTTTCTGTAGCATTGCTTTGACGCCTGGTTCTAATTTGACGTGAGTAATTATTGAACAAAAAGCTGCTCGCTTTTATGGCAGAACAAATCCTCTTGTATGGAAAAAGAAGCAGATCCCTCCGCTTATCACCAGCTACCTTTATATGCTTATCCCAGACAAGTGGATCAGTCTACCCTGAAGGAAGAGGCTTAAGGTATCAATGTAAAAGACCTTGCATCCTCCTCTCAACATTCATTCCTTAGTTTACGTGGAAAAGTAAGTTCAGTAAGGGTTGTCTTTCTGGAACTCAGCAAGAGGAATTGCTTTTAATCAACTCTATATTTTCTCAATTTGATCTTAACCCAACAACAATGAGGTTCTACAGCTTATGGCCTTCATATACCAAACTTGCGAAAAGCTATTGCTAAAAACCTCTGAATCTCACAAAACTACTGATAGTGAACACAAATTTCTCGACTGTCCAAACCTGATAAAAATCTGCCTAAAGGAAGCATGCAAATCCTCATGCCAGCAGTAAGTTCTTCAAACACATTCTCTACTATAACTTGTATTATAACTTGAAAAACCTAGAGGAAACTAACTCACAAGGTTCCTAAACGAGAGCCATAGTGTCATTCTCAATCAAATTCTGAGAAGGAAATATACAATCTGACCCTCGCCCAACAGAATTAAAAACTGAATCCACCATTCAGGAAAACTACCAAGTCTATCAAGAACTGAGTCTGCAAGTCACTAAACCCAAGTCTTATTAACCGAAAATGATCAACAAAAATGACTCCTCGGTGGAAACTACGAGCATTCCCAACAGAAGGCCCAGAAGAAACAAAGGGAAAAAGGGAACCTAATACAAGAGAACACGGAACACAAGCACCACCTCCATTCAAATTCAAGCAACTTCCTGAAAAGTGCATTAGCAAATGGAGATCTCCTAACCCGAATTGAAGGAAAAGAGGCATGAAAGAAGTTGAATTGATCGAAGAAGAATACCAGGATTGTTGGGTCTAGGCATTGGCAGTCTTGGGGATGAGACCGATAGCAACACCTCCTTTGTTTGGCTGTTTCAACTTGGCCTCCTGTTCCCGAATCTTCTGCATCTGGAGCATCCTCTCCATCACAAGCTCGTACTCGCACTTCTCGTAGGAATGACGCTCGTTCTCGCACTTCCAGGGCAAATAGAACTCGGCCTGGCGGCACTTGTTGAGCGGGATGAGAAGGTGCGCGCACTGGTCTCTGTAGGCCATGGGAACTCTCGCTTCCACCATCTCCGCCTGCGTTGCGATCATGGGCTTCGATGATCCTGGTGCTTCCATTGCTGCGACTTTTCCACTGAAATTTGTCCTCCAATCGACGAACGAATAAACACGATGAAGAAGATGAAAAATGGGGGATTTTGATCTGTTGCCTTCTTTCCCCTTTCCTCGCTGCTGGGGACCGAAGGGGAAAAGACTCTGCAAGAGGGCCCAAGCCCAATGGAAACTCATCACATGGGCTCAATTAAAATGTACTTACTACTGGGCCAATTGGGGTTCAGGGCTTTCCTCCCGGATCAATAAGTCAACTGCCAAGATTCAACAAGTTTCGTTCCATGAGCTATGTGGCTCAACCAAATTACTCATTCATCCATTGCGACTTCTGAGTTAAACTTTTATGCGTTGATGGGTCTCAAATCACACATCAACAACTCGATTAACCATGCCTAATTAGCGTAGCTAGTAAAATACGGTACGGGAAAGTTACGTATAAAATACGTACGGGTATTATACTTCGTCTTTTAGCTAATGTTACGTTTAATAGTACGTCAATAGTAATAAATATATTATATTAATTATTTTTATAAAAAAATAAATATGTAAAAAATGGTAAAGTTAATAATCTATTTCATTAAATACGGATATTACACATATTATACGGGTTTTATACGTGTATAGTACGGGAGCTGTCAAATGAACGAAAACTAATGAATCGGCTTGACAATAATACGGATGCGAAAGTTTTAGGCAACTATAAACTTATCATTTCCTTCACGTGTTTAGGTATAATTACACTTGCATATTCGTTTCCTGTGATTAGGCAACAATAAATCATTTCTGAAGAAACCAAGCTACCGTTTCTTGAGAATGAAAACTGTTTAGCCGGAACGTTTGGTACATTTTAAAAATGAAACCCGAATGATGATAAATTGTTTGAAATTAAAGTAAATAAAAGTTGAACGATGTACCTAATGAAAAATGATAAAATAAAAGTATTGAATATAAATAAAGGATAAAAAAAAATTATAATAAATTTTTATGATACCCTAAAGAAGAGATTGGATAAATGTTTAATTTTTTAGTAACATTTTCAAATCAAATATCATTTGGTATAAATCAATTCTAAGTTCTTAAGAAATTCATTTTAAAATGACATTTTGTTAGAGATAAAATTAAAACAGAAAGTGAACGGAGATAACTTGGTAATTAAACAAATTATTTCTCGTGATTTGAACTATCAACTAAATTGTTCCTGCAAGAGATAAAACTGACTGAAGAGCACTACATTAACCGCAAATAGTAAGTTTTGGATCCTGTCAGTTCACATCTTATCTTTGTCAAGTGAGCAGTTCTTATCTTTAATCTCAACAAGCATTGATAAACAATAATTGTAGTAACTTTGGAGGAACAAAAATAAACCAACACTAGGGATATATAGAGATATTTTTTTGGGCTTTTCGGTTTCAGATAGACACCGAAACAATTAAATTGGCAATTGAATGGTGAAAAGGGACATGCCAGGTTGTTAAGTAACATCAAACATGTATGCACCACAAGTTGCCTTGTTGATATTTTTCCAAGTCTCAACTCTCATGTCGATCGTTTCTATAGCAGTCTTCAATTTTATTACCGACGACAACTAATTAATTAGGACACATCAATTGACTTTCTCCATTAGTTGTATATATATATGCGACGACGTTGATCTTTCTAATTCTTTCAAAATGGACAGAAATCTAGCTATCAACTCGTCTCCATTGGGAATTTTCACTATATCCCAAATTACATGCCTTCTTCTCCTTTCATCTTTCCCATTCAATTTCTAGTCATGATATGCTTCTCGGAATTGAACTGAGATTTAGGGGGAATGGTTAATACTAGGGGTGGGCATTGGGTGGGTCGGGTGAATTTTGACCATAAAATGCACCCACCCGCTCTTAAACGGATTGATAATTTTTAACCCACCACCCGCCCACATTTAGTCTCGGGTTGGGTCGGGCGGATGGTGGATGATGCGGGTGGGTTTGTGGGTTCACCCACATCACAATGTATATAATATAAAGGAGTCAACTTGACATGATAATAGGTGAAGATAATCATCGAGGGAAACAAGTAGTTGAAATAGGGCGAAAAATGCCGAATTAGTTTTTAAATTGGATAGAAATTCTATTATGAAAGAGTTTTCTACAAATTGAGACGATTATTAGGTGCAAAGAACTAAGGAAAATAATTCCACAAAGGAAAGAGCGGTGATCTAGGCACAAGAATTAGAGGAAAAAGTAAAGGGAAGAAGAGGGGATCTCTATTTGGAAGGTTGGCTTTGAGGTTCAAACTCCAGGAGCAGTCCGAGTTTATATCTAACGTCTCCACTCTCCTCTCTCTAGCGCCAACGACTTTGATCTTTTTGCTGTTGGGTTGAGTGGGTCACCCGCACACTCACCCACAACCCACCCACCACTCGGCGGATGGCTCCCGGCGCAACCCGTCACCCACCCACAAACCCACCCACTTAACGAAATTCGGGTCAAATGCGGGTGGGTCGGCCCAAACCCGCGGATGATCCGCCCGCATGCCCAGCCCTAGTTAATACCCACAATCTTTCAACATTTTGTAATGTAAGAACATTATAATTTAGCATAAAATATTGAGGAGAAACCAATAAAAAAATAAGGAAATTTATGTCCCAAAGACAAAGAGTATAAAAATTCCAACCTATGACTTCATGCTATTAACTAAAGTACGTACCATCAGAGTGCACTTGGTTTTGTGATGTAACTATGTGTTACGGTGATGTGACGTAGGGGGTGACGATTTTAGGGTTTTCTCGTAAAAGGAATAAAACGCAAAGAACTCTCAAAGGAAATAACTAATGAAATAGCAAATAAAGGACAAAAGCTAACTATTGGGTTCCAATCTTCTTCTCATTAAACAAACGAAACGAGTACATATTTATAGACACCAAGCCTCTACCCTTACCTATCTAGATTATGACTCCTAAACCTCTAAGGATATTATCAACAATAACCAAATCCCATACGAACAAGGAAAACAATATTAAAGACAATATAATAATAAAAGCCTAATAATATAATAATAAAATACTAAAGATACGCAAGCCCAGTCTACTACGAAATGCTATGATGGCTCGATCTCGTAACACTATGTAAGTGTGACCTCTAATTCATATATTCATTTAAATTTTCTCAATGCTATATCGACTTGTGAAAGATGTTTTACAAGTCGATGTTGCAATTCGTTGAAAGAGTATTTGTTATAGTGAACTTTGTGAAAACACATTTAAGTTTAAGGACTTGTTTGCTTGATTGAATTGGTGAAGGATTTGGATCCATGATGAACATTGTCAAAAATTCATTGTTTGCTTTGAGTATTTAAAGGTAACAAATCTGTGGGCCCAATGGACTTTGATGGTCCAAATTCGTGGACCCCACGGACTTGAAAATTCCACCTCTTTAAGTGAAAATTGATCATGGACTTTGAAGTCCATAATCTTTTACCAACCTACCGGGTTAATTGCATGGTTGGTCACTGACATTACAAAAAGCGTTCATGTTTGGTCACTCGAAATATTTAAATCCATTTTTGGTCACTAACTTTACAAAAACCGTTCATTTATGGTCACTCTCCGTTAGCTGCCGTCCAACGCCGTTAACAGTGTCCGTTAAGTGATGACGTGGCTGACGGATTCGCCTAATCATCACCTTTTAACCTGAAAATTGACTGACCCGCCACGTCATTTAAACCCTCCATGTCATCCAAACCTAACCAAACCTCTAACCAAACCAGATCAGATTGTTTAGCCGACCCACTTCTTCTCCACCACGTCGTAACCCCACAGATCGTTCAGCCGGCTGTCGTAACCCCAATCTTCATCACCACCTGGAAAATAACAAAGAAAGAATCTCACCCAGAAATTCTGGAAGGGCAGGGCGACTTGATTCAGAAGTTTTACCGGGTGGTTTATGGTTTCTCCCCGTCACCGAAGCTACGCCGATCTCCGTCGTCGTCCAGCAAGGAGAAAAACCCTATTCGAGGAAGATTGGGGATCGCGGGGATCAGGAGGCGGCGGTGGAAGAACATAGGGTTTCAAAGAGGGCGAAACCCGTAAACGGAAATAATCTCTAGAGGGAAGAAATCTCGGAATTAATTTTTGAAAATCGGGAGAAGTTCCCTCCGTCGAGCTTGTACCGCTACAGCACCGACGGCGGTGGCGAGGAAATCAGTAGGTCGCTGTCCCAATTGATTCCGCTAGCTGCTGCCGTCGCCGTCGCGGAAGAGAAAGAAGAACGACGAGTTGCCAACAGAGAAAGGGAAAAGGAATGAGCGAAATCCCTAATTTCTAGATCCAAGAGGCTGACCCCGAGCTACCTGCCGCTGTCGCCGGAGACAAAATCGAAATCGAAATCATCGCCGCCGTCGATTCTGAACACTAGCTGCGTGTCGGTGGCGGCAGAGGAGTGCGATTTCGTGGTGGGAGCACCGGAGCAGAGAGGAGGAGGCGGCTGAGGGTGGATCCGAGGGAGGAGAAGCTGAACAGGATGGAAGACGACCTGTACGAGGCGGATATGGCGAAGAGGTATCTGATGTTCATGGCGGAGTACGTGGAGGAGGGCGAGAGAGGGGATGAGAGGAAGGAGTTCCGCTTCAAGAGCTGCGTGGAAGCGACGTACGGCGGAGCCGTGGAGCTGCCGAAGAGGAAGGAGGATCGGGAGTCGTTGGATCGGGCCGTGAAGACCCGGTTGTATCAGAAGATCTACGTCGTAACCCCAATCTTCATCACCACCTGGAAAATAACAAAGAAAGAATCACCCAAAAATCGTGCAGCTGGCAAGACGATCTACGTCTTCGGCTGAACGATCTGTAGGGTTACGACGTGGTGGAGAAGAAGTGGGTCGGCTGAACGATCTGGTCTGGTTTGGTTAGAGGTTTGGTTAGGTTTGACTGACATGGAGGTTTTAAATGACGTGGCGGGTCGGGTCAGTCAATTTTCGGGTTAAAAGGTGATGATTAGGCGAATCCGTCAGCCACGTCATCACTTAACGGACACTGTTAACGGTGTTGGACGGCAGCTAACGGAGAGTGACCATAAATGAACGGTTTTTGTAAAGTTAGTGACCAAAAATGGATTTAAATATTTCGAGTGACCAAACATGAACGCTTTTTGTAATGTCAGTGACCAACCATGCAATTCCCTTGTATTTTCTTTCACTTGATTCTCTTCTTATATCATTGAGGACAATAAAAGTAAATTTCACTTCATACATACAAATTTAATTAACAAAATCCATCATGAAATCCATGAAATAAACAATGGTATTTTTTCAAATTCATAATGAACCTAAAATCCCCATATATACATGATTTTTCAAAGCCCAAACTATACCAAAACTTTCATTTTTCAAATTCACGAATCAAACAACCCCCGAGTCTCTCAACAGGTGACGAAGTCATAAATGATTTTTTGGGTAGGATATATAGAGAATGAAAATTTTAAAATAAATATGTTATTATGCACCAGTTCATCATACTTCGATTTAATTCCATCTACGTCGATGATATATGTATGCTAGTATGCTACTATTATTAGTTGGTTGCAACTTGGAGAAGAGGGTTGGATTCAGGAACTCAGACCGGGTTGGATGGAGCGGACAGAGGAGTCAGAAGCGGCGGACTAGTGCTATTTATTAGACTGATTGGACCCGCCGCGTCCGCCTCCGTCCATGCTTTTAGGGAGAATTTTCCCATTCCCATCCGGCGAAAGTTATTAAAAAGTTGTTAAGTTGACGTAGTAAAAACTAAAAACCGTCAACACTCAACACTACTTTGGTTTGATCAATATTCCACCGGCTGCTTCGCCGGTAAGATTAAAAATCTACCGGCCGCGCCTCAAAACCCACCCCCCGGTTTAGTCTCCCTTTTTATCTTGATATAACCGCAAATTAATCTTTACTATCTAATAAAAATATTAATTAGTATATGTCTACTTAAGTATGTGTGTGAGGTAGCAGCTGGCAAATCCTAATAGAATCGGGTACCATTATAAGGATTAGTTAAATTATGATTAAACCAACCCATCGTGATAATAAGTGAACAATATTCAATCAATATAATCATCACTACTTAACAATAGAGCTTTCCAGATGTATATATGCTTTGGATCACAACACTCATTTCGAATTTTCATCATCATGCATGATGATCTTCAAAACTTGACTAAGCAGAATAGTCCTTCATCACATCTATCATACATTAATTAATATTACACGAATGTTTTAGCATAAAACCGAACAATACAATAACGTTCCCTCTTCTAAAGAACTATATCATCACGTATGACAGCAAAAAAGAAGAAATAAATCATCAAGATACATTCCATCGATTCAAACATTATCTTAAGGAGACTTCAGACATTTTAATTATTTGAACTCTTAGCGTATTAAAAAATTACGACGTGTTCAACATCAAATGGTAAAAGTCAAACGTAAATAAGCAAACAAAGAAACAATCGCATCAAAAGGAAGACGGTTTAGTTTGTTTTGGACTTTCAAAACCGATTTCCATTAATGTACATGGTGGTCAGCTGGGCTTGTTCATACGGTGGTTCGTTTTGTGGAACGGAGACATGTTCTCTTCTTGACCGGCAGGAGGCCATCTCCACCGGCCGGCCTGAGTCTCATGAAGAAGGAATATTGTAGACTCTGAGGTATAATTTTCTGTTGAAAGTCTGATATAATTCCTGCTTGCTTGGTCTTGATTTGATTCAACTCCAAAGTTGAAAATGGAGGGTTGACGAGGAAATGGGTGGTCTTCATTCTTCAACAATGTTTGCTTTCTCTCCAAGAGAGATGAGCAAAGCAATAGCGTAAGATATAGAAGATTGGGGAACAAAACATTCTGAATTAGTTGTTAATTTATTAGATGAATTACTTTGTTAACGTATGTTTCCTTCTTTGGTAGTTTGGTTGATGTGGTCATTCTGAATTAATTGTTAATAAATTATGGATGGATTAATAAAAATGATATTCAAATATTTATTTACTCTTTCAGTAGATTTCTTTCAATGGACGAGATTGGTGAGGTGAAAGAGAGTAATGATAACTTTAAATTTATGATATAACATAATAATTAAGCGAGCAATAAAAATATCACTCAAATAAAAAAAGTACAAAGACAATCTAGATTTAAAGAACAATGAAATCACAAGTTGATTTGAGTGTGCATACGGGTGGTGGTAAAATTTGTAGCCTAAGAAATCCACATAGCATTGTCTTCCATGTGATTTTAAAGTCTGAAAAACCAAGAAAAGAAAGAGTTGATCACTTAGTGTTGAGATGTAAATACAAGCATGACAACCACATGTTAAGGATGAGTAGTTAAGAGTTAAAAAGACCTTCGAACCAAAACCCTTTAAGCCAAACATTCGAGACCTAATGAACCCAATACAGACCCCGACACGTTTGCCTACTATACCGATGTTGGTTAAAACTTTCAAGTGGGACATCATTTTTCTTACTCATGAGTCATGATCTCACTCACACTTTCTCTTCTCGCAAGAACTCTCTTCAAATTCTTTTCATAGAGAGGAAATCTTCTCGTTCGAGAGCCGACTCCATTATAAAAGAAGTTTTTCTTTCTCTCTTCTCACTCTCTATGTCAGTTTCATGTCATTTTACTCTTCGAAACTTTCACAGAGCTGTCCACTTCAAGGCATAAAATGCTCATTCATCGAGAACCCGGTTGTATATATGAACGAAGCTATTTATTATTGTGATTTTGACCAAAAGGGAAACTAAGTCCATAAAGAAATGCATTTTTCAGATAACAGACAAAGAAGATAACCACCCGAACCCGTTAATCATGGAAGGGGAATGAAGGCAGGAAGCAGGCAAGGAAGGAAGAACCCCCCTTAGCAGAAATATCAAAGCGCATAAACGAAAATATCAACGAAGCTGGAAATGGGTCCACTAAATGACAAAAACCTGTCACTTCCTTTCCCCACTTGCACCTTTCCACCACCCCGCTTATTCAAACTTCCAAATCCCCACCATCATTAACAACTCCTAACCCCGGCTTTATTATTACCCCTTTCTCCTTCCTCTCCAACCATATAAACAAGCCCATCCCCCCTGTTTCCCTCTTCTCATCACTTCCTCTGTTCCTCCCCTTATCCTGTTATCCATCTACTACTGCTGCAATCTAAAGCTCAACCAACCAGCAACAATGGTGCTCTCCAAGATGTCCTCCCAATCCGACGTCTCCGTCCACTCCACCTTCGCCTCCCGCTACGTCCGGGAGTCCCTCCCGCGCTACCGGATGCCGGAGACCTCCATCCCCAAGGACGCCGCCTTCCAGATCATCAACGACGAGCTCATGCTCGACGGCCGGCCCAGGCTCAACCTCGCCTCCTTCGTCACCACCTGGATGGAGCCCGAGTGCGACAAGCTCATCATGGACTCCCTCAACAAGAACTACGTCGACATGGACGAGTACCCCGTCACCACCGAGCTCCAGAACCGCTGCGTCAACATGATTGCCCACCTCTTCAACGCCCCGCTCGGCGACTCCGAGGCCGCCGTCGGCGTCGGCACCGTCGGATCCTCCGAGGCCATCATGCTCGCCGGCTTGGCATTCAAGCGCAAGTGGCAGAACAAGAGGAAGGCCCTCGGCCTCCCCACCGACAACCCCAACATCGTCACCGGCGCCAATGTTCAGGTAAAGTAAAACCCACCAAACCTTTCTCCATCCAGATCCATTACAACATCAATTCCTCCACGAAGAATTCGCCTAATTAGAAACTTGTCGGTTCCGATTTGTAAATAAATAAGTGACTCTGTTTTACTCTGTTTCACTCTGTTTCGGAATTAAAATATGAACTTGTTTAAGGGGTTCATAATCGAATTTTTTCTAACAACTCGATTTATGGAAACTAACTAATTAGGGAAAATTGCCAATTCCAATTTGTAAAATTGGGTGACTTTGAGTTGACTCAATGGTTGACTCTGTTTTTTCCTCCCCAATTGCAGGTGTGCTGGGAGAAATTCGCTCGGTACTTCGAGGTGGAGCTGAAGGAAGTGAAGCTGACGGAAGGTTACTACGTCATGGACCCGGAAAAAGCAGTGGAGATGGTGGACGAGAACACGATCTGCGTCGCCGCGATCCTGGGTTCGACGCTCAACGGCGAGTTCGAGGACGTGAAGAAGCTGAACGACCTGCTGACGGAGAAAAACAGAGCAACGGGTTGGGACACGCCGATCCACGTCGACGCGGCGAGCGGCGGGTTCATCGCCCCATTCCTCTGGCCGGATCTGGAATGGGACTTCCGCCTCCCGCTCGTCAAATCGATCAACGTCAGCGGGCACAAGTACGGCCTCGTCTACGCCGGCGTCGGGTGGGCGATCTGGCGGAGCAAAGACGATTTGCCCGACGAATTGATCTTCCACATCAATTACCTCGGAGCCGATCAGCCGACTTTCACACTCAATTTCTCCAAGGGTTCGAGCCAGATCATCGCGCAGTACTACCAATTGATTCGATTAGGGCACGAGGGGTACCGAAACGTGATGGAGAATTGCCACGAGAACGCCATGTTTCTGAAGGAAGGGCTGGAGAAGACGGGCCGTTTCGAGATCGTTTCGAAGGAGATTGGGGTTCCCCTGGTGGCGTTCTCGCTGAAGGATAACAGCCAGCACGACGAGTTCCAGATCGCGGAGATGTTGAGGACCTACGGGTGGATTGTGCCGGCGTACACGATGCCGGCGGACGCGCAGCATATTACGGTGCTGAGGGTTGTGATTAGGGAGGATTTCTCGAGGACGCTGGCGGAGAGGCTGGTGCTGGATGTGAGTAAGGTGCTTCACGAGCTGGATACTCTGCCGGTGAGGCTTCACGGGAAGGTCGCGGTGGTGGAAGGGGAATCTGCGGCGGCGGAGGCTGTTATCGCCGGTGAGGGCCGGAGTGGGGCGGTCAACGGGACGTTTTTGAAGAAGACGGAGATTGAGACGCAGAGGGAGATTATGATTTACTGGAAGAACTTCGTGGCCAACAAGAAGAAGTTGAAGAACAACAAGAACACCATTTGTTAGGGGGGAAACGACGGCGTATTGGGAGCACTTTATTAAGCTGGTGTTTATTAATGTGTTATTATTATACTTAGTTACTGGTTAGGCTTTTGCTATTGAGCTTAATTAATATCTGTTTAATCAATAATAGATTCGTTCTGTCGGCAGTCGACTTCAATTTCCTACTTTTATCGAATTTTTTAAATATAATAATTAAAAAATGTCTTTTTCCTAAAGCAATAATGATATTGTACGAGTGGTGGAACTGGGAATTCCTTATCTTGCTTGTATTGTTTGCATGGTAGGGACGTGATTAAGCTATTTGTGGGGTTGGCTCTCATCTCAAATTCTCAAAGATGTTATCATACAACAGCTGTCTATTGTCTATATTGAGGTGGTTTATATTTTATATTATCGTTTTGGTGGCGTTATACTTTGTGAGATTGAATCTATGCTTTTCAACTTGAAGTTCTTCAGTTTTGTTTATCTTGTTACTTCGATTAATAAACTAAATCGCTATACGTCGTCCTTAAAATTGCTATTGATCGCCCTAAATTAAAGATTAAATTACCAATGTACCCCTAACTTAAATTTTAAAATTAAAACAAACAAACAACTCCTAAATAAACCCTAGATGTCTGTACCTCTTCCCATGACTAATGGCCCACGTCCATCCCGCCGCCAACAGCCCAACACCCACCTCCACCGCACCCTCCTTTCGTCGTCGGCCTCCCACGTCGCGAAGAAGACGACCAGCATAGGCAAAATCCGCCGCCAACCACTTGTCCACGGAGCCCCCAGTCGACCAGTCGGCCAACCGCTAAAAGACCATCGTCGTCCACGCACGTCGGGCGGAGACACAGTGTTAGAAGGGTGTGCCACGGCACACCCTTGGGTCGGGGCTAGACATTAAAAAATAGGGGTATTAGTTTATGCTATAGCTAGGATTTGAACATGGAACCCCCTTACTATTAGCTTTGACATCTTCCACTAAACAACAATTACTTACATGATACAATAATACGTTCTATTGCATATATATAATTTACCGTTTACAAATAATAAGTAAATTAAATTAAAAAATCTCATAATTACATGCTTATTCAAGAAGTAAACAAATGTATTTTACAGACTTTTCAAAATATGAAAACCCGTCGTGGGTCACCATAAAAAATTGATAGTCATTTTAATTTTTTTAAATTGGCACCCCCTTACTCAAAATCCTGACTACGCCACTGGCCGGCCATCCTATCTCCTTTCCCGTCGTCCGTCGTCGTCACCGGCTATGTGCTCTCCCACCGGCGCGCCAGTTGTCGCTAGAGAACCTTGACCGCCGTCGAAGTGCTGTTGATCCATCGGACAACCGCGGTCAACGCGCGGTTGGTCCATCGGCCGACCGCAGTCATCGCGCGGTTGCACCATCGGTTGGACGCGGTCAACTCGCGGTCGGCCTATGGACCAACCGCATGTTGGTTGCGGTTGGCCGACGGTCACATCGTGCGTTGACTGCGGTTGGTATTTTTTTTTTGTAATTAATTATTTAAATATATAATAAACTGTAATTTAATTAATTATTTAAATAAATTTAGTATTATAATTTATAATAATATAAATATAATAATAAGTGGATTCTTCGTTCCCTCTTATTGGATAGTTTTTTTTTTCCTAGTCTAAGTGGTGTTTGTTTTCTAAGGAAAAATAAAGAAGCTAAAGGGTTAAAAGTGTAACTTTCATATTTTTTAGGGCGATCTTTAGCAATTTTAAGGGCGACCTTTAGCAACTCCCTTAATAAATAGGGTTGTCCATTTTACGAAGAAAAAAAGATTTGCAATTTACAGAGCACTTCCATTTCTTCTTCTGATTTCCATCTTGTACTTTTTTTTTTAACATTTCCATCTTTGACTTTGGCTTCAATTGTACGTAGCACTTTTCGTAACACCACAACCATTTTTATGACCAAAGTATTATTAGCTTTAAACTCAAAGTGGACAATATCTTGATAAAAAAAAAATGAGATGTTACAAGTGGAACCAGCTCATGTACGCTTATTGAACGATGGTGGAGTAATTCTCAACGAGGGTGTAATACAAAAATTTGCAAAAATCGAACACCAACAAAACATGAGAGATCCATAGTTTATAAGAAACAATTCAACATTAACCACAAAGAACATAGTGAAAATTGAGGATTTTTTTAGAAACTCTGAAATTCAACATTCTTGAAATAGAACGGTGCACAGATAATTGAACTCGTGAAAGTCACTATGATTCATTCAAAAACAAAAATCACATGGTAGTAAACGTAAAATCGACAATATCTTTAATGAGTAAAAAACTGGGATATTCAAATTTTCTCTCCTTCAATAAAACTAGCTTATTACCCGGCCCGTTGGCCGGATTACTGTATGTTACCCACTTGTGGAATGGGAGAGAAAGCAAGTGAGAGTAAAGGGATTGGGATTCCACTTGATTAGGACCGACCCACTAATCCAATTCTTCCCGACCCGCCCCAACCTACAGGGTCAGAATGAGTCAATAAGAAAATACGAACGGGGAGGATTAGTCATATATCTTGACTCTTCAGAAGTGGGTCAAACAGGATCAAGGTTGGGTGAGGGCAATTTTTAGCGCTAAGCAGAGTTCTGGGTTGAATACCTTTACTTAGGCCTAGAAATTGGTGCTGATGCAGACTGCAGTTTTTATTATACCATCATCAATCATCATTGAATTAGTCCTGGACATCCCTCCCCGTTGTCGGTCTGAATTCTAATGATGGCTTCATTCCTTGCACCAGCCATATCAGCGAGTTGCCATCTCGAGCATGATTTGCCTATGTACAAATAATACAATTAGAGTATGAAAATGAATTCAATGAAAAGGAAAAGAGAATTCTATCACATGCCAATAAATACACACATAATAGTTGAAGCTAAGTGAAAGTCATTACTCGCACATCAATTCTCAAAAATTACAGACTAAACATTGGCTAGAATGGCACTGAAACTACCAAGAATCATGGACGAAACAACTTGTCAAATTAAATAATCCTTATACTGAAACTACCTTCTAACTTGAAATAAGACATGATCACAGTTCATAGCTCTCTTCTCACTATGAATTGGTTGCAGCTCGTCCTTATCACTGCCTCTCAAGCTCAATCAAACAGAATAGAGACCGTTATGTAAGATAACCATATTCTTACTGATCATAATTCCTTTCTTCACTCCATTTTTGTCGGAGAAAAGAGTTATCCCCCTCTCCTGCATTTCCCTTTCCCCCTCTCTTCTCCCTCTTCTTCACAAACCGATCCCTAAACCAGCAACAACAACACAAAAATAGCCTTCGCCTCTGCCGTCTCCATCTATTGAACGAGTTGGTGGCAAGACAGGACTGCAGAAGCAAAATTTTCTAAAATCAAACTAAATTTTTTGAAGCAGACTCAACCACGAAAAAAGAGTAAAGCAACAATGCAGTAGAACCCTAAATTTAACTACAATCAAGCACATATCAGCAAGATTTTCGATTTGTCTGAGAGTTAACTACACGGAGAGAACAATTGATGCATAATTGAAATGCTCCAAGCAAGTTGAAGGCAAACCATAACTTTAGAATTTGGTCATTATAATAACCTTCAAGTATTGATGCTTCTAAGAAGTAAGAACTATCATGTCCAACCCCCACTTATACAACTACGTAGCCATAGTAATTAGTTGTATAATGAGAAATATTACAATCCATCGGTTGCTCCCTCTGCGCCTAAGTTGTAGATATTAGGTTTCAGTGAGAACTTTGAGTACATGAGGAGATATTTTGTAGTGGAGGAGATGACCCGGCGAGTAGAATAGGAAGATTTGGAGAGGCTGCGATGGGCAAAGCAGTTAAAATCGAGATTTTACCTAAAATCGAAAACTGGGGTAAAATCAAAATCGTATAATCGAATCGTAAAATCGTAGGATTTTAAGTACCATATAGAACATAGCATATAAGAATATTAATAAGGTAAATTATTAATATCACAAAGACACATAGCATTTAAAATGATAATTCATAAGATTTTTTTTCCATAAGATAATTCTCAAGATTAATGTTCCAAAATCACTATTTTAATTGTTATTTAATGTATAACTCAAAATAATTCATGATGAAGGGATATAGTTCATGGGTTTGGCTCTTATTTTCATGTTATGTCTAAGTTGTTTAACTCAAAGTAATATTTCGACATCGTCTACTAAGTATGATTTAAAACTAAAAATAATTGAACTCCAATAAAATAAGTAATGTTAGTGGCTTGGTACAAATATATTCATTAATAAATTAATTAGTTAATAATGATGTTAGTTCTTACATACTTCCAATATTAGGACATGTGTTTTACCAATAAGTTAAATGGGGTGAAGGGAAAGAGATTAACCGAACCCTAATTTGGTTATTTTTATTATTTTTGAATATTTTTCTAATAGAAAAATATCTGAGAAGATTCCATTGCCCTTTCCGCTGAAACAGTTATACTTATTTTAAATTGGCTCAAACCACCTATTTTGTTCTCTTACGATCAAAATCCCGATTTCGGTACTATTTTACGATTTTATCGATTTTAGTCCCGATTTTAAACGATTTTAAGGTCCACCGATTTTATAGTAAAATCAAGATCGGAATCCCTAAGTAAAATCCTAAAATCCTACGATTTTACGATCAAAATCCCGAATTTGACTGCATTGGCGATGGGTGCACGATTAGTGGGCCAAATAACAGTTTGGGCCCGTTTAAATGAAAACATATTTTTACTTTCGTGCTCAACAGACCGACCGCACTGGCATCTTCTAAATTTACCCCTAAAAAATTACTCTGTACGCATCAAATTTGAAATGGAATCCCTCTTTTCTCATTTCACATTTCACATTTATATGATGTGTAGATTGTGATGAGTGTAGATGTAGACCTGTCATTGTCCTACAAATTCATTAACACGCCAAAAAGTGGTGAAATGAGCCACCCTATTAAACACAATCTTGTATAATGATCATTGGATCCAATCATGCCAGATTATGAAGAAGTTTAAAATTTAGCGGTTATCCCGACTCAAACATTAAAAGAACCAGTCTCATATAGTTTGCACAAAGATATAATTTCTCCATAGTAATTCTGAAAAATAATATTAATTTAAGAAGTCGATATTGCTTCTACATGTTTAATATTGCAATTCGATATGCAATATTCGAACCAGTGATATTTGGGCTGCAATTTTAGGGCTATTGTATATTTATAAAATAGATAGAAATTTAAATTAAGTATTAAACTACAACTAAAATATTCAAAGTATTAAAACACCAAATAAGTACTTACGGGAGATTCAGTGGCCAACTAATCGTTAAAAAAGTCATATGATTTTCATAATTTAGGTTCGTGTATGTTTGAATTTAAATAGATACAATAAATATACTTAGCGTGATTGGTTATGATCCTTGCTTGCCTTTAAAGAGACCAAGGTTCAAATCCCAGTGCATGCCTTTTTTATGATAAATAAATAAGAAAATAAGCAATTGTGAAGACCAAAATGTCCTTCCTATAATCACTCTCGTTGCAGGAAATTTGAAATGGAGCAACAGTTTTCATCATCCGGCTTTTATTTATTATCTAGACTAGATAGATCTACATAATACCTAAATCATTTGCAAAAAGAAAAGAGTGTTGGCCCGGGCTGGGCCCCGTGCCTTGGACCGAAGGCGGAAGGCCCAAAGCAAGTTCGGTGAAAGAGGAACAGAGACCACAGTACGCACTTGGCTTCCTTCATCAACGCGTCCTTTAGCAAGAAACATACAGAGCATTCATTCATTGCACATTGCTAATAGATTTGGGTAAAGGTCGAACTTCTTGTAATAGTTTGATACTCCGTATGTGCTTTCAAGTTTGAACTGCCGAGTGCCGAAGCTTCTTCCATTCCCAACACTTTTAACATATTCATTCGGTGGAAAAGCCATGATTTATACTTACCTGGAATCCAAGCATATTGATATGGCAAATCTTCTAGAGAGTAGTTGATAGAACTAAAGTTCCTTTAGAACATCGTTACACTGTTTGATACAATTTCAAAATGGTGCAAATTTCATCAGAAACCTGATTTATATGTGATGTATAGTTAAACATAACATCGATGATGATTCAATAGCGGCAGCCCGTATATTGATCTGCAGGCGATTAACCTCTAACTTTCTGGACTATGAATATATATGAATGCTTTCACAGATGCTCCCTACCTAGTTTTTGCTAAAGTATCGTCGACTGATTAAGGAAGATACAAATGCTTCCATCATTAAGCTTTGATGAGGAATCAAAACCGGAAAAAAAAAAAAAAAAAAACAGATGCTAAACCAACAGCCGCAAGCAATCCCTATTCTCTTAACCCTTTTTGCTTTAATTTTGCATTAGACAGATTAGACACATTACATTCTCTCCATATAGCTCCCACCTGCTAGCAGTCTCCCCTTCTCTGCACCTCCATCTCCATTATTCTTCAGTCAACACTCCTTATAATTAGCAGCGCAAGTGTCAATTAATTACTCTAATAATCAATTCGAAGGAAATGGACGCGGTGGTGGGTTACAGGCGATCGGCGTCGAGGCTGACGATCGGAGCTCACCTGTTCGGCGTCCTGGCAATTGTTCTGATGCTGATATGGTTGCTGCACTACCGCGGCGGCATTGAGTACGACTCCGACAACCCGGCCCGCGTCTTCAACGTAACGCACTTATTTACCTATAACCAAAACCTTCCATTACTATATGTGTTTATTTGCTTCGGTGTTCATCAACTTCCTCTCTATGCGTCTTTGCTTACTGTCGATCGACTCTCTGCAGGTTCATCCATTCCTCATGTTCTGCGGCTTCATCTTCCTTGTTGGTCAAGGTAACTCCTCCTAGCTAACTGAACTTATAATGTTACCACGTACCCTTGAACACTTATAGTACAGGCTGTCTGGTTGGCAAATTGTAGTGATGAATTTTGAGAGGCCGGTGGCAGAGTGTATTTGATTCGATTCGCGGTTCGCTCTTTCGTTAATTATTAACAGAAATCATGGAGTTAAAATCAAATTACACTACAATCGATACTGTTGACTTGATCCAATGATCAACGAGAATCGATTTAGTTCAATCAGTGTGATCCAAAGTGTTGCACACTCCTGCCTCGCCAACCTTATGAATTTGGGTAAAATCTGGATGAATAATTGTGAGTGGTTCAATCGTTATCCCAATTTCTTACAAAACTTGTTCTCCCTACACAGCGATGATGGCGTACAAGTCCGTGCCGGCAGCCAAAGAAGCACAGAAGGCCGTACACATGGTGTTACACTTAATCGGCATAGTTCTCGGCATCGTCGGAATAGCCGCGGTGTTCAGGTTCCACGACATGATAGGCGCGGAAGACATGTTCAGCCTCCATTCTTGGATTGGGCTCACCACCTTCATCATGTTGGGCCTCCAATGGCTGTTGGGCTTTTTCACCTACATGTTCCCCAAGCCCAGCCTGGGCACGAGGTCCAGAATGATGCCGTGGCACGTCAGCTTCGGCCGGGCGCTTCTGTACATGGCCGTCGCGGCGGCGCTGACGGGGCTCATGCAGCGAGAGACGCTTCTCAACCTCCGTGGGCACGCCGAGTCCCGGCTCATCAACTTCACCGGACTTTGTATCTTGCTCTTCGGCATTTTCGTTGATCTCTCGGTGGCACTTGCTCACCACGCCTGACCGGCCGGCGAGGGTTTTCCGGCGGGGGAGTTTGGAAATGTGATTTGATCATCGATTCTTTTCGTACGTTGATTGGGGACAAGGGGTTTGTTTAATTTGTTTTCATGGAGTTTTCGACCCAAATTGAATGTCTGTTGTTGAGGATGATTTTTCACTTTGTCTGAGTTTTCTTTCTAATGTGTAGTGAGTTGGATTTTATGTATCCGGAGTAATTTCTAAATGTTGATTACACTGTGATAGATGATGGGCTCGTTCTTAAACGAACCCTAATAGTCAAAGATAGAATCGACCATTACTCCAGACCGTACATGGGCGCTGGGCCGTGCTTGGGCCGGCACGGCACGAGCACGCTTTGGGCCCATTTATTTCGTGCCGTGCTTGGCACGGCCCGTCAGTTTTCGTGCCGTGCCATGCAAGCCCATTTGTCAACTTTGCTAGGCCCGGCCCATGCCCGGGCACGGTTCGAATCGTGCCGTGCCTATTCGTGCTCGTGCCATGCTCGTATTCGTGTTTAATGAAAAGGACGAAAACAAAAGAGAGAACGAAAAAGAAGGTGAAAATTGGACGGGGGAAGATAGTATTAACCGATAATGTTTGAGAAAAGTAACAAATAGGGGGGGAAAGAAAATTGGAAGTATAGCGAGTGGGATTTGGCTTTGTTTAATTCTTTGTTCTTTTTTACTTATGTTAGTAATTACGTATATATATTTATGACACTTCTAACAACAACAAATAATTATATTTCTACTTGTGTTTTGTAATATTTGAACCTATAATTCTTTTTATACTTATTTTCTATCAAATAAATATTATATTCGTGCCATGTCCGTTCTTATACTCAATAAAGTCTAGAATATATTAGGCCCGACACGGCCCACTTATATACCGTGCCGTGCCCGTGCCCAAGAAGTTTAGGCCCGGCACGGTCCATAAATTATTCGTGCTCGTGCCGGGCTGGCCCATTTATTTCGTGCCCATGCTCGTGTCGTGCTCTAACCGTGCCGTGCCGTGCTAGCCAGTGGGCGGCACGGCCCGGTGCCCATGTACACTCCAGACTCATCTAACAATGGATGGTGATACGCCTAGTTGGGATGGTAAGTTGATACCTGTCTACAAGGTATCCACTGTTTGGAACTCTTTGCGTATTGAGCATCAGCGGGTGGAGTGGGCAAAACTGGTTTGGGGGAAGAAACATCTTCCTAACAACAGTGTGCTTGCGTGGTTGATTCTGTTGGATGGTATTACTACCAGGGACAAGTTGGTACGATGGGGTAAGACTTTGGATGGATCCTGCTTGCTTTGCAGGGGGTCGGTGGAAAACAGAAATCACCTGTTTTTTCACTGTTCTTACTCTTTGCAGGTTGTTTCATGTTGGAAGGATGGTCATCTCCTTTGTGGACCGAATTGGCAGGGGAGTGTGCAAGCTGCTGTTGCCTTGAGCAAGAGAGGAACCTCGACAGGGAGGGTTGCAGGGATCTTCCGGTGTGCATGTGTTGCTTATCTATGGCGTGAAAGATGTTGTAGACAACATCAGATGGCTCCTAGGGATCACTACAAGAAAATGGGCTTGCAGCTATGAATATTTTGGTGGCTAAAGCGTAAAAATTGTGTAGCTAAATTATTTAGCTACAAAAAAATTATTTTGTAGCATGTGTGGCTAAAAGTGGCGCAGCTAAAGCTCAGCCACAAATGTTTTCACTTGTGTAGCTAAAATATGTTATTTTTGCTATATGATTAAATAAAATGTAGCTAAAAGTGCAATAAATTATTGCCACAAAAGTGAAATTTTGTAACAAGATCATCAAAATCTTTAGCTACGTAGGATATTTGATATGGCTTCATTTACCCATTAGCCACGACTAATTGAGTTGAAGCTAAAAAAATTATATTTCTTGCCATGCCAAAATAGGTACATCATCGAATAAATTTTTGGTGGCTCATTTCAGCATTAAATCAGCCACAAGCTATTTTGTTGCTGAATATGCTACTTTTATATTATGCATATTTTACTAATTTTATATTTTTATTAAGAAGGAAAAGAGCAATGGGTGCAGATAAGCATTAAAAAAATGTATATATATTATAAATAATAGCAAATATTCTTTACAATAAGTAATACAACATCCTGTCAAAGAAAAAGTGCTAACAATATAACATCTTTTGTTACATATTTCTAACATTACATCTTTAAACATAAAAACCAAATAGAAAGTTTGTAAGAATGTAACTATAACCACGTCGACTTTCTTCCATTAATGCAATCCAACAATTTACTTGTTTCGGCTTGGAAAACAATAATTGAGCTTTGCATCATCTTTGTTATCTGCATATGTACCTGCAACTATAAGGAAGTTAAGTTGGGGATGATCCTTAAAAACAAATAATAATAATAATAATAATAATAATAATAATAATAATAATAATAGCAAGTTAAAGAATATGGTCTTTGCAAGGTGCAGTAGTGAGTGAAAGTGTACATGTACCATTGATTCGTCATTAAAAGCAATCTCAGCATTGTCATGGCATATGGCCATAGATATAAGTCAGGGGTTCAACTCACAAGTCTTCTAGTAGTAGTAGTTTAAGCTACTCCTCAAACCTGGTCGATCTGTGTATAAAGTTGAATCCCAAATAACAAAGTCAACTGATTAATCAATCAATGATCACAAGCAACAAAACTTTAGCTTATAGTAAAGAAGAATAATACACAGGCTCATATAGTCAAGGAACATACCTTTTAGTCCTTCATCTTCTGAATGAAGAGCTAAGGGATTACAGAATAAACCTCATAAACAGAGATGAATGGTAAATCATAATGAACAGAAGAAAATTTTCATTACCAAAAACAACCCAAAAAGCTTCAATAAGATAATGTTCCAATTCAGGATAATATGGATATCCACTCGATGAATTAAGAGCACTAGAGCCTTTACCACTACAAGTACTCTATACCAACATAATCTAGAACCATGTGTTTCGGTGAGAAGACATTTACCTCAATGCTTTTTTTACACCGGTTGTAATGGTTGATGGGTGCTTTAATTTTCTTCATATCTAATCCAGCCAATTGTGCTCACATATATCATATTACACGCCCATGTCAATGAAAACAGAATGATAATACACGAGCTTAAAACAATTAAAAAAGAACCTTAATCAGAAAGCTTCCAAAACGAAAAACAATACAGATCGACACGATACCTCTAATTAGCTTTGTCTCTATTTTCATATTTGCTTTGCCGATGCATAATGGGACCTTCTTTGCGGGGACTGACTTCCATTCCTCCTAGCATCTCTATTGCTTTCGCTAATTCTTCAGATAATATGACTAAGATCAACCTCTCTCAACCCGCATCCAAGAGCCGGTTTGTATCCATTTGTTTTGCCTTCGCCTTATTCCTGCCGCCGATTGAAGACAGACTCTTCAAAAACCCTTCGCTCTCTCCCTCTCTCGGAAAACCCTAAATTATCAAAGTCCTTTTCCTTTTTAACTTCCTTTACTCCCTCCTTTTAACAAACTTTCCCCGGGGAATCTCACCTATTTGTTTCCTTTCTCATTAAAATTGTTAATGCTAAATTGCTAATCGGGAGATATTATTATTCATAATAGATTTGTGCCTAATCAATTAATATAGCTCTTTTTCTACCAAAAACAATTAATATAGCGCTTTATCTTTTTGGAATTTGCTACCATGACTTCAAACTTAGTAATAATAAGTTAAGAATTAGATAACTAACACATACGATTCACTCATTCAATTTTAGAGTATAGTATTATGCCTCAAAATTTGGTTCATTCAAGGTCTAGATATCATTTTATCCTTAAGGATATGCGGTACCCTAGATTATACTCATATATATGGTAAAGACTAGATGGTTCTATCGCACCTTGTGAAAATCTAAGGTATCACATATCTTGAGTAAGAGAATTATGCCTAGACTTGAATTGACCGGAGTTAGGGACATGGTTCTATCGTACCTTGAGTAAAATCAAAGGTATAACATACCTTGAGAAAAAATTGATATCAAGATCTTGAATTAATAAGAGTTATTATACCCTAATCCTTAAGTATTAAAATCTCGTCTTAGTTCTATAAATCTCATGCACTAAGAAATTCTAAGTTCTTAGCTACCATATTCTAAGTTCTAACTGTAGCCAAAATTCTTATAGCTAAAAAATTATCGTTACAATTCGTAAGCTTTAAATAATCAAAGGACACCATTAGCTACGAACAATTCTATTTGTGTCTGGAATTATCATAAATAGCTGTAAATAGTTATTTACTCTAGCTGCACATCCCAATTAGCTACAATATTTTGACAGTAGCAAAAACTTTGTAGCTAATAGGTTACATATAGCCATGGTGTATAAATTTTAAATCAAAATCATATAATTAGCTATGGGCAAACATATTTGTGGCTAGACTAATTATTAATAGCCACAAGAGGGGATTTTTGAAGCAACTACTTATTATTAGCTATGAAGTATTATTCGTAGCTATGTTTTTGTGGCTACAAGTACATATTGTTGTAGTGGATGCTGCAACTCTTGGTAGATTGATTGTCTCTGATCTATTGTATTTGGGTAGTGAAGATAGTGAATTACAGGCAGACTTAATTGTTGCTGGTTTCCTATAGGTTGGGATGGAGTGTTTTGAGTGGTTAGATGGTGGTTTCTGGGGGGGGGGGGGGTTCTTTTGATTCCCTACAGGGTTACTTGCCTTGAGTAATCCTTTCGTTGTATCAGGACCTATATGTACTTTGCATATAGTTTTGGTAATATAATTGCAACTGATTCAACGGAAAAAAAAAATTGAAGTGAAACCCTTCTGGGAGGTATCAGGTCGGTTGAAGAGTATGAATCCGAGTGTATTAAATGTCAAATCATATTGTTAGGGTTTTTGTTCGTTCGATTAAATATGTCTGGACTAGGTAATCTTAGTGATAGGAGACATGGACTGGTTGAATGGTGGTGCTCCTTCTTCATATTAGACCCTCAAATCAAATTGAATAGATTTGGAGAAGGAAAAACACTAAGGTAAAGTAGGTGTTGCCCGTTCTTTAACTGGATTCTCCCTTTCGGATAACTTGACCAATATTAGATAATATTGATCATTTAATCTAATTAGGTATCCATCGTAATCTCTAGTGGAATAAAGTTGACCTTCTTGTACAAGAACCCATATGTAGTTTTGAACAAAGGCATAAATCCACTCTTAGCAACTTGAATCATTGATCTAACCACAACCAAGTGATTGTCTATCGGCCTATGAATATTATCCTACATTGACAAAGAAACGTAGTGATCAAGAGTTGATTCCATTGATAACTAAACTTGGATTAATGTCTTTACTCAAAGAACCATGGATGACCATTGAAGTGGCTTCGGCTAAAAACTTTGCCCTAATGCTATATCGATGCTTCTTAAATCTAGGATAATCTTGTGTCAATGGCCATCAACAAAAAAAGTTTATAAGACCTAAAAATAGTTTACCCATAATGTTAAATCAGATCAACAAATAAACTAGTCAAATAATCTGATTTTTTATTGTAAGAAAAGAGAACGAATTTGCCTCTATTTATGGAGATATACATCTTTCAAACGCAGAGCAAATTATAATAACAACTAAACCAAAAATTCAGCAAATGTAAAAAAGCCCAAGCAAGCACCTTCAGCAATAGCAAAAAATAGGATATTCTGTTGATGGTCCTATCTTCAATTCATAACAGCCCACCACCAGCCAAGGGGAGGAAGGTGAGAAATACATGGAATCTAAACCTTTCTTAGCAAATAATAATACAAAGGAAAAAGGCACGTTTTTCTCCTCCACTCTTCTCTTGTAATGTAGCCTCACCCACCATTAAAGAAACCATCTTCCCCATTGGCTTTCTGAAAATTTATATGAGATTGTATGTAACAAATAAGCACACTAAAATTTAGTAGTCTAAATTTGATTAAATCTGGTAGCATACTAAGTATACCGATATTTTAAATAAAGTTATAGACATATACCGGTTGATAATACCACGGGTCGTCAATTTATCATATTGTTCATGAAGATACAAACATTTTCTCAATACATTGGGAAGTTTGTACGGTACCACAAACTAAAATTTAACACTACCATTTAGCAGCAGAAAGAAAAATGAAGGACACGTAATGCAAAATAAAGGAATTTTTCCATGAGGTCACCAGTTTTTCATCACTATTTATTCACAACAAGACACCTTCCCCACCAGTCCACCAGCCAACAGCAGCTCCAAAACCCTAGATCCTTTCCCATCTCTTCTTTTTGTTCTCCAGTTGTTAGGAAGGCTTGACTTCTATTTTTCATTTCTTGCTTTTCAAGGTTTCCTTCCCCATATCATTCATCTCTCTGTCAAAAGGGGGAAAAAAATAGAATAGAAAAAGGAAGGAAGGAAAAACAACCCAAACTGTACCCATTACCCAACACTCACTCACTTCACAACCCCAAACGTACGTAAAGTTGGAGACTTTCCTTTGATTCTTCCAAAACCCAGTTTCCAGATCTATCTGATTTCTTAAACCCACATTCTCTCTCGGGTTTTCCTTAAGCTCATTCATTCATTCATCAGTTTACCTGGACAAGAACATATATTAACCGATTTTACTCTGTTTGCTGGATTCTCTTTAATGCTGAGCTACGATTCTCCCCACTGGCTAGTTAATGAATGATATTATGAAGTAAATTTCGTATCTTGGCTCTTGAATTTGCTTGTTTTGCGTTATTTTGAGCTGATTCCCAGCTTGATTTTGTGCGATCCGCTTTGAAAATAGGTGAGAGATTTAGCTGGAGGTTTTAAAGGAGATTCTAGGACAATTCTCTGGAGCTCCAGTAATCTGATAGAGATCTGAGGATTTTCTAGCTGGCCATGTTTTCTGCCTGATAGTCGTACAAATTGTGGGTTAGTTGTCGGGGTTTTCTTTGAGGATATGGCTGTTCCATCAGGTAATGTGGTGATGTCGGATAAAATGCAGTATGCTGCTGCTGCTGCTGGTGGCAGTGTGGGTGGTGGCGGCGGAGCTAATGAGATCCACCCTCGACAGCAGTGGTTCCCGGTGGACGAGCGTGATGGGTTCATCTCGTGGTTGAGAGGGGAATTCGCCGCTGCAAATGCGATGATTGATGCTCTCTGCCACCATCTAAGGGCTGTCGGTGAGCCAGGGGACTATGATTTAGCTATAGGTTGTATTCAGCAAAGGAGGTTCAACTGGAACCCGGTGCTTCATATGCAGCAGTATTTCTCTGTTGGTGAGGTGGTATTCGCATTGCAGCAGGTAGTGTTAAGGCGGCAACAACAGCAGCAGCAGCAGCAGCAACAACCGCAACAGCACCAGTACAATAGATACTATTCTGATCAGCCCAGGGCTGGTGCCAAAGAATTCAAGAGGTCTTTTGGTGGTGCAGGGTTTAACAAAGGGCATAGAGGGAGTGAAGCACCGAAAGAGTTTGTTCGTACTAGTTTAGAGAGTTACAATTTAGATGGCAATGGTTCAGGAAATGTAAGTAGTGAGACAAAGGAGGATCCTAAATCAGGCGCGACTAATGGTAAAATGGACGAGAAGGTTTCAGCAGTTGCCCAGGACAAGAAAGGTAATCACTTTGGTTTATGTTTGCTACTGATTTCTGTATAGTGTTTACGGCATGGTGTATGCTTCCATTAACCCTGGCTTATGATAGAATTGTTCTGCATGCCTACATTTGGCCATTTTGAGACTTAAATGACAGTATTGAATGTGTTAGGAACCACCTGTGTTGTATTGAATGATTTGAAGAAGTATGGATCTTTCCTAAATGGGCAATATGTCTATATATGTGCTGGTATAGAGGGTCTTAGATGGAGGCAAAGATGGATTATGGAAGGGACTTTTCTTGGTAAATTTGGACCTTTGTGTGTTACTGACCGATAAGGAAAGCGTCCAACTCACTTAGATTGGAATTCTGTTGTACATCGATGTGATTTTTCTTCAGAATTTGAGTAAAGCTCCATGGTATTTGTGGTTTCTGTTTCAATTTTTTTTTTTGCACTTTACTGCAATGGACACCTGTGGTGACAATTTGTTGTGCTATTTGACCAGACGACTCTTATAAATGTATATATACTGCATATTGCTACACTGAAGTTGACTGCTATACTGAACTCTGGAAGGTTACTTGACACCCTCT
The DNA here is from genome assembly GCA_946122785.1 of Linum tenue. Classification (NCBI taxonomy): domain Eukaryota; kingdom Viridiplantae; phylum Streptophyta; class Magnoliopsida; order Malpighiales; family Linaceae; genus Linum; species Linum tenue. Next base: position 41,558,958 of record CAMGYJ010000010.1, read on the forward strand.
TTCCATGATCAGGTGATCAACATTATTGGTTCAATTGCCAAATTAGGTTCTCCCTCTGGCATGCTTGACCCAAAAGAAACGAAAGCGACAATGACAATTAGAGAGTGTCAGTAGTAGCCCCTCACCTTGAATTGTTTTTTCTTTTTCCTAAAAGTGGGAAAAGAAAGATCCATTAGTCTTTATTTCTAAGCCTTTAGGTACACACAATCGTGTCCTTCTTGTTAAGCTACTAGGAACTCTCATAGGGAAGACAATACAAGTGTTGAGAAAATCACAGCTGGTAATCTGTTGATTTGCTAATTGCCTGGTGAGACATTCTGGGTTACGCATGGTGAACTTTATGCCTAAAATGCGTTGATCGAGTTGCATCCTCGAAATCCTAATGCTTGTGCATAAAATCATGGATTGTCACCATACCTTGAACATTTTTGGAGGAAGTACTGATACCTGTACTTTCTGGTTATTGAAGCAGATGTTACCACATTGCCACACAAGGATAGCCAATTAAAGAGTGGTCGAACCTCAGAAGAAACCGTGTCTGGGAATTCGGAACCTGAGCCTGTGGCTGCTGATGATCAACTTATCCTCAAAGGTGTTCCTTCGTTATCTCTTTGGCTGGCAAGCTGTGCCCATTTCCTCATTTCTGCCTTTGTATTTCTTTTCCCATTGTGGTGGGTTAGGGTGAGCAATGACATGATTACTCCTCGAGCTGTATAAATTGACATCTGCAGAGAATGAGGGAAAATAAACTTTTCCGAGTTAAGTCCAATTAGCACTTGTGTATGTCAGGCCTCTAGGGGTCATTATCATCACTCATAAAAAAAAAAGGTTCATTATCACTCTGTTCTCTCTAAGGAGTTCCTTTTGGTTGGTATCACGCTGTCATTATTAATGCTATGCCTGTCATTGTTTTGTTGTTTGAGTGTTTTCTAGTTTGGAACTTTTCTTGTGGTAATGCAAAATCTCATCTGCAGAGAGCAACTCGGTTATCAGTCAGAATCAGAATGAGATGCCAAATCCCAGTGGCAGTCCAAAGACTTTCATTGGAACAGAGATAATTGATGGAAAGGCGGTAACTTTTGTGACGGAATGACTTCAGTATTTCTGTTCTTTTTCTGAAGGACTGATTCTTGATAGTAGATTCTCTCTTTCTTGGGGTTTCTCTTCTTCTTTCCCTTCTCTTAAGATGTGCTGATTTCTGCTGTAGGTTAATGTTGTCGATGGATTAAAGATGTATGAGCGTTTGCTTGACGACTCCGAAATCCCGAAACTGGTTTCGTTGGTTAATGATCTGAAGGCTGCAGGTAGAGCAGGGAAATTTCAAGGTAAGTTTATTATCAGATTTCCTTTCAAGTTGTTCACTCTGAATCATTTATCCCGGACCCTATCCTAGGTGGAGAATTTTGTTATTTTTATCAGTATCCATGAATATATCTTGGAACAGCTACTGGCAGGTTGGTTATAAATAAGATTATCAATTATTCATGATACATTCATTGTGTTTCTAACTTTGGAGCCCATTGAGCGTCAAAGTTACTGGAAGTTCAGTTAGGTCATTTTGTGTTTTTTTCTCATACCTTTCAGTGCATGGTTTGGATGCTTGGTTTCATTTTTCGGTTAAATATAAGTCATGGTTGTTTCTCTCCATATCTATGTATTAATTGCATCATCGAATGGGAGTTTATCAAAGGAATAGTTGGATGAGGCTACTAATAACTTAGGGTAATTTGTGCTCTCTGTGAAGCAGGTCAAACATATGTTGCCTCAAGGCGACCGATGAGAGGACATGGAAGAGAGATGATTCAACTGGGTCTTCCTATAGCTGATGCACCTGCAGATGAAGAAACCCCTAAAGGCAAGTTGCAGTTTCTTTTGCAATAATTGTGTTAATCCTTGATTGTGGATATAAAGTCCAACTAGTATTTCATGTTGAGTGAATGTTGCAGACCAGAAAATCGAACCAATCCCTCCCCTGTTGCAAGATGTCATTGACCGTATGGTTGGCGCACAAATCATGACCACAAAGCCAGATTCGTGCATGATCAATATTTTCAACGAGGTGGCTCAACTCTACCAAGTTATATATTTGCGTCCTGTAGCCGAAATGGTTTTTCCTAGCCTGTATGTTAATCTTTTATTGAAAAACTTCCTGTAGGGTGACCACTCGCAGCCTTACATGTGCCCTTCATGGTATGGAAGACCTGTGGCCATTCTTTGCTTGACTGGATGTGAGATGGTGTTTGGCAGAACGATAAATTCCGACCATGCTGGGGACTACAGAGGCTCTCTCAAGCTAGCTGCTGAGCCTGGGTGGGTACAACCTTGTTTTAGTATTTCAAAGCCACCTGCATCTGTTTCATTCTGAATTAGTCACTAATGTATGTTGCTTCACAGATCGCTTCTGGTGTTGCAAGGGAAATCCTCTGATTATGCAAGGCATGCACTTCCTGCACTTCGAAAGCAGCGAATTCTCATCACCTTCACCAAGTCCCTGCCTAGGAAATTTTCCCCTGGTGATGGCTCGTCACAGCGTTATACACCATTATCCACCACAGCAGCCCATTCATCCTCTCACTGGGGTCCACCGCCAAGTAGATCGCCAACTCATCATGTTCGTTATGCTGGGCCAAAGCACTATGTTCCAACAACTGGTGTACTGCCTGCACCATCGATTCGAGCTCATCATCAGAATGGTGTTCAGCCACTCTTTGTAACTTCTCCAATGGCCGCACAGGTGCCTTTTCCTTCCCCAGTCCCCATCCATACTCCTGTTCCAGCCACCTGGGCAGCAGCAGCTGGTCAAAGGCATCCCTCACCTCGCCTGCCAACTGTCCTGGTGCCCGTCCCTGGGACCGGCGTTTTCCTGCCTCCAGCAGCAAATGAAACTGCTGCTGCAGACTCGGCTCCTTCCCCACCTGAGAAAGAAAGCGGGCAAGGGAAGCCTAGTGAAGGAGTGAAGGCCCCGTTGAAACAGGAATGCAATGGAGTGGCAGCCAAGGCAGAAGAGCAGGTCACCGGAGCTAATGGAGTGTAGCGAGAGAGAGAGAGAGGTTTTGGCAGGTGAGAGAAGAGAGTAGGAGTAATGGTGGTAAGCAATGAGTTTGAAAGCGAAAAATGTAAAGAGCGGCGAAACATTGGAGACTATTTGACATGGATCATCTCATACTTAGTTACAACTGAGTGGGGGAGACTGAATGGAGATGGTGGGGAGAAGAAGAAGAAGAAGAGCTTGGAGGGAGGAGATGATGGTAAGAGAAGCTTTTGGCTGTGTTTCTCTTTTACCATTTCTCTCTACTTCCCTTTTTTTTTTCTATGTTTCCTGTCTACTCTGATACATTTTTTGGTGTCTCACTATATATTACAGAAGTACCACTCAGTCACTCACTAGGATCAGTTCGGATTTGGATGAGAAAACCTCAGCCTCATTCTCCTTCCATCTAATATTTGACATCATTATATCATCACCTAGCCTACTCTTTGATGTTCTTAGCGGGGACAATCTCTCATTATTGTGCTTCTGTAGTGTGTTACCTAGTCTTCATTCGGTCGTTGTGGTTATGGTGATAAGAGGGATTGCTTGTTCTCGAAACGATTGCACGCTCTAGGATAAGCTAGTTACACCTATCACTATCTCAAAATGATTAAAGTTACCGTTGAAAAAACTTAGTTTAGATATAAAAGACTCAAAGAGAGAACTCCACTCAACATGGAGCTTAAGTTTCATCCAAATTTGTTACAAGCCAATATTGATTATGGATAGTAAACACATCTTGAATTAGGGATGAGCAAATAGCTTGTTAATCACCAAACCATTACCTAAATGCAAAATTGCGAAGTACATATATGTCAGTCATCAAGAACATACTTACTAAACACAGTCCGACCTTACTAGTATTCAAGATTCTTACCATTTTAGTGTACTTATCTATGTCTAATAGAGTTTGTTTGTCAAAAAAATTATAGTATATGGACTAAAATGCCATAATCCCTTTTTAATAACACATCAATTCAATAGAGAACAGAACATAAAGACTCCCGAGCCCCCAGGCCGCCGGCGTCGGCCCTGCCTCCGGAACTGCGATTCGGATTTCGGTAACTTTAACTCCTTATCATCCCCGATACCGCCGGCGAGAATAGAATCAGAATCAGAAAGAGGATGGGAGACGATACCACCGGCGAGAAACAGAATCAGGCGCGTCTCATCATCCCCGATTTCCTCTCCCTTCAAGAGTGCAAGGTTTCCGCCTCTTCCTTCTTCTTCTTTTTTTTTTGGATAAGGGTGATATAGGTTCATTTTTGTTGCTATTAAGGTACTACTTAAGGGATTTGAACCTGGGACCTCCAGATTCTAGGCTAGTGGTGTTACCACTAGACCAAACCCTTGTTCGTGCCTCTTCCTTCTTCTTCGATCGAATCTTTTTTCCCATTTAATTGCCCCCAACTTGAAAGAATTGGGGAATTTTGGTAGGAATTGGAATTCATTCATCGGAGCTGCTCCACCGTCGGTTACCGTCCCAACGTCTTCTCCACCACTCTTTCTCACCTCATCGCCACCAATTCTCCGCACCTCATCATCCCTTTCCTCTCCATCCGTGACCGCCTGAAAGAAAAGGTCGAGGAGTTCTTCGGCTGCGAGTACGAGCTCTCCGTCGAGTTCACCGGTTTAATTAGGTTAACCCCCATTTCTCTCCTTCTCTCTCAAATTCTCTCGCATATATGCTTTGCTCTTAGTTCCTGGTTATCATCACGTCCCTGCTTGCTGCAATTGCAGCTGGACTCGAGGCGCAAGCATCGGCTGGCACACTGATGACAACAGGCCTTACCTCAAACAGCGTCACTTCACTGTACCTGCCTCTATGCCTCTTCTCTTTTTCTGTTTCACCATTTTTCTGTTGGATCTTGTGCTCACTGTTTGCCTTTTTTTGTTATGCTTCTGTTGTTTACAAAGGCAGTCTGCTATTTGAACACTTATGGCCAGGATTTCAAAGGTGGTCTTTTCCACTTCCGGGATGGTCACCCGAATACTCTCGTCCCAGCCGCCGGGGTAAACATTTCGACTTCCCTTTCAGTTACAAATGCAGTAATAGAATGGTGTATGTGAAGTGAATTGTAGTCTGATATCTTGTGATGCATCCATTACAGGCTGTTTCGATCTATACAGCTGATGATCGTAACGTTCATTCGGTGGATGAGGTATTCTTGACACATAGTTGAAGAAGTCCCCTATTGCCTGCTGCATATGGTTTTGCATTTGTTTTCTGTGTTCTGATTTTAGCTTGGAGATCTATCAATCGGCAGATAATTGAAGGAGAAAGACTGACACTTACAATGTGGTTCAGCCGCGACAGTGCACATGATGAAGATGCCAAACTTATATCCCTTCTGTCTTCAAACATGCCTTGCTCTTCAAGCAAATCTGAAGAGTTGCTGCTGCCAAGGCCAGCTTCCAGCAATATGTACTGGTTTTGTCGGGGTCAAGAGCAGAATGAAGAATCAGGGTTTAATATATGTTGTGCAAGGATTTACGGTGCAGGGTTTGATATATACTCTACCGAAGAACAGTTATCCTGTTCTGATTTCTCTGAACTGCTCGAACGACCATTGCAACTAGCAAGGAGTAAGGTGCTGTTTGAGCAAGAATTCACCAACATTTTGCATGCGCTACAGGTAACGTACACAGATCAAAATTGGTGTGCTTAAGATTATTGGGTCATGTGTTCAGTATTGAACTGTCTAGCCAGAAAAGTTATATAAACCCATCATAGGCTAAAGTTTGTGTCTTTTTCGTTGTGGTTAGAAAAATTCATCACAGTTTTGTTGTTGCTTAGGTGGTACAATTTTTGTGGTGGAAGGCCCCTGCGCAAGTGAATTCTCTGAGAGTTGCAAAAAGGAGGGAGGTATGGTTACTGTCTGAGTTGCAGCAAGGAAAGATTGCCTCTCTGAAATTCATGTTTGTGAAGGATAATGAACTGGCAAATAAGATGTTTCGTGATGATAGATGCTATCTGTACGAATTCGACTGGACCGAGTTCACTGTTGCTGTCGATGAACTGGAACACTATTCTCGTAGACTGCAGAAAGAGTTGGTAATGAGCTTGCCTCATTGGCGAACACAACAAATCATATACAAAGTTCCCTTGTAATGGTCTCGACTTTTGCCACTCTGCAGAACATGGTACTTCTTTTTCATACCCCGCTTTTTATGTCCATCTCTTATCAAGCTAGACTGTCATTTATTTTTATTCATGTGATGTGTTTAGATTAGCGAGTACCATCCCCATCTGGTATCAAGCTAGACTGTCATTCATTGATGACCAATGAAAGGCGACCTAAAGTCTCTTAATCGATTAAGATTAGAACAAGTTACCCTTTCTAAGTGATAACTAAAAGTCCATGGAATTAACTGTATCATAGATGTCATTCCTAATTACAGTGATAAAGTTACAATGGAAGGCCAGGATCACGTAGTGAGGGATACTCGACTGATAATATCGCTGAATTAGTAACAGTAGTAGTGTGGTTTTGATGCTACTACATCCGAGAGACTGACATTTCTGATGTGCTCCATTGATGCAGGACTTCACCGTCGATGCCATAATAAACAACACGAACTTCATCCGACGAGATCTGAAGCGTCATGAACCCCTGACCATCATAGTAGAACTTCATCTCCTTGGGATCCCATGAGCTAACGTCACCTTTCCACGCTTTCGACCCTGCCCCACTGGTGAGAAACTGAGCTTGGTCCGGCTGCTGCTGATATGCTCCAGGCAGTGGTCATGCCCATTCACGTACAGATCCACATCGTGTGCCTCCAAGATGGGCAGCAGCTGAGCCTCCAGCTCGACCGTGTTGCCATGGTGGCCCGCGCTCTTGATCGTGTGATGCCCCACCACGATCTTCCACCTTGCCTTCGACGACCTGAGAGCAGAGTCCAGGTCAGCCAGGAGGTTGGACAGGTAGGTAGCTCGGTCAGGGAGTAGGCCGCTCCAGTCGTAGACGTGGTCCTCCGGGTCGGTGAAGTACTTGTCGGAGAAGGGCGTGGTGTCGACGAAGAAGAACTCGGCCAGCTTGGTGTCGAGAATGAAGGATCTAATGCAGAGCCATCTGGGGTCCTTCTCTTGTAGGGTTGTGCTCAGTTGTGCTTCTACGTTGCCTCTGTAGTCGTGGTTCCCCAAAACTGGAATCATGCATGCGGTTACTAGGTTAAAAAAAAAAAAAAGGATTCACCTAGTCGAACTTTTTTACTGCTATTATGGGGGATGAAACAAGCCAGGGAGGAGGGGTAAATTAGTTACCGTTGTACCACTGCTTCTGCAGGCTGGGTGCTGTGTAGATGTCTGCAAATGAATGGTAAAAATTGGGGTCGTCAACTCCTGTTAATCCGTCGTCGTAGAAGTTATCCCCGGTTGATATCACGAAGTCGATTTTTACTGCCTCTGCAGTTACCCCCATCTGTGAAAAGGTAAAAAGAAAAAATGTGTCCCAGTAATTAGCAATTGAGGAATTACCACGGCAGTGAATTAGCTTGTTCAAGGCATGATGGTCTAGCCAATGCAGTTACGTGACGAAGTAGGCGATGATTTGATCATGTGACACCGTGACGATTTTGTGATTTTTTTTTATCATTATAACTCTATTATAGCTTAAACGGTTAGGCTTGCAACTTTGTCACATACAAATCTCGTTACGGTGTCACAATCGTGGGTTATTTTAGGCAGGATGCGTGCATGTGCAACAAACAGTTGTGGGTATGGGTAACGATACAATAATGGCAATCCTAGAAAATGGGAAGAAAGCTGCGAGCCTGCGACACTTGCCCATCAATTTGTTTGTTTGTTATTTATAGGGTAATGTCTATTTTTTATCCATTTTTTTTTCAGATTCTTTTATATTATTCAAACCTATTAAAATAATAAAAATTAGTCAAATGTTAACTTTCGGTTAGCAATTTTGTTAGTAATATTGACTTGACAACATGATACTGATTTGGAAGAGACACATGAAAGTCAACATTCTAAAATTTTAATATTTTAACTAAGAAAAGAGTTATAAAATTATTAACGATAACGTAAAAATGGCTACTATTTTGATGCATTATGAAAGATTTGACTAATTAATAGAATTTTATAAATTTGGATAATAAAAAAGAATCTAAAAAAGATTTGGATAAAAAATAAACATTACCCTTATTTATATTATTTATATGAAGGGGGAAAAAAGAAAAAGAATTGTTTGCTTGTTGGTTGGTGGATTGCGATTTGCGAGTGACCCACCCTCTAATTTGCTTGTTTGTGATTTAAAGTACGATCTTTTTTATGTCCTACTCCCACCTGGCCACCCAACTAAACTAAGCTATCCATCCATGAACCAAAACAGGCTGATTTTCCAACACCATCATATCTTATCAACTCCACATCACAACAAAAAAACATGCTAAAAGCTAACCCACCCATTTATGCTCTGTATGATTACCCAATTTTCATCATTGTCTTTCTCTCCTGTAATTAGCCTTGTTAATTCTGTCCTTTATTTATAGTTAACACCTCCCCCATTCACTAACTTAATCATCCTCTTGTTGGGAAGGAATCATTCACCCTTTTCTCCATAGAGCTTTCTTGCCCTTGTCGCAGCGGGCTAGCTTGTCTCCTACGGTAATTACTAATTAGACAAAACAACACGTATTTGAGAACCATTATATTCACGGCACGCTAAGCTAGCCTCTTCTCTTTTCTTTGTTTCGTTTTCAACTATGCATGTAAAAAAAAAGGCCAATGTCTATTTTTTACCCAAACCTTTTTCAGATTCTTTTATTTTAACCAAACCTATTGAATTCCTAAAAATTATCCAACGTTAACTCTCCGTCAACTTTTTTGTTAGTAATGCTGACTAAGTATGACCATAATGAGTTGACTTCCTACGTGGCGGTAAGAATACCATCATTTACTATTTTTAATAAAAAGATTATAAAAAAACAACACAAAATCCCACCTCTCACGTGGACGAAATAAGTAACGGTAACAGAATGAATGCCCAGACTTTGATAAATTATAATACGTTTGGATAATAAATAGAATTTCTATAGGTTTGGTTAAAATAAAAGAATCTGAAAAAGGTTTGGGTAAAAAATAGACATTGCCCTAAAAAAAAAACAAAATCAACAATGATGTCGGCAGGAGGAGGCTTGTTTGTTCCAACCAAGTCCCTAGGCCAAAAAAGCGACCAATGGGCATATTGGAATCTACCTCGAATTATGCTCTATGAAAACCAATATATACCCCCCATAAAGACAAACTGAACAAAACGACAAAAAGACTGTCAACGTGTCAGTACATGAATGGTCAGTGCAATGCCTGTCCAGTATTTTTTTTTATCTACCCAGCATCCTTGAGCCTGGGTAAATAGTAAATACTATCATATTAATTATTTACTGTCAGAACTCAGAACTTGAACTTGTTGCGAGAAGAGGGAAGAAGAAGGGAAGGATGGAGAGATTGCGTACCTGGGTGGCAACTTGAGTTTGGTTGTAGGCTCCTTTCCTGCCCCAGTCGCCGACCACCAACACGGCCAGGGATCCGTCGCCTTTTCCGGCCTTGAAGTACTTCGAACCGCTGTGCTCCAGCCGCGGCAGCTCCGCCACCGCCGCCGCTGCCATGAACCATACGGCGGACGACAACACGACGGCCACCCTCATCTTGAAGGTCGAGAGGCCACCACGAGAAGAAGCTACTCGTTGTTGTAGATGGTGGTGGGACATGGTGAGTTGGTGACCACCCAGAAAGAAGAGAAATGGGGGGGAAAGAAAGGAAGGACACGAAATCAACTGATTTAGGTGACAACGGCGCCTAACCTCTTCTATTTATATATATATTTACACACTGCACGCGGAACGCACAAAAGGGGGTAGGGAGGAAAGTGACATTTTTTTCGATCCACGTCAAACCAATTAAACAAAACTGTGATTTCTGTTGATGTGACTTGAATCGGACTATTTTGTTAACAACTGGATGTTGTGGGGTCTCTGTAATCGGTATATCTTTGAAGTATAGTGAAACGGACTCTCTCCTGTTAGTAAACCATGTAAATCGTGTGTTATATATATACGTTCTTGTGTTTTGTTTTCTTGCTTTATCGAATCCTCCTGTTTTTCGATATGTAGAGAAACAGTCGTTACAACTTCTTTTTCATGAATATATTATAGTAGTGGGGGATCGAGGTGATAAACAAAATAAGGCCAACCAGAACTAATGGCGGAGACGTATGTATATTTTTATAAAGAGAAAAGAATCTTGCTATGGACCGGCCTTTTCTATTTTATAAAAATTGCTTTTGGTGGTAAGAAAGGAGTTATTGTTTCTCAAAAAAAAAAAAAAAAAAGAGTTCTTGTTAGATAAAGTTTGGGATTTGTCACATTTTTTAATATCTAAAAAAAAGTTTGGGATTTGATCCAAGATGTCAAATTCTCGAGGGTATTTGAATACAATATCCTCATATTATTTATATATCTCTAATAATTTCACTTCAGTTTAAATTTGAAAATAGTGAAGCAAACGTACTTTTAAAGTCACAAACCCAATACATGATAAAAAAATCCAACAAATTTATCAAATCTTCAATGGCTCAAATCCATCAAATAATTTCTCCATTTTTTTCCAAATTAATTTTTAATCAAAAGTGCGCATTTTTAAAATCTCATAAACAAACAGCCCATAAGTTAACAAAATGTCAAAAAATGGAAACACAACAAATATGCGAATTGGGTTCATCATGTTTTCATACTTTCTAGTAAATAATAATTTTTATTTTATTAACATTTAACACCGCAATGGATTGCATAATCAGTTTCTTTTCCATCCATGTTAATAATATGATTAAACTATATTTATCTATATATGCAATCATTCGTGGAAAAAAAAGTATGTAATTCCGGAATCATCTATGAGATTTGGCTCATCTTTGAAGGATCTCCATCCCGTATATATATATGTCGGCTCTTTTCACCAAATGAATTACACGACAAAGGATCCCCTCAAGGCCCATTGATTGAACCATAAGTCCATAACGTCGCTTCCCTTTCGTTTCGTATACACACAATAACACTGCAATCATGTGTTGTCCAGTTGCAAATAAATATTAGCAGGAAGGAAGGATACGCAAATATATAGGAAACTTCGGTTGTCAATTATCGTCAACCAATTATTCCTCAATTTGTTTCACTTGGCCAGTTACTTATTACCAGCTTCGGCCTTCTTTTCCTCAAGGTGATTATGCTTACCACGTCACTCGTAAAAGATAGGAATTGTAACATCTAACACGTCTATTGAAAAAATAGTAATTAAGAGTGGAAGTATGTGTGGCAAAAAAAAAAAATACAAGTTTATTGTGAAATAGAGAGGTCCTTATGGCTAAAGGGACTCAGTTTAGGTTAATTGAGGATCCAATGGTAGATGAATTACTTGCCCTCTGGGAAGCGGTCTTTTGGTGCATGAATTGTGGCTTCCTGGAAGTCCCGTTTGAAGGTGATGTCAAGGTCGTCATCGAGAAGATAAATCGGGCAGATGCCAGAGATAGTAGATTTGGGGTTATTCTGGAGGAAATTATGCATTATTTTGCTACTCACTCTGGGTTTAGTATACGATTTGTAGGTCGAAATAGCAATAGGGTAGCCCATGTGGTGGATAGAAATACCCTTTATTTGTATCCGGCTACTTGTCGTTCTTTTGATTTCCAGACCTGGCTGTATTCCAAGGTGTAGCAAACTGATATTTTGAATCAATATATGATTATCTTTTGTAAAAAAAAAAATGATTAGGCGATTTTGTAAGTGTTGAGAAATTAATCCCTCACGTTATGTGAGTTGCAGAGGTTGTAACTTGTAAGCAGTTATTTGTTTAGATGGTCGAATAGCGAGTTGGTAACGTACTCAAATTTGATATGGAACTAATATGTGGAAATCGGATACTTATTTGCTTAGCAATTTATTGGGGACTTAGGTGAAACTAGTATATATAGAATTTAGAGGTTGTGGTTCTTAATACATCAAGACAAAAAAAAAAAAACTATCTTCTTCGACTCATCCGAAAGATATGAAATCTTCCTCATTATGATACTATACCCTAACAGGATTAACATGATTTTTGGGCATGATACTATACCCTAACCCTTTATGAGTGAACCCTAGGTCCTAATTATCTAAATCATAAACTATAAACCCTAAGATGGTGCATTGATTTTTTTGCCTATATTTGGACGAATCATAACCGTCGATTATTGTTTCTAACTAAATTGATCTTGGGGTATAAGATTTAGTGAATTAAGACCTAGATTTTGATCTTGAAGGGTTAGAGTATAGTATCATGTCCGAAAGATCAGTCAATTCAAGTTCTGAATAGCGTTTTCTTACTTAAGGTATGCGGTACCCCGGATTTCACCCGGGGTACAGTAGAACTCGCCATATATATATATATATATATGTATATATATGGATACGACTCGTATGCTCCAGACGCATAGTATGCTCCAGTCTTTTACACCGTTGATCTAATCTTACGGTCATGATTTATTATAATAAAAATATTTAATTATTAATAATTATAATTACTAATCGCACCCCTTTAATAATTATACGTACATCATAATCACTCAAACTATTTTTATCATCATAAATGATATTATGATACCTTATTTCTTTTAATCATACGTTTAAGCATCCCATTGATTAAATAAAACTAAAGCTTAATGTTTATACGTCGTCGTCATCGTCATCACACAAAGGCCAAAGCTACCTTCCTCAACAACTTCATCGAAGCCCATCCTTGTACCAAGCCACATCCCGCCAACACCTTCATCATTAAAACAATGTGTAGCTACTAACAACACCATCATAACTAAAAAGGGAACAAAACTGCATCGGTAAAATCAGCTGTGAGATTTTCGGATAGTAGCGTTCTTACTTGCTCGCTTCCTTCACCAATCACCATCACTAACAACACCTATTGCTCGCTTCCTTCGTCCTCGTCCCGACGTTCTCGACCGCCATGGCCTCCCACCCCAGCAAATCAAGCTTCGCCTTACCGTTAAGCTCCATCGTCGACGGTTCCCGCAAGGCCCTACGGTCTCGACCCCAATAATGATGCCTCCGTCGAGTAATAGGGAAGGTTGGGAATCAATTACATGAATTAGATTCTTAATTTAGTATTTTATCTCTTCTTGCCCCCCCCCCCCCCCCCCCTTTCATCTTCTTCTTGCTCCAGCTCTATTATTCATCAACTGCAGAAAATAGAGAGAGAGAGGAGTCATACTTTTTGATTATTTATTGGCTTGTGGTTCTATGGCATAATTATTTAGACACAAAACTCTTTGTTTGTTTTTTTTTCTTTATTGGTAAATAAAGCTCCCTTTTACTAGCTTGATTATGTAACTCGGTTGTAGAACATCGTGACCAGAGGGGAAGAGGTAGAGGAAGACGATGAGTAGCATCTTGGGACTGCGATGGAGTTTGATGGGCCAGAAACTTATATTGGGCTTGGCACACACGATGACGCTTGAAGCTCCGTCACTATTTTTCCATAAGCTATTAATTGGGCCGAGTACGTGTATGAGCTTAAGTAATTAAGGCTGGAATAAATCACAAGTTAAAATAATTTAAACCAGCCCAATATATAAACTATTCTTGTATCGGCATATCCTCTTCCATCAATAGAAGTTGTACATGTTGCTATAACTTGAAGACAAATTATTTGTCATCGACTGGAATCATGGATCTGGCTATACCCTTTTCCTTTGGATATGGTTTGTGACATTTTCTTTTCTAGGTTGGATTAGGTTAGGTCGTCTGGAGAAGGTAATATACATACCTTCTCAATCTATGTAATCGGTGTGTTCATTACTTTTTGCATTTTCGATTTCCCAATTGGTTTTAACATCACCATTGTCTGCGTATACCTGCTAACCTTCCTACTCGTTGCACCATTGTTGAATTTTCACGTTCATGTGCATGAGAGGTGGTTTGCTAACATGCTTGACTCTTTGAATTTGAGTCTTTGATCATACTTGAAAAGTATCTACTATTTCGACCGAAACAATGATTTTGTTGACAATACTATAGCGGGTAAATTGAGATTATTAAAAACAAGTTCATGTCTAGTCAGTATAAATATTTAATTCCATTAGTGATCACTAAGATTAGTTAAATAGTTCAATTTGTTCATTCTCCATTACCTTTCGTTAGTCTCCATTGACAACATCAGTTTTTGCTGACGTGGCTAAAAAAACTTACAAAGTCAGCCAAATTTGACACACCACGTCATAAAACCTAACCCGACATGTCAATAACCCTAACTTGAAACCCGACCCCTTTTTTTACTACGAATGTGTAAGAGGAAGGAGAAACTATTTCTAGATAACGTAAAGAGCAACCGTGAGGCAAAGAGGAAGGAAAAGAATAATCATCATGTGGTGGGGTGCACAAGAAACTATTTCTTAGTATCTACCAAAGTTGTCAACCTGCGGGTTGAACCGGACCTGGTCGAACTAGTGGATGAAGGGTTAACTGGTCACCCCTTTTAGCCCGAAAATATGAAAAGAGTTATTATATTGTACTTATCCTGATAAATTATATCAAATCTCATCTAACATATGAGTAATAACATATAACATTACACCAAAGTAACATGTCGTACTTAGATCCAACATATAGTGAAAATTCACACACACTTATATAATATCAATATTCAAATGTTTAACTAAGGATTCCAAATATTGAGTTAGGCGAAAAGAAAAATAAGAAAATATACGCATTTCGCAAACCAATGAAAAAATAGCACAATTTGACCTCCAACCCGATATCCTGTAGCGGTCGACGCGGTAGGTGCGTGCGGCCCATTTTTCTCATCGGGTCAGGGTCAAAGTGGGTCAACCCGTGGGTTGACAACCTTGGGATCTACACATATTTCTCATCTTTTGACCTCTCTAAAATTATTTTTATTCCAAATAAATTTTACGACTCTATCTTTTAATTATTTAGACTCAAGTATTCATTTTACTATATTTATAATTCATTTATAAATTATTTTCTCTGTGTTATGTAAAAGAGTTAAATATCGACCTTATTTTTCCAGATAACATATAAGAGTAGGTCGAACTGTCCCGCGCGAGTATAATCCGGCATGACCCGCACTTAATTCGGAGTGAGTATGGGCATTGAGGTACCTCGTTTGGCTTCAACCTTAATAGTGTCTAAACCGCTAGTCTTCAACCTATATGTCCTAAGTTCGAATGTCTTAAGTTCAACCTGTATGATAGCAACCCGTAGATTCGTGACCCAACCCATGTTACAATTATTGTACTGCGTTTCATACACCAAACATATTGTATAAGATAACATATTAACATTTTGTGTAGCTTATAAGGAATAACATCTTCAACTTCGTTCGGTAAACGTTTCTCAAATGTATTTACCTTATACAACATGATCACAAACAAATCGTAAGATGCTAATATTGTTGAGTATTTTGAATTTAGTATTTTAAAAATTAAAGTATATGAATTGGATGATTAAACCGACTAAATCTAAACCACCAGTCCATCAACCCTAATCTTTAGTTGGGGTGAAATTGGAAAGAAGTAATTAACAATTACATTTAATATTCCCTCCACATTTTCGTTCCAAGCGGGAAGGAGACAAAATTGAATATTTTTTAATTTCACTTTTCCATTTTCACAAAACCATTTTGTTCTATCCGCCAAAATTTTGGCCTCTTCCTATCATGAGAAGCCGCCCATTATCTCATTTGTTCTAACCCTCGTCGAGTGCTCCAACCCACAGTCTTGCAAGCAGTCCTCTCACCCCCTCGTTTCAGTTTCCAAGCAACCCACTTTTCCTAATCAAATACACTAGGTCTTCGAGGCCCAGCTCGGCGAAGGTGGTCCCTCTGGAAGACACAACCGAGTTATTAAAAGTTGGATATTGCTCCTCCTTCCCCGTTCAGATTTATGGGTTAAAAAACTTAACAGCCTGTTTGGATACAATTCAAGAAGAAATGGAAATGGAATTCTATTTCCAATTCCTATTTTTATAGAATTCCATTTCCAATTTTAGTGTTTGGTATAATTCCTCCAACTAAAGAAATGAATTGCACTTTTAACAATAATTAATAATATAATATATTTATTTTATCTTGGGAAATGAAATATGAATGATAGAGAAAGAGAGTAGTGTGATAGTTGGTTAATAAAATAATAATAAATAGTGATGGGACCCACTAATTCCATCTTCATAAACACAATTCCTATCACTTTTGATAGGAATTGTAATTCCCAAAACTTAGCCCAAATGGAATTCATTTCTCAACCTTCTTATCCTTCCAAACATAAAATATGGAACTGGAATTGAAAATAGAATTCCAATTCCTGAGTTTTTTGTCTATCCAAACAGGTTGTAATTGATTATGCTCCACGATATGTTTGATCGTGCAGATTAGAAGAGTTCTCCGAGTAGTGGGGTTTGATTGATTAGAATTGGTTGAAAGAATGGTGTCTTTCGTTGAGTTATACCTTATACGTGGATTGTTTTGTTTTGTTAAAATCAACTTTCTGTTTGAAATGCAAAGAGTAGAATTTCTTATAATTAGCAATTAGTTGTCTTTTGAGCAGGATGTGAAGGGAAAGGTAGAGATTTTGAATTTTGAGTTATGCTTTCTGTGCGCAGGGACGCCAAGGCTCTGCAGGAGAAGTTGGCTAAGAAAGCAGCGCATGCCGCATAGGAGAATCTTACAGGGGTAATGGGAACGCTAAGAAATATTGACAAGGACTTTGATCTGAAAGCAAGTTGTTTGTTTGATCTTTTTGTGGCCTTGATTTCTCAGTTGCTTTTTCCTTATATTAGGTTGATAGTATCTCAAATTAGAAAGTTGAATCAAATGTATTGCTAACTAGAAGAGATTGTTGCGTATATATGTGGTAGATGATTGGTATTCCATCGAGACGTGCCGAATGAGAGTGCTGATTCTATGATTGTTGCGTAGATATGAGGTTTCGACAATTCTCAAACGCTATTGGAATTCGATGATGGGGTTTTAGAGAAGCAATTGATTCTAGTTTTCTGCTCCTGCTGAAAGGTGATGTCATATTTCCGTGTTAATGTGTTGTTAAGAGTATCACTGACAAATTAGCAGTTTACAGGTTCCTCAAAGTGATGGCCATGGTATGGCTGGAGGCTAAAGTTGTTCGAACAGGAGGGTGAGTTGTAAGAACTTCCTTCTAATCCATCTATGATTCATTATTCTATTGTTTCTATGAGAGGTTTCTTCAGTGTTTGGAGAGATGCTCGTGTTAGTGGGAAATCTGGTCGATTTGGGGCATGTGAATTGGTTTCTGAAAATGGGTATATTTCAGATTTCCATTTCACCATATGCTTGATAGTGCAGATTCGTTAGTTGTCTGAGCACTAGGGTTGGATTAATATAACTTGGTGGAAGAAATGTCATAGTTGGTTGAACTTAACCTTCTGCTTTTTTGGCCTCTTGCAGGGTATTAATAGAGGGTGAATTGTGGAGTATATGGCTGATATGAAGGAAAACATGAGTGCAAATTTCTCACCTCTTTTAAAGACGAGGTTGTGGCAAGGTTAATCAATCCAAACAATAGGTAATTAAACCCGATCTAGAAAATATGCAACGAGTCATTATGTAATTATACTGTACATGATCTGCAGACATTATGTAATTAGAAGGCAGGCAATTAAAGTTCCAATCTTTTTTCAAGACTGTTCCTAAATTAAGAATTTGTATATACTCTACAGGATCTGCTAACATTATGGGCAATGGCAAGAAAGGAGTTCGAAGGCTTGCATTCCCAGTTGTAGAGTGATCTCACACAATTTGTAGCAGATGTTGTTCTACTTAGAATCTATCTTGTTTAGTTTTTTATAGCATGAAACTCCTCTACAAAGAATTCTGCTTGCATCTCAGCCTGGGTATTCCGATTATGTAAAATATCAGTGTTTCTCCCTGACAGTGTTCATTGATTCATATATGTTTTGTAGGCATTCCGGTTGAGGAGATGGCGAGGAGGCATTTTCAGTTTAACCAGGTGTTTGGTCGTACTGCCACCCAAGGTGATTTTTGCTGACTTGTAGACCACAAATGTGTTGCCTTTTTAACTACGGATCTAGCCGTGTTGAGTCTAATGCTTTTCAGCAACTGAACTATTCATTACAGATGTCTTTGATAATGTCCAACCACTAATCAGATCTGCGATGGACTGCTACAATGTATGCATTTTCTCTTATGGACTGCAAGGCTCTCTCATAGTTCTTGATAGGATGGGTTAGATTAGAGATCCTTGTGCTGCTACAAAATGGGATGCTTGGGAAGGGTAACATGCTGCCCAGACATAAATGATACCGACCTTATAATATCCCGAATGTGAGTATTTCTCTTACTTTCTGGAACTAGTGAATGTTGTCCTAGTTTAGCTTTGCGAAGTTGTGGGAACTCATTAGTAAGTTCAGAGTGGTATATCAATAGCAAATGCAGAATGGTCTCAGCAAAAACCGAAGAATTCCAAGTGAGTGGTGTACAAAAAAATTACTACATGCACTCTGCTGGAGTTTGTGGAAGGAGAGAAACGCTAGAATCTTTGAGGAGGTTTCAGCCATGCCGCAGGTTGTTTGCTATATAATTGGCTGTCAACTAACAAGTTGGCTAATTAGTACAAAGAAAGTAGAGCGGGAAGTTGCTGAAGGATGGCTTGCTTTATTTAAGAGAAGGTTGCTTCCATCACAAAGACTGGAACCAGGCTTAATTAGTAGGGAGATGGATGGCAGCAAATGCATTGAGTCTAGCGACAGGCTACTTTTTTCTGTGTGTAGAGCCAAGAACTGAGAGCCAGAGAGCTAGTTGTTGTGATCTTTTACGGGGTGCAAGGGGCAATGAATATTCTCTTTGTATGTTATTATTGGTTTTTGGGGATTTGTTTTGGGATGTTGCTGGTGACAATGGTCCCTTTCCAGTGTTTCTTTTTTAATGGTTGATAGTATGGGGGGTTATCATAAATGGTCACAAAACTATTCACTTTGTACAAAACGGTCACAAACCTTTAATTTTGCACGTTTTAGTAACATATGTTTCAACTAATAACAAAAATGTAATTCCGTCCATCTCCATCCAAAATTCTGTTAGTGTGGTCCAGTCAGCTGTTCAGGCAGCATCCACATCATCAAAATAATTATTAAATAAATAAATAAAACCAATTAAACCCTAACCAACCCAATCCATTCCTTCTATCTCCTTCCCTCTCCGCCACCATCTCTGCACCGTCTTCTCAACTTCCACTAATCATGTCAAAACTCCCTACCTTCCTTTTCTTCTTCCTCTCCACCATCTCCATTTCCCTTTCATCTCACCCACTTGACCCAGTAATGCCGGCCGAGTTCACCGCCGTCCGTGCACACTACTCCAGCCACACCTCCATCGGCCTCAAGGACCCACCAAAATTCGCCGTCCTCTCCTATCTACACCACCACTCCGCCGGTCCTTCGCCGCGACGAGCCTTCATCATCGCCCAAGTCAACCACTCAACCACCCATGAAATCACCGTCGACCTTACCGATCCCAACAACATAATCTCCGACCAAGTCTACACTGGCACCGGCTACCCGATTTTCACTACCAAGGAACAACTCGCAGGCAGCGCGCTCGCCGTCGGCCACACGCCGTTTTGGAGTCCATACGGAAGAGGGGGCTCAAATTGGGGGAAATCGTGTGCAGACGTACGGGATCGGGTGACTTGATTTATTTTATTCTGTTGATAAATTTGAGTGGAAGCTGAGAAGGCGGTGCAGAGATGGTGACGAAGAGGGAAGGAGATAGAAGGAATGAGTTGGGTTGGATTGGATTGGGTGGGTTAGGGTTTAATTGGTTTTATTTTATTTTTTAATAATTATTTTGATGATGTGGATGCTGACTGGACAGTTGACTGGACCAAACTAACAGAATTTTGGATGGAAATTGACGCAATTACCTTTTTGTTATTAGTTGAAACATATGTTACTGAAATGTGCAAAATTAAAGATTTGTGACCGTTTTGTACAAAGTGAATAGTTTTGTGACCATTTATGATAACTACCCATAGTATGGGTCATCATTATCTAAAATGAATTCCAGTGCCTTTCAATTGCTGGTTTGATCACCAAAAATTTTGGTGGGGGTATTGGTTGTCGACTCTTGAAAGAATGGTCCCTCTGGTGCATAGTGAATGTAAGCTGCCAATTAAACTTTTGACTCCATGTCAATTCATGGAAGCTGGCAATTAAGCCTTCAGCTCAACCAGCAAAGCAGAAGCAGCATCGAGCTATGATTTGAGATTTTTTTGCTCAAAGAATCTGCTACTTAAGCCTATGGAGGAGTTCTTCCTCGGCCTGTTTAAGCTCCTTCTTCCAGTAAAGTGCATCTTGCTCCTTTGCTCAATGCCTAGGAACAAGAACAACCCCACCTTTTCCCCTCTAGATTCTCAACCTGCAAACAAAAAAGGATCCACAAGAAACAACTCAGAGCTTGTTGCCATTTGTTAATCGAATTCAGAAGGAAGTAGCAAGAATTCCAACTTCACTGAAGTATGATATAGACAAGTTACACCCGAGGCATTTAATTCCTAGTGAGGTTATTAATTGATGGTCCGAAACTGAAGCTAAATCTTTCTCTTTGCATCAACTTCCAGCTTCGTCGTGGCTGTTTCTGCTGCCCTTCTTGTTCGATGGTCCGACACAAGGAAAGCACCCACCCATATCAAATTCGGCCAAATCGAACGTGATTCACCACCACGAAACCTGAATCCAAGAAATCCTTCTCCAATCTTTCTCACCACCACAATCAAATAACGATCAACAATTAGAGCAATGAAAGCCCAAAATAGAAGAAGAAACAGAGAAATACCTACTACTTGTGTTTAATTTTAAATATAGATTCAAGAATGTAAATCCATACCAGACAATGTGTTGACAGCACCGGTTCCCGAGAGTCTTCCAGTCACATCCAAGCTCGATCAAGCTTTTCCCCAGACTTTCCACTTCTGCAGCACTAGTGAAAATTAGAGAAGCAATTCCGTCGGTTATCATAAGCACAACTCAGACAGGATTGCAGCCGGCTGACTGCAAAATGATAGTCACGAAGTTTGTGAAAACAACAAGCCAAAAGATCATCGATGGAGACACAGGTGGTTACCGATTTAGCTTCTCCATCTGCTATTTCCGATTCCCCTTCCAACTGTTCGACGTCGCCTCTCCACCGCTATCTCCATCGATTTTGTTTAAGACATTTCAAGTATGGAGTTTCTTCGCCATTCAGCCCTTCCCCCAGCTATCGAGTCTGTGATTTCGTCTGAAAACGTTCAAACCGTAAAATTTATTTTCCGATCAGTCCTTCCTCATCCACCTCTCGAGCCCGCGATTCAATCCCTCAATCCTCGAACAGAACCATACTAATCGATCACTTCCTTAATCCGTAGATAGCGACGGGAAGCACAAAAAATTTAGCGATTGGAGAGGGCTTGGGAGGAGAACTGATTCGATAGTTATGGATGAGAAGATAGGGTTCGTCACTCACGATAAAGGGCAAATGGGAAAGGGGGATTTGGTGTTGAAACGACAAAATTGCTCTGGGGATAGGTCTACCAACTTTGGTAGAAATTAAACTTAACTTGATGGAGATACAATCAGAAAATTTGGGTGTTCAAGTTATTATTAGAAGAAAATTAGGTACGTTAATACAAAAATATATGAAAAATTTGTGTGGGGACTAAAGAGCACGTATAAAAATATATTGGTATCGACTAATTATTTTAAAATTGTAAATAATAAATAATTAAAATAGATTTAATTAACACCGTTAGATTAGATCAACGGTACTGAGAATCTGGAGCATACTATGCGTCAGGAGCATACGAGTCTGGCCCATATATATATATATATATATATATATATATATATATATATATATATATATAGGATTGATTTATGAATGTTACAAAACCTTCTCGATCATGCTCTAAATGTATCGCCCAGTTATTGATCATCTTTCAGATTCCACATCCAGTTCCTAATGAATAATCAACACGAATTTGTGTAATTTTATCGATCTTTGATAATCCGTCAAAATAGCTTTTTTCGTAGAATTGTTTATGTTCAACTTAATTCCTAAAAAAATCTTCTGAGTGGTATATGAAGTGATTAAGACCACGAGTTTATGGAAGTCTATCAAAGAAAATTAGTAGAAGGGTAAAGTAAAATTCAGGTTCACGATAATTTAAATTATATTCTAATGTTATAAAGTTAGAAATTGAAAGGGTGTATTAGATCAAGAAGTTGATTATTTGATTAACTGAAGTGACCAACAGACGCCAAATAATTGAATCAAATGGAGTAACTAAATTTTTTTATTAGATATAGAAGGCCTTCCTTACTCTTACCATTTCCATCCACCATCCATGTTCAACATAAAGGAGACACCAATAGGTCCAGCTAGCTAGGATTTTGTATATTCAAAGATAAAAACGATCGAGGCCTCAAGTCTAGCTACTTGGACTTGGCTAGAATTATTGGTCACTACGTACTGGCTAAGAAAGAACAAAATATTTTTGGACACAAATGATGTGTTAGTAACATCAAGCCCATACTCCCATGTGACGTGAGCTTTCTGTTTTGGTCATGATCGAATTGAAAAGCTGGAACCTCATAATTCCCGGCCAGTTCAGTGAGTTGTCTGTCGACCCTACTTATCTGAAACTTTTTTTTTTATAACTCATGAACATCTCCACACACATTACTTTTACTTAAGTAAAGCGGAACGAGATTAAATGTGGGGGTCACCTGCTTGAATCTTCTGGCCTTCCACAAAGGTTACCATTAACGTCGCCAGGAACACCACAAATGAGCCTCAAAGAGAGTCATACTCAAGACCTGCCACATCCGGATCGAGCGCCACACAAGGGTTTCATTCACCAATCGGGCTATGTAAACTTTGACTACTTAACTGAAACTTAACACAAACTAGAGGGTTGAAAAAGAAGGAAAGAAGGAAGAACGCTAACAAGATGGAATTAAGCCCATTAATATTGTTTTTGCTAATGAGCCCGGCCATTTTATCGTTTTGGGCCTTACACTTTGTTTCTCTGAACACGGGCTTTCATTTTCAAAGTAGCCCTTTTTTTCTTTCAGTTTCAGATAAGATTTCACCATCTATTTTCAATTTTTGCACAAGAAAGCAGAAGATAACACAATTCTAACATTTCATATTAAGTTTATTCCTTCACAAAGAAACAATGGTGATTGCATGTTGCTGGGATTCCCTAATTAATGTGCCCTTTATTCAAGTCAATTTCTTCGGGAGTTCTGAGAAATTTAAGATTTCTGCGTTGAAATCGAAAGATCAATAAAAAAAAAAACACAATCATATCATGTCAACATTAACAGTGCCTTCACCCCAGCCTTCCCCTCGCGAGGATGCCCAAAACCTCCATCGTGCCTTCAAAGGTTCCTTCCTAATCATACTCTTTTCCCCTTAATCACCATATTAACAAACTTCATTCACCTTCTTTTAGCTAGATTAATTTGCATTGCACGACATAGATTTGTCACCATTTTGTGCTGGCATTGGCATTTGTCAATCTCTATTTCTTAGGAAAACTTTAGATCTCATATTATACCCCACAGAATCGTGATTTTATCCTTTTCCGTTGATTATGAAATCGCTCATGACTCCGGAATAATTTTGAATGCATGCATCAATGCAGGCCTAGGCTGCGACACGGGAGCAGTGGTGAACATTCTAGCACACAGAGATGCATCACACCGTGACCACATCCTCCAAGAGTACGAAACCTTGTTCTCCCACGACCTCCGTAAGGTCTTAGCCGATGAGCTCCACGGAAATCTCAAGGTACGCACATACACATACACATACCATTACTTCCTTAATTAAAACGCGCGTAAAATATTGACCGCATCTGCAAGGGTTTTGAGCCCGTCCGTGTTAATCCTTCCCTTCCAGAAAGCAGTCCTGCTATGGATGGAGAACCCAGCGGAGCGCGACGCCATCGCGCTCCGCCAGGCAATCAAGTCGGTCCCACTTTTCGACGCCCGAGGCGTCACCGAGCTCATCTGCACCCGCACGTGCGCCCAGATCCGACAGATCAAGCAGGTCTACTCCTCCAAATGGAGCTCCCTCGAGGACGACATCAAGTCCCACGCCTCCGGCGACCACAAAAGGCTGCTGCTCGCCTACATCAACACCACGCGCTACGAAGGCCCCGAGATCGACGCGCTCCTGGTCGAGAGCGACGCCAACTTCATACGCAAGGTGAAGGCCGGGAGCTCGTCGGACGAGGCCGTTTTGATCGAGCTTTTCACCGAGAGGAGTAGGGCCCACCTCGTCGCCCTCCGCTCGGCTTACTTCACCATGTACCAGAAGGACCTCAGGATGGTGCGCTTTGACGTAAATATTTAATAATACGTCACAGCTAGCTGTGTTAGTGCGTGGTATAAGATTCATTATGAATTTTACGTATTATATGCATGCATGCAGGCGATAAAGGACGTGACGTCGGGGAGTTTCAAGAACGGGCTGTCGGCGATCCTGCAGTGCGCGGAGAATCCGGCGAAGTACTATGCGAAAGTGATGAGGAAGGCGATGAGAGGGCTGGGGACGCACGACACGGCGGTGATAAGGGTGGTGGTGACGAGGGCGGAGATCGACATGGAGGAGATTAAGGTGGAGTACAAGAAGAGGTTCAAGAAGCCATTGGTGGATGTTATTCATTCGGAGACTTCGGGACATTACAGATCTTTCCTTCTCGCCCTCATTGCTGGCTAGCTATGCATATATATGCATTGATTGTATATAAGATGCTCAGTAATGTTCTTTTGGTTTGGTTGTTGTGATGAATAATTAAGATGAAAATGTAATGAGTCGTTTGTCATGAAAATAATTGGCTAGGGATGCATTATGTAGTAATTCTTCACCAGCTATATTTACTGTTTCATGCAAACAAACACTAATGGCAAGTCGTTATGGGAAACTAGGGTTAAGAGATGGCATGTATATATAGATATCAATGGAATTGGGAAAATGAAGCCAATTCAGGAGCTTTGCATTCTTTTGCACTTTTGATGGAGTTAAGTTATGTAGTAATACTTCAAAGATTCATAAGTAATACGAGGGCGATAATTATATATTTCCAAATGCCCAATTAGGATGTGTATAAGTTTAGAACAATCTGCCCTAAACCCAAGATCTGACCCACTACGTACTAGTCGAGGGCTGAAAATTTGCCTGTCCCGTCCCTGACCCTGTCTGTCCCGTTCCTAAAGGGACAGCTTGCATAATCGACCCGTCCCGTCCCTGTTCTCTTCTTGACCCTGTCTGACCCTTTAGGGTCGGGACGGGTCGGGACGGGTCGGGACGGGTCAGCGGGTCGACCCTCTCCGACACAAAATTAAATCAATTATGAAATTAATTTCAAAAAATAATTTTTTCACGAATTTCAGTTCAGATAATTATTTATTCATCAAATTAATTTCAAAAAATTAATTAATCACCAAAATAATTCCAAAAATTTAATTAATCACCAACATAATTCCAAAATATTAATCAATTGTCAAAATAATTCCAGAAAATTATTTATTTACCCAATTTATTCTAGAAAATCATTTATTTATCAAATTAATTCCAGAAAATTAATTAATTAATTAGTTAAATAATTTATTTATGAAATTATTTCAGAAAATTAATCAATTACGAAATTAATTTCAAAAAATCATTTTATTTACGAATCTCTGTTCATAAAATTATCTATTCATCAAATTAATTCCAAAAAATTAATTAACCACCAAAATATTCCAAAAATTTAATCAATCACCAACATATTTCCAAAATATTAATCAATTGTCAAAATAATTTCAGAAAATTATTTATTTACCCAATTAATTCCAGAAAATTAATCAATTGCCAAAATAATTTCAGAAATTTATTTATTTACCAAATTATTTACCAAACTCCCATAATATATGTGCTTGATGAAAGGATGAAATGACATCAATTATTAAATAATCATCAATGACATCATTGTTCGATAATAATCAAGTACATCATACTCATGATCACACAATACATCATTGTTCGATAATAATCAAGTACATCATACTCCTTGAGAAGGTGCATTGGTGGAGACCTCCATGGGATTACTGCTAGCTTCATCCATATCCTGCCATTTTAATGAATCAAATATTAATATCCTATCATTTGTTTAATTCTTGCCCTCTCCAAGACTTTGCTAGCTATTCTAAGTATAAATACAGTACAGATGCAAGCTGCTCTTTGGTCAACTTCAAAGCATAAATAGTCATTAAAATGCAACTGATCCCTCCTTTATCAACTTCAACATCAAAGCATTATTTATAAACAGAAGCCACTACTGCTCTGGCATGATGCATTATTTATAAACAGTGTCATCTCCTCTCTTTCATTTTCTGTGTTGTGTAAGTCAAGAGATAGATTCTCTTGACAGAGGAAAAGGAAAAGGTGAGTTAATGTAGCTTCCACCTCTGATTTTAACAAAGTAGATCATGTTTCATTTATCAGCTTCCCTAACCCCGAAACCATAAAGCCTAGGATTCCAAGATTGGCCGAGAAATCTATCATTCAGCCTTCTAGAGTGCGCATAAATCTGTTTTCACCTTGCCTAAAATCACAGTGGAAAAGGTTGAAGAACAAATGGAAGCGATCAAGAGCTGTTTCAGAGACAAGGATGCAAAGGTGGAGGAGATGAAGCAGCGAGTTGGAGCTCTGGAGAACTCTGTTGCAGAAGCAGAAGAAGAAGAGCTTCTGGGCTATGGTTTCATCTGTGACTACAGTGGTGGCTGCCGCTTCACTTGCCTTTGCTGTTAAAGTGCGTTAGAAGTGGGCAGCAGAAGCCACAGCTCTCTTAGTTTCTGTTTTTCATAGGAACTAAAGAGAAGGTATCATCTTATCTACCACTCTAAACGTCTCTCTAATTGGTGCTGGTTTTGCTAAAGCCAAGTTGCTTACTTGTTAACCTCTGGCGTTGTTGTGTTCCCTTAACACAGTAATGAGATTTCATCTAGTCCCTTAACACAGCCAGCTGAATCATTGCATCGACTCAACATTGATATGGATATGATACTACCTACTGTACTTAAACCATGAGGACAGTAATGGTTAACAAGATAACAGCAATACCCACAACCCAAATTGACCATAGCTGACGACCTGGTTTGTCCACGAAAACACCCAGAAGACCAAACCCAGACCACATACATATATGGGTAACCAAAATACCAAACTCAGACCACACATATATGAGCAAATCAAAGCAGTAAGAGTAGCCAGAGACAACCAATCTTGGGGCTGAAACAGAGACAATGAAAGAAGGAAACCGAAGAAACATACCTGTAATTGATGCAGATTTTCGACCAACAACTTCTTCTCCAAGGTCCTGGTGGCGACGAGGTATCGTGAAGGGATTCTCCAACCGCGCCGCCGACGAGGAAGCACAACAACTAGGCTGGACGCCCGGATGGAAGTCGCCGAGAATCGGTGGAGATTTTAGGCTGTAGGTTTCCCTTTCAGTCGATGAGAAGAATGGAGAAGAGGTATAGTGAAGCGGTGAAGGGATTCTCCAACCGCGCCGCCGACGAGGAAGCGCGACGATTGGGCTGGACGCCCGGATGGAAGTCGTCGAGAATCGATTGAGATTTTAGGGTGTAGGTTTTCTTTCAGGGCGAGAAGAATGAAGAAGGAGAAGACCCGTCCCGATTAATTTCTAGTTTCTACGGGTCTGTTTTCCGGGTCACAGGGTCAGGTGGGTTTTTTAGGGTCTGAGTGTAGTTTGACCCGTCCCTTATAGGGTCAAGAGGAAGACCCGTCCCGAACTTGTCCCTCTGTGCAAATTGACCCGGCCCGACCCTTCGGGACGGGACGGGACGGGTCGCCGGGTTTTAAGGGTCAGAATTTCAGCCCTACGTACTACCATCCTTATCGACAACACCTAATCACTACTCGAACTTTAACATTATAGAATATATACAATTTTAGGAGAATATTAATACAAATGTAAATTTTTCTTACTATAAATGGACATCGAAATAAATACCTACATAATATACCACACCTCATATCATGCATTCTTCCCACAAGCTAGTCACCACATTCACATAACAATCCATTAATTTATTTCGGTATCTTTATTTCAAATGCACACATCCATATATCGTCACAATATTATACATACATATAGTTTAGACAATCACACTAGCTAGCTTCATCGGCCGGAGAAGCGTACGTACATCGTCATATATCAATAACTGGAGAAATAAGTCGGCCAGCCGACTTGTTTTCTCTCGCCGGCGGCACGTACAGTCATCACCTTCTTCGGGGAAGGCCTGCAAATTAAATTGAATGAAGTGGAAAGGAAAAGCCAATTAAACTGATAAACCGAGTTGGTCGTCAAATGGTAAATTTAAAATGACAACTATGTATAGAACAATCTTCAGCTGTATATGTATAAGAAAACAAAAAAAAAAAACGTAGTTATATAGTCTCTTTATTACCTGAATTTTTTGGTATTGCAGGTTCAAACTAGACTCCAATGATCATATTTTAAATGTTAATCATCGATGTTTGTTTAATATGATAATACAACGTGGAAATTTAATGACAACTACTCCAGGTGTTTTCTACGACTCATAATAAATTTGGTCGTATATTAATGCTTGGTTAATAAGACGAATTCATGAAGTACGTACTCAGATTAAATATTAGAGCAAATATATACGAGAGAGTTTCACACGTTGAAATTATTTCGAAAGGAGTAAGCGGATAACGATACTGAAAATGATAGGTGTACGTAACGTACGTAGCGATAAAGGTATATTTAATTTATTTACCGTGCGAGAGAGAGCCCGATATTTCAGGATGATTCGTCTTCTCGTACTCCATCTCCCGTAGAACAGCATCAACCTCGTCCAGGAGTATGTTTGGTTCGTCGTCTTCGTAGGGCTCATGCGGCCATTTGATGTGTACACTCGGCAGGTTAGCCTTGAGAGCAGAGAGATCGCCGGGCGGCAAGTTCTTGCATCCGCGAATGTCTAATACCTTGAGTTCCTTCAGATTCAGACCATCATCGGCTGCTAATGCTATCAATCTCAATCTCTCTAGCGACGTGCAACCAGCGAGTACCAGTTCATTCAACGACTTCAAGTCGACAAGACCCTCGATCTCCCGCAGTTTCGGCATGTCGTGGATGGATAGGAAAGCTAACTTTCGTAGCTTCGACAGCGACGGAAGTCTGTCGACGGATGACAAGCCAAACTGAAAACAATTGAGAGAAGTGGGTAAAACCCTAATGCTTGATACTTCTCATTGATCTGTTTTGCCATTTTATAGGCAGATGGATTACAGAAAAAGACACCCAAGCTAGTACATTTTTGTCTATTAGCTTGGAGAGGAAACAATTACAAACTTGAAACAAAAGAAACAGAGAGGAAGAAGTAAAGTAAAACGACACAGCTTTGGTGATGTTGGCTAGCCACCTGAAACGCTGCCGGATTGGAGAGTGTCTTCAACCTTCGAAATCTGTTGACCGTTGGCATTGAATTTTAGGGATTCATTTCCTGTTACCCCCCCGCAAGCCGGTGGGCAGAGATTCTGGACACCGAGCTTGGACAGTAATTGAAGGAAGGGTCCTGGAGATAAAGGCTTAGTGAAGAGATCAGCCAGCTGGTGAGTGGAGGAGACATGGAATAGCTTGAGAATCTTCGACTGGAGCTTGTCGCGCACCAAGTGACAATCGAGCTCGATGTGCTTGGTGCGTTCATGGAAGGTAGGATTGTCAGCGATGTAAATTGCGCTTTGATTGTCGCAGTAAAGATGAGCTGGTTGTGGATGCAGGACTTGGAAGTCTCGTAGCAGATAAAGAATCCATTGGAGTTTGCAAGCAGAGAATGCCAGAGCACGGTACTCGGCTTCGCAGGAAGAACGCGAGACAGTTTGCTGCTTTTTGCTCTTCCAGGAGATGAGGGATTCACCCAGGTAAACACAATAACCTGTGATTGATCTGCGTGTGTCAACACAAGCAGCCCAATCAGAATCTGAGAAAGCTTTGAGTTGAAATTGACCTTTAGATGAGAAGAAGATGCCCGTGGCTGGGGCACATTTTAGATATCTTAGGATCCTTTGAACTGCTTTGAAATGTTGAACACTTGGATTGCCCATGAACTGACTCACTTGCTGTGTTGCAAAGCTGATATCAGGGCGGGTTGTTGTTAGGTAGATGAGTTTTCCCACTAAGGTTCGATAGAACTCAGGATCTTCAAAAGGCTGGTCACAGGTGCTGGTTAGGTGAGTTTTGTAGTCCATAGGAGTCGTGACTGGTCTTGAGTCCAATAAGTTTGCCTCTTCAATAATCTCAAGGGCATATTTTCTTTGAGAGAGATGAATACCTGAATTGTTCCTTGCTACTTCCATACCAAGAAAAAACCTGAGAACACCTAGGTCTTTAATGCTGAACTCAGAATGAAGAAAGTCTTTGAGTTGCTGAATGGCGTTTGAATCATTGCCTCCAACCAATAGATCATCCACATAGATGAGGATGCAGGTATAACTTGAATCAGTGACTTTGTAAAACAAAGAGTGGTCTGCTTTGCTCTGAGAATATCCAACATGCTGTAGTTTATCAGTGAGTTTAGAAAACCACTGCCGGGAGGCTTGCTTGAGTCCATAGATTGACTTCTTAAGTCGACAAACTGGATTTTGGAAACCAGGAGGTGGAGTATATCCCTTAGGGAGAGTCATGTACACCTCCTCTTGTAAATCACCATGGAGGAAGGCATTATTCACATCCAATTGGTGAATATGCCAATTCCTTAAAGCAGCAACAGCTAGAAAAGTTCTGATGGTAGTCATTTTAACAACTGGGGCAAAAGTGTCCTGATAATCAACTCCCTCCTGCTGTGTATATCCTTTGGCAACAACCCTTGATTTGAATCTTTCAATGGTACCATCCTGATGAATTTTGATTCTGTACACCCACTTATTACCAATAGGCTTCTTGCCTTGAGGCAGTTCAACAACATCCCATGTTTGATTTTGAATGAGAGCTCGGATTTCATGTTTCATAGAGTCATTCCACTCATCTGATTTAGAGGCTTCAGTATAGGTAGTGGGCTCAACATAGGAAGATAAATTCATGACAAATGTTTTGTAAAAGGGTGAGAGATTGTCATAAGAGACCATGGAAGAGAGGCCATACCTTGAGTCTTGGACCTGTTGCTGAAGTGAGTGACCAGTGCTATTAGATTGAGAGGCAAGGTAACAGTGGTAATCTTTGGTTAAATGAGTGGGGGGTTTTGATGGTCTTGCTGATTTTCTAGGCTGAATGGTTGGAGGAGCTGGAGGGGGTGAAGGAGAATCTGAAGGAGTAGAACTATTGGAAGGTGTGGTTTGGGAGGTAGAGGAGGAAGTGGGAGAGGAACTGTTTGAATGAGATGGTGTAGTTGGTAGAGGTGACTGAGGTAATGGTGTAGATTGAGAAGTAGGAGGATCATGAAGGAGGGAACTGGTTGGTTCAGGAAGAGGGAATAGGAGATCAGAATCAGTGTTTGTTGTTGGTTGGGATTCAGAAGAATGAAATGGAAAATGAGATTCATAAAAGATTACATCCCTTGAGACAAAGACATCATGGGAATCAAGATCATAAATTTTGTAACCCTTTATACCAGGCTTGTAACCCAAAAACACACCCTTTCTTGCTCGTGGTTGAAATTTGGTTCTGTGATTAGCTAAGGTAGAGGCATAACACAAACAACCAAAAACCTTTAAGTCAGTAAGATCAGGGGGGAGGTTGTACAGCTTTTCATAGGGAGTTTTGTTGTGAAGAACAGAAGAAGGAACACGATTGATAAGAAAAACTGCATGTTTTATGCAGTCACTCCAGAAACCAGGTGGCAGGTCAGCCTGGAATTTGAGGGCTCTGGCCACAGCAAGAATATGCTGATGTTTTCTTTCCACTCTACTGTTTTGTTGAGGGGTCTCCACACAAGACATTTCATGGAGAATGCCCTGTGAATCATAGTAATCAGTCATTTCAAATTCCTTTCCTTGATCACTTCGAATTCTTTTAATTGTTGTTTGGAATTGCCTTTGCATTTGGTTGCAAAAGGCAATCAATTTTGGTCTGGCTTCTGATTTGAGTTGAAGCAGAATGACCCAGGTCATTCGTGAAAAATCATCAACAATTGTAAGAAAGTACTTGTAGGAATCATAAGAAGGGACTGGATTAGGCCCCCAAATATCAACATGTAAGAGTTCAAAAGGATGTAGGGTTACATTTTGACTCAATGGAAAAGGCAGTCTCCTTTGCTTGGCAAAGTGACAGACATCACAAGGTAAGCCCTTTTGAGTTTCAATAGAGCTACAAAATTGATTGAGATAAGGAACTTTAGAGTGAGACAGGTGTCCTAATCTAAAATGCCATAAATCAAAAATGTTTGATTTTGCAACAGAGATGATCTTAGGATGACTAGGGGCTTCTAGGTAGTAAAGGCCATTGGTCAATCTAGCAGAACCAGTCACTCTCTTCTGCTCCAGGTCCTGTATGACACAAAGGTTGGAGTGAAATGTTAAACTGAGTGAATTTTGAGCAGTGAGTTTGCTGACTGAGACTAAATTGAAACTGAAACCAGGAACAAAGAGAGCATCCTGAAGAGTTAACTCAGGAGTGCAATGAATTGTGCCTTTATAAGTGGCAGGGATTTGTTGTCCAGTGGGCAAGGTTATGAACACACCAGATATAGGGATAGGATGGAGAAGGTAATCAAGGCAAGAAACAATATGATCAGAGGCACCAGTGTCCAAGATCCATGTGAAACTGTGATTTGGATTGATATGGTTTGGTGCTGATAAGAAACATGTACCTGATGGGGTGGTGGTAGTTGTAAATGCAGCAGCTGTGTGAGGAGAGTGCTGCTTAGAGTTCCCAACTAGAGCCATTAGCTTGTCATAATCAGCCTTTGAAAGCTTAACAGAATCATCAGGAGATGTGATTGCAGAATGAGCATATCCTCTGCCTCGTCCATATGAAGAGGTGGTAGTCCTGGGAACATAGTTGGCTGGAAAACCATGTTTCTTAAAACATTTGTCCTCAGGGTGGCCATGTTTACCACAGAAAGTGCATTCAATCACATTGGATGATGTAGACATAGGAGGGGATCGAGTTGACATTCCTGGTGGAAAACCATGTTTGATAAAACAAACTTCCTCTGTGTGCCCCTCTCTTTTGCAGTAAACACAGTAAGGCCTTTTTGGAGCAGTATTAGGTCTTCTGTTGATACCTTGAATGGCTAGAGCAGAGGTATCAGCAGTGACAGAAGCAATGAGTTTGCCTCGTTGAGTACCATATAACTGCCTCTCATGCTGTAACATACGTTGGAAAACCCTGTTGATGTTGGGTAACTCATCCCCAAACAGAACTTGGGAGCGAACAGCAGAGAAATTGTCATTCAAACCTCTTAAAAACTTGATAACATAGCTTGTTTCCTGATATTCATGAACCAGCTTCATGGCTTGGCATGTGTTGTGACTAGTGGTAGTACAAGCACAAGGAATTAGAGGCTGATAATTGTCCAGTTCATCACGAAGAGTAATAACCTTGCCATAGTATTCAGTAACAGTTTGTGTACCCTGTTTTAAACTACAGAGTTCTTCTTCTATTTCAGCAACTCGAACAATGTCACCAGAACCATACCTTGTTTGTAAACTCTTCCATGCTTCAGATGCAGATTTGCTCGAAAGAATGGTCTTGCGTATCTCAGATTCAACAGCTTGTTGTATCCAACTTAAGATCATAACGTTGTTTCTCACCCAGGCATTTCTCTTCGGATCTGTTTCTGCAGGTTCAGGAATGGCGCCATTGAGGAAACCCAGCTTGTTCTTTGCAGCAAGGGCGTTGAACATGGCGCGGCTCCAGTCATTGTAGTTTGTTGGTGTGAGCTTTTCACTGACCAAGAGGGAACCAGGTTGCTCGGAACCATGAAGGAAGTATGGATCTTCCATTGGGTAAGGAGTGTTTAAGTTTTCACCAGATGCAGAAGCATCTTGTTGGGTATCGTTTGTGGCCATGGCGGCGCCCTAGGGCTCTGATACCATGAAAACAATTGAGAGAAGTGGGTAAAACCCTAATGCTTGATACTTCTCATTGATCTGTTTTGCCATTTTATAGGCAGATGGATTACAGAAAAAGACACCCAAGCTAGTACATTTTTGTCTATTAGCTTGGAGAGGAAACAATTACAAACTTGAAACAAAAGAAACAGAGAGGAAGAAGTAAAGTAAAACGACACAGCTTTGGTGATGTTGGCTAGCCACCTGAAACGCTGCCGGATTGGAGAGTGTCTTCAACCTTCGAAATCTGTTGACCGTTGGCATTGAATTTTAGGGATTCATTTCCTGTTACAAACAGGCTTAGATATTTTAGCTCTTCCAGATTGGCAATGCCGTCTAGTTGTGATCCCATTCCCTGCATGCGCATGGATGGAATAAGTAATAAATAGTTGTATAATCTAAATCCGGTGAATTTATGGTTATGTGATACTCTTAATTAGATAGTGTTACCATAACATGCACTCGTCGGATTTTAATTAAGGTATGGTATATAGTGTGTCTCTTGTGGGTTCAATTCTTGTGAACTTTTGTATTTTATTTTTTCCAATATTGTCAGAATCGAACCAGAGTATCAACTGATAGTAAGTCATTAAACATCGTTAAAGAACAGATATCTTATTGAAAAGAATATTATAAGTAGACACACATAAAAACACACTGAAATCAAAATAGAGTTCATTGCTCTTAAATTAATTTTAAACATGGATGCTAAAGCTCTCAAGTTTAAACCCTACATGAACCACATTGTTCCCAATATAAAAACAAAGGAATTAAAATACCAATTTATAAATTTCTCCGGTTTAATCCTCAAATTCAAAAATAAAAAAATCTAAAAAAACCCATTTAGCATACAATCAAACAAAACCAAATTATTGTAAAGTTAACACACACGTACAGCCAAACAAACAAAACAATCACCTGCTGATCAGCCGCTAATTCATCAGTTACGTCCCCAATTTCCAGCGACGTAAGCCTTGGGAAGTTTGACAGATGAGGTATGCCGCCGCCACACTTGACGATGCACAATGCTTTCATAGATTCGACTCTTTTCTCACGACGGCCGACGTCGTCGTGACGGCGGCGGAACGTTGATGTGAGAAGAGGACAATACGTCATCGAAATAGACTCCAACTTACTAGATCCGGCCAACAACAAATTGTCAAGCCCTTGGATTTCTTGCAGACTGCCACATCCGTCAACAAACAAGTCGGTCAAATTCTCGAGGTTCTCCAAGTTTGGCAACCACTTCAATTCCGAACAATCCCACACGTGGAGATTTGTCAAAGATGTTGGGAGCCGACAACAAGAAGAAGATTCTGCGGGAACCATGTTGGAGTTTTTAAGCATCATGAACTTCAGTTTGGATTCACTCCACCACGAACTCTTAGTCGTAGGGATTTGGAGACCAGAATCACATTTCACAACCATCAGTTCCTCCAAAGCCACCAGCTCCGAGAGATTAACAACCGGAGATGAAGTGTGTAGCACTTTCAGACTCGTTGGAAGCCTCCCTAATAATAACGGTAGCTCCGCCGCCTCAGTTTGGTGGTGATCTTCATTTTCTTCTATGATCTTCTTCTTCGTCATCCCCGTTGTTTTCAGGATCTGAAGAGAAGACAATTCCCCGATATCGACGACCACTTCCTCCAGATTGCTGCGCTCGAGCATGCTAAGATCAAGCTCTTGGAGCCTTTCCATAGTTCCAATGGTTCCGCCAACTATCCTTTCTAATTTGATGCCACATAGATTCAACACTGTTAGGTTCCGCAAATTGCTAACGTCCAACTCCAAACCCGAATTTAGATCGAGATATGAAAGGTTGAGCACCTCCAGATTCCAGGAGGATTGTGGGGATTCGGGGATTTTGGTCAATGAACTGCATCCGGAGAGATCTAGGACTTTCAATTTGTTAGCTGTCTGCATATTCATAAACACAAAAAAAATGTCAAACACACTCTTTGTAAAAGCATAAGTTGGAAAAATGGTAAATGCCACGCGTTTGGCGTTACTGGGTTTACTAAAATGCGTAATGTTTAGTCACTGAAAAATATTAATATTAATGTTGGTAACTCGAATTAGTAAAACGGTCCACGTTTAGTCACTCTACGTTAGTCTCCGTTAATACCGTCAGTCAATTGGTTAATTGGCTGACAGAAATGCTGAATCACCCTTTCTTTCCCTACCTAATACTTAGACCAAACCAACCTATGTGGCGGGTTAAAAAAGGGCGATTCGAGTGACTAACGGTGTTAACGGAGACTAACAGAGAGTTACTAAACGTAGACAGTTTTATTAATTCGAGTGACCGACATTGATATGAAAATTTTCTAGTGACTAAACATAACATGTTTTAATAAATCCAGTAATATCATTTATCCGTTGGAAATATGAACAATATTTTTTTATAAGCAAACCTTGATTTGGCTCCAACCTCCCCAATCATCCTCTAAACGTGGGGATCCTTCGAGATCAAGAATCACCAGATTTTCCATGTGAAAATTGGCCGGATGATATACTTTGTTTTTGTGACCACGCAAGCTAAGCCATCTTATGTTAGGAAGAATGTTGTCGAAATTTCCGCCGAACGTAGCTCCACCGGCATCGAAATATCTTAGCTCTTGTAAATTCAGAAAATGCTCGCGTGTAAGCGTGCCAATGTTATATGCATCATCTACTCTAAGAGCTTTAACTTGGTTGGATCCCTGCGTAAAAGAGAATTAGAGATTATAAGTTTGGCAAGTAAATGTGCATTGAAAGCCAAAATGGGGAGAGAAAAAACAACAATTGCTGTGTATGAAAGTTTGGTATCTACCTTCTTCATTCGTAACATTTCCAGAGCGTCCTTCTCGTCCCATACCCTACTTCTCATTCATGCGTATTCAGGATTTTCGTCACGAACGATTGCTCTCCCCATATCTCTTAGTTGATCGTGCATTTGAAACTCGTCGTCATACCCAAGTTTGATCAGGGATCGGTTGTCGAGGATAGTGATGCTGACCTCCGGATAGAGTCCAAGATCACTCCACATGTAAGAAGGTTTCTCTTGATCGATACCGATGTAGAAACAAGCAATATCAAGAAAAATTTGTTTGCTCTCAGGATCTAATGAGTCGTAACTTATCTTCAAAATTTCCTTGACTTCTTGGTTGGGTGAATTTCTTAACTTTTTCAACTCACCCTCCCAGAACGGTATTTTTTGCCCGAGCAAAGAGGAGCCCATAACCCTAAGAGTTAATGGGACTCCTATTTTTTGTACAAATTTTTTTGTTAGATTTTCGTAGCCCGTTATAGGAGAACCCTTGTGGAAAGCATACCTACGAAAGAGTTGGCACGATAGTTTTTCATTCATAGGTTGAACTTCATATAACTTGCGGTACTGATCGAGATCAATCAATGCAGTTTTGTCCCTGGAAGTAAAAAGGAATCTACTTCCAGGAGAAAAATTCTTAGGATCTCCCAAAACATCCTCAAATCTGAACTTATCATCCACATCGTCAAGAACGATCAGAAGTTTGAGCGAGGAAAGTCTATCTTTTATCAGCTTGATTCCGTCGCTAACCATGTTGATAGAACTACTAGCTAGAATCCTCTCTTATCATAACCTGAGAGATTAGCTTCTTCTGCAAATTGATGTTACCATCCTTGTCCTTCTGTGTTTCTCGTATGTCTGCTAGAAAACATCGTCGATCGAATTGAGTAGCAAGTTTTTGAAAGGCAGCTTCTGCGATAGTGGTTTTGCCTATGCCACCGAAACCATGAAGGCCAACCATTATCAAACCTGAAGAGTCTAAGCTCAATTTCTCTATCACTTCCTTCACAGGATTTTCAATCCCAACCAACTCACCCGCATATGTAACACTTTCATTTTTGTTTAAATGCCTCAACACAAAGCTGGCAACACCATCTATTACAACTGCAAGGCTGTCGAAATGAAACACATATATAAATGTATTGTGAAAAACAAGTAAATAATATGTAGCAAGGAGTTGATGATCATTTGGTAATAAGTAATTAACAAGGGCTAGATTGGTGATCCTTATAAAAAAAGGGCTAGATTGGTGTGAGATCAATGACTTACTTGGCATCTTTGCTCTTGATGGTCCGTCCGACTTTATGCCCAACCACACACATAGCATAGCATGCTTCCAGTTTTTTAAGATTTCGGGGCTAACTTTCTTCGTGTCTTCGTGCCGTTGAAATGCTTTCTGATAAGGACCGGTTTGGTTTTTCACATCCGTAGGTTCCACCATGTAGAAAATGGGATATCATATATGACGTGCCTTTGGTCTCGCTCCTGACACTCGACCATTTTGGCAAGCTCTTTAAGGCACCATTTGCTATTCGCATAGTTCTCAGAAAGTATCGGGATGTAGATCTTGGACTGTTCAATGGACTTAGCGAGGCTAGGGCCTATCTCGTCCCCGTGGTACTGATGGTTATCATCTATGAATGCACGAATGCCACGATTTTTTAGGAAAAGGGAAAGAAACTCGGCGATCTGATGACGCGTGTCTCCACCTCTGAAGCTCAGAAACACCTCGTACTCCCCCGTCGGAAGTGGGGGAAGTACAGTTCTGACTGTGATGGTTGCGATGGTGAGGTGTTTGAGTCTGGAGGTGAGGTTAGTGATGTTGGCGAGGGGTTATTATTGTTAGAAGGAGGAGGTTGTGGTGATGGTGATGGAGGCGCAGGGGGAGGAGGCTTTGGGAAGTTCTTATTATTAGAACTAGTTTTACTTCCACAACATAACTTGCAGGGGATGAGAATAGGAGCTAGGATCTTCGCACATCCCTTTATTCCACCTAAACAACAGTCCATTTCTGCATTATGAAAAGCAATTTGTTCATAATGGAGTTCGATTGTATATGAAAATTATATAATGATGATAAAGAAAATTGTACCATGTTGTGAAATTATATATTGTGGTGGTACGACAATTGGTAGAGGGTACTATCTCGAAAAATATCTAAAGTCTAATATCATTTTGTAGGTCACAATAAATCTAATTTTCTATATAATTAAAATAAAAAGCCACAGATGTAACTGGCAAGTGAATTGAAAAAAGTTAGATTATAAAAATGTTAGTGACACACACATATTTATCCCAAAAAAAAATCAAGTGGTTGAACCTAATTGTCACCAGATGGTTATACATACTACCCTAAGCCAACTAAAATCGACAGCAACTCCGTCGGCAAAATTCAAACTCGTTTATTGCTGAAGAATAAGGAATCTTCTGCATTTCTGCTTTATCTAGATTATTTGTGGAGCACTGAGTGAGACTGAACTTGTCTTCTATGGCTACTGGTGTATTTGCTGGGTTACAATCTTTCATATAGAATCTACTCAAAACATTACTTCGAGAGCGATCTCTTAGTATCTCAATATCCATTATAAAAGAGGCGTCACCAAGATCTTTCATTTCAAAATGCTTCG
This sequence comes from Linum tenue, assembly GCA_946122785.1. Classification (NCBI taxonomy): domain Eukaryota; kingdom Viridiplantae; phylum Streptophyta; class Magnoliopsida; order Malpighiales; family Linaceae; genus Linum; species Linum tenue. The sequence goes on from CAMGYJ010000010.1 coordinate 41,598,623, forward strand.
TTAGACCAAGGAAATACATGCTTACCTATCATAGATCAGATAGACTGGAGGTCATTGGTATTCTGACTCCAATTTTGCTGGATGCCAAGATAGCATGAGCTCTACATTTGGCTATATCTTTATGTTGGCTAGAGGGGCTATTTCTTGGAGGTCTGTTAAGCATCATCTTATAGCTCCTTCCTCCATGCCGACATAATTCATAGCTTGTTATGAGGCATCTGCTCAAGGATTATGTCTACGAAATTTTGTCACGGGGCTGCGTGTGGTAAACAACATTAAGAGGCCATTAAAAATTTATTGTGACAGTAATGCAACAGTGTTGTACTCTAATAATAGTAGGAGTTCAAAAAAGTCACAAGTTTATCGATGTCAAGTACCTTGTTATTAATGAGAGGGTTCAAAATAAACAGATTTCTATAGAACATATTAGGACTGAGTCTATGCTAGCTGACCCTTTGACCAAAGGTTTACCGCCTACAACAATTTTGAGCACACTGCTCATTGGGGCGTTATTCAGGATGATACCTTGGTTTAATGGGAGTCGTTTGTGTATTGTTGTATAGACATTGACTTATGATTCTGCAGAATAAAGTGATATTTTGTTTCTTTCACTTTCTATTTTGAACTTTAAGGTGTTTAGTTCTTTTATGCAATATTCACATTGCATGCAGTATTTGTTGATCTCACTAAAAGTGGACCAGTTAAAAGTTGGCATGTTCAAGATCACATACATGTAATTTTTATGCCGCATTCATATTTGATCTATGTTATTGAGTGTATAAAAGTGGTGATCATGGTGGTTTAATCACTATCAATATCATGATTAAAGTCGCATTGGTTCCACTACTATGCATGAGGTGGACAAGATTGTTAAGGAGTAGTCATTGTATAAATATCATTCGGTCGCGCGACTAAGAAACTTTTGTGATATAATTATTTGTAGAAAAACATACAACCCAAGTGGGAGATTGTTGGAAAATATGTTCCACGTGCTGTGGGCTGTGATTTATGTTACCAATAATTATATTAGTTATTAAAGTGAGCTAATTGTAAGTGGTCAAAATTATGGAGCCAAGACTTCTCAATATCTTATCTGGATCCAATGGGTGAAAACCATATACTAAACCCAATTAGGATTTGATGGGAACCCTAGCTAAACATAGTATATAAAGAAATTAGAGGTTGTGGTCTCTAATACACCAAGATCGAAAATACAAGCATAATCTCATCATCAGGAATACACGAGGTTCCTGTGAGTGGACTAAGAAGGCTTGGTTGAGGAAGGCCACCTAAACTTCCCGGATTGTGCTCTTCGATGTATCGTCCGTTTAAAGATCGTTCTACAAATTCCGCATCAAACTCCCTATGATCTACCATCGTGAATCCATATATTTAAATCTATTCGCCTTTTGATAATCTGATAAGATATTGTCAGAAAATTACATATATTGATTAATCCCAGCATCCACAACCTTTATAAAAAAAATCCCAACATCCACAACCAATGATATTGCATAGTTTAAATTCAGTATAGCAGCTTGACCCATGCACTATATAGATGCACAAACATATACTGTGGTACGTACATATATACATGCATGCGTATAATATACACATAAGAAAATAAATATATTGACGGTAAATGAAAGAAGGTATGTATATACCTGAACCTGATCAAATCGTCTCGTCGAAACAGGTACGGAGGACGGATGAATCTTTACTGCAGAACGATTGAATCGATGGATGGATCCTAATAAAACGACAGTCGCATGACGAAAAAAACGACACTCATAATGTCTAGCTAGCTATTCGTTTGGGCCTGCATCAGCATGCATATGTGTATTTATAGAAGGAGATCAAAGGAGACCTTGCTTGGTTAACAAGTTTCTTTTCCTTCTGCACAAACTGGAAACTAAGTACTTATTCGATCTCTTTATTGCTGGGCTTTGGAGGGAGCTTTTAGATTAATTAATCATTTACCGATAAATTAAAGGAAAACTAAGCTAACTAAGCTAGGGATCGATACTATGGACAAAGAGTGATTTAAATTATATACGTGTCCGTTCCAGGCCCTGCCATTAGAGTGTGTCAGGAGGCCTTCCCTCTAAATACTAGAGGCCTCCATTCCATTGTTTGTAGGTTTGTTATTTGATCCAGTTCTATATTATATGATGAATTGTTGTGTATGATTGATTGGTTATGATTATGATAATGTGTTTAAATATATAATTATTAGTCGTGCTAGTTATTGCTCAATATTCTCGTATATATATAAACGAGATATGCATATTCATTATCAAAGTTTTATTTGTGTTCTACAAGTCTTATTTGTGTAATAAAATGACACAATAAATTCTTAATGAATTAGGGAAGATGATGATTGAAAATATTTTCTAGCAAAATACAAGCATTGATGAGTTGATGGATAGTTTTATTTGAAACTATTGTGTAAATAACAACATTCATTTTATTATACTTTCAAAAAATTGGATCACATCCTAGTTTCAAAATAGGGTCTCCGCGATTCATTGGATTGCCCCGCCAGCCTTTTCCTTATATCTTTTCATGTAAGACAAGTAAGGTATTAGATGTATTCTTTTGTTCGAAATTGCATGAAGAAACGATTGAATTGGATGAATTATTGTGGATGGCTATTTGCAGTCAACATAATTACTATTTGTCGGCCACTTTTTTTCCAATTTCAAAATTTAAAATTCATATCTATAAAAACATGCATTCATAACTTCACTTCTCATAGCATTGATATATATAGAGAGAGATAAACGAGTTCACATTCCTACACAATAAATTTCGAGCTAGCTATACTTAGAAGAAAAGGAGGGTACCACCGTCGATTATGAAGGATCACCTTAATTATTGCACCATCTTCTGTGAATGCTAAGCTCTCACTCGAACAGAGTGTCCACAAAATTTTTGAATGAATTTAAGCAGCCTATCAAACTAATGAATCTGGCTCCCTATTTATAGATGTAAAACTCAGCTAGAACCTTCCTAGCCCTACCGTGACAAGGTTTCTTTACATATGGCCGAAACAAGGCCTTCTGGATCTTCTTTTGACTGGGCCCTTGAGTGGCGGCTGGGTGCCGAGATCGCCAAAGATTTTCTTTGTGGGCTGAGTTTCTTGGCCTATTATAAGCAACCTTTCTTGAAGATTTCTCCGTCATTTGACAAGGTATGCATAGTGGTGGGTGGCACCTGGACATGACACTGATTCTTTCTCTGTTGGGCTCTCATTGTGGTTACCAGTAGGTTTCTCCCTCATTAGACCTCGTTTTACATGAAAACTTCTTATTCTTCTCTACTTTGCTTGTTTGGTCATCCAGATTTGTCCAATGCTTGATCCAAATCCTCCTAGATTGTATTTTACCTTGAAAAGCACAAAAACATACCATAAAGGCATAAAGAATACAAAATACAACCTAGGCCTGTTAAATGTCCATTGATCAAATAGTTATGATTTAAGTATTAAATATATGAAAATATACTGAAAATGTGCAAAATATGTAAGTGATAAACATTATAAATTGAGTATGATCACACGATCTAGGGTCTAAATGACTTGTTACTCATTCGATGATCAATTCAAGAGTGATTTTCTAGAGTGACACATGGTGTTATAGTATTGTGGAGAGAGACCATCTTAAATGTGACTACCTTCCCATTATTTATAGTCGAAAGCCCTTCGACGTCATCCCTACTATTTCACTCATTGCTATCGTAGCATTTAATGCTTCATTACTTTTATTCGGATATATGCCTCGACACTAACGGTTTGGTCCGGTCCAGATCGAACCAAACTCTTGAGGATCTTGGTCCATTAGTGAAAGACATCTTAATAGGGAGGATCGGACAGTCATTGCATTCGGTCCATTTAGTCGGTCGGTCCAAATATCAATTCGCTCCATCTTTGATCTTCAGTTATTATAAAATTAATAGGATCGAGAATCAAACCAAATTATACTCGGTTCGGAATGTCGTGCGAATTAAGAATTTCCAATTCAATCAACTCTCCTCTCTATTTCAATAATTTTTTTTATGGTGAATTAACTTGGCGCATCACCTTATTTCAATCTTTGAAATAGGGAACGGAATTTAGCAGCATCCAAATACAGAACGAAGTGTACGTGTTAATGTATTTACATCCATCAATTCTTATTGGATGCCATTTTTCTCATTTGTGTACGTATTACCCTAGCTATTCGAATCCTCCTTGAATCAAGTACCATCGCTCCTCAAATTTGAGGGGCTAGGCTACATATGAACGAATAACCATGAATTTTGTTCACTATATAAACACGCCGAACTTCCCACAACTAAACAATTTGAATCAATCCCCTCTACTATTTAATTTCCTCCCTCTCCATCTCGCTCGCCGGCCTCTCGCCGGAATCTGGCCATGGCAATTACAAAAGCCATGGCGACGTCGTTAGCGGGAAATTTGAAAAGGGTCGTCGGAATGCCGCTAGTTGCTGTCCTCTTCTCCTTCATTTTCTTCTTCACGATTCCCAGCTGTGTTTCCCAACTCACAAGGCTGGAACACCAAGTGAAGGACGACGGTTCGCTCAGCCTTTTGGTTGTTGGGGATTGGGGCAGGCGTGGCCATTTCAACCAGACCATAGTTGCTTCCCAGGTGCGCTTCACATATATATCACTTTTTTTTATCACTACAAGAAAAAAAAGAGTTTTTGCAACGACTTTACGGCTTTTGACAACCAACTATCTAGTCGCAACGTCTCCGGTCTCCAAAGCCAGAGCTTTTGGCAACGATTATGACGCTTTTTTAGTCACTATTTGTCTGGTATTTTTACTACTAATGATGATTTAATGGATGCTTGATTAGGATTAGGGATGATTAAATTGAAATTCGATGTGTGTAATTGTAGATGGGAAGAATTGGGCAGGAATTAGATATAGACTTCGTGATTTCAACGGGTGACAATTTTTACGATGATGGGCTTAAAGGCCCACACGATCCAGCTTTTGAAGAGTCTTTCACAGAGGTTTACACTGCAAATAGCCTCCAGAAGCCATGGTATACCGGTAAGTATATACACCTCTCATTAATTATGTCTATAAATTATCAATAGTATACTTAATTCATCATTTCGTGTTAATTAATTAATCATGTTGCATTTTCCCTATTTGTATGTGTAGTTCTAGGGAATCATGACTACAGAGGTGACGCGGTTGCACAATTGGATCCTTTTCTTAGGAAAGTTGACAGTAGATGGCTCTGCCTCAGATCTTTCATGCTCGATACAGGTAACATAATTCAATAAACTCTTCGTTTCCCCGCCTGTTAGCTTAGCGTGCTAAACTATAGTGGCAATGACTCAAATTAATTAATTACCAGAAATTGCAACGTTCTTTTTTGTGGACACGACACCGTTCGTGGACAAGTATTACACCGAGAAATCCCACACTTACGACTGGCGAGATGTCTCGCCACGCAGAGCCTACCTTGCCAACCTTCTCAAGGTAAAAAAAAAAAAAATTTAAAGATATTATACATCATTAATCAACATATAATTACAAGATTAGCAAACATTGCAACACGTTAATTTACACTTAAATAATGAAAGGATTTGGAGAATGCACTAAGAGAGAGCAGCTCGAGATGGAAGATCGTGGTTGGCCACCATGCAATCAGAAGCGCCGGCACCCACGGCGACACCGAAGAGCTCATACAACATCTCCTTCCCATTCTAAAGGTTTTCACTCTTCGTAATTGTTGTCCAATTTTTGTCAATGCCTTTTGTGACCGGAAAAAAACTGTTGCAAAAACTTTTGGAGACCATTTTCTTGGAGGGTAATTGTGAGTTCTCTTAATACGTCTATTTGTCTTGTGTATAGGCCAACGATGTAGATCTGTATGTAAATGGTCATGACCATTGCCTGGAGCACATCAGCAGCCATGATAGGTAACCAACATTGTATATATACTAGCATATAGAGCTAGATAAAATTTCGTATTAGGGTAGTGTGTTGGCTCGTGTAGATAGATCGACTAGTTATATATCGATTCACGATGTATTATAAATTGGTACGATTTAATTACGAAACTTATTTTGCGTGCATGGCGCGCGGAGTATAGCCCGATTCAGTATCTGACGAGCGGAGCGGGCTCGAAAGCATGGAGGGGTGACACTAAGAAGTATGATGAACGTGTGATGAAGTTCTTCTATGATGGTCAAGGATTCATGTCCATGCAACTCACAAGCACCAACGTTGAGGTTCTGTTCCATGATGTTCTTGGTGAAGTTCTGCATCGGTGGAAGGTCTCTAAGGACCTTCACTCCTCTATATGATCGAGGAACGAGGATTCTTCTTCACACGTTTTTTTCCAATTGATTGCACATAATTCCATTTTTGTTTCCATGCAGGAATTTTTTCCCCGATTGTTTCTCTTTTGGGGGAATTGATTTTTTGTTGTGTAAATATGATTATTTTGTAAATATATTTGTTTTCTTCCTTTCTTTATTTACCATCTTATAAGTTAGAATGTAATAGTGTGTTGAGATGTATATACATAGAGTATGCTCATTGTAAATCTCTCACAATTTTCCCCCCAATTATGGGTACTTATTGGTGTTGTAACATTTTTTTTCTCTTCCTAGTGGCTTCTCTAGACTTGCGGTAAATAGGTATTCTCATCGGGTGCTTCAGTCCCTTCACTCTTTAATAATTTTCATTATAGAGATTATGCGAATGAGGTCATGGCCGAGTGGTCGTACCGCTGCCTAGCTAGAGCCCCAAATTGGAATCTCACGACGTATAATATACTCAAGGATCACACACCAATCTGAGCCATATATATAAAAATAAGATACTTGATTACGTACCCTTGTAGGTAATTATTATATGCGCCCCCGCCCCCCGGTCCGATAATCTTCATTTTGCAAATACAATTCAAGTCAGAAGTACTATATCAACGTCAATTGTGATGTGATAATCATACAATATAAAGATTTACTATGATTTGAAACTTTAATGTATAGTATGTGATATATGCAGCCCAATCAGAGATCTGAGTCCCGCATGTCTAACTGAAGGTGGCCAACTTCCATTTTGTCATCTCAACTCGACTAAGGACACTTTGCTGGAGGCTGAACTGACGCATTATAACACGGTCTGGCTATATGGTGCCATGCAACTGAGTGGAAGAATATCACTGTGGCCACTAAGCTTGATCTCGGAAAGCTCGGTTATTGCAGATAATCCCGTAGGACGCAAGTATTCTTCGTAGCGGCTGTCAAAGGTGATTTTTGTTTGCGATTTTATATGCAATCTGGATCCAAATGACCCCTCAATGTTTTATTCAAACACTCCCATTTATCAAATTCTGTCTTCAACTTTAATCCGACTAACGAAAATTAGCATAAGCATGCCGTCCCAGGTAATTTGAACCACAATTAATGAACGCAACCTGTTTCATGGTAATTAAGAGGTCGTTTGCTTCAAGGATTATAAAATGAGGGTTTTTACTTAAGAGGCATTTTAGTATGCTATATAGTACCCATGCTTTAATATATTTAGAGCCATTAGATCTTGTTATAAAATATCAGCCATTGGATTGAAGTTATTTAATTATTATTATTTTCACTTGTGGACTGGTAACCTGTTGCACCGGTTCGTTACACAATCATTTTAAAAAAAATTGAAATCCAGTCGGGTAAAGGCGATCGAGCTCGTCGAAATTCAGAGCTTCTCTTCCGAGGTGGAATTTCAGAGCGTCTCTTCCGCGGCGACGGCGAACCTGCATTTGAAATAGTGCGACGGCGACGGCGAACCTGCATCTAGGGCGACAGCGACGTTGTGAGAAGAAAGAAATTGGGGGGTTTCAACTTTACCCTTTCGCGATTGTGAACTGTGCTCTTCCGCGGTGGGTCTCTTCGTCGATATTGAAGGGCTTGACATCGGCGACGGAAACGGTGAGATTGTGCGGTGGGTCTGATCGTTTTTCAACTTTCCTCTCCTGGGATTGTGTTTTGCGGTGGGTCTGATCGTTTTTCAACTTTCCTCTCCTGGGATTGTGTTTCGCGGTGGGTCTGTTCGTAGATAGTAAAGGGGGTGAGCAGTGGCGACGACAAAGAGGACTTGAATTATGAAGGTGGCAGAGACTCTTTTACTAGAGGAAGACTCAGAAGGAATCAAAGACTCGAAAAGCCCAATCGACAACGACGAGTCAACTAGCGCCGGGTAGGAGAACTCCTGCAATAGCGAGAATTGGGTGATAAAGCATTCGATTTCCGATTTGAAACGACGACTCAGTCATTCATTCGATGTAAGTGGCTGAAATTCTTATCTCCCTTTAATAAACATTCAATTTCTAGCTTCTAGCTTCTAGAGCATTTGTTGGAGCAGCTTCGAGTACAATAATGGTGTCTTTGAATGTCTGACTTATTTCTCTGGAAATGTCAAGTTGTCTACTAAGGATCGATTGCCAAATCATAGGATTGAAATTCCATGCTCGTTTTACCAAATTGAACTATGGAAGTAGAAGAGAGAATTTCTCAATTCTGTGTAACCATTTGGGATTGAAATTGAAGCTTCTCCACTGCTTTCTTCATGTGCATTCTCAATTGGATATGGTGATATAAGATGCGATATTCCTTTCCCTCTCTCGGTTTTATCAGTTGTGTGAAGTGGGAATTCTGATGTGCTCCATCTTTTCCAGTGTCTTCTTCTGTGATTTGGTTTGTCTATCTCTTTAGCTTTAACGTCTTGTGCAATGAGTATTGAAGCTCTCTCAAGTGTAGTTCTTGGTTGTGCTGTATTTTGTCACGGCCGAGTTTGATTGAGATGGGGGCATCTTTAGTCATTCCGTGATTGATGAAGCTTCAGAAAGTCTGCACTTTTTTGTGCAAATAGTTGTGGCCATCCACCATATAACTTCATTCCTCACACAGATCGTTGATGTGACCTAGGAGGTATTTGTGAATGGAGGATTCAGTGTCAACTAGGAAGCTGTCTTGGTTTATATAATCCCATAAACTGTGCTGGGGTTGTTCATTTCGTTGTTGCCTTTGCTTTCAAACTGAAGAGAATAACTGTGCTGGGGTTGTTCTGCTTGCTTCTTTAGTTCTTTGGTCTTGATTGGGTTTTAGGGATGTAAGGAATGGGTTTTTGATTGGAGAGACTTGATTTGTGTTTTATGGAGGCAAATCGAATAGGAAAGTTCATACTCAGTTTGATTATTTTCAGTTTGTAGTGTCGTTACCGTTGCTTGTTGATTACATTTTGGACTGTTAATTGAAGGGTCTTGCTTGGCTGCATGAAAGGTGCAATTGAGTGTGTTAGTCAAGAACTATTTCATGAAATCAGGGTGACTTCAGTTTTAGCCAGTTTGGATGGAAATAGAGCGAGTGTTTATGGTGGTGTCATGGTTATGGAAAGCTTAGTGGCTATGCTCGTGGTCATGTTATTTAGCTCTCAAAAGTTGTAAGTTGTGTGTGGTTTCTGGAAATATCACGGCTGTGAGAGAGACCGTGGATGTAATTCTGGAAATATCACGGCTGTGCGATAGGCCGTGAGAGAGACTGTGTATGTAAAAACACACTTCTCAGTTTCCCAGAGGTTTTCACGGGTTGCCTTCGACAGTGTCACGGCCGTGAGATGAGCCGTGTTTTTGGATATGGATGATGGGCATCTCACGGCCCCTTTGTAAATTCTCACGGGCCCCTTTGTAAATTCTCACGGGCCCCTTTGTATATTATCACGGGCCCCTTTGTAAATTATCACGGGCCCCTTTGTAAATTCTCACGGCCCCTTTGTAAATTATCACGGGCCCCTTTGTAAATTCTCACGGCCCCTTTGTAAATTCTCACGGCCGTGAGAATAAGCCGTGTGATTGTCTGGAGATTGTCTGGAGATATGAAAACTTCTCTTTGCTTCTCACGGGTCATGTCACGGCCGTGTGATTTTGCATTTTGGGTGAAATTTAATGAAAGCTGGGTGTTTTGGGTGAAATTTATATATGCCAATGGCGGATTTCATGGTTAATTAGTGTACACAGGTGTTGATGTAGGGGGTTTTCAGTTCTTCTGGTAGTTAGAACTTGTATTTTGTTTGTACTCTTCGGCATGCTTATAATTCGTGTTTCAAGGCATGCTTATAATTTTTCTGTTGTTTTAATTTTGCAGTTTGCTAAAATTGTTCTATAATGAAGACGAAGAGGCATCAAATTTTCAGCACGCGATGTTCTCCTAGGAAAGTATTCTCAGTAGTCTCAAATTTAGAGGCTTGTCAATCAGATGCCATTAGGAGATGTGGCTTTGGTCGTATTCTTGAAGTCAAAGCAAGAAAGCTACAACGTGAGTTGTTGGAGAAACTTGTGAAGAGCTTTAATCTGGAAGAAAGCACAATTAAGGCGTATGGGTTGGAAGTGCATATTTCGGCCAAAGATTTCGCGCGAATTATGGGTGTGCCGAGGGAGGTACTGATATCATCTTGAATGGTGAAGAAGTGGAGGGAAGATCAGAGGAACTGGAACCATTTAGAGTGTTTTCGACACGTGATTGTGGCCGACAGGCGATTTCCACAAGCTTAATGCAGAAGGAGTTGTCGAAGATGAAAGATAGCGACGATCTATTTCTTCAAATGTTTATTTTGTACGTAATGGGGGTGCTATTAGTACCAACTAGAAGAGAGGACATTTCCTTGTCTTCGGTATACGCTGTCACCGATGTTGCAGACATTCCGAAGAAGAATTGGGCATCCTTTTGCTTCAATGAATTGGTCAAATGCATCTGCGACCATAATGCTTATAAAAGAGAGTATATACCGGGTTGCTTGCTGTTTTTGGAGGTAAATAATTGTTAATCCCGACTTTCTACATATTTGTAATGATTAAACATCATGTTGATTATAGTATTTTTTTTTTTTGTAGTTAATATTCTTGGAGCATGCAAATGGTATTTTCCAAACCATTGATGGGAGTTTGGATTTGATGAGTTGGGGGAGCGGAGACGTGGAGTTATTGTTAACAAAAGTGGTAAGATTGATAGTATATTTGATTCTTTTGACAAGTTGGAGCATGCTAATGGTACATTTGGTTCCCTTTTTAATTAATTTATAGGTTTCCAGCAGTTCGGGGAAAAGATCAGCTGAGGATGCCGGTTTGAAATCACCTCCAAGGAAACGGGGAAAAGGAGACGGGAAACGGCACAAACCCGACGGGGATGAGCTGCTTCCCTATGAGCGTATTGATGCTCGGTTTAGTACCATGGAGGGTAGAATTGACAACTTTGGTCAAGAATTTAGAGTGGCAATGGGTGATGCTGCTTCTAGAGATAATGAGCTAATGAGCCGGGTTGTGAAAATGGAGAACGAATTTCGGGCTTTTAGAGACGAAATCGGTACTGCAGTGAAGTCCCTTATAGAGGCAGTGAAAGCAACTGTAGGTGATCCATTGTCAAGGGAGCAGCCTAGGGAACCCATTTCTCCTACAGCTGAGTTGAAAAAGAACGACTCAGAAGGGTGAGGTTGAAAAACCTAGGGAACCCATTTCTCCTACCTTGGAATTTGTCAAGACTGCCAAAGTTGAGAATTCGGGAGAAGCTGAGGGGGAAATTGGAGATGAGAGATGTTCTGAATCTCCTTCTGTGAAAGTTGTGAAAAAGTCTCCTTGCAAGCAGCCTAAAGCGTCGCAAGTTGAGAAATTCATATTGTTGAGTGATGAAAGTGTTGCTGCTAATGATGGTTGTTCCAAGGCTGTGAAGGTATTTCACTTGATTACTTTTTCTAATTATTGGTTCTTATGGTGTGGTTACTAATGAACTGGTTTTGTTTTATGTTTTTGAACATGAAAGGGGCGAAAGGGAGGTGCACTACGTAGTGTGTCTAAATTGAAGCCTAGTTTGTATGTGGTCTCTCCATTCGAACGGGCAAATCCCAGAGCTAAGAAAGCACAACCTTTGTACCGTGCTCCTCCCTTTGTTGTTGAGACACCATTGACTCTGGAGGCAGTAAAGATGCTTCAATTTGGCTTTTAGTAGTGAGCTTCCCGAAAGGTACCTCCCGAAATCATTACAAGTAAAATTGGATCATATTTGTAGGATGTTTTTGGTATTTGCTTATTCTAATGTTGTGTTGTTTGAACTTGGTATTGTATAACAGTGACACATTGGTTAGTGTTGGTGGCGGGGTTCTTTCCTTGTCACGTGAAGATTTTGTCGAGCTTTTTGCCAAGGACCAAAATTTCAACAAGGGTAAGTTCATTTATGTGTGTAATTTAGTAGATTGAACGTGTATTGCTGACTTTGGTATATGTGATGATGATGCATTAGATTATAGAAATGGCGTGTCTGTGCAAGACACTAGAAGAACGGAGTTGTGGTCGCAGTGGTGGCTTGTCTTGGTTCTTTCCACCTTCAGTTTCGGTACAGTTGTCTGCTTTGTCTATTCTTGTCATGAAATTAATCTCTTTTTTGTTACATGTAGCTTGTGTGGGTGACTGTGTTTTATTTTTCTAGGAGCGTGCGAGTCATTGCAAACGAGGAGCAATTTATGGCTAAGATGCGTTCATATAAGATAGTTGAGCGATACTGTATTGGTGAGCTACTTTACTGCAGTAAGGTATGTTGTAATGTTGTTTTCTAAAAGGAAATGGCTTCACCCTCCTATGTTAAATTGATAATTATTGTTTGTTTGTCCATTATTTCAGATTCATGTCCCAATTTTCAACCTCACGTTGAAGCACTTCTATCTGGCGGTCTTTAACATGGAAGCCAAAGAAATTGAATCTGGGACTCATTACGAGGAAACTCATAATGAAGAATATGATGCAAGGATGCAGAAACTGGTTTGCTTCTTGTTCTTCAAGTTTTCAAAGCTTTACTTATTGCTTAGTTGTTAGTTGTTTTTCATTTGCCGACTTTGTCGTTATATATCGATGAGGTGGATGTTTTCATTTGCAGAAATTGGGTCTAGATTGGTTGCTTAAGGATGATATCTGTGGGGCGTTTTCATTTGTGGACTTCGTGGTTAGATATCGCCAGGATGTTGCTTGCCAACCAAATGGGTACCCTTTGTTGTTGTTCAATCGTGCACTGTTCTAATTAAGTTCGATAATTATTTGTTCGCATCATGACCATGATAATTATTTGTTATATTACAGATTTGATTGTGGACTATTTGTCATCAATTACTTGCTGGATCCAGATCGATATTCCAAGAAGCTTGACCAGTTCCATAGTGACTATGAGCGGGCACAACTTACAATGTACTTGCTCACTACGGATCTGAATGAGGTGAAAGCTACAGTTAAGACACAATCCGATGAATATTTGAGAGACATGCAAGACCTGCCCAAATTGAGACCGAGAAGGTGAATTTCAAGACAAACTTACTCAATCGAGGAAGAAAGCCGTTGCATGCGCATGGGGAGAAAAAGGGTAGAAAGTCTAAGAAGCATTGAGACTTGTGATGTTAATGTAGAGTTTAGTTAATGTGGATGTTGATTGACATTTAGGATAATGTAGATGTTGAATGAATTTTAGTGAATGTAGATGTTGAATGAAGTTTAGGAAACTGTTGAAATTACAATGAAGTAATGAATGAAGCATTATTCAGTGATGTTATTTTTTCTCTATATTATGTTTAATGTGTCGACAAGGGAAAAATTATGCATGATCATATACCGAAAAATGGTTGAAAATGGACCTGAAAGCAGGCGTGTTTTTGGATTTGTAATTCTGGAAATATCACGGCTGTGAGATAGGCCGTGAGAGAGACCGTGAGATTTTTTCCATACAAAGGTGGAGTTCCAGACAGTTTCACGGGTTGTCTGCGACAGTATCACGGCCGTGAGATGAGCCGTGTTTTGGATATGAATGATGGACATCTCACGGCCACTATGTAAATTCTCATGGGCGTGAGACTTGGCCGTGAGATGGGATTTTATAACGGCTTAATGATGGTAATTTTACGCCCGTGAGACTGGGCCTTGAGATTCAAAAAACCTGAATCTCACGGTCTTGAAAGGACCATCTCACACCCGTGAGATTCCAGAAAGTTTCACGGGTTGCCTTCGACAGTATAACGGCCATGAGATGAGCCGTGTTTTGGATATGTATGATGGACATCTCACGGCCACTTTGTAAATTCTCATGGGCGTGAGACTTGGCCTTGAGATTCAAAAAATCATTCCCTATTATCGGTTTGGGTTTGAACCCCATGTAATTGTGAAACGATGTGAGATTGAGGTTATGTATATGGTTGAATGAGCGTTTGATTATCGGTTTTTGGTTGAACCCCATGTATTGTGAACCGATGTGAGATTGAGGTTATGTATATGGTTTTAGCGAGCGTGTGATTATCGGTTTTGGGTTGAACCCATGTAATTGTGAACCGATGTGAGATTGAGGTTATCTATATGGTTAGTGAGCGTTTTATTATCGGTTTTGGGTTGAACCCATGTAATTGTGAACCGATGTGAGATTGAGGTTATGTATATGGTTGAATGAGCGTGTGATTATCGGTTTTGGGTTGAACCCCATGTAATTGTGAACGATGTGAGATTGAGGTTATGTATATGGTTTAGCGAGCGTGTGATTATCGGTTTTGGGTTGAACCCCATGTAATTGTGAACCGATGTGAGATTGAGGTTATCTATATGGTTAGTGAGCGTTTTATTATCGGTTTTGGGTTGAAACCCCATGTACTTGGTGAAACCGATGTGAGATGAAGGTTATGTATATGGTTTGATGAGCGTGTGATTATCGGGTTTTGGGTGAACCCCATGTAATTGTGAACCGATGGTGAGATTGAGGTTATGCATATGGTTGAATGAGCGTGTGATTATCGGTTTTGGGTTGAACCCCATGTAATTGTGAACCGATGTGAGATTGAGGTTATGTATATGGTTGAATGAGCGTTTGATTATCGGTTTTGGGTTGAACCCCATGTAATTGTGAACCGATGTGAGATTGAGGTTATGTATATGGTTGAATGAGCGTGTGATTATCGGTTTTGGGTTGAACCCCATGTAATTGTGAACCGATGTGAGATTGAGGTTATGTATATGGTTGAATGAGCGTTTGATTATCGGTTTGGGTTGAACCCCATATAATTGTGAACCGATGTGAGATTGAGGTTATGTATATGGTTGTGAGCGTTTGATTATCGGTTTTGGGTTGAACCCATGTAATTGTGAACCGATGTGAGATTGAGGTTATGTATATGGTTGAATGAGCGTGTGATTATCGGTTTTGGGTTGAACCCCATGTAATTGTGAACCGATGTGAGATTGAGGTTATGTATATGGTTGAATGAGCGTGTGATTATCGGTTTTGGGTTGAACCCCATGTAATTGTGAACCGATGTGAGATTGAGGTTAAGTATATGGTTGAGTGAGCGTTTTATTATCGGTTTTGGGTGTAATTGTGACTGATGTGAGATTGAGGTTATCTATATGAGTTTTAGTGAGCGTTTTATTATCGTTTTGGGTAGAACCCCATGTAATTGGAACCCGATGTGAGATTGAGGTTATGTATATGGTTGAATGAAGCGTGTGATTATCGGGTTTTGGGTTGAACCCCATGTAATTGTGAACCGATTTGAGATTGAGGTTATGTATATGGTTGAATGAGCGTTTGATTATCGGTTTTGGGTTGAACCCCATGTAATTGTGAACCGATGTGAGATTGAGGTTATGTATATGGTTGAATGAGCGTGTGATTATCGTTTTGTGTTTGAACCCCATGTAATTGTGAACCGATGTAGATTGAGGTAATTGATATATGGGTTGATTTTCGTTTGATTATGGTTTTGGGTTAACCCATCTAATTATACCGATGATTTTTTTGGGTTGGTCATAATGAAGAAATTCCTAGATCCTAAACCCTCACCGTCGTAAGTCGTAACAGTGATGCCGTTTCTTCCTTCTCGTCCTCCGTCGGCGCCAGAGGACTGATCCTCGGTTCCTCCCTGTCGGCTTCTTCCTTCCAGCTTCCCTCTCTCCCAGCCTCAGTTCTTCCTTCGTCTTCCCTTCTCTACCCATCCTTCGCGACGAAACCAGATTCTTCCTTCGTCGGTTACTCCCTGTCGGCTTATTCGCCCATCCTTCGCCACCCATCCTTCGCGACGGAAGAGGCTTAATCTAGCAATCTTCCTTCGTCGTTTGTTGCTGACCTTCCACCGCCACCGCCAATCATCTCCGTTCAGCTCCCTGACTCCGCTCCCTGCCTTATTGTTTCAGGTACCCGCCGGCTCCCTCTTGTTTCTTCTCGGATGATTAATTCTTCTGTTCTGTTTCGGTTCTGCTCCGTTTGTGATTGTGGCGCTGTCGTTGTCCAATGGCGATCTAGAGGCCGTGGATCTTGGCGCGCCTCTGTTTGTTTATCACCGTTTCTCGAACTTGCGGATAGCGGTTTCCAGGCTCATTTAGTTTTTCGTTCATCTGGTTGAGGGAATTAGCTATGGTTTTGTGTTCCTCGTTTGATTTCTGTCGAGTAATCCGTCCGTCTACGATCTTGTTCATTCTGGGTTTCCAGGTGAAATGAGATTGCCCCAATTACATGGTTATTTCGTTCATTCTGTTTGGGGGGACTTGATATTGTGTTTGTCTATTCGATCATGGTGGCTTGATTGTTGTCTTGTGAGGGTGATTGGGGGGTTTCAGAGAGAAAACTACTGTTTCCTGTAAGGAATTTGTTCATAGTTTTGTTCTTTCTGGTCGTTTGTCGCGGAAGTGAAGGGGAAACTATCGAGTTGATATGTGGATTACAGTTACCAGCCAGCTTGTAACTGAGTTACATGACCAGTTGATCAACTATGGAACTGAGTTAGAAATGTTAACGGCTTAATGATGGTAATTTTACGCCCGTGAGACTGGGCCTTGAGATAGGCCGTGAAATAGACAAATTCTTGCAAAGTAAGATGAAGTTGTTTGAGTCTCACGGGCCTATGATGATCACGGTCTTTCGGCTGTGGGTGGTGAATATGTCGATTTCAATTGTCTCTAAACTTCATTTTGTTGCTTGTTTTCAGTTGATCAACTATGGAAGGGTTGATGGATGATATGAGCACAGGCAAGGACACGGGAAATGACTTGAATGTTGGTTTAGATTGGGGAATGAATTATGGAGATGATACCGGTGGTGTTAGAGATAGTGACGATATGAAGGACAATGTCGACACCAGCGATAGTGATTCTGAGGATGATAATAACACTAACATTGGTGATGATGATAAAGAGAACATCTCAGATGAGCATTTGCACAGCTTCGAAACACAGCCACACAGCTCAGAGAACATCAAAGATGCTGCAAATCCAGCCATGGTTCCACCGTACTCGAGTATGTATGACTGGACTTTGCTTGATAAAGTCGGGAATGGTAAGCCTTATTCTAAATGGGAGTCGGATGATGTTGTGGGTTATGAGTTTGAAACCCTTGAGGAGGCTGGCAAGTTCTATTCAACTTATGGTTGTGCCATGGGGTTCAGCGTACGAAAGAACACTCACACATATTCAAAATATGGAGTTAAAAATATGCAGCGATGGGTTTGCTCACGCGAGGGGGAGCGTCTTCCAGTCCACAATGACAAGGAGAACAGAAAGCGTGAACCTAGGCCTGTAACAAGGCTCCATTGTCCGGCTGCTTTCAAAGTCAGTTTTGTTGAGGCAACTAACCGATTCAAGGTGAAGCAGTTTGTACCAACACATTTTCATCCCTTAGCTGGAGCACATGAAGTGCAGTTTTTGAGTTCTCATCGCAAGGTAGATGACGCAAGTAAGGCTCAGATTCGATCACTTAGGGCTGCTGGTATTCGCACCAATCAAATCATGGATTATCTAGTGAATTGTGCAGGAAGCTTTCAGAACTTGGGTTTCACTAAGACCGATGTCTACAATTTTGTTAGTGCGGATCGGAGGTCGGAGATCTTGGATAGTGACAGTGAAGCTGCACTTGCCTACTTACAAGCACGGGCAACTACCGATCCTCGTTTTTATTGTAGATATACAGTAAGTGACGGTGGTGAACTAGGCAATATGTTATGGGCTGACTCTCCTTCACAATTGGATTATAGTCTCTTTGGAGATGTTCTTGTTTTTGACTCGACGTACAAGACTAATGCATATAATCTTCCATTTCTTCTATTCATTGGTGTGAATAATCACAATGCAAGCGCTGTTTTTGCATGTGCTTTACTTGCGGATGAAACGGCGGAGAACTACGTATGGATTCTAAATGCTTTTTTACATTGCATGGGTGGTAAGAAGCCAACCGCAGTTATAACAGACGGTTGTTCTTCAATGAGGAAAGCTATCAAGTCGGTTCTCCCTGGATCCCGACATCGGTTATGTTCTTGGCACTTGGGCAATAACGCAGAAGCGCGTGGCCATGCGGAAGGCTTCCGGGAGGATTTCAAACGATGCATGCTAAACTGCAGTTCTATTCCACAATTTGAAGCTACGTGGAAGGAAATTTTGTCCAAGTATGACCTGGAGCACAATGCGTGGATGAAGAAGATGTATAGGCGACGAGCTCTATGGGCCACAACTTACTTGAAAGGTATTTTCTTTGCTGGGATGACTACCTCACAACGTTGTGAAAGCATGAACTCTTATCTAGACAAATTCTTGCAAAGTAAGATGAAGTTGTTTGAGTTTGTCAAGCAGTTTGACATGGCACTTTTGTATAGGAGACAAACTGAGTTACATGACCAGTTTAAGACAATACATACTGATGTTGTTTTGATGACACATTTACATGAAATTGAAAGACATGCCTCTATAGTATATACAAGAAATGTGTTCAGGAGCGTTCGAGCAGAAATAGCGAGAGAAGTTCATTACTATATTACAGACAAGTGTGTGTTGACCAATAAAACAGTTTACACATTGTCACGATTCAAATACCCTGACTCAAAGTGCACCGTGGTCTTTTACACGAGTGGACATGATGTGCATTGTTCTTGTGGCATCTTTGAGTTCTGCGGAATTCCATGTCGGCATATATTCTGTATATTGAAAGCAGAAAATCAAATGCAAATTCCAAAGTCACTCATTTTGAAGCGTTGGACTAAAGATGCAAAAGAGTTCGATCCCTCGAGTATGGGAAGCTGTCCTACCCAGCAAAATATTAGCAGGCATTATAAATTTAAGGTGTTCATTTAGTTCTTTGTTTACTTCTATTGTGCTTGGAACCAACTACAAAAGTGCTTGTTTATTTGGACAGGTTTGGATTCTTGGTTGGTCAATGTAGTAGAATGTGCCATTATGCTGTGAGTTCGGATGAAGCATTTCATACTGCCAAAGGGTTGATTGAAGACTTGACATTGCGAGTGAAGACAATAAGTGAAGAAACAACCAACAAAACAAATAATGCTACTACGGATGTTGGAGTGAACTCCTCTCAGTTTATTAAGGACCCCCATCCAGTTCGAAGTAAAGGGAATGTGAAGCAACCTCAAGTGAAAACACGGTTGTGCAAGTATTGTAGGCGTCCTAAACATACAATCAGAAATTGTCCGCTGAAAACAATGGCTGAAGCAGGTGGAGGTGATAGTCATTTCACGCAACAAGAATACAACTTCGAGTCCATAGGAGCAGGTGAAAGCAGCTTTCATGTGGAGACTCAAGAATCTGTTCTACTTCCCAAACGATCCAAGCACAACCTGTAATGCTGGTGTTCGACTTCAAACTACATTATGTTTCATCTTGTAATGTTTGTTTTGTGCAAGTTAGTATCTAGTGACATTGAATGGATCTATGTAATGCTCGTGTCAAGCTTCAAAGAACATTATGACTCAGCTTTTCATAAGCTTGTAGTTTTCAAAATTAGTATATTATGTTACTTACGCCATTATAATAAGTACAGGGGTTAGTTCTACAGGTAAATGTCTGTGCAGACTATTTCTGGAAATCTCACGGCCAATTCTGGAAATCCCACGGCCGTGAAAGAAGGCGTGTTTTTGGATTTGTAATTCTGGAAATATCACGCCCGTGAGATAGGCCGTGAGAGAGACCGTGGATTTGTAATTCTGGACATCTCACGGCCCTCTTTAAATTCTCACGGGGCGTGAGACTAAGACGTGAGATAATCCCAGCTGAAATCCAAAATCACGCCTCATAAATGAAATCTCACGGCCGGGAGATGTACCGTGAGATTGTTTCCATAAAAAGGGGGAGTTCCAGAGAGTTTCACGAGTTGGCGTCGTCATTACCACGGCCGTGAGATAAGCCGTGTTTTGGATATGAATTCTGGACATCTCACGGCCCTCTGTAAATTCTCACAGGGCGTGAGACTAAGACGTGAGATTAACCCTAGAATTGGAAACACCCTATTTAAAGCTTCCTCTTTTCTACTTGAACCCGACCCCCAACCCTATTTAAAACCCTCGCCGTCGCACTTCGACCCCCAACCCTCTACCCAGTTCGAACAAGCTCCCACCACCACAGGCGAAGCTCTCTCCCAGTCCCTTGCCCCCAAATCCTCCCTGCTCCGACTCCGTTTCGCCGGCCGCCATGATCAAACTTTCCAAGTTCGATACAATCCTTGGACAAGGAATGCAGCAAAGAGATGGAGATTGCAAAACCCTTGACCAAGGTTGTATCTAGCTTGGAAAGTTTGATCTTTCCGGTATCACCCCAGCTCCAAGGGGAGTTACAAAAGTGGAGATTGAAGAGGATGGAATAATCCCAGCTGAAATCCAAAAACACGCCTCATAACGGAAACCTCACGGCCGGGATATGTACCCGTAGAATTTTTTTCTAAAAATTGTAAGCTCCAGAGGGTTTCACGGGTTATATCCCGCCCGGGACAAAAAGCCGTGAGATTAACCCTAGAATTGGAAACACCCTATTTAAAACTTCCTCTTTTCTACTTGAACCCGACCCCCAACCCTATTTAAAACCCTCGCCGTCGCACTTCGACCCCCAACCCTCTACCCAGTTCGAACAAGCTCCCACCACCACAGGCGAAGCTCTCTCCCAGTTCTCGCATTATAGGGTTTTTCATAAACCCTTGCCCCCAAATCCTCCCTGCTCCGACTCCGTTTCGCCGGCCGCCATGAGCAAGGGACCAGTTCTCTTCTCCGACTTCGGCGAGAAGTAGGGCTGTCCATTTGGTTTTGGTTTTTTGGTTTTAACCGAAACCAAACCAATTGGAAAGCTAATGGTTTCAGTTTTTTGGTTTTAAACCAATAAGCAACTTAATGGTTTTGGTTTGGTTAAAACCGAAAAACTAGTAGAAACCATTAAGAAACCAATAAGAATAAAATTGTTTATCAACAAAGTTTTGTTTTTTGTTTCTTTTGACACGCATGCCAACCAATAATTTGTAATGGCCATTTACCATTATTATGACGTTTATTCAATAAAAAGGAGGGAAATATGAATAAATATGAGTGTATGATTACATGTTGGTTTTTTGGTTAACCAAAACCATTAAGGCCCTTATTGGATTTTGGTTGCCAAAAACCAATAAGGACCTTAATGGTTTTGGTTTTGGTTTTTGGGATTTGGTTTTTGATTTTTGGTTTTTCATACTCAATGGTTTGGTTAACCAAACCAAACCAAATTGACAGCCCTAGCGAGAAGGACAAAGGTAAACGAAGATAGATCTCCTCTTTCCACCTTCCTCTCTCTCTCTCTCTCTCTTGCTCTCGCGGTTTCTTGCGGCGCCGATGTTTCGTTTGACTCCCTCTTTGTTTCCAGATTTGCTCACCAGGGATTACCTATCCGACCAGAAGCTTCGTGTGGTATCTGACTGATCATGATGGTGTAGACGTGATTGAAATGCTCCAGGGATCATCTACCTTGACGTCACTTTGAGTATTCCACCTCATCGATCTCTAAGGAAGGAAGCAAGGACAACAAACTTTCCAAGCTGGATACAATCCTTGGACAAGGAATGCAGCAAAGAGATGGAGATTGCAAAACCCTTGACCAAGGTTGTATCTAGCTTGGAAAGTTTGATCTTTCCGGTATCACCCCAGCTCCAAGGGGAGTTACAAAAGTGGAGATTGAAGAGGATGGAATACTCAAAGAGACGTCAAGGGAGAAGTCTGTGGATTCATGGGAGGGGGATGGGCATGGATGTTCGACAAAAGTTTGTTCTTGTTTTTGTGATGTTGTGGTGTGCTTGTAAGCAAGAAGGTAGTATGTATTGAAGAAGTAGAGTTTTTGTATATCTAACTATTGTTGTGTTTAAGAAGAGGGAAGTGCAGGGGAGAAGAAGAAAAGGAAGTGGATCCTCCTGGGTGAGAAGAAGATGATCAATCTGGTTTCCCTCTTGGTGGAGAAGGGAAGGAGAAGAAGAAATGATAGAAGCACGTTTAGAGGAGGGAAGGAATCTGGAAGAGGAAGAAGAAGAATTTCCCCTGTCTCTCCCCATCTCTGTTTTTTTTGGCAGAAATTCATCTATGTAAAGAAGAAGAGAGGAAGAAGGAGCTCTCCTTTCCTCTGTTTTTTTCGTTTGGATGAAGTAGGAGAGGCGATGTTGTGGAAGAACAAGGGAAATGGATAGGCCTCCTTCCCATGAATTTGTGTTATATATGTATGTTCAATTTCTTTTCTACAAATCAATTGCAATGTACTCCATAACTCTAATGATCAAATATTGATCTTCTCTTCGATTGTGGGTGGCTAGATGGATATATCTAGTTATTGTTGTTTTTTGTTCTTAGATGGAAACCTCACTGCTTGTAATTAAATTGTCACGGGCGAGAGAATAAGCCATGATATGGAAATCACTCCCAATTTCACGGCCGTGCGAGAAACCGTGAGATGGAAATATCACGGCCGGGATAAGGAGACGTGAGATGGAAATATCACTCCCAATTTCACGGCCGTGCGAGAGACCGTGAGATGGAAATATCACGGCCGGGATAAGGAGACGTGAGATGGAATATCACTCCCAATTTCACGGCCGTGCCAGAGACCGTGAGATGGAAATATCACGGCCGGGATAAGGAGACGTGAGATGGAAATATCACTCCCAATTCACGGCCGTGCGAGAGACCGTGAGATGGAAATCTCACGGCCCTCTGTAAATTCTCACGGACGTGAGACTAAGACGTGAGATGTTCACAGCTGAAATCCAAAAACACGCCTCATAACTGGAATCTCACGGCCGGGAGATGTACCGTGAGATTGTTTCCATAAAAAAGGGGGAGTTCCAGAGAGTTTCACGTGTTGGCGTCGATATTATCACGTCCGTGAAATGGGCCGTGAGATTGGAAGCCTAAAAACTAACCTATGCATATTAGAATTTGAAACTCCCCCGCCCCCATATTTTGTTCGAACCCTATTTTCCTCTGTTCTACTTCGACCCCCAACCCTCTACTCCCTCTGTTCTACTTCGACCCCCTCGCCCTCGCGCACTCGCCATCGCCCTAGATCGCTCGCCCTCGCCCTTGCTCGTTCGCCCTCGCACTTGCTGGCTCGCCCTCGCCCTCGCCCTCGCCCTCGCCCTCGCCCTTGCTCGCTCGCCCTCGCCCTTGCTGCCTCGCCCTCGCCCTCGCCCTCGCTCGCCCGCGAAGATTCTTCAAAGTTCAGCGGCGACGGCGACCATTTCCGGACGAGTCTCTGCCCTCTGTTCCACTTCGATCCCGACAAGGCCTCTGGTGAGTTCTTCTTAACCACAGCGGCACTCTTCTCTGGTTTCTTGCATTTTTTAGGGTTTAGTTGCCCAATTGTAATTTGTAGGTTATGTAGTCTATGGGTTCCCAATTGGATGGATTAGGCTTCTAGTGCTGCCTTCCAAATTATGGTGCTCCTCTGTTTCTAAGAATTGAGTTATTGATGATAGTTACATGTTGGTCTGTTCTGGATTTCCAATATGATGATAGTTACATGTTGGTCTGTTCTGGATTTCCAATCTGAAGAAAATGTGATGGCCTTGGTTAATGATGATAGAATTCATTGCATGATTTGGTTTGATTCGTCATGATGATGATGATTGTGTCCATTTTATGCTTCAACTCGTCATCTTTAGGTTGAGAGATCTTCTTCAGGCGGACACTTTCATAATTAGGTGTGCGGATGTAAACAATTTTTGCCATAATCTTGCAGGGAATTATCGTGGTTGATTTAGAGACTTTGTTGAAAACTGGAAAGCATACCAGATTCCTTGATTTGTGAATTGCATATGCTTATGCATAATTCTTTTCCCTCTCATTCACTAAAGACTAAATGTGCTTAGTTGGTTTTTGTAGGAATGGGGAAAGCTAAACCAAAAACCCGGGAACCAGCAGCCTCACCTGCTAAAAGGAAGGCTCCTTCTTCTCGTCGCCGCCAAACCCAAGAACGAGACACTCCCCCCAAACGACAACGCAAAAACAACCAAGGACGGGCACGCCAACCATCTCCACCACCACCACAAGCGGAGGCTCAACTTGGAGGAGGGAGACTTCACGGCTTCCTCCAATTACCCGTCGAACATAGGAGGGCTTTGGAGCGCTTCCTTCCCCTCCCATTTGGGCAGCAAAGATGCTTTGATTGGGATCTCCTAGAGCGCCTCGGAGCAGCGGACCCCGTTCGCACATGCCTCCGTCTCCCGGCATGGTGTGAGGTTCTCTCTATCAATGAGGTCATCTACCGAGAGCTTACCATTGAGTTCCTCAGCACTCTCTCCATCAAGAGAATGTCCGAGTTTAACCTCGACACGCCCGAAGACAACATAACTTTTCGCCTTGGAGGACAGGCGAGACAGATGAGCATCACTGAGTTCACAGAGGCACTCCAGATATACCCACCAGGATTTCTCACCACAGATGGACATGGTTTTATTTCAGAGCACATATATCATTCAAGAGCACCATCGGTCAATGCTATGTGGACAACGGTAAAACAAAACCATGTGGACAAGTCTGACCCTGCCCACTATAAAGGGAATGATCTTCTTCCCCCGTGGCGTATCATCCACAACATTATCGCTCATTCTGTGGCAGCTAGGGAGGGGAGCCCGGGGAGTGTGACCAAGCGGGATTTGAACTTTTTCCTCTCTATGGTAAAAGATCCCCCAATTCATCTTGGTATAGTCATATTGAAAACCCTACAGAAGATGACCTCCAACAAACAAATCAAGACCATCCATGGAGGTGCCTACATCACAAGGCTGGCTAGGCATTTTGGCATTGATCCGGTGGGTTCTCATTGCACCATTGCCCAGTCCACTCAACCAATCTCCCAAAAAAACCTTGCGGATCTAAATTTGTTGTCAAAGGTAAATGTTCCAACCAACACTTTCCTTTTCACAGTGAATGCTAAAACATAACTAGTCGGGATTCAAACAATCTAGGATTGATTTTGTGCAAGTTTTGGATTGCCTACTAATCTAGTTCCTTTTGAACATTGAGCAAATGTAACTAATGCTTCTGATATTGATCATGTCTGTGTTTGGTGGTTAAGGAGAATGGTGTGGTAGGCATTGTTGGCCTCCCTCATCTTGCTCGACCTCTTGCAACAGATGAGGCAAACACATCGGAGCATGTTGTTCAGCAAATGGTCGAGGAGACTCCGGAACAACCTGCACAACATCACCAAACTACGACTCAAGCCGGACCATCCACCGACAGCAACATATCCCATTTTGAGGCATTGGGTCGGCAGAATGCCCAAATTCTGGAGCAAAATGCACTCATTCTCTCCCGCCTCGATCGAGAGAAGGAAGCTCGACGCTACATCATCGAATGCAACCATCAGATCATGAGGTCCTTGAGGATTGACTACAAACAATTCTCAACACCTTGGGAACTATCTCCTAGGCCAACCGAGGAAAGCAATGAAGAGGGAAGTGAAGAGGATGACGAGGGTAATGACGATGAGCAAAACAAGGAAAAAAATCAAGAGGACAAAGGAGAGGAACAAAACAAGGAAAGCAGTGAAGAGGACAATGACACCAATGAGGAAGACAGCAGTGAAGAGGACGACGACGAGGGCAATGGCGATGACCAAAACAAGGAAAAAAATCAAGAGGAAAAAGGAGAGGAACAAAACAAGGAAAAAAATCAAGAGGACAAAGGGACCGATGAGGAAGACAGCAGTGAAGAGGACGACGAGGGCAATGGCGATGACCAAAACAAGGGAAAAAATCAAGAGGAGAAAGGAGAGGAACAAAACAAGGAAAGCAGTGAAGAGGACAAAGGGACCGATGAGGAAGACAGCAGTGAAGAGGACGACGAGGGCAATGGCGATGACCAAAACAAGGAAAAAAATCAAGAGGAGAAAGGAGAGGAACAAAACAAGGAAAGCATTGAAGAGGACAAAGGGACCGATGAGGAAGACAGCAGTGAAGAGGACGATGAGGGCAATGGCGATGACCAAAACAAGGGAAAAAATCAAGAGGAGAAAGGAGAGGAACAAAACAAGGAAAGCATTGAAGAGGACAAAGGGACCGATGAGGAAGACAGCAGTGAAGAGGACGACGAGGGCAATGGCGATGACCAAAACAAGGAAAAAAATCAAGAGGTCAAAGGGACCAATGAGGAAGACAGCAGTGACTCTAGCGAGGACAATGAAGATGAGCAAATCCAGGAAAACAAAGACGAGGACGAGAACACTAACGAGAAAGATGGGCAGTGAAGATGAGCCAACCAAAGTCCTTAGTACTTAGCTATGTGTGTTTGCTTTTGTGCTTGTATGTTTTCCAATTAGAATATTATGATGCACCAGTGTGGGCTACATGCATCTAAACTTAAGCATTAATTAGACAAATTTAATCGTGTTATGGATGTTTGTTTTATAAGACAAATGTAAAGCTTTGACTGCTTTTTACTTTTTGTTAACAGGGTATCTCATCTGATATGATGTACAGTTACTAGAGAACATTGTGAATGGATCTATGTAATGCTCGTGTCAAGCTTCAAAGAACATTATGACTCATCTTTTCATAAGCTTGTAGTTTTCACAAACAGTATATTATGTTACTTACACCATTATAATAAGTACAAGGGTTAGTTGTACAGGTGCATGTCTGTGCAGACTATTTCTGGAAATCTCACGGCCAATTCTGGAAATCCCACGGCCGTGAAAGAAGACGTGGTTTTGGATATGTAATTCTGGAAATATCACGGCCGTGAGATAGGCCGTGGATGTAAAAACGCACTTCTCAGTTTCCCAGAGGGTTTCACGGGTTGCCTTCGACATTATCACGGCCGTGAGATGAGCCGTGTTTTGGATTTGAATGCTGTACCTCTCACGGCTCATCTGTTAATTCTCACGGGCGTGAGAATAAGCCGTGTGATTGTCTGGAGATAGGAAAACTACTCTTTGCTTGTCACGGGTCATGTCACGGCCGTGAGATGAGCCGTGTTTCCTCAAAATTGTACCTACACTTTCTAGAGTTGTACCTTTACACTAAATTTAAAGTTGTACCTACACTTTCCTAAAAATCTTCTATGGTACAATTAAAAATTGTACCTATACACTATAGTACAACTTAATGTTGTACCTACACTTTCTAACAAATCCCTCTATGGTACAACTCAAAATTGTACCTATACTAATGGTACAACTTTTAGTTGTACCTACACTTTCTCAAAATCCTTCTATGGTACAACCCAAACTTGTACCTATACCATGGTACAACTTTAAGTTGTACCTACACTTTCTAAAAATCGGTCTATGGTACAACCCAAACTTGTACCTATACCTTGGTACAACTTTAAGTTGTACCTACACTTTTTCAAAATCCTTCTATGGTACAACCCAAACTTGTACCTATACTAATGGTACAACCTTAAGTTGTACCTACACTTTCTCAAAATTCTTTTATGGTACAACTCAAAATTGTACCTATACTAATGGTACAACTTTTAGTTGTACCTACACTTTCTAATAAATCCCTTTATGGTACAACTCAAAATTGTACCTATACTAATGGTACAACTTTAAGTTGTACCTACACTTTCTAATAAATCCCTTTATGGTACAACTCAAAATTGTACCTATACTAATGGTACAACCTTAAGTTGTACCTACACTTTTTCAAAATCCTTCTATGGTACAACCCAAACTTGTACCTATACTATGGTACAACTTTATGTTGCACCTACACTTTCTAACAAATCCCTTTAAGGTACAACTAAAAATTGTACCTATACGAATGGTACAACCTTAAGTTGTACCTACACTTTCTAACAAATCCCTTTATGGTACAACTAAAAATTGTACCTATACTAATGGTACAACCTTAAGTTGTACCTACACTTTTTCAAAATCCTTCTATGGTACAACCCAAACTTGTACCTATAATATGGTACAATTTTAAGTTGTACCTACACTTTCTCAAAATTCTGTTATGGTACAACTCAAAATTGTACCTATACTAATGGTACAAATTTAAGTTGTACCTACACTTTCTAATAAATCCCTTTATGGTACAACTCAAAATTGTACCTATACTAATGGTACAACTTTAAGTTGTACCTACACTTTCTAATAAATCTCTTTATGGTACAACTCAAAATTGTACCTATACTAATGGTACAACTTTAAGTTGTACCTACACTTTCTAAAAATCCTTCTATGGTACAACCCAAAATTGTACCTATACCATGGTACAAATTTAAGTTGTACCTACACTTTCTAACAAATCCCTTATGGTACAACTAAAAATTGTACCTATACTAATGGTACAACCTTAAGTTGTACCTACACTTTCTCAAAATTCTTTAATGGTACAACC